>JAUCMS010000034.1:19660336-19696578 GCA_032357445.1 Enteromius radiatus
GCAACCATAAATCAATCAAATCACCTGTTACTTGTCAAGCACAGTTATGACAACAGTTTGAAATGCTTTGCAGTGATTGGCTCTAAATTCCAGAGGCGCTGGGCCCCCCAAAACTTAAATGGCCCATTTTACCTGATGGCCCATTTTACCTGATATCACCCTAAATATTTAGTATCCTAACTATGATAGGTTGGCATAGCAAGCGCCTCAGTGCCAAAGCAATAAATAAAGAATTGTTTGAAATCAACAGAAAATCCACTCAGTTGAAAAATGCAGGTGTGCTTAAACAAGGAAACACCTGAAAGACTGCATTGGACTGCTGGTCCTCAGTAATGTATACGTTACTGATTTAGTTTAGGTTTAAGGATGGGAATGCACCAGTACAAGGGTGGGATATTGCGATATAAAAAGTGTTCATTCAGCAGCTGTTAGTCAATTTAAATTCCTTGGTTTGTGTGAGCTAAACTGGAGGAAAATGACCATGTCCACACCAGCTGGTGCATAATCCACTGAGATGATGGTTATATGTGTAATATTTAGTTTGGCGCATAGAACAACACTTGAAAGTTTATTTCTAAATGGCCCTTTGTTATTCCCTCAAAAATTGTATTTTTACGGTATGAGTCACATGAGTAATCATGTCAATTACTGTGTGCGGCCATATGTGCGGGTGAGAGAGATATTTATTGTGCTAACCTCCTATTACTGCTTCTCAGTCAGGCATCTGAAAAGATATGTAAACACACAATCATCAGCGAATACTTCATGACGTCATTCCAAATCAAAGAGCAAATTTTACATTTGACTCGAAAGCAGCGGGTGTCCATCTGTGTTTTTCATGTGTCATTTGCAAATTTGGTTGATATGAAGATCACTCGTGCGTCACGTTTGTCTCGGCGGGCTTGCATATGCTGAATCTCTGGACGAGGGCATAAAAGTCAAATAAACAGAAGATTCCTAAAATAAGCGTCAAACATTTACATTATGATAAAAAAAGAGCGCTTTACAAAAAAAAAGTATGTGCGGAATCATAGGTAGCCTGGTTTACCTCAGGTTAAGATTGCTTGCATGTGATGCCGATGTTGGTGTTCGGCGCTGAAAATGTGAGTAAAAAATATTATGTTTAGACCCTAAATTCAATATAATTTTTAGGTCAAACCGTTTACAGGTTTATTAATTATTACTATCATTTTTAATGACGTAATATTGTAAATTTGATATTGGTGCATTTTACGACACCTTGAATTGCTTTTAAATTCGCTATATTTGACTAAACTGTGCTGTGTTGGCAGTGAAAGGGTCTGTTTTAGTTTTGGGTTTAAATAGTTAATGCATGAAGGTGTTTCCTAACATTGCTATCTCGATGGGCAGCACTGACTTGGATGTGTGAGCGTGTTTCATAAGCAGGCCTGATAGCAAACATGCATCTTGTGCTTTTCGCATGCAAATAGCGATGTATAAAACGGAGCGCCAGGAAACATAACTTGATTAGCAGCTAATGTTCCTCCCAGAGAGACCATCAATCTTCATCAGAACCCCACCCCTTCCTCAGCGTTGAGAGCGTATTTGGACAACTGAGTTTGGTTTACCCTCGGAGTGAAAATATATAATAAACACACAGATTAAAACTCTTTTGATGCCGGCGGTTTGAAATGGTATGATTTAATGCTGCCTGGAGACGTGATTGCACATGAAACAAGGGTGATGATGCTTCTTTTCTCTCTTTCTTGATCTGACCCCCCTCTGATCTATCAGGCCTAGTCAGTTCTGGCTCAAATGAGACCCAAGCTTTGAACCATGGCTATTTGACCTCTTCATGACTGGATTCAGGGTAAATGGTTTGTTGTGATAACCACCAGATAATGTAAGGTGTAAAATATATTTGGGGAAAAAATTATAAACATTAGCGGTCTATATAAATGTATCTGTATAGCTATATAAATTATGTTGACATGTATATGTATTATTAAAAAGTAAGTTGTATTTTCAGCTTGTGGGTGGGTGAATGAGTGAATGAATGTTTCTTTTTATTGTATCCCTTTATCTGCAAAAATTGTTATTTTTGAACCTAATCAAGATAACTTGAATTTAATTGGAAAGAAAAATCTGATTTTTGAAAATCTGTTTTGGCAAACAAAGTCTTTATATATAACTAAATATTGACATTTTACAGTAAGTACCTACTATTACCACTATTATTCTATTATTATTCTAATACATAAATAAATTGATATAACTGACAGAAAGGCCACTGATTTCATGATCCTTTAAATTATTTTGAAATCATTGCGAGGCAGTGTGTCAAAATCATTTTACTTGCTTGTGGTCTGAAACAACTGTTTGGGGATCTGATTCAATGTCATTTTCAGTGAACAAAAAAGAAGTGAGTAATTACGTAAAGTCAGCCAAACAATATGTTTGTGTTTGTGTGACAGAAATATGTTTTTGTTTTTTTAATTAGGCGACTGCTGTTTATCAAATTCTGCTTTATAGTCAATATGCTTTCATTTGGCACCTCTCACAGTAGAGCACTTGTGGTTACGGCCACAGAAAGTGTGCTCTATTTCCAGTCAAAATAAATGAAAATGAGGCGGTGATCCGCTCTCGAGTGTGAATTTTTTACACGTTAAACACTTAGGAAGATAATCTTTCTTCTCGTGTTTATTTTAATATAATGCTTGAGAAGGACAGAACACAAACTGAGAATGTTGTCATTAAAATTCACATCCAGCTCTGTGGTCCATCAACTTCAAGCTGTTGAAGCAACATTTGCCTTCTGGGATACTGTTTTTGTGGTTAACAAAAGATCTAAAAAAATACCAGTCTAGCCAGATATCCAGCAGTTAGACATTTAGCGATCTGTCTGTATTACATAACTCAATGTTTGCAGAAATGGAAATGAAAAAGTGTTGATAAAACAGACTGGTATCTTAAAGGAAAAATGAGTTAAAATGTACTGAATATTTACTCAGCATTACATGGATTCTTTGGAGTGAATGGGTGCCAAACAGCTGAAAAAAAAAATGAAAGTAATACATACATGAATAATGTGGAGCTGAAGAAAATTATAATAATAATAAGATAACTATTATTCCATAATCCATAATGTTGCTTTCTTCTCTAGTAAAACAAAATCATCAAAATGCACGATACATATTTTTTAGAACCCTTCTGAACTGTTTTCACTGAAAGAGTGTGTGTGATCTGTGTATATTTCTCTCCTGATTCAGATGACTTTTTATTGGAAAAAGTAGCGTAATGTTTTAATTACAAACACAGTTTGTGCATTACTTGTGGATTATTGGGATGCTTTTATCAGATGTTTTGACTCTTATTCTGGCGGCACCCGTTCACTGCAGAGGATCCATTAGTTAGCAAGAGATGAAATTAAATCTCCAAAGCTATTCTGATGATGAAAAATAGTCATCTGCATCAGGGAAGGGAAAATTTTAACTATTTCTTTAAGATGTCATCTATGTGTGTTCACTGAAATGAGTATTGCAACTACATTATAACACTAGAGGGCACAATTATCTTTAGAAATAAAAAGAAACAATGAGATATTTATTTTGGTATGCATTTGACAGTGCTTATTGTAAGAAAAAGTAAAATAGCAAAATAAGCATTAAACAACCTGCACCTTTTACTTATAAAGTGGTATCAGTAATGTCATACTTAAAAGTCATGTATTTCATCCAGTACTTAAAGTCACAACCTCAAATTCTGCTGAGTATGAAAGAGCATTTTTTTCATATTCTTAAAGATAACCTCCGAGATAGCAGTGTTTCATAATGATCATGGATGGCAAATTCAGGGCTGCGATCCAGCAGAGTCCTGCAGACTGCTCCATCTAAGGAGCCCATCTGTGAAGAGGAGGACAGATGGAGGCAGCAGATTGAGAGATGTAGTCTCTTTCTCTCTACAAACCTTCAGATGGATGACGCTCTATTTACACTTCTGACCAAAAGAATCCTATACACAGGAAATGCTTGTGGATGTGAGTTCCTCTGCTTGAATGTGGGGAAGCTTATTTATTTCCACAAGCATTCCTGATTTGCATTCAGTGAGGCTTAGACCTTTCAGTTCAAAAAATACTTACGGCTATATATGGTGGCAAGGAATACATGTGGTAGACTAGTTTCACAGTTCAGGATTATGCATGGTCCAATAGCAACAAGTAGTTGGTGAGTTGGCTGTATAGAAGTTATTTTCACAAGTCTTTCACTCATTCTTACATTCATGAACACACACACAAGTATATATATATATATATATATGTGTGTGTGTGTGTGTGTGTGTGTGTACTTGTGTGTGTAAAACTAATAAAAAGCACAATTATATCTATTACTGGTATTTCAACTTCAAGAAAATGTTTCATTGTGGTTTTCAGTATGAGTCAATATTATATATATATATATAGTAGCTATCAGGTTCTCTTGTGTAGGAAACTGAAGATGTTTATTTCAACAAGGTTTTACTCACTCACTGTTTATTTAAAGAATCAAGTTCTCTTACTCACTATAAATCTTACATTGAAAGCCCAAGGTACAACCCAATTGATTTTCTGTTCTTTCTACAAATCTTTAAGCAGTAAATCAAGTTTTTGTGTGTATATATAGTTGTAGAGGAGAGGACAAGAACAACAGCATATTGCAGTTTGTCAAGTATCTGTCATGAGCGCTGAGAGGAACATATAAAACCCTTGCACATATAAACATTATCATTTTACAAAGACATCTGTGCTCAGGAGTGTGTTCTTGATCATAGTACACACATCATTAGAATTAACTACTGTTAGTATACTGTACAGTATACTGTTCTTTAGAGTGGCCACCCATGTTGAATTCCATAACAACAATAATAGTAGTAGTAGTAGTAAAATTAGTAATAAAAGTTTCAGCCTGAATGCTTGATTGATGTGTTTAAAACTGTATTTGCTTGCAATTATTCATTAAAAAAACAGAACATAAGAATGTCATTTACTGAATTCACGGAAAATTTCTAGACATATATTTGTTGGCTACAATCTGGGATTCGTCAAGGCATAAAAGAATCGTCAAAAGAATAACTTCTCATCTGTTTTCTCTCTGAAGCTCAGCATTTTGTCAGGACAGGTGAGAGACAGGTAGGAGCAGAGCGGGAATCCGCGAGGGTAGAGCAGCGAGGAGGAGAGTGCGTAACCGCGTGAATCCAAACACGCGACCGGTGCTCCTCCGGCAACGCGGCATCTTCTCTGGAACTGGTTCTCCTTTTTTGACAGGATACTGTCTATGCTAAACACATTTGGTTTGTCTGTTTTTCGTGGGTGCGTCTGAGCGTTAGTCTCTTTAGATTTGGCGTCTCCAGTTTGCGCGCTTCCTGTGTCATTCATCACGGCTACCGGCGTCTCTTGAGCGATTAAGGGCGCAGTGTTTGTGCCATTGAGATTGTTTAGAAACACTGTGCTGGTCGGTTCAGGCGTCGGGCATCTTGGGTTTGCGCCCGCTGTGGTCGAGGCTGCCAAACACCAGTCTTTCGTGAGGCTTGAGGCGTGCTCGTTATTTTGCGGTTGGGTGTTTAGATCTCTTTCGGGATGTTTGTCGTGTTGCCGTTTGCTCATATCTGCTTCTTTCTCCAAAAGGGAACTTTGATGAAGTTTCGAGTTCAGGGTCGTCGCTCTGGTTCTTTTAAGTCCCATTTTAGTCTCTCCCGTCTCCTGAGTCCTACACTTTCTCTTGCGTCTCCGGTAGTTTCCGTTCTCGAACATGTCCAGGCATTTGGTGTCTAGCGTCCAGTAGCTGCCCTTCCCCGGTCGTCCTTTTTCTCTGGGCACTTTGATGAAGCAGTCGTTCAGCGAAAGGTTGTGGCGGATCGAGTTCTGCCAGCCTTGCTTGTTGTCATGGTAATAGGGGAAGCGGTCCATGATGAACTGATAGATGCCGCTCAGCGTTGCGCGCTTGTCCGGTGAGTTTTTAATTGCCATTGCGATGAGCGCGATGTAGCTGTAGGGAGGTTTCTGCGGAGGTTCCTGCCGGCTGGACGCGAATCCCAAAGCGGGAATGATGCCTCCAACTTCGCCACCGTAAACATAGATTAGGGAGGAATTCGAGAGGGTGAGAGCCGACGCGGCCACGCCGGACTGTGGCACGGGGCTGTGGTATAAACTCATGACTTCGGAGGACAGTCTCAGTCTGGGGAGATCGCCACCGGTGTGTCCGCTTCATGAGTCTAAAATGTTAAATAATTGTTGTCCGTTTTGCTGTTTTATGTTGACTTAGCGCTGGAAAATAAATTGTCTATGATAAACACTCGTTGTGTTCCCTCAGCCCACCCACATTAATTAAATTTTCATTGCCGAAAGCCTCGAGTCTCTCTCTCTCTCTCCCCGCGTGTCCCCTGCCTACCAGCCAATGGTGTGCTCGGTTATTCCTTCATTTGTTTATAGAATTAGTCTGTTGATAAGTCTGCCCACCCAAGTTGAATCAAGCTGTGTTTATTTGGAAAAATTTCCGGGCACCCAATACATAAACGCACTGATCTGATGTTTGAAATATCACGTCCACCCTTAACGCTGAAAGTTGCTCGCACAGAGAGAACAAGCAAACATGACAGAGCTCTTTCTGGGAGTTGCTTTGGGTTGCTAGAAAAGAAAACAAAGCAGGCTATGTAAAGGAAAATAACTTCATTTCTTTGTAACTCACTGACATTCGCTTACTAAATCCATTTAGCCTAATTTGGCATTTTTGTGTCAGATGAATCTGTAAGGGGATGGGTTGTTTGTAACACAATGGAGCGGTATTTTTCGAAATTCTGCACCATAAAATGTTAGCAATAGTTATGATTTTATAAAATAAAATGTTAAAATGTAAATGCATAAAAGTTATCATTTTATCTTGTGATTCACAGGATGATATGCACTTTCACGGAGATATCTTTTTTTTTTTTATTAAATCTAGATTTAATTTTGAATCTTTTTCTAAAACAAATTTTGTCCTCAATGCACATGAATAATTTCTTTTGTCGTTTATATCTTTATTTTATAATTTTAGCATTGTGTGTCTAGGTACAAGAGTTGTGGGACAATATCCTTTCAACAGGCACTAAACTGCATCTTAAGTACACTAAAATGTACCATTTTGGTAATAATATGTACCTTTAAGGCACCCATAGGGATAAATAAAACACAAATCTGTGCTTTTTCTTATAACTTCAGGACATCATGTGGTCTACCAACCACCTGTGTTGTTGTTATCTTGTGGTATTTTACAATAACTAACTATTTAGGATGATTTTAATGACATGGAAATGACAGCACATAATGCTTGTAATATGCAGTGCACATCTTTTTTTATGATTTAGCTCTGGCAACCGCAGCTGGTAGTAAAAGCATTTTTAATGGTATATAGCTTCTTTTTACATCAAATTTTAACAGTTTGCTAACAATAGATGAAAGAGCAGTGATATCCAAAAAAGGCAAACTTGGCAGCACGTAAGGATAAGCTGTATTATTTGTGGATGCACGCATGATGCTTTATATTATGTATTTTCCTGTTTATAGGACAGAGAGGGATTATAACAACTTTACAAGTGCACACAGCTGGCTTGTGATTACATTACGCATTTGGAGGTTTCTGTGGATAAACTTGAAAGTTTTTCCTGAGTTTTGTACTATCCCTCTGAAGATGGCGATTCATAAAGTTTTAGACTAATAATCCAGACACGCCAAAAGCATGCCAGTATGATAATGTAGATTTCAACGTATTTGTGGAGTAGATGTGTTGCCCTTTTCTTTGAGTGTGTCTAAACTTTCAGTATTGTTTTATTCAGCTTTTAACTGACAAAAGCATTGCATTTTTTGTGTTTGATCAAAAGGTATGATAACAGAGAAAGAGCATTTGTTTTTCATATATTACCACATTGATAGCGATTAACATTCAACGTGATTTTCATCAGTGAATCTGTCTTTAGAACTCAAAACAAGGACAGAAATGTGGTTTTGGATTGTTTGTATAAGTAGACGCAGATTTTTCTGTTATTTTTAACCGTTAGGAACATGTGTTAGAATTCCTTACTCTTTGTTTTATTCATCATGTTCCCATCTGAAGGATAAAAACAAACAAAAAAACCCCTGTGAAACAGACTGGCAAGGTTTGTTACTAAACACAATAAATAAAATCAGGGCCAACAATTTTTCCACAAACAATGTAATTGGAGTTTTGATCTGGGCTATCGGTGCAGAGAAAGTCAATTCACAGTGTCTCGTTCTGTCTGTTCAATCAATTTGTGTCAAATGTGAATATATTGCATACACTTTTAAAGGGTTTTCCGAAAAATGTATTTTTCATTCTATTTGGACAGTTGTTATTTACAAGGCCTTTTTATCCAAAACTACTTACAAAGCTTCTTAATTACGGAAAAAGGCCCAATGGGGTAATACAGGGTTAAAAGGGGTTTGCTCAGACACACAAAAGCATGTTTCATTTAATAAACAAACATAGTTTGTAACATATACAAACTCTCAAAGAACATGCACACACTATACTGCACATACTGTATACTGGCATATGATCAAGAAAAGAAGGTTCAAGAGGAGCTATAAACGTGTTGTAAACACAATATACTGTATACACATATATATATATTTTCATCCAAACATTTAATTATGCAATTCTTAGACAATTGATAGGCCTACTTCAACTTTTGAATGTTGGTTCTATTCTATATTCTAATATATTGTCCAACAAATATCTTTTTTTGTATTGTTTAGTGTACTACTACATACACACAAACTATTGTGTTTGTATGAATCATTGTATGTATGTGATGCTGTACATTTGTACCAGATGACATGCAATGAACAAAGCTGAAAAAGCACCCCTACTCACAGAAAACACAGACAAACATAAATTAAATGAAAACAATATAGTCAGACACCAGAGGAACATATCATTTGAACATTTTGAGTATAAATAATAATACACTGACAGTTTGCTTAATCTCGGCATTCACCACATTGTCTCTCTGTATTATCATCACTCGCTCTTTTATGAAAGAACTTGCCAGTCACTCCATGCTTTCGATAAATGACGCCATCTGGTGGCATTTTATCAGTATTCCCAATCTACAACCTTTTCAAATTTCTGTGTTCATTGGTGTGGCTTTTCCTGTATGTAACCACAAGCTGAATTTATTGATTTAGCTGTCAGATCTAATGAACAAGAAAAAGTAAAGAGTGCCATATTTGTCCATGCTCATAACAGTTAGGCCCACTCCTTTCTCTGTGACAAACACAGACCTTAATAGGGGATAGACGTCATACTGAATTTTATGCTGATGAAAATAAGGCTGTGAGGGATAGAGTTTACAGTATAGGCCTACTCACTGATATGCATTATGCTTCTCAAAACTTAAAAATAGCGGTACTATGACTAAGGTTTATTACATTTAGCATTTTATTTATTTAAAGCAAACTGATATGTTTTATGCTTTTGTATAGGCTATTTCTTAACCAGCTAAGTGAGTTTGAAAGTAAAGTTTACCTGCACTCTTAAGACGCTGTTGGACGAATCTTGTGAGCAGAGCAATAATAAATTGGTGTTTAAAAGTTTATAGTATTTTCTGACAAACATTTTAAGCACCAAACTATGCCACATACAGCAACATGCACACGTCAACACGAGTCGAACGTTCTATATTTGATTTTTTATTGATTTATTTGTGAATTTGTGTTATTTTGGCCTATTTGATTGTTTTCCGCATCTTGGCTTTTGTGGTCTGCAATCCATCTTCCGTTTATGGACTGCGCGCCCTCTTTGACTTTTATTTTGAAAATTGCCGCCAGGAAGTGCTATCTCGTTCGCATCGGAAGTTGAATTATCAGCTGATCATAGTGTTTTGGATGGAAGTTGCTTTTGGCACGGAGGGGCTCTTTCTTCATCATCTTAAGCAAATCTTAAACGTCAGAGACACCGGAAAATAAAGCTGCATGTAACAGTGCGCCATCTCCAAAAACTGAAACGGCGGCACCCGGAGAAATCCGCGTTATTATGAACAGATGATGGTCATAAGTGGGGATCTGTTTGCTTGCTGTTGAATCATCGGAAAGAAAGAAAACAACGTCAGGCGAGGCTCGTGCGAGTCACTGATAGTCTGATGTGTGTATGTTGACTTATCTCGGCCTGTGATCGTTGTCATAAAGAGCTAAATACATGTAATTTAATTGGTTGGACACGAAATTTCCTTCGGTCGATGAAATAATTAGTAGATTGTGTTTTATGTTATTCAAGAGTAAGTCAAAGGTCAGATCAAAGTGTTTGTTGTTGTTGTTGTTTTTTCTTTTCTTTATACAACAGACAGCAGTTATAGACTTTGTTCGCCTACATATTGGTTATAAGATATATTATAAAACGTTTTGAATTTATTCATGCTTGTGGAAGTTGATAAAAGCAGCAACCTGTAACCAGTTATTCATTCTTGACATCGGCTCGCTGTGACTGACATACAGTTTACTTGTTTAATTTATTTAAGCTTTGTCATATTGACCTTTTTATACGTGTATATCTGTTATTCGTTTTATAGTGTTATTTATAAGCATGGTGACAGTGGAATGCGTTGATAGCTGGATTGCATCACTTGTGTTTTGACATATCTGACGTCATCAGGGCTGTCGTGTGTCTCTCAAACTGTGTTTAAAGTGTGTGAGAGCTTTTTTAAACATACTACTTCGTTATATTTGGACTGATTTGGTGATTTAACGGTGGATTATTCAAGATATTTCGAGAGGAAAGACTCAGATCTGGCACAGTCAGAGATCCTCGTTGATATTCCCAATTTCTCTCCGCCAATGCTGGATCTGGAGGTCGTTCCTGAGCGATCTTTAGGAAATGAACAATGGGAATTCGCATTAGGTGAGTGTGAGATCAGTTCAGAAGCTGAAGTAGCTAATCATTGCCAGAACATTTGAAAACGAGCAGATTTATTTGACAGTACAGTCAGTTGCCATCTGGATTTCATAAATGCATCACGTTCTCTGCGACACGTTCATTCAATGTGTTTGTTTTGATTTGGTACCGATATTATCCAGTTTATTTCCTTTGTGCATAATAAATCCTTTGTACTAAATAAATAAATATGTTGAAATAAATAAAAATATCACTTTGTTATATAGTTATACATGTATTGTTTTAATTATGTAAATAAATATGATTAAATCCTCCGGCAAGAAAACAGTTAATTAAAAAACTATATTATATTCTACTACTAGTTCGTTTCAAAAACTATAACGAGACTAACGATATTTGCGTCTACATTAACGAATGAAGTTATATATTTATTCAGATATGCTATTAGCAAATCGCAAGATGACGCGCTTTAATAAATTGTTTTTGGCTGCCATTGTTTTTGTCTCTCATAAACTGAAATGCTTCGCTGTGTGTGTTTACGGGTAACTTTATTTTACCTCACTAAATATATATAATAATATAGTCAAGTGTTTATGTAATACTATATTATTTACAACACTTTGTTGATGAATGCTACAGCCAGGGGTTTTATTTTTTACTACAGTAAGCTGTAGTGTTTTGTAGTATAATATACCCTACAGTTGTAGAAAACTTAATAAAGTAATGGGGAGAGTAACTTGTTTATATCACTATAGTTGTTAAATTACCACAGCAACTATTGAATTACTACAACAAATGAATTAAATTAATACAATTACTGTAGGATTTTTAATGTGGGGTGACTCGATCATTAAACTTAAAAATTCAAGTTACTTTTGGATTTAAAAAAAAAAGACTTTTGGACTGTGCCGTGTAATAATACAATTATAAATGTTGACAAGTTATTTACCCCATATGATTATGTGTTTTATGCCCTGTAATTATCATATCAATTATCATTACTGTCACACCTTGTACAGCTGTTGAGGCCACTTCTTTCATCATCGTGTTAATGTGAACTGAACTATTTGTCTGAATTTGTTTCCAGGGATGCCATTGGCCCAGGCCATTTCAATATTACAGAAACACTGCCGAATCATCAAAAATGTCCAGGTGCTCTACAGCGAACAAGTACGGATCTGCCATTATTATATCTATGCACGTCTATGTTGTGAGGTTTTTATGGATTATTTGTCTCCTTATCTGACCTGCTACTCTTCCTCAAACAGATGCCACTCAGCCACGACCTCATTCTCAACTTGACTCAGGATGGAATTAAACTGCTGTTTGACGCCTGCAATCAGAGACTGAAGGTGAGAAGTGACGTGTGTGTGTGTGAGATTCTGGGCTAAAATGTGTTTATTGCTAACACTACGTTGCGAATATATCTCCATTGAGTCAGTGTTGTTTTTGCAGGTAATTGAAGTGTACGATTTGAGCAAAGTAAAACTGAAATACTGGTAAGTCATCTTGTTTAGCCACAGTAGTTATTGATTAAATTAGTGTTTCACCCAGAATTAAGATTAAAATATTATAGAATAGAGACATTATAGATATAGAATTGGATATAGATAAAAGTATATTAGATATAGAATTAGAATTAGAGGAGATATATCTATAGAATTGGATATAGACCAAAGTTATACTGACTTCTACTAATAACTTCTTTGTCAGCCACAGAAATGTAAAATGAAGCATTTCTCTGTTCATTACAGTGGAGTGCATTTTAACTCTCAGGCAATAGCACCTACTATTGAGCAGATTGATCAGTCTTTTGGCGCTACTCATCCAGGAGGTGAGATTTATTCTCTGTCAGTTATTTGTCCAAACTTCTTTTCTGTGTATTTATTGTGGGCTTCATGTTCTCTCTGTCCAGTCTACAATGCTGCCGAGCAGCTCTTCCACCTGAACTTCCGAGGGCTTTCCTTCTCTTTCCAGCTGGACTCATGGAGTGAAGCTCCTAAATATGAGGTGAGACTAGGTTCGCTCCCTGTGTTCATGCTACTTATTCATGTTCATTGTATTTAGATGGAACTTCAAAGAATACAGGTAAAACCATTGTATTGCATGTGGCATTATGTATAAGTTTGGTATTTCCTTGGTGTTTTTAACTTGTTTGTTAGTGTGTTCTTTTCCTTTTACATAGTATTTGTTCTAGATAGAGACAAAGGAAATTACCCACGGCCTTAAAAATGTGGCTTATTCTTTTTTTTACATGTACTTGCTTTAAGTACTGTACAGTGTGTGCATAATTATTATGCAAGTTGAAATTCTGAGCTGATTTTTTCCAAGCACATTTGAACAATTCCAAACATTCAGCATGTTATTCTTATTAAATGAGGGTCATTTTTTAGGATTTTAACCTAAGTCTCTGAGAATTGGACACCTTACATTTCTGGAGATTCTTGGTAGTTTTTGGAAAATGGTGGCACTGCCAAAGGGTTCCTGATGGTTCACACTAATTCTTCACCTTAATTCTATATTCTTTTCTTCTCCACCTGTTTTTTTTCTGACCATGCTCACCCAATTTTTGACAGCATTTTGCTGTCAGATGGTCATGCCATTAGTTTTTAATATTTATAATAGACATTTCATAATTGTTGACTTTTCAGTCTGAGTTAAATTTCTTTTTTTGGCTCTTTTTGTCTGTAAACAAAACTTAATAATTATGCACACCTAAACACAAGGAGTTTTTCCACTTCCAGCCTTTATGGACAATTGTATATCACCTATAAATTATTTAAAAATGAGAACGTATTATGAAATTAAAAGTATTATTAAGATTGATGTTATTTGGAATTGGTAAAATGTGCTTGGGGGAAAAAATATCATCTTGCGTAATAATTATGCACTGAATTTAGAGTGTGTGTGTGTGTGTGTGAGTATGTATATATAATGTAAAAAGTAGCACCATATTAGTTATGAAGTAAAAATAAATAATAAACGTAATCAATAAAACGTAGGTATGTTTTGTTTATAAAGTTGAATGTTGACAATATTAATAATAATATGAAGTACTTTATTATTAATGAAGTTAATTAAGATACATAGAGATTAACAGATTACTGCATGGAAACGAATGGCACTTATATTACTGTTATACAATAGTTATTTCTGTACTATTATAGTTCATTATTTTTATAATGTCTCAATGTTTAATTAGCTTTTTATTTGTTTTATCAGTTTACAGTTTAGTTCAATTATTTTAGTTAATTCATTTTTACGTTTTTAAATGACTGTTTAGGTTCAAATTATTTAATTTCCGTTTTAGTTCAGTTTAAGTGCTCAAACTTCAATGTGTCTAATTTTTATTTAGTTTTTATTCTAATATTTATTCTAATAGTTTTTATTCTAATATTTGTATTTTACTTTTAGCTTTTCAATTTCAATGAACAAAAATGTTTCAGTAGTTTTAAATTATGATAATAACCCTGGCCCATGAATTTATTCAAAATGCATTACTGTGATGATGTGAGCATCTATTCACCAAAAGAGACACCAGCACGTACACTGTATTCTACTCCTAGCTGTTTTACCTTGACAGCCTAACTTTGCCCATGGCTTGGCCTCCCTGCAGATTCCCCATGGGGCCACTGTCAAACGGATGTACATTTACTCCGGAAACAACCTTCAAGAAACCAAGTAAGAGCCGTGCATGTGTTTGGAAATTTGTGGTGCGGTGATGTAAGGAAAATGCCTTATCACTACTAATGAATGAATACAGCTGCATACTATTGAGCATAGATGTGTTTACTTATCTACCCTAAAGTTCAAAGTCATTGTCTTATTATGTCTATTTGTAATTTTTATGTAGCCCAGGGGCGCATTAATCGGCATTTAGTCTGAGATCTTTAATTGTTCAGTGTAAGCACTTGTTAATAAGGCTGTGGGTTGCATTCCCTCAAACAACGAACATTGTAAATGATATATTTCTTCACAGGGCTCCGATGATGCCTCTGGCCTGTTACCTTGGTAATGTGTATGCGGAAAGTGTGGAGGTGTTAAGAGATGGGGCGGGACCGCTGGGTCTCAAGCTACGCTTGCTCACCTCAGGTATTAACCATAAAACTAATGCCAGGCATCATTATGCAATTTTTCAATAAACATGCATATGACTAAATTCATTTGAAGTATTATGATGAGAACAACAGTTCCCTGTTTTCTGCCATGCTTCTGTGTTTAAAGGCATATCATAACATGTTACTCATAAAAATTAAACAGTGCTTCGCAAACCAGCATAAGTAATGTGTGCTTCTGGGATAAATAAACATTTGTGCTGATTATTGTTTGATTGTTAGTCATCACCAACATAAACAGCATAGGTTTATTTTATCACTATAGCATAAACCATAAAGCTGGCGTAATCATAGACGTATTGATCTTAACATACTGTAGATGTTTATAGATATTCTATTCATTCTTTTGAAATGTTCATTGTGTGAGTTTAACTATAGTTCAGTGATTTTCAACTAGAGGGCCGTGACCCAAAAATGGATTGCAGGTCTGTTATGATGGGGCTCACTGACTGCAGAGAAAAACAATAACAAATACAAATCATAAACTACAACTATGTAATCATCTTTTGAAAATTAAAGAAAAATTAAAGAAAAAAAAAAATCATGTGACACTTAAGACTGGAGGAATGGCTACTAAAAATTCCACTTTGCTAAATAATATTTAAAAATATGAAATAGGCATTTTATATTGTAATAATATTCCCCAATATTACTGTTTTACCTTAGTTTTGTTCAATGAATCCAGTCTTGGTGATAAGACTTATTTCAAAAACATTAAAAATCTTGCTGATTCCAAAGGTTTGAACACTCTGTGTGTGTGTGTGTGTGTGTGTGTATATATGTATATGTAGATATACTGTATATATACATCTACACTGTGTTCAAACCTTTATATATATATATATATATATATATATATATAATTATTATTTTTTACTTTACCAATTTTACTGTTGCCTCGATGTCCAGAGTGAAATCTTGGTGCTGTAATCCGGATAATAAGTGATATCTAGTGATCCAGTAATAATAGCAAACAAATACGCTGTTTGGAGCGCTGCTTTTTCACATTGTTTGTGTTTTTACTTTCTCAGGATGTGGTCCGGGAGTGTTGGCTGATTCGAAAGTGCGAGCCGTTGAGAGAAACATCTACTTTGGAGATTCTTGTCAGGATGTTTTGAGTGCTCTTGGCTCTCCACATAAGGTCTTCTACAAGTCAGAGGATAAGGTAATGCCACATTCTCAAAAATAAATGATTGCATTCCCTCTCCGCATTTATTCTGTTTGTCTTGAAATATCTTTTCCTTTTTTATATGTCTCAGATGAAGATCCATTCACCCTCCCCTCACAAGCAAGTCCCGTCCAAATGTAATGACTACTTCTTTAACTATTATATTCTGGGGGTGGTGAGTATACGTTTTTTTTAATTACTCCATTATTTACATTACTTTCAGTTACATGCCGTTAGTGTAGATTTTGTTTGTTTTCATAAAAGCAGTTACTGTCCTATTATCTTTCAGGATATACTCTTTGACTCTACAACCCACCTGGTCAAAAAATTTGTCCTTCACACCAACTATCCCGGCCATTACAACTTCAACATGTGAGTCTCATTTCTCTGCTTTTATTGTTTTATGTATTGTAGGGCTTTTAGTTGTGTGGATATATATTTCAATTGGTCACTGCTGTTGGGAAGGTCATTCTGGAGGTTTTTGCAGTCTGGGCACATTGATTTAACATTGTTTTTCTTTTCAAAATTCTTGCAGTGTTTAGCAATGTGTGGTTTGAGTATCATATTCTACGAGAACATCAGAATAACTGCCCTTTATTCCCATCTCAGATATCACCGGTGTGATTTCAAGATTCCTCTCATCATTAAAAAAGGTCTGTATCACATTCTCTGGACTAGATCGTTATACTGTCCTGTCTCTGTGGTGTTTTGTGTTTCATTCTTTAAATTGTGTTTCAGATGGGGCAGATGCTCAGAGTGAGGACTGCATTCTGACCACTTACAGCAAAGTGAGTTCATGTACTTCACTTGTATATTCAACATACGCATTACATTACTGGATGTGAAAAAATACATTTTTAAGTAAGGCTTTTTTCACTTTTGCACTCAGTGGGATCAGATTCAGGAGCTGCTAGGACACCCCGTGGAAAAACCAGTTGTGCTACACAGGTGAGAGCCGTAGAGGTAGAGATTTGCCCACATGAACACAGTGTTATTTTAGTATTATTAATGTAGAAGTACAGTAGCTATGGCTTTTATTTGTATATTTATTTGTATTATTTTTGTTTTAGTTTGTTGTATTTGCTTTTGTCATTTTTATTCATTTTAGGCTTTTATATTTTATATATTTCTAGTTATTTCAGCTTTATTTCACTTCATAAAAAGAATTTTAACAATTTTAATAAAAAATTACAGCACTGCCTGAAAAAAAAAGGTTTTCATATGGTTTAATTCAGACTACACCTTAATGACACCTCTGCATATATCTAATATCTAATAAATCTATATTTAACTATTTATAATATGTAATTAACTGATTAGTTGTGCACTGCTCTGCAGGTCTTCATCTGCAAACAACACCAACCCTTTTGGTTCTACATTTTGCTTTGGACTACAGCGGATGATATTTGAGGTATGTGACTGGGTCAACTGTGTGTGTCCTATTTGTTTTACTTAGTCAGCCTGTATAAAAAGTTGCTTGTAAAAATAAAAATAAATATCTATAAATGGCAGATTTGGCATTCACAGCTGTGTGATGTGCACAGTTGAGTGGCTCTTACTTGGGATGTACTGATATAAAAATATTTTACAGTCAGGTTAGGGTTTTTAATTAGGCCCTCTAAATCTAGCAATCTCTATTCTAATTCTAGTCTTTAAAAAATTAAAGCCTTTTAGACTTTAAGCACTCTTTTCTTTTTTATTTACTAACTGCTTGTTTTATTAAAAAACAAAACAAAACTAACACTAGCTTCTCAATTCTTTTTCTATTCTATTTACTAATTTTCTTTTTATATATTATACAGTTAACAAAAAGGCCTCTAACACTAGCTTTCCCTGTTCTTTTTCTATTCTGTTTTCTTTTTTATTTATTATATAATTTAAAAAAGCCATGCTACATGTTGTAATCTTTAATTAAAATAACTTTTTTACTTAAAATGTCCCTATTAGTGGCAGATAACCAATATGGTACTGATGTATTAATCGCCTATAGCTCATACACAACTAAGCACTTAATTAACTCTTGGATCTCATCTCCATGTTGTTGCAGGTAATGCAGAATAACCACATAGCTTCTGTGACTCTCTACGGAGCGCCTCGTCCAAGTAGCCTGGCCCGTGCTGAACCGAGCACCCACTGAGGAAGCCCCCATGCCCACGGTGCCCTTCCAGCCCTGCAGAGCCTCTGAACTGACCAGCAGAGTGTGCCTTTCTTCAAAGCAAGACATGCTGGGAGTCCCCACCCCCAACCCTTCACATTTTAATAGAGGCCCCAATTCGGTCTCCTCCTCCGATAATAGCATGGAGGCTGCTAATGATCCCAGATAACCATACAAACCTGGCTTCGCCCCCAAAGCTTTAACCCAGACATGCATCAACATCAGCATTGGTATAGTACTTGTGGATGCACAGTGATCCATTTCCACTCAAGCGTATTGCGTTTTGTTTTTTGCCTAACCTTCGAAAAATTTCCACACCAGACGCACCAAAGGGCAAACAGTGAAGCGATTTCTCCTCTGCACGCTAAACACTTTAACAAAAATGCACATGAATTCAACTTCATTTGCTTTCCGACGAGCAGAGGATGAGAGCAAAGTCAAACGAGGACTAACTTTTTCGCAGCAAAATTCAACGACGAGTGTGTTTTGTATGCATTTACCCGAGGTTCCAAGCACAAGCTAGCACAGCATGGATCCAGTGCTGTGAAAATGTTTTTGTGGCACATGAGCAGGCTCCCATAGACACGTAACGATTCATAAACTCATACCATGTCAGCGGCACAGAATACCTCCCCCATTTCAATAGCGTACATCCGCTTTATGGTTGATTCTGTTATTGTTTTGTTCGTGAGCGCATTCGTTTTGAACATTTGCACTAAAATACACCTAATTTACTTGATAATTGTCTCCTGTCCACTGAGGAACGTTTTAATTGCCGAGTCTCGGAGAGAAAGGACGGCGGGGGAGGGAACGACGACGATCTGGCAATCTGGATTTCAAAGCTAGTTGCGACCCAGACTGGCAAGAAAAGCCATCCACCCATCGCTGTTTCTCTTTACCGCTTAATGCCATCAATTCTGTTGCCGTCTTTCTTTCTTTTTTTGTCCACAGTACAAAGATGTGAAGTTCTTTTACCTTATTCAGTATCTTAAAGTCTTAAACTTCAGAACTGTCTTCTGTCGCCTGATTGCCAAAACGTTAGCCAAAGAAGAAACAAAAGTTAGCTCTCTGTCATTTTCAAATTTACATCGTAAGAACATTCCCTTTTGATTTAATCCATACAGTCCCTAAATTGTTTTTAGCATAGCAGCTCAGTCGTTTGGTTTTTAATGTTTTAAAGCTTTCTGTCTTACTTTTCGATCTGCGGATTTGTTGCTGTTGTTTGCGTAGTAAGTAGATGTGATGTTTTCTATAGCCATGTCCGTGTCTGTACAGATCTGTAAATAGCGTAGACCGTTTTCATTATTTCATCGGCCTAATGGTACCATTTTTAGATCAGCTGACATCTGGAACTCCCCTACATTGCTAACATACTGAGAGTTTTTGCTTTTCTTTGCCAGCCCTTGAGGGACACAGTTGTCCTGGATAAACTCACCTACATTTGACCACTTCAAGGTGGATATAGGGATAGTGCATACTAGAGCATTTTAACTTGAGTAAATGGTTTGTTCACATTGCTGTGCTGCCTGGCAGAGTAGCCACCCATAGCTGTCAAGTTCAAGTTCTCTAGTGTCATTTCCACCTCCCTTCAGGCTAATTTGGGCATTTTTAGCATTCGGTTACATAAACTGCGCTGGAAGGCCATCAGTGGTGTTTTTAATATATTTTACTTTTAGTCATTTAAAAGGAAGATGCTATTAACATTGTGCCTCATCTCCCACCGAGCCTGTCTTGACTTTTTTTCTGTAAATTAAATTGATTGAAAAACTGCTTTGTCTGTGTCTGAGCATGTAAAGCTAAATTGATAGTTATAGTTTTTGTTTTGAAAAACATACCTGAATAGTAAAGGAACTAAGGAAAAATGGACTTGTTGAGTACTGAAGGCTAATACTGTGCAAGTTTATTTCCACCATGAAAACGCAACAAAAATTGTGATGTTTTAATTTCACAATTTTGACTTTTTCCACACAATTCTACGAAAAGTCGACTGCGAGATGTAAACTCGGAATTGTGAGGAAAAAAGGCAATTGTAAAGATGTAAGCTTGCAATTATAAATTTATAAGTGAGATAGAAACTTGCAATGCTGAAGATAAACTCAAGTTGCAATTACCTTTTTTAATTTTTTAATTCCACGGTGGAAATAAGCTTCCATAGTTTACTCTGTTCAAAATGCAGCATATGAAAAAATTATGTTATGGGTCAAAAAAATATATAAGAACATGTAAATGGCCCTTCATGCTTAAAGTGGCATATGGTAAGATTTGAAAACTGTTTAGGGCTGAGGAAAGGCACAATTGGAATTTCCGTTAACAATAAGGAATAACACAACTGCTGTTTTAGTGTCATTTAGGGAGTTTTACTACAGGAGGAGTGTGGTCTGATGGGCTGATTGCCTGCCCAATCTCAGGTGGATGTTTTTTTTTTAATGCCAGAAGCAAGCGAATACTTAATTTTCATCCAATCGGTTTTGGCTGTATTGTTTCCTCTTCAGACTTTATCCTATTTTTGCATCGGAATGAATGAATGAATGATCATCCTGAGGATTGTAATTAGAAATGGACAACCTCCATACAGTGTAATGCGCATATTAATGCTATGTATTGGATTCCTCTATATTGTATGTTCTTCCCCATTCTCCAAAGTGATTATTTTTTGTGAATTCAGTACATTTAACCCATTTTTGGAAATGGGATTTATCCACAATTAAAAAAAAGTGTGTATCTAAATTGTTTGCAATGTGGTGTTTTGTATCTCAGATATTTTTACTTCTGTAGATTTAAGAAACATGTATGTGGAAGATCAACATTATCAGGCATTTTCTTTGTTGTTTCATTTTGTTTTGTTTTTAAAGCAATAATCGTTTCGTTGATGGATAATAAATCAGAATGGTCTGGTATATGTTTGTCAATAGCTCAGAATGGTGCAACAATGCTGTGACCATTGGATTTTAGTTTCCTCGTTGAATCTACTGAAAGCATTATACATTTTTTTAAACTGCTAATTTTGCATTTTGTTCATTAAAACTGTTACAGTGTGTTAAACAAAAATATTTAAAGAATGGATGTAATAAATATGGAGGGAAAGAATGGACGCATCCTTTGTCTTTTGTTAAAAACATCTTTTTTTTTTATTCACTTTAAAACGAGCTCAAAGTGTAGTAGTATGTTCATGTTCACAGCAGGCTATACTAAATTTAGTTTAATCTAAATCCAAAAGACAGCAGATCATCCAAAACAATACAGCACAATAATAAAAAAAAAGATCAATAGTGTCATTTTTCTAAAGAATACATACAGTAATAGTGTATGTGATACATAACCCAGTACAGGATCAACATTAGTGTCCATTTTGTGCATACAAAGTGTCTTATATATAATTTTGCTTAAGTCTACAGTAACAGAGGAACTGTTTAAGTGAATGATACAGCTGTGAAACTATGTGTTTACACATAAAGAACTTTTGCTTTAAGTTTTTTTTTTTTTTTTTACCTTAATTTAGCTACTTTTTGAACAGTTTTTCCCCTAAAATGTACTTATTTATTCATCTTCATGTTGTTCCAAGCATGAAATGTTCATATACATTCAGATATTGTGTGTCAACATGGATAACTCCAAGATTAAAGCCAAGTCCTGGCTTCAAACAATTGAATAAAACAGCTACAATTTAAGAATTTGTTCTTACAGCTTAAAAATGTGTTGTTTTAGTTAAATTGTGGTCATGTTGTACTAAGCTCATTTTAGTTTAATTACGTCCACGATTTGAATTAAAATGAGGAATGGAATTTTCTCATATTCGTAGTTTGATGTTTTTTTGTTTCATTCATTATCTTGGAGTTAATGTTCCACAAACACTTTCATCCCATAGTCATTGTTCCTAAGCTTCTCCTTTGCCTTGTTCTTAGCTGTCTTAATCTTGTCGCTCCACTGAAAGGGAAAAACCGTGGGATCCTGACTGCTGTGACACTGAAGGTTAGGGTCATGAAGAAGGTTCCACATGAGCCAGATCTGTGGGACCGTCAGGCTGTGCACCACCATCAGCTCTCTGTAGAAGCAGGGGTCGAAGACCTGGAGGTGGGGTGCAGCAGATGGTCTTACGATTCCAAAGGTGCGGAAGCCCTCGTGACGAGTCGGCTGAAGGCCGATCCTCAGAAGACACATGCCTAGAAAGACATCGTCAATGGGGAAGAGTTCCACCTCTTGGCAGGCTAGGTGGAGCTTCAATGCGGTATGTCCTGACATGACAAAACCACCTCCACCCGCATAAGATGGGTAAATCCCCTGGCCATAAATAAACTCTGGGACAAAGTACTTACTGTTGCGTCTGCGGATTGGTTTTGCATTGACGATGATGTCGCCAACAAAAAGGTCCTTACTGATCTCTTGACCCTCAAGCATCTCCAGGATATTGTCTATGTTCACATACACATCTGCATCCCCCTTAAAAATAAACTTGACTTTGGGACAGCTCACATTGATCCACTGTAGGAAGTGGATTTCTTTTAGCGTCAAGTTGAAGAAGGTGTCTTCAAAGTCCCACAGGAGGATATCGCTAAAAGTGTGGCTCTCATATCCCAACAGTTTGTCCCATAACGGGAGTGCTGTTTGATTTTGGGGCACACCGAGAAGAAAAACTCTTTTGACGTTAAGGTTTCTTTGGGACACACCTTCTCGTCCCCATGTGCGTCGAACGACCTGACGTTTGTCAAAGTCCATTGCTACTGATTTTATGGCGATCAGCATGTAAGGGGCTCCTTCTGGTCCAGAACACTTTGCTGGTTGATCAATTAGCAGCTTGAAGTCCCGTTGGTCTTTCTTTCGAAGGTAATCCTGAAAATCAAAGGAAGCATGGGTTGGTTGCAGACTTGCTGTCGTTGAGGGCTGGCGAAATTTAGCCTTTGCTTTGCTCCGTGAATTTGGAGATTTGTCCTTTGATCGTCCTTGTGCTTTAGGCTTGATGTGAACCTCGGGTTTGCAAGGAGGTATGTCTGGAGATTTTGAAGAGACCGGGTTTGTTTGCTGTTGCATTGATGCTCCACTGATGAGGGGTCTTGAGATGGTGGACCCCTGTTCTATGTGCAAAGTCCCCCATACAGGTGTTATTCTTTGATGTGCATATAACAGCATAAAGAGAAGCACCAGCAGAATCAGGGAGCAAAGCACATCTCCCTTTATATAGACCCTTCTCATGGTGTGCCAGGTTTCAGTGTTATCTTCCTATTAAATTCTGTTGAAGATTCATATTCCTCCTAAAGTATTTGGATTTTCTCACACCCATAGTAGATTCTGTACAAAAATAAATGAAAAGCACTAGTTTTCCCTCCTAAAAAGAAAACCTTAAAATGCCTTCTTTTTTTAATTATAAAATTTGTAGTCCTTAAAGTCAGTTTCCTATTGTGTAAGTTACGCCAGAGTTTGACTTACCACAGCCATCCTGGATGTCACGAAACAACAGGAGACACAGGATATTACTTGACCAAAGTTATGCTCCATATACAGCCAGGACTGCATACTTCTGTGAAACAGAATACGCAAACAATTTATAACAGGATCCACATCTGACATCTGTGACAACCTTGCAAATTTAAAAATCTTTTCTGGCACTTCAAAGTAAATTAAATGTTGATACTGTTGAAAGAGCTTAAACTGGTGTCTCTTTCATGTGCGATATCCACAGAAAAGTTGGAGTTGCTTTCCAAGTTCAGTCAGTTTTTTAAAAAAAATCACATAAACCTCTTTAGATGTAAATAATGCTTCATTCATCAAATCCCCTCTTAAATTATGGGGTATTCTGATTATTGTGAAACGCTATTTTGATGTATTTCCTCTTAAGATATTTGTCAGATATTTGTCCTGCAGTCTCATAATAAAGCCTGCTTCTGGAATTCCTTCCACTTTGTAATTTACCATCGTTACGCAAGTTGGCGACGAGTTTCTTTTTTGTGAGTCATTGAATCATTCAGTCATTCGATTCGTCATAAAAGACATAGTCCAGTGACCCGTCTATAAATGTACTTAAACACCCCAATACAGTTTAAAGCATTATTTCCACATAAATTACAACACAGAAATACGTTTACTGTGTAACTGACTTTAAGCATGCTTTAAAATGAACAAAATGATTTGGACCTCCGAGCCTCGAAACTCAAAACAGCGACTCCTATAAATCTGTGCGTGATCTTGAACGCGAACAATTAGTTCACTTAAAAGATTAATTCAAAAACAAACTAGCCTCCACATTAACACGTTTTAAAGCAAACTTTAATATGTAGTTATTCAAACTTTTAAAATTCGCTTTAAACATATGTATACACTTTTGGATAAAGTCTTTTAAAAAGTACTAAACACCAGGCTACCTCACAAACTTAAACCCCGTAAGGCATTGTTATTAAAGTGCGCATGCTTTTCTTTTTCCAAGTGCATTCATTTGGGATTACAACATTTTCGCGTTCAGTCTTGTTTAGAAGTGCCTTAAGTTACAGTGTGTCAGACTTTCATTTACAAGACTTACCCAGTTGAAGGTGTACCAGTTCAGGACAGCAATGACAAGACACCACTGCAACCAGTTCCAAACATCTGCTTCCACTATTAAAGCTGCTGCAATCCACTGTTGCGTGTGCATGTTTCAGAAAAACTTTTCAAGCTCGCAGAAAGGCGCTACGGTACAAAATACATAAACTTTCTTCATATCAGCCATGTTCGGAGGACTAGAGCAGTTACAAGCTCAGGGCTTTTCTAAATACACATTTTCAAAGTACAGCTCTTTCGTGGGTCACGTGACAGCTCAGAGATTGTTGGATGCGTCGCGCGCCAGATGCCAGCGAAGCAACTGGACGCGCTTTTGGGAGCGAGGACACGGAATCGGGAACGCGCACTAGAATTATACATTTGGTAAACTCGTGTCCCATAACCGCCCCTTTCTGTTCACCATAATGGAAAACAAACCAGCTTCAGCTTCAATCTTAAACAGTACAGAGGAAGAAAACAGATACATTTATATAATAATTTAATTCAGAATTTGCTTGTATACATAAAAGATAAAATAGCAATGGGTTTTCACACACATTGCCTTGATACACAAAATACAGTTTCTTTGGCTATTGATTTGTCTAAGACTTTACAGTACTGACAGACCAACCCAGTTTATCCTCTAACACAAAACTGCTGCCAGCGAGGGCTGGAATCCAAATATATCCCCTCATGCAGGCTTTTTCATTTCCCACCAGGTTGCTGGGCACTTTCCAAGCCAGTTTTGAGGTCTCTGTGGTCTGACATTCCAGACATTTGTGCTTGAAGGTCATTTAGGATCAGATATTCCTCAGGATGAGGCAGTCCCTGCTTTCATGATCTTAAAAAGGGCATTGATGTTGTTGTTTTTGATGGCATCCCGACAGGCAGTGATAACTTGAGTTTTGGGTTTTCCCACTGAAAAAAAAATATATATATAAATTTGGCACAAATAACTGGCAGACAGCAGAGGAAATCCTTGTTTGCCCTCCATATGCACATTCCTATATGGTGTGATACTCATTGACAACCACAGATGTGTATTAGAAAAATCTACTCACCTCTCAATCTCCCAGCCCTTTGGATGGCCTGGTTAACTGCCTTTAGTCGGGCAAGGAGGGCATTGTGATTATTAGATCTGATTTTATATTCATTAATCAGATCCCTATTGAGGTCATACAGTTCAATGTAGCGTTTCTTCATGTTTCCCCTAGAAAAGAGTATCATTTATGTGTGTACATTTGTCTGAGAAAGCAAGAGGACTGATTAATCAAACTAGGGATGCTTACCAATCGCCCATGAGTCTGGCATCTTCTGCTTGTACCAGCATATTTCTTATGTAGTTGGAATGATCTGCCATTGCTGCTGTGAGCTTTTGATGCACTGAGTGAAACTCATCCACCTAACATAAAGATAAAAGTTTATTTTGAGCTAAAAAAAAATAAAGTTTTCAAAAACCTTTATGGAGATGCTGCTATTTCTAACCTCAGTGAGAGTTGCTCGTAGCTCTTTGAAGTAGACAGGAAAGTCAGCTTCAGCCTGTAAGTCTTCTATAGCCAAAAAAGAGGCAAGAGACTGGACCAGATCTCCTGCCAGATCAATGTCATCTGTATTCAGTGTGATCTAATGAGGCAAAAATAAGTTAGAGATTTTTAAACATGAAGAGAAATTAGCTCACAAATACTGATGCACACACACACACAAACATTAAAAACACCTCTCCACTAGGCTGCATGTTGATTTTCAGTGAACCTCCTCCACGTAGTGCAGCGAATGTGATGTCTGGACTGTCAATGCCCTCGGGCAGCAGAAAGTTCTGGTTTAGCCACATGACCACCTGCAGGCATAGTTGTCTCACATTTCAACAATTTATAGTATTTTTGTGATTTCATGCAACATAGTTTCATCATGAGTGTGTCATTTTACCCTCTGTGGTCTGTCATTGATGCTGAACGTGACTTTTCCTGTGGGTTGTGTGGCTGAAGGGTCAACATTAAGGTCATACATGGAGAAGCGAGGCAGCTGACGTGTGATCTCAAATACGTGGAACTGTGTACTGGAGTAAATGAGGAAGAAGAGAGAAAAAGGAGAAGCGATTTATGATACCTTCACGTTAAACTTAAAATAACTATAGATTTTCAAGCATAATCATGATGATATTCCACATGTGTGTACCTTGTCTTCCCTCCCACAAAGGCTTTAATGTGAAGGTCCACTGGAATGTCTTTTGGAGGAATGATAGGGACACGAACACAGCCTGAGAGATTTTGAGCGCTAGGATGAACCACATGACTCTCGCCTTCAAAAATCCCTTCAGCAAATATCAGCACGGCTCTAATGATGGTTTCTGAAGGAGGCAGCACAACGAAATTCACATCATTTAGAAAATAATTTAAACTTCACATCTCTGAAGCCCCACTGCAGGGTTAAAAATAGATACTGTTACAATTACTTTTTAGTTATAGTCTATATTGCGCTAATTAATTTATTCAGTGGTGCAAAAAAAGAGTTAACCGTACCATTTGGAGTGGAGATGTTGAGCTCTATGTGTGCTCTCTGGCTCTCTGTGGCTCTTCGTACAGACAAGGCTGTCTGGAGCTGCGTGTTGGCTGGAATAACTCCCATCTTAGATTCTCCCTCAGAAACACCAGGAAGAGCCTAAATCAAACAAATCTCACTGACCAAAAACTGCTTCTGGAACACCAATGTCCATCAAAAACATTTTAACTATAGCATGTGTAACCTTAGCATTTTCCTCGTAGTTTCGTAATTCCAGCATCAAGTTCTGTTTGCGTTGGCTCAGGTCCCTGATCAGGTCTTGTTCTACACTTGCATCCATTAGGTTTCCTTTCATCTCCTTACTTGCAGGCAGATAGCCACGTACTGTAGGATGACACAAAAATCTGATGAGCCGATTTTTAAAGACAACGCGTTTACAATTAAGTTCTGAAATCTTACCTTCTCCCTCCACAGAGGTGCATATAAGCTGGATCTGTCCATCCATGCGGTAGTCTCCCTCAACAACCCCAGCCACAGAGGATGAGAAATTATCCTTGAAGATCACCTCACCAGTGCGATCACTGCGAGCATCAATCTAGACAGGAAATCATCTCATTTGAACAGTACTGCAAAAACCTTGTGAAGGAAAATGTGAGTTTCATTGCTAAAAGACTGACCTTTCCATTGGACCACCCAGTTATGAGCTCAACAACACCATCAGCATTAAGATCAAAGGCATGGATACTCATAGCATGATTTTTAGACTGTGAGAAAAAAGATAAGACACTATATCAATATAATTGATTTTGATGTTCATGCATAATCATGCTTGTCTAGAAAAAAGGATGTTTTCGGTTTTTGTTTTTTTTTAAACCAGAATTACAATAATTCTCACAAAGAAATTTTAAAAACCGAATAATATTAGGTTTAGTTTGAATACACAACTATGCACTACCTTGATCCTCCAGTAGCGGGCAGTGCGGTCATACACTCCCACAGTACCATTGGCCAGAGCGTAACCAAACCTGCTGCCATGCATGTGACAAAGCGACGTGACTGTCTAAACGGAACAGAAAAGGAAAAACTGTATAAATAAGCAATTACAAAATCCTCAAAATTGCCCAATAATAAACTATCTTGGTCCCAGAATATTTTCATAATCCATACCTCATTTTCTGCCATTTCAGTCACTAGTTCATCCTCTCTAAACACTCTGATGTCAAAGTCCTCTGAGCCAACTAGAAGCTGGAAAGATGTGATGTATGGTGATTTATTTTAAGCAGTATTTTATAATAACTTACAAATGTATTGTCATTATAAAGAGAAAACTAAAGTGTAATGCCTCACCTCATTCTTGCCATCTGCAGTGAAGTCACAAAGCACAAGTGATCGCACATTATCTCCAGTTACCTTTAAAAAAGGGTATACCTATAAATATCCTTTTTTGTTTTCAAATATATTTTAAAAAACAGAAAGTAAAACAATCTTACTGTCCAGAACTGGTCATTTCCTTCAAAGTCAAAACCTTGCAGAGCACAATTTCCCCCAATGATGGCGAGAGGGGGCTGGATATCTCCTAGTTTTCCCAGAACTATGGCATTGGCCCCATCAGTCACCTGTTATATAATAAGCATGTAACAAATATTTCTGTCTTGCTTGGATAAGAACCACTCATATCAAAAGATTAATAGATAGATTGCGTATATAATTAACCTAAGAAATCCAATCTAAATTACAGATTAAACTAACAAAAAACATATATAACTATATATTGTATGTAAGACATGTCATACAAACTTTGCCTTACCTCCTTGTAGAAGATGTCAGTGTTGTCATGAACATCATAGGCCAATAGGTTGGTTTGAGAGCCAACGAGCAGCGTGTGTCCTGTGGTGTTGGGACCCAGAGTACCAGCCGTAAGACAGCTGACTGCCTGGTTGATATTGAGGAGTGAGATATCCGAGTCCTGGGTACTTTGACTCAGCCGGTGGGCTGCTGGCCTCTGGCCTCGAGTGTGAGGGTTATGGATAAAAACCTGCATGGGTTTAGAAGTTAGACTTGATAGTAATGTATGGCAACACCCAAATAAATAAATATGAAGAAAACACTATGGAAGCTTGTTTTGGCCAAAGGTTAAAAAAAATTAAAAAGGTCATTTTGATTTATTTATCTCAAAAGGTATGAATTTTTAATTTGCAGTTATTAGTTTTTATCTCACAATTCTGCCAATGTGAGCAAACACTGTCAAAAAACATGGCACATGGCATAAAAGAAAACAAGTTTTCTGCATGAATATTCTTGAGCAAAACATGTGCTTTGTAAATTTGTTGAAGGGGAAAAAAATTATTAAAAGTATTAATTCAATATAATATATTTTTACATAATACATACTACTTTTAACTTACCTTCCCTGCTTGTGTGGCGGCTGTGAGGCATGGGTGTATACCATCATATTTTCCAATGGCAACCATTCGAGGATTAATTTTATGGTTCAGTTTAAGGGTGAAGATGGGCACTAACATGGTGGCACAGCTCAACGGCAAGATCAGATCTCTTACTAACAAAACCAAATCCTTTGAAAAAAAGTAAACAGAAGTTTAAACAATGGCTTGGCAAACATTCACAGCACACACTAGAAAACCGCAATCATCCTACATGAATAAATATACATATAAAAATAGTTTACTGAGTTTTGAAAAACGTATAATTTTTTTTTCATTTCTAATATGCAGTCTTTCTGGGTAAATTGTTTACGGTCCTAAAATTATAAACCAATAAAATTCAAATGACAAACAAATTGAAACAATTCAATACAGCAAATAAAACTGGCTAAACTGAATTATTAATTTGATCATTAATTATTTTGTTAGGGTTTACATAACTGATCATTGTTTTATTTTTTCCCCACATAAGCTGAAATTTTGATTGGCTACTGATTGTTGTATTTCATAGGTCCACACTAAAAGCCTAACGGTGCCAGTGCTTTAAATTCGCTATTAGCAAGAAGCACAAATTAGAGCATCTGCTGCTCAACGCTGTCAAATTAACAAATAAATAAATAAATGATCATTACATAATTAGTATGCATAAAAATGAATTAAAAGCCACATCCAACAAGCAGACTGTACTTGAGGCTTCAGTAGTGGTTTCTGTGTAACCTTCTTTTCTAACTACCCCTTCTCCGGGTAATAGAATAAACAGCTTACTGTACTTCTCGCCCTATGGGGCTCCCGTTGCTTAGCAACAGTGGGCAGCTTGTCAAGGCATTATGAAGCCACTTTTGCTAGCATGCTATTCTTGCTAATCCTTTCAGTTTACACGTCTGCTCACTAGATTTTTTTAACTTAATTTGTACTTGGTTTTTCTACTTAAACGCATTATGTATCCCACGCTGTTTGGATTTAAAACGAAGAATTTAGATGCTATTAATGCTTTAGCCAGATTAATTCTACATACTGTTTTCCTTATGCGCTGGCTATGGGTGCTAACTCTGCGTGGCTAAGTTACACAGAAATGGTGCAGAACCACTTCATATCGTGCTAGGGAAAATATGTTCATATTGATGTTGCACGCACTGTCACAGCCTTATGAGTTATATTAAATGGAAACGTTTCTTACCGCATTCGCTAACGTTAGCTTGTTCCCTGCCCGGTGGTGACTGTTATCTAGCAGGACAGACTGATGCCCATAACTTGGAGAAGATTGTTTTCAGGATGTGTTGTGAGCACGCGCAGGGGTCCTGATTCGAAAACTTAACAGAACGGCCATAATAAAAGCTGACAGTTTGAGATGAAGAATGAACTACTCGAATCATATTTGTAATGACGTAGTTTGTAGTTTTCTGAAGCATTCAGTATTGTAGAGGAATTGTTGAGCAAAAGACTTCACTGAACTTGTAAAGCATTCATCTACAGGCAGTGTCGGGTGTAAGTTATGTGCATGTAACAGAGTTACATAATTTAGTTACAAAATAAATGTAACTAGTCTAAAAAATATTTACTGAAAAATGTGTAATTAAATTAAAGTTACTTATGAAAATGTTAACGACTACAAAATCGACATTTTTTAACACACGTACAGATTTTATGATTTCTCTAAAATAGGACACAGATTAGGACACTCAAAATTTAAATTATTTATTCCTATTTTGATTTATGTATAGACATTATTTTTAAGATTATGTTGTTTTCTCCTATATTTATATTGCTTTCCTGTAGAGTGGTTGTTTTGTTTAGCTAGCTACATTTTAATAACGTGCGCAACGCTGGCTATAACAAGTTATTAAAATGACATATTATTTATTAGTGAGGCATTTCACAGAATGTAAAACGTCCACTTGTTGAATGAGCATAGTTAAGTTATGAATGCGCGTTTGTTTGGTATTTTTAATGCTTGAATGATTTATCTTCACCTCCCCCCAAAAATGCAGACACTCTGCACTCGCTCCTTTTCAGTTATAATGAAGTGATGGGTAATGGAAAAATACTCCCGGTAAACAGCGAGTGCAAATCAATTCTTCTGTTTACTGTCGCGTTGCCAGCATCATCGCCGAGTGCAGACAGGGGGAGCACGTGCGGTTTGACACAGACACGTCACAGTTAGTGCTGTGTGCAAAAAGTGACAAAAAATACACGGGAGAGAATAAAGCTTTCGCAAATGTAAAATTAGCCTCTCCACGAACAGCTTCTAAAGATGCCTTCAATTGGCCTGGATCTGTTTGTATTGTAACTTATTTATGCTCAAATACGTGTTTATTTTAATATTTAATAAGGTTAGTATCACTTTACTTTTTTGTAAGAAGCTTCTTACAGCATCTAAAACCATTAAAGAAGCTAGAAAACTGAGCAAGTATGACAAAGTGTGTTCTTTTATAGCTCTCTTTGATTCTAATAAAACAGTTCCTTAGTTGTTATTAAAAAGTATACAAATAGATTTCACCTCCCATAAAAGAAAAACGTATATTCTCTAAGCACATAAATCCCCCCGCCCCGCAATCAATTTTCAGCCAGTGGAGTGGAAATGGTAGTTATATAATTACTAATACCACATTGATGTGATAGGGTGGGAATGGTGATTCTTGATTGTTCGATAGTTTGCACGCAGTTTCATTAATGATTCACCGTGTGCAGGCTGGAGTAGGCGGGGTTTTGCTCTCGGTCTGAGTGCAGTCAGAGCTGTATAAAACCAGCGCGCGATCAGTCCCCAGATACCTTCCACATCAACTCTTTCACAAATTGAGTGAAGCGAGACTTCTAAGGGACTTTCGGACTCTTTAAGGATACTCTTGAGGAAAAATGGATCCTTGCGATTGCGCCAAAAGTAAGTGTTTAGATGTTTTACGATGATGCTGAGTTTACTTTTTGTATTTGAATATTCAGTTACTATGTTTGCACGTAGTATCACCAACATGCAACTTTTTTTTTTCTCGTGTAGCTGGAACCTGCAACTGTGGTGCCACCTGCAAGTGCACTAATTGCCAGTGTACAACCTGCAAGAAGAGTACGTAAACAACTATTACCTGTTGCCCTGTAACTTTTTTTTTTTTTTTTTTTTTTTTTCTCCAAATCAAGTGGCTAAACTGTTATCTCTGTCACAGGCTGCTGTACCTGCTGCCCATCTGGTTGCAGCAAGTGCGCCTCTGGCTGCGTGTGTAAGGGCAATTCCTGCGGCTCCAGTTGCTGTCAGTGAGGAGGTCGACGTGATGTTACAACAATGTGAACTTGTTCGTCTGTGCCGCTTCGTTTTTGGATCGCATGAATGTTGTCTTTCTACAAGATAATAAATGGCCTCTTTTCTTTTCTCCAAATCATTTGACTGTTTAATGTTGCTAAATCGCTTGAAAAAAGGCTAAAGAGGGAAAACGATGCACTGACTTACTTACTGCTACAAATAAGACTATCTCACGATGTCTGAAAAGTAAGTTTTTCTGCAATGTACTTTGTCTAAAATATATACGTTTCAGCAGTTACTGGTGTGTGTGACTTTATTTCACAGCTTTCTTGTGTTTGTATATTCCAAATTAAGTTTCAACTGGAGGGGTGTCTCTTGTTGCAAAATGCTATTTTAGTAATGTAAGGTTTTTTTTTTAAGACATTTAAACAAGCAAGAAAGTGCTTCTAACTTTAGAGTCAAAGCTGCATGAAGGATTAAAAGTGAAAATTTAAACTATTAAAAGCTAAGAAATGCATAAGGGATCCATCCTGCTGAACGGATGGTTCAGTCTGGATCTAAACATGATGACCACTGTGGGGCCATGATTGTGGCTGAATAAACTCTGGGTTAAATGTTTGAGTGGATAACCAATCCAATCTGGCTTTGTTGGTACTGTGAAATTGATTGTCAACTTGGTGGTAGTGGAGTAAGTGTGACATCAGTAATAAGCAACCAATCACATATGCCTTGAAACTGTGATTCACTTTTAGTGTGATTCACTACCAAAGATTATAAGACTGAAAAACACAACTTTTGACTGAAGATGGATTCTTGTTTGTTTGCCAAAACGTAGTACCAAGATGCAGATTGCTTCAGTATAAATGGTCCATGCAGACATGTTACGCTAATTAAATTACACAAGTTTAATATCCCAAATATCCCTGATAGCTGTTTAAAATGTGAACAAGAAATTGGAATACTTTCCATTGTATGTGGGAGTGCATTGAGATTCAAAAGTTTGAAATGACAACCTCGTCATGGGAAAGCTGACTTATGCAGTTAAAGGGAAACTTAAAGATTTCTACCATATTTGGACTCCTTTTCTGCTCTATTGTAACCAAGAGGACTTGACAGTAGGGACAACTAATTTTCTCTGTATTGGGTATCTTGACTACATAATGTGATTTCTCTTTTAAAACAACTAATGGTGTACAGAAGTATACATTTTATTTGATCTTATTTATTTGTTTATTTATTTGATGTTCAGTAGCTAAGGTTCTCTTATTTATGTTAATGGGTTTTTTGAATTAATTATTTTTTAAATGTTATTGTTTAATTGTATTTAAAACAAATGCAAATAAATATACTTTGAGAAAAAAAAACTTACTAGCCAGCTAAACTGGCTTCATGGTACAGGCCCCGATCTCTACTGAAAGCTGGTTCCAACTGAGGGTGGCATAATGGCTAAAAAAGAGACTCAAAAACAAGCATGTATTTGCTGATGTCCGCATTTTGGTGCAATTCATTTGTTAAATGAAGCAGATGTCAACATGGACAGGCTGCATCCATTACAAAACATAAACCATGTTTTTATTACAAATTCAACCAAAAAACTATGGTTACCATTTCATGGAAACCACATATTAGCCATGGTATTTGTAATAAAACTGTGGTTATACAAATGTTAATCAAAACGCCAAGAACCATGTTACTGCACTTTTACTACAATAAAACCATGGTTAATTTCCGAAAGGGATTACGTTAATCGAGATCATGTATATTGTAACATCACCGTCAGGGATCAGTCAAACTATTTTCCAAGCAATCTTAAAGGAAATTGTCTTCTAACCTCACTTTTAGATATTTATTGTAAACAGAAACACCTGAATAAAGTTGTGTCGAGTCGCGCGTGATTCTGGGAAAAATCAGTTTGAACCAATCAGCGCGCGCTTAATGCAACCCGGGAGTTCACGAGGGTGTTGTGTTTAGCATTGCGGCTAAAGTGGAAATTATCCTATCATAGCCGCTCTAAGGATACACATTCTGGGAGGTGGGTTGTTACATATGCGTTAATTAATTACCTAGTTAATAGCTAGTTTATTGAAGTCTCATTTAACAGGTGTCTGTCTGGGACGCGTTTGTAGACCTCATGTCAAGTTAGCTTGCTAGCAAGTGACAGTCATTTCTAGTCACTGCTGTTGTTTCTAAAACGATCATTCATTTAGCGTAATTCTAAGAATGTGTGTTTGTATGTTCCATTTAATAAAATGATAATGCTAAATAAGTGAGTACGCAATAATGCAGTTTATTTGGCTTTATTAATTGTAGTTAATCATGTCTCAGACATCCAAAAGTTAATAAGATGACATGTAATTAACTACAAACAACAATAATAATTTAACATGGATGTACTTTAAAATGTAGCTTTATCAATGTAATAAGCTTTCAAAGTTACTTTCGGTTTTATTGTTATGGCAAGAGCTGTAGTAAGTGATAATTTGCTTTATGTCACAGTTATTATTCAAAATACCATACTGATAACAAATTATGTGCATATCACTTTATTTTGCTTGCAGGTGGAACAGGAGCTGCAAATGGATACTGAGGGCTTTGGGGAACTCCTGCAGCAGGCAGAACAGCTTGCAGCAGAGACTGAGGCCGTGTCTGAGCTGCCCCATGTTGAGCGAAACTTGCAGGAGATCCAGCAGGCAGGAGAGCGACTACGTTCCCGCACTCTCACCAGAACCTCTCAAGACACAGCTGACGTAAAAGCGTGAGTTTTCAGTTCGGTGTCTGTATGTCATTTGGCGTGACGTTTACTTTTATTTGCAATCATTTGGGTCAGTATATTTATATCTGTACTGTCATTTTTTTTTTTAAACTTCAGGTCCATCCTCTTGGGCTCTCGGGGTCTTGACATCTTCCATATCTCTCAACGTCTTGAGAGTCTCAGTGCTGCCACTACATTTGAGCCTCTTGAGCCAGTCAAGGACACTGATATTCAGGTTAGTGCATGTTTTATTTGGGTGGTTGTTTTTATTCCTAGTTAAATTTCATCTCACCACTGCATGCTTTGAGATGCAGCTGTTTAATATCATATATTTATCCACTGCAGTAGTAGTTTGATATCAGAGGGCTCTAATTATCTGGATCTACACTATTAAAACGTATGTACTGTAAGTTGTAAGTCCTGCGCCAGGATTTAATCTTTGGATGGGCCGTAGTAATTTTGGGTGGGCCTTAATTTAACGAGTCAATATGTTCAATAT
>JAUCMS010000034.1:19697256-19731474 GCA_032357445.1 Enteromius radiatus
TAAATTAAATTAATAAGAAAACGAAACGAAATTTATTAATTCTGCCATTACACACAAAACTATTTTAATCTCAGGTCATGGACTTTCTTTGCCTGCAGATTATTGTCCGCCTATTAGACCGCGTTTTATCGTTTTATTTTGGTACTGCATCAATTATAGCTCTAATCTTTAAATAAAGTTTAATACTTGCTGATGATAATAGTAATAATGATAATAAAAAAATCTTACTAACCCTAAACATTTCAGTGGTACTACCGTACCAGTCAGAAGTTAAACAGTAATTTTAATGTTTTAAAAAAATTTTTTTTTTTTTTAAGAAATCTCTTTTGCTCACCAAGCCTGAATTTATTTGATCCAAAGTCTTTAAAAAAAACATTAAAGACTTTTGACTGGTAGGTAGTTTATATATGGTAGTCGACTTCTTATGGTTTAATTATAATTGTTTAGCATAACTCAGAACTGATCTCCTTCTGGTAGAAATCCAGTAAATGCATAAATCTGAAATAAATAGAATGAAGCTGTTTCATGAAAATGCCTTGCAAAAGTACACATACTTGAATATATTGTTGTTTTTTGGATCAAGTTGCATCTTTTTTATATTTTGAGAGTTGCTGTCTGTTATTGTTTTCCCTTTACATGTATATTGTGAATAGAATGCAGCTTTATGCCACTGTTTTAATACAAGTGTGCATTTTAATTAATAAAACTTTTAATTTGAGATATAATTAACTCTTTTCTTTGCTGTATTCTCTTCAATTTTGTTTTTGTTAAGACCAGTCTAAAAAAAAAAAAATGTGCCTTTTATTTGTGCCATAAGTCTTTTTAATTGGAAATAATTTGCTAAGTACATGTAAAGGATACTATTTTTTGAAAAGTAAATCCTAATACTTTTCCTCATTATTAAGATTTTCATTTGCAGCTTTATTTTAAAAAACAAGTTCAGACTTGATGCTAAAGGTATACAAGTCCATTTTCATTTAATGTAATTAATGTGTCCTTGCACAATTAAAATGTTTATTTCTTTAAAGAAATTAAGTAAATAAGTACTCATCACAAACCTTTAGCTTTTGTTAATGTTTTTCCCTCTTAGTGAAGTCTGCAGTGTCTTCTTAATAATTTGATGAGACATCCTACATTACAGCCTCAGTAGAAGCCAAAAAAACATTTCAACAATCTCCACACTCAGCCTATTTATAATTAGTATTATGCTGTTGCCTTCAAAGCTTAAGATACAGGGTGGGTCTAATGGCTCTCAATCCCTGTCTATGCATTTATCTTAATGGCATGGTATTCATGTTTTTGTACATTATCATTGGCCCTTTGTGCAAACTTTCTTGTGTGTACCATACATTCGTATTCCTGTTTGTTTTGATTTGGGCATTTGTGAAGGCAGGTTGAGTGCACAGCTTTTAGAAATTATGTAGTGCATGCTGTGAATTGGATTATAGTATGCAAGCCTGCTAAGGTGTGACTTTGCTGTGGCAATTACTGCTGAATTCAGCTCTAAGTGCTTCTATAAGAGTAATACAGGCCTAAAGGCCAATAGACGTGACTTGGCAAAACGTGAATCAGGCGAAGCATTATGCAATTCTTAATTTTAAATTGCACTGTCAAGATCATTACAGCTTAAGAGTTTGGTATTTTTGCTCACTGCTGCCATTGTAAATTAAAAGAACCAGATATTAAAAGGAAAAATATATATCAATGCCTTTGTGAAACGGTAACAAAAACAGTGGTTGCTGCGCCCCCCTGTGGATACTGCTGATACTAGAGGATTTTTAGATTCAGAAATATAAATTCATGCCTTGTTAATGCCTTTTGGCAGCTTTTATTATACACAAAGCACCAGAAAACATGTGGGCTCATAGAGGGACAGAAAGGTGTTGTTTTTGGTGACTGCATTATGATAACACGGGTTTAGTCAGTTATAGTGAGCTGAGCTCACTAGAGCCAGGAATCAACAGTGAAGTCAACAATGAGCCAAAAAAGGGTCATCTTTTGGCTTTTTGTCCTTGTTAGCACCTCATGGCTTTGTGAGCCGATTGTAGTATGCTCAAATTAGATTTTATAAGTGGCAAATATGTTTATACTTTTTGTGTGTATACATTTTAATGCTGTAAAGTAATGATGTAAGGAAGTAATATATTACTTGAACTTTATAAACTAAAGTCTTTTGGCTTAATGCTGCTTTTGCCATGCCATTTATTGTGGTCTTTAGCCTCATCCATCATCGGATGTCATGACTAACATGGTCTTTAAAGGGTTAGTTCAACCCAAAATGAAAATTCTGTTGTTAATTACTCACCCTCATCTTGCTCCAAACCCGTAAGACCTTTGTTCGTCTTCGGAACACAAATTAAGATCTTTTTAATTAAATCAGAGAGCTATGTGACCCTCTAAAGACAGACCGAACTGAAATGATCCAAATGATCGCAAAAATAAAACAAAAATAAAATAATTTACTCAACTATTTTTCTTTTACACAATCAACATTGTGGGGAAACCTTTGGGGGAAAGCACAAGGATGAATGTAATAAGCGTTGTTTACACTTAGGTGAAAGTGTGCGTATGTGTTGTAATACTCTCTAAAATGGTGGAAGACATAACTCAGGGTAGAAGGTTGAGTAAATTGGTCCTTTTGTTTTGTTTGTGAAAAAAAACTTCTCGTAGCATCGCAAAACTGAAGTTGAGCCACTGATGTCACATGGACTGTTTTCCCAATGTATTTACTAAGTTTCTAAACCTAGGAACATTTCAGTTGTGTTGCTGTCTATGGATCAGCCCTCTGATTTATTAAAAAATATCTTAATTTGTGTTCCGAAGATGAATAAAGGCCTTACAGGTTTGGAACGACACAAGGGTGAGTAAATGACAATTTTCAGTTTGGTGTAACCCTTTTATGAATTCTGTAGGACTATTTTGATCAACTAAAAATGTTGCAAGCGATTTTTATGTTTAACTTTTTTTGCGAGTGGTCAACTTTTGTTAAATTTTAATTTAAATTTTTGGTTCATTTTAATTTGATATTAAGGAATGGATTTTTTTTGGGGGGGGGGGGGGGGGATTAGTTTGGCCAAAAAACTCTGGACAGATTTTGGCAGCATTACTCTTTTATTTTCTTTTTTATAAAATATTATATTCCTTATTTCTCAGCATGCTTTAGTTTGAAAGGAAAGCACTTGATGAGTCTGTTTTTTAGCCACAGTATCGATTGCTTTAAGTTTTAAGGTGAGTCATTGTAGTAAATGCCACTTTAACAATATTAATGATAATACTAAATGATGTCCAGAATAATATGAGTTAAAAGGAGCACTTTTGTGGTTTGGTGTCAATGAAGAGATACTAGATGATAGAGTCTTACTGAAGGGCCATTTTAATGTCTTACCGAAGGGCTGTGGGGTATATAATGATGGGAAATATTGATCTGATGATTATCCAAATTTTTGTTTTCAGTGCTGTCAAAGACAAGAACATTTCTGTAGACTGTTTGAGAAAAAGATTGTTTTTAAAATTAGTCTCTATTTGGATAATACAGTACAGAGCAGATAGCAGGCAATGTGGGAGAGAATCAGAATGAGAAAAGACCACAAGTCGGGACTCATTCTTAAAACTGAGTTGACGCTTGCTCACCACATCAGTTGTGGTATTTTTTTACATCATGTTTTGCTATTTTCAGAATCAAAAGATATATTACAGAAGTATGTTTTTTGGGGGCAATCACAGAGCCACACCCATCGAAATGTACAGACAGTGTGTAACAGAACTTGTGTGTAACAGAATTTGTTTTGTTGGTAGAGACTGGATGATGTCCAGTTACTTCTGACCATAAAAAGATAGATGTATTTTCATTTGTTTGAATGTTATCATTGTGGATGGAGAAGTGGCTATTGACTCATCAAGTCATAATGATCCACTTGGTTTTCGCTTCTTGAAGATTCGAAACCGTCTGCCCCCACCCATCTTTTTCTGTGCTTATCTCTTCTCTCCTTCTCTTTCTCACTGTCTCTATCCCTCCCCCTCCTCTCCATCGTCTTTTTGTCAGACATATTTTTGTGGTGGGCCTGCCAGAGTGCGGTTCGGCTCTTACTGGAAGTGCACTTACTGCCTGGCACTTTCCTCACCTCCCTCCCTGTCTGAATATACGTGTGTGTGTGTGTGTGTGTGTGTGTGTGTGTGGCTGAAAATCTCTTTAGCATTTTTAGAACAACTCTGATTGACTCTAAGGGCTATGAGATTTAATATCTCCCTTTTGTTGAACTTGTGTAACTGCTCTTCCATTTATCATCTTCATTCTTATGTATCTCCGCCGTCTAAATCACCTATTGAAAAGATGTTCAGAATCGCATTTAAACCTGCTGCTGAATAAAACAAAGATGCTGCAGGTGCCGTGCTCAGAATTGCACCATTACAATTGCGCCGAGACATCGAGATGTGCATCGACCCTGTGAGCTGGTGGCGGAGTGTGTGTAAATTGTATATTGCGCGTGCTCCATAAGGTTGCTGAGCTGCCTGCCTGAAGACAAAGGAAATGCACGCTGCTTATGAGGCGTAGTCTCCTGCCTTTCTCTCGCCTTCTGCGTTCGCGTGTGTGGGAAAGCGTGCTGCCTTCTGCGACCCACGTGTTTCCTTTATAAAAGCTAAATAAAATGTTTTATTTTAACATCACAACATTAAGACGAACAAAGGCAGGAATGTCTTGGGTATCGTGTAAATGAAAAGGCGAATGCTTTAAATGATGCACAGCAAAAAGGAGATGCACTACCCGAGCAAAATGGCGCAGAATCGGGTGATGCATGGCATCTTTTTCTTTAACTCTCACTTCCACTTACTTCCGTCTTTCCCACACCATGCAATCGCACCAGATTGTATTATCTAAGCACATACAAAGGTAGGTGCAGGATAAGTGTAAATAGCTCTACATGTGGAGTCTGATCTCTGGTCAGTGCACTCTGCTCATTAACTAAACATGACTCTTAAGAGGATTATTAGCCCAGTTTCTGGACAGGATGTCGAAAACCATCAGGAGAGCGTGTGTGTGGGGGGGGGGGGGATCCATTACCATAATTGCATTGCGCTAGCAGAAGAGGAAAAAGGAAGGATGCAGAGATGTTTAAAAAAAGGAAGAAATGAGTGAGAGTGAAAGAGGAGGCTGGCAGGGATGCTGGAGGAGAGATGAGGAGGAGGGGTGGACGACTGATGGTGTACAAGCACATGGATCAGGTTGAATAATGACTTCTCAGATTCCCCCCCTGTGTCTCTGGGCCGACTTGGTACGCTCCGCCTCCGACAATAAAGCAGCCCACAGTAACCCTGCTCGTGGCTCATATATAGGTTCAGACCACTGGGCCGCCTTGAGGTAAAGAAGAGTGCATGTGGCAGAGACAGTGTGGGCCTCTTTTGAAGGAGGTCAGAAACGCCCTAAAAATGCACTGGCCCGCTTCTGCAGGACGAGAGAGATGGAGATGGCATGGGCAGGGGACGGGGACAGGCACTCTGCTTCTAGACACTTTCACCTCTCAGCAGCACTTTGCCAGCAGGTTAAACCAGAGCATAAGTGAGTATCACCTACACGCACATGCATTCGACAGGCTTGCTATAGTACGTACGCCTCGGTCAGTCAGTTTAGCCCAAAAGACGAGACTGTCGCCTTCTCCGAAGGGATGATGAAGATGGCGAGGAGGAGGAGGATGAGGAGGATGAAGACTTGTCTGTCACACAGGAAGTGGTGGGGTTAGGGTGGGGTTTCTTCACTCCTTCTCATTGTTCAGAAGTAAAAGAAAGGAAAAAAAAATGGATGCATAGATCTAGACAGGGGAGTTTAAAATAAAATGCTGCGAGTTCAATAAGCGCATGTATGCATGTCTTTTATACAGCTTGCATTTGACACAGCATGCATTCGATGTCAATTTATGTCATATGTCCTGCTATGAGTTCAAAATGCATTATACCTGATTTCAAAATGTGTATACATCCCCGAGAAGGTGTGTGCACCATTAACATGTATGAATTCTATATGTAGCATTCATTAGAGTGTCTTTATCGAACATATATATGCTTCATATAGTAATGACGTCTTCTGCTTGTCGTGATGCACCGTTTTTATCCAAATCAAACTCGCTCAATATTCGCTGCGCCTTGAATCTTCCAGAAATACACGGTGCTTAATTATATGGCATACGGTAACCTCCCCTTTCAACCTATGTGATCTGCACTTTGTCTAGCTGCTTTATGGACAGCGTTTAGATACACATTTATTTTGCTGCAGTCAGATGATTTAAACTGCATTAAAAAAGATATACACACAGTTTGGTATAAATTTGTTAAAATTCTGAGAATTTTTTTCTTTTATTTTATGTGACCATTAATATTTTTAAAAATGCCATATACAATGAAACGCTTCACAATTGCCTTAGAAGGCATGATCTTGGATAAGGCATGACCCAAATTCATCCATGTAAAATGTGTTCCTTTCATCAGCTAGTGGCTCTTGGGTACTTGATACAAGGCGTGAGTGCCTGGAGGGGGCGCTGTTCTGTAGCTAGCGGGTTAAGGCACAGTGACTGAGCAAGAAATAGCGCTGCTAAGTATGAAATGTTGCCTGCTCCCACACCTTAAATTCCTCCCCCACCCACTTTCCATCTCCTTGTCCATTAGCTTGGGTCTTTCATTTGAATGCGTCATTTAGATGTTGCGTTCCCCAAATCAGAATAAATCAATCTTCATTTACAGCTGTCAGTCAGAGTGTGGATGGGGTAATGGGGGTCGTGCAATCTCGGAGGGGGGAGGAAGAGTCATCGGGGGGAGGGGAGGACAGGCCGGGCTTCAAACTCGATCCTGAGAACTTGGATTTAAAAAAAGGGTGTGAATGGTGATCAGTGCCTACATTTTTACAATCAAACACATTTATTGATGAATTTAAGGAAATCTCCCAAAGTGTTCATTCTTTTACAATTATGTGGTGTGCTTTTCATGAAACGACTGCATTCAGTAAAACTCAAACCTGGATAATGTGCCTGATGCTTTTTTTGATTTCATCCTTGTTGTAATAATAAAAGCCAATAGTTGCAGGTTCCAGTTCAGAGGTCGCATTTTTCACCATCCTTTTGAAAATTGGCTTTTCAGCGGTCTGATGATCCTCCAAACCCATCAGAACCAGCTTCCCCTTCCATCAGTACCACTCCCTATCCCAACCCCCACTCGGTGTATGTGTGTGTGTGTGTGTGTTGCACATCATTCCAGTGACTTCTCTGTCCTCAGGATCAGCTGCTGGATCTTTCTGTTCTCTGTTTAATCTAAATGAATGCGGGTGTGTGAGTGTTCGTTACCCAGCTGTACATTCAGTACAATCACTCATAGTCCATCCATACAGGTTGCTCGAGCTGCACACTCGGCTTCCAGTTAGAAAATGTAGCTTTTGTATCCGTGGAGGCTACTGATGTGTGCGTTTTCCATCTGTGATCGAACAAAGATGACGTTTAGATGATGATGGCCCATAATTAGATATAAGCAGCTGTTGGCTTTATGATTTCCAGTTGGTAACAGTCTAGTCAGGCTTTAGTCTGGTTTTAACTGTCAGTGTCCTAGAGAGTAGTCTGCGAGTGGAAGTTGGGTGGAAATTTTCCTTACCCATCCATTGACTTCTGTGTTTAAGAACATGGTTCATGTGTTCGAATGAATGCGGTGTTTCTTAAATGCGCAGTACTTTTAGTACACTTGAAAATGTAATGAACCAAAGCTTTGCTGATCCAGCCCTGACCAGTCGAGAGCAGCCATTTTGGGTGAGCGATCTCGCGAAGGGTCGATTCTAAGCACATTTTTAGCAGTGATTTCGATAATGATGGCAATTCTCCATCTCTGGCCTGTGGCGTTTGCGTCTTGGAGGAAGTATGGAGGGAAGGAGAGAGAAAGGGAGAGAGGGCGTGCTCTGCATGCAGAAAAGGGGAAAGTAGGTTGCAGTACGTTTAACCTCCATGCCGTGTCTCTTGTTCCAGGGCTTTCTGAAGAACGAGAGAGACAATGCACTGCTGTCAGCCATCGAGGAATCACGCCGCAGGGTGAGCATCTTCCTTTATTTCTCTATATCCTTTTACAAACATTTATTTGTTCAGTCAAACCATGTCTTTTTGGCAAGTGTAGATGAAAGGAATGAGATTTTTAACAACATTAAACTTCAGGGCAACTACATCCTGCATTGCCCAGACATTTCAAATCCATGCAATTCATCTGACAGCTCCTTTTATAATAGTATTCTTCAGATAGTTGCCAAAGATTGTAGATCTTTCGGTTTTAGGTCAAATCCTCTTTTCCCCTTGTTGTTTCCTCAGCCACTGTCAGTGAGATAAAAACCCTTTCACTTGTTATTATCCATTTCTCAGCACAGAGCTGCTCTCTGTCAGGTCAATATCCCATCTATCTATACTCAGTCTAGTCATCAAACCTCTCAGGAGGAGGAATGTCAGCAAAGAGATGGACAGAGGATAATCTGCTCACGAAAGAAGAGATGTTACCCTCGCAACACAGATGGCCTGTATGTGAAAAAGTGAAAGGGGAAGTTCTGGGGCCTCAGGCAATGCAGTGAAATCTGTCCCTCACAGGCCCAAATCAACTATTTTCTTTTAAATTATTATTTATTTTTTTTAGTTATACATATTTGATACTATATATAATAACAGTGAAATTATTTATACAGTTGTTCTAAAAAGCCAGTTTCCATTTATAATGAAAAAAACAGGAAAAAAAAGTGGCCTCGTCATGATTTATTTTCATCATATTTTTATTTTTGTGGTTTATTGTGAGGAATATTTAACTGATATCTGATGTCACATGAAGAGCTGGGCAAAAACTAGGCTTAACATCCTTGAGCTTACTTTAGCAGACCAATCTTGCACATCACTTACATCAGCATGTGTCAAAGATTTTCTTAAAATTTGACATAAACCATGTGCAACGGCAGTTTCTAATAAAATTACCATCCAGCTGGTGAGTAATTTATCCACTTTACTCTCCAAAGCCAATTTTTACTTGCATTTGGGCGTTAATTTATGCCCCAAGTGAGAAAGAAGTAAATTGCTGGATGATTAATGTTTTTTTTGACCCAGCAAAATCATCTGGAGTACAGTTAGATCCTGAAGTACTTATGAAGCCAAGCTCTATTGTTTTTTTTCCCCCCAAAACCAAAACCCTGCTGAGCATTTTCTCCACTTGTAATTTTACTTGATCGACATTAACTTTAGCATGTCGTACTGATAATATCTTACTCCCTCCATCATTACGCTCGATTCCAAAATCTCTTCCTCCAGAGTTCAGAAGCCTTTTTAATTAGAACGCTTGCAATTATCACACGTCGATCCACCGGGACCGAGTAAAATAGACGAAAGGTCTTTGGATTCAATCAGGGTAAGGGCTAAATTGGTGGTAGGCGTGAAGACAGACCCAGATAGCGGCACAGTTCCATTAGTGAGGCCTCCACGCATCCAGGCTTTAGCGGGCCAGACCCAGTTTGAGTCTCCCCAGGCCCAGCTCTCGTTCCTTGTCCCTAGGAGGTGGGATTGGGGGAGGGGTGAAGATTGTGGTGCCCGTTAGCGCTTATTGTGCACAGCATGTTTCCCAGATCCAGGCTGCTCCCTTCTTACTCCGCTAGCTATTTTTAATGCGTCACATGTTGGGTAACCTATATATTCGCTGAAGGCTTTGTAGATTCAACTCATTTTACTCTCATTTATCATGTTTTTTTTAATGTGTGATTTGTACCTTGTCCCCTCTCTTTTACTTGTTCTGTCTTTCTTGCAGACATTTCTGCTGGCGGAGGAGTACCACAGAGACTCTATGTTGGTGCAGTGGGAGCAGGTGAAGCAGAGAGTGTTGCACACCCTGCTGGGAGCTGGAGAGGATGCACTGGACTTCAGCCAGGAAGTGGAGGTCTGAGGAACAACACGCCACATGAAACATAATACACACGCAGGATAGACATGATATAACTCTCTTGTAAGATATGTAATAGCACACACTCACCTCACTTCACACGTGGTGTATCCGTGAAGTACAAATCTCTCCTTTAGCATCTAAGGAGCTTGTTCAGATCTGTTGGCGTGATACACCCAGCCTGTGGCTACATTTGTCCTGGATCTGTTTGTCAGTGAAATCTTATCTGGCAAAAGCATTTCATGTAGTTCTTTTCAGAATATAACATTTAGACCCGTTTGTTTTTTAGTAAGTATTCAATTTTTTTTCATTGTTATTTATAGATAACATCCAGTGGGCGTTAAAGTAATTTATGCACTACTAACATCACCAACACAGCATATATAGGGAAAGAAAAATCATGTGACAGTAAGATGGGATGACATTGGCTTCTTATAGTGGCTACTATTCATAAGATAAAATCTCTTTTGGTAGCATTGCTCACATCTATGCTGTCACAAAATGGAGAGGTGAGTAAGAGGGAAGGATGTAGAAAACATTGAAGATGACAAGCACTCCTCTTCTAAATAATATATACAAAAAAAATGCATGTCTCACTTTTATGTCCTCAACTGGAACAATAGTCTGTCTACAGCAAACAATGGCGGTCTTTTTGAGAAGGCGAAACCTCAGAATATGCTTTTGTCTTTCCTTTTGTTTTCCTATAAAAGGATTCAAGAAGAATGTACTGTCTGTGCGAATTTGGACACAAATGCACGTATGTTTGTGGGCTCTAGGAGATTTTTGACTGCTGTCCTGCTGCTTTAATTATTAAACAGCAGTTAAATTTTCCATGTGTGACCTGCTGTTCACTTCCTATGCCAGGAGCTCACTCTTCCTTGTACCACCAGCCTGGGTCGCCCCCTCCCCACTACATAGTCACACAAACTACAACGCCTCAGTGGCTTTCTTGCCAGCCTGTTCGTGGAATTTGCTACTATGGAGTGTGTGTGTGAGAGAGACACTGTGTGTTGAAAATGATTTCAATTAAAGCACCATATGCTTTATGTATGTCAAATCTTTCTCAGTACATGTGACATTTTTTCTTTAGAAGAGAGAAATTCATGTCCACATATACAATTTAAGGTTTTTCTGTCTGTCTCTCTTACTCTGTGTATTCACAACACCGAGCTGTGTGCTCTCAAGCGTGAGTTATGTTCTTCACAATAGCTTCACGCTACATTGGTCGCTGCATTTAGATTAAAACAACTCTCCAAGATAAACGCAGCTTGTGCACTTGTCAAACCCACGCTTTTACAGGCGCACATATGCAAACCCACACATAGAGAATATTAAAACGTTGTGTAGACGTCCTTAACGGCTGTTGCTATGTGCCCTACAGCCCAGTTTCGTGAGTGAGGTCGGAGTTCCAGGACGCAGTGCGCTGGACAGTGTGGAAGTTGCCTACAGCCGACAGGTTTGTAGAAAACCATATGTGTATATATACCACAAGCACACAAAGTAAAATAAAAAATGTGAATTAGTATAATAGTATATAAGAAGTATATAGTATAGAAATATGCCTTGAATATTTTATTAATGGATCATTTTAATAAATAATAATATAAAATAAATGTAACAATAAAAAAAAAAACATATAAAGCTCTAGTACATGGACGCTAATAAAACATGCGATCCTAGTTATAAGACATCTTTAAAAAAATATATATAGTAAATAAATTAGAATACATTTTCATTTAGTTAAGCTTAGCTTTTCTCTTAACTAGAAACGAGAATAAATGTATTGTGTTTTGCAAGCCTAGCTTGATTGATCGAAAAGATTGATTGGCTGGAATGAAGCATGATGGGTAAGCTCCCAATCTATCTGTAAAAGGGAGGGCTGTCTCTAACTCTCCCCTCCTTTGTTCTCTTTTTTTTGTCAGATCTCTCTCTTATTGCCTTTGTCCTTTTTTCTTTTTTTTGTAATCATGTGTCGCCACATTGCCTGTGGAGTCCTCTTCCTGATCTTTGTGCTCTTTTTCGAAGACCTTCTAAACATTTTCATCCTGTTTGTTTTGTTTTTCATCATACTACACTTTACCTCTAGATAATAGTAGATCCAGCTATGGAGAGCTTGGCTTTAGACAGCAATCAGTCTATGGCCTTCATTTTCAAGTTCCATTTTTCCTCTTTTGTTTAGATATATATCTTCAATGAGAAGATAGTAAATGGGCATCTTCAACCCAACCTGGGAGATCTCTGTGCATCAGTAGCCGAAAGCCTGGATGATAAGGTATGTTGCATTCAGCCTGGCTTCACTGTGTCGGTGTCTCAGAGATGTAAGCGAGTGATAGCTTTTGTAGTGATTCTGTAAAGTTGTCTGTGATTGCAGAACGTGTCAGACATGTGGCTCATGGTGAAGCAGATGACAGACGTTCTGTTGGTGCCAGCAAAGGACACGCTGAAGTGCCGAGTGTCTGTGGACATGCAGATGGCCTTTGTCAGACAAGCCCTGCAGTTTCTGGAGAACAGGTGAGAAAGAAGATTCAGCTTGCTCTTTGTTTAGAGATAATATTGACATAAACTAGTTTTAGTAGGAATGGAATATTGAAATTACCAGTTAATAATTATTTTTCTAAAAATGATTGTAAGATTTAAAAATAAATAATCTGTAATTTATTTTATTATTTGAAATATTATTAGAATTAAATAAATTGAATTATAAATGTAAAAAGTATTTTAAAAAAAGATTTAAATAAAAACAACAAAGCTTCAATGTTTATTAACAGTTTTAATGTATTTTTTAAATTTTAATTGCTGAAATGGCAAAACGGCATTAGCAGCAGCAATTACAACTTTCTTCAGTGTCACATAATTCTTTTAGAAATTATTCTAATATGCACATTTTCTGCACAATAAACATTTCTTAATATGATCTGTTTTATAATTATTGATTTTGAAAACTGCTGCTTAATACATTTGCAAAAACCATGATTTATTTATTTTTTTTATAGAAAGTTCAAAAGAACGGCTTCTATTTGAAATGTAAAAAAAAAATGTAAATTGAACCATTTAATGCATTCATGCTGAATAAAAGTAGCAATTACTTGCCAAAAAATCTTACTGAACCCATGTTTTTGAATAGTAGCGTATGTTCAGGGTCCCCATGGTGGTGGAAACCTTGAAATATGAAAAACAATTAAATGATTTTAGGAAAGCTTGTGAATATTGATTCTGTGCTCTCCTCCAAAATATGTAATGGGTTGGATTTTGCTCTTATGTTGATTACATCTTACTTATAGGACCAGTTTCTTAATTCATATAATTCAGTCTTTCAAACAGCTTAACAAATCCGTATGAATGACAGATTGAATCAAATTGATAATTTAGTTCTAACAGGATAATGGGGAAAATGTTTGAATTGGTCAGAAAGTTAGTAAATGCGGTATGTACTTTTATCCACTAGAAAAATGGACTGCTTGTGTCTCTCTTCTACAGCTATAAAAATTACACTATGGTCACTGTATTTGGGAATCTGCACCAGGCTCAGCTGGGTGGAGTACCTGGCACTTATCAGCTCGTATGCAGCTTCCTGAACATCAAGCTGCCGACCCCGCTGCCAGGCATGCAGGTACTGCAGCAGAACGTGTCCTCACCACACAGCACAGGCAGCACTACATCATACAGACTAGATGCCTTCACTGCAGATACTCTCAAGTGAACTGCGCAGAGTGTGCCTTGCCGTAGTATAGATAACAGCAGTGGATTCTCCCTGCATGGGCCAATAAGCTGCTTATTTCAGAGCAGAAAGTAAAAAGAGGGGTAAATGGACGCAGTGTGACCCAAGGATAAACCCTGCTATGTGTGTAACAGGACGGCGAGGTGGAGGGACATCCAGTGTGGGCTCTAATCTATTTCTGCCTGCGCTGCGGAGACCTGTCTGCCGCCATGCAGGTGGTGAACAGGGCACAGCATCAGCTGGGCGACTTTAAGATTTGGTTTCAGGAATACATGAACAGCCCTGACCGACGGTGAGAACGCACATACACTCATCCCAAAACTAGATCACATCCTAAGAGGACTATTTCTCCTCTGTTTTTGGTAACTACTTCTCTCTCTTGTGCATTTGACCCAGCTTGCTCCCTTTTCGTCTCTCATGCATAAGTTTGAATCTTAAAACTGAATAATTCAGTAAATCTGTTTTAGGATTCAGCATATATTAATTCAACTACGCTGTTCTTCTCAGTTTGTCTCCTGCCACGGAAAATAAACTACGACTTCATTACCGACGTGTGCTGAGGAATAGCGCTGACCCCTACAAACGTGCGGTCTACTGCCTCATCGGCAAATGCGACATCGGTGACAATCATGGAGAGGTGGCCGATAAGACGGAAGACTACCTGTGGCTCAAGGTCTGATATAGTGACTGATATACACAAAGTTGTGTTTGTTGTAGATAATATTCTTTTTACTAACGTTTTGAGCCATTTTCTGTTTGCATATGTAGCTGAATCAAGTGTGTTTTGATGAGGATGGCAGCAGCTCCCCTCAGGACAGAATGACTCTAGCCCAACTTCAGAAACAGCTACTGGAGGATTATGGTGAGACTCACTGTCAGTACTTGTATGTATGATGTATATAATTTTATTTAATTGAAACATTTATGTTTATTCAGAATTCCAACATTTTTAACTGTGTTTCAGATATACTCAAAACTGGGTTATAACAAAATAAGATTGTAAGCTGTTCTGCAACAGACTCAATCACATGCGACGAAAAGTCATAGTGAATATTTGGGGGATGGGTGGGGAATCCTAGCAGCTTCTGTTAAACTGGATTAAGTTGACTACACTATTAAATAATATTACAGTTACAAAATCCAGGCAGTATATCTTAATCTCAGCTCTTTAAAACAAGTGGTCTCTCTGAATGATCAAATTATAAATCCGCCCACTTATCTTTAGATTCAATCCAGTCCTGAAGGAAGAGATTTAAATGGGCATTTAAAAGACTAGGAAGTTAGTCAGTATTCAACCCCCCCTTCTATTCAGTCTCTGCCAGTGTGCCTAACCCAGATAAAAGTGTATGTCATTGTGCTGTTTTCTCATGGCTTAAACTTCTCCTCGCCCAGTTTTAAAAAGGCATCCGCTTAGTTTCTTCCACCTGCCTGATGAGTCAGTCTTATCTCGCCGGCGCTCCTGCAGTACACCACATTAAAGACTCCCTCTATTGCTGATAAGACTCCTTCACTCCCAGCTGCGCTGCCATTACGCTCCATGCAAAGTCGCAGCAGGTCTTTTCAATGCCGCTTTAAGACGTCAGTTTTAACGGCAATTTAAATGAGAGGGGATTATTTCAACTCATGCAAATGGAAATGAAACAGCCTATTTAAGCACTTCACAGCTGAGGAAGATTTATGTGGAACCTATTACTCGCTTAAAGAAGCATTCAAATTCCTTAAGTTACAAATCCTTACTGGCTGCGTTTGCGTGTGCACATTCCCAATATGTGATTTATAATGTTCTGTAAGTGGTTTGGATTATTCCAAACGCTCATAAAGGTGTGCGGCATTATTTCAATTGTTTCCTGCAGGTGAGTCCCATTTCTCGGCCAGCCACCAGCCATTCCTGTACTTCCAGGTGCTTTTCCTGACTGCGCAGTTTGAGGCGGCCATAGCGTTTCTTTTCCGAGTGGAGCGTCTGCGCAGTCATGCCGTTCATGTAGCTCTGGTGCTGTACGAACTCAAACTGCTGCTCAAATCATCAGGCCAGAGCGCTCAGCTATGTAAGTTCTGATCAATAAGCCATAACTCAATTGTATCTGGTTTCTGTTCTAAAGAGGTTTCTGGTCTTTTCTCAGTGAGTCAAGAGGCTGGAGATCCACCAATGGTGCGACGGCTCAACTTCATCAGGCTGCTGATGCTTTACACCCGCAAGTTTGAGTCCACAGACCCACGAGAAGCCCTTCAGTACTTCTACTTTCTTCGGTAATAGTCATCCCACCCCCAGGTCATTTAGGGTAATAGCTGTCGAGCAAATCTATACTTCAACACACCAGACCTGTTCTAAAATCAGCTGGTTTCCAATTTGACCAGTGACTGAACTGTAAGTCATGTCTTTTTCTCTGAAAATACCGAGCAAAATCCCTCTCTGAGAAGAGATTAATGTGTCATGAATAACTCAGAACCTTCCGCGAACGATCCATGAATAATTAAACCTGTTCCATGCACACCGAATTCGATGCTAACTCGACCCATTGTTTTAAGAGACCTCACAGGCACCGTTACAAAAAGGAAACGGTTGATCTTCTAATGGTCTTTTATCTCAGGGTTTGCAGGCGTATATCACAAAGCCAACATGCTCCTTTGCAGGCCCAAGTGCTTTCGTGATACAAATGCAGTAATTCCAGTAATTTGCTGTGTGAGAACTCACAATCACTGTTCTCTGTTTGGCCACAGGAATGAGAAGGACAGTCAAGGAGAAAACATGTTCATGCGCTGTGTCAGCGAGCTAGTCATCGAGAGTCGGGAGGTAAGAAACCTGTGTGAGCTCAGTGGAGGAAGCGTTTCTGCATACTAATTGCTATTAATATTATTACATAATATGTCAATAACTAACTCTCTTCCTGTAGTTCGATATGCTTCTTGGAAGACTCGAAAAAGATGGAAGCAGAAAGGTATGCCGGAGGCTTTTTTTGGTAATATCACTTGACTTGCAGGCAGTGAACATGCCACTGTTGTTTCACGGTAACTCGCTCGTTCGTTATTTTGTTCGTTCAGCCTTGCAGGGTTTGGTAGAATGTGCTATTGTCTCAAAGGCCTTTGCAACACAGTCTGGCCTTTCATGCTGAAAGCAATTTTACAATACAATTGTGCATTCACATTCTTCCTCGGCTCTAAGCAGTGTTTGTTTGAATCCCTTCAGCCCGGCGTGATTGACAAGTTTGCCGGAGACACGCGGGCCATCATTACCAAGGTGGCCTCGGAGGCAGAGAACAAGGGGTTGTTTGAGGAGGCCGTCAAACTGTACGAGTTAGCCAAGGTAAGATAAGTTGTGACGTGCCATTGGATTGATTAGTCTCATGATGATTTGCCTAAAGCATCTTTTGTTTCCCGCATTAGAACTCTGATAAGGTTCTGGAGCTGATGAACAAATTGTTGAGTCCAGTTATTGCTCAAGTCAGCGAGCCCCAGTCCAATAAAGAACGACTCAAAAACAGGGCAGTGGCTATTGCCGAACGGTGAGTATTTTGTACACAGACCTCTATAAACTATAAAACCCTTTTCTGCCTAAAGTACAAAAAATTGATTATAATCCCAACCTTATATCTGACTACTTTATCTCATTATTGTAACTTTATATTTCGCAGTGTGATTTTATATTCCCCAAATTGTGCCTTTATATCTCTCAAATGTGACTTAATTTAAAGATGAATTATGACTTCTGCAACTTCACATCCCACAATTACCACTTTACATCTTCCAGTTGTGATTATATAACTGTTACAACTTTACTCCCAATTGCAACTTTATAACTGTTGCAATTTTACTTCTCACAGTTGCAACTTTTACTTGGGAATTGATGCTATATATACCAACTTATAATAGTGATTTCTATATTTTTAAATGTGATTTTATTTCTTGCGAACTGATTTTTTTGTATCTTGCAAATCTAGCTTCATTTCTTTTTTAAAATTGTATCTACATTTTGAGGCAGAAACAGGATTCCATAATAGTTTCAATATACATAAAATGGTTTCTTGTATGTCTTGAGCACAGGTACCGTACTAATGGTATAGCTGGGGAGAAGTCTGTGGACAGCACCTTCTACTTGCTCCTGGACCTCATGACGTTTTTTGATGAGTACCACGCCGGACACATAGACCGAGCCTACGATGTAAGTCACCTGTGAGACTCCTGTTGAGCTTCAGCACATTCCTCTAGGCATTCATCTTTATTTTGTGCCATTCTGTGTCAGGTGATTGAGAGGCTAAAGCTGGTTCCCTTAAGTCAGGACAGTGTGGAGGAGCGGGTTGCGGCATTCAGAAACTTCAGTGACGAGGTAAAAGTTCTGAAAGCGTTAGCATTAATCACCTACTGTTTTTTCAAATGCTAAGCTGTTGTGACATTTCAGGTAACCCCAAATTAATACCACCTTTCTTTTTGGTTGAGTTGACTAACAACTAGTTTGTGTAATTTAAAAAAAATATTCTTTTTTTTTTTTAGTGACCAGATAGAGAGACCAGACCTTTATTAACATGACATTCTCTCCATTGTGTCCTAATCTTTTCACAGATAAGACATAATTTGTCAGAGGTTCTGCTGGCCACAATGAATATCCTGTTTACACAGTACAAGCGTCTAAAGGGGGCTGCAGCAGGTACACCAGGAAGACCTCAGCGTACCCTAGAGGATAGAGACATGGTAAAACATATTTTCTAGGTTAAAATGAATACCTATTCAACTATTAAGAGTGTTGAGTCACTAGACATTGGACACACACTGCGATGATACATGTTAACGAATAGCTCTTTTAATGTGTGTGTGACCATCGGCGGTTGCATTTGTCTACTTTCTCTGCAGCTGCTGCGCAGTCAAGCCCGGGCTCTGATCACGTTTGCGGGAATGATTCCGTATCGCATGGCTGGAGATACCAATGCTAGACTGGTTCAGATGGAGGTCCTAATGAACTGAAAGTCCTCCCTTCACCTCCAGCAGCTCTCTTTCATTGTCCTCATTCCACCATTACTTTTGTCAACTTATATTTGTATTTTTTTCCATTATTTGAAATAATAAAAAAATGAAATTCAGTTCAATTTTGTTTCAATTTCATTTCTTTCAATCATCTTTTTTTTTCAGTTTTTTTTTTCATTTGATGTGACATTGTTTTGTCTTGCAATTTTTGTTTTTTTCAGTTGCATATCAGTTTCATTTTAAAAGCCATAGAAGCTATATGAAACTAATCAAATACACTATTACAGCTTATCCCTTATGAAATTCAATATCAGTCCAATATGAAATCCAGTGCAAACAATCAACATGCAATAGTATTTATTATGCTATTGACAGTAAGATTAGACATTTTGGTGGATTTGGTGGCGGCCAACAGTCAGTGCACTGTATATACAGGGTTTTCTCACTTTCCATGGCCAGAAAAAGAATGGAAATTTAATAAAGGTCTCAGCTATAGTGACTATATTTTACTAGTTATGACTTGTTCTGAAATATTTTATTGTCTACACATTGTTTTTAGACCTTGTGTAGTTTAAAACAAAAACTACAAATTTGTGAGCAATTGTTTCTCTTAAGGAAAGCACTTTACATTTGGTCCCCATTAATGCATTAACTAACAATGAGCAATACATTTGTTGCAGTATTTATTCATATGGTAAAAATACAACTCTTCGTTATTAGTTCAGGCCCATTAAATAACATTAACATCCAACTTTTGATTTTAATAATGAAAATGACATTAACGTTAAATGCTTTGGAAGTATTCTTAATTGTTCATCTTCAATATATGTTTAAATAAAAGTAATTAACTAAAACCCTTTAAATTAAATCAAATCACATGATCAATTCCATTCACAAATCTGTCTCTGTTTTGGTTGGCTCATACTATATTCATTAAAATGTATATTGTGTAACACAAACCTACTGTACAAACAAGTGTCCGGACGGAGTGTTCAGAGCCCTTTCAGAGAGTTACAAGAGCAGGAATGTGTCTGTGTGACATTGATTCTCTCAGCAGATGGTGGGTTATGGAGGAAATGCCCGTAGAGCACACAGATGGACGTGTTGGCTTTGTCACGGCCGGCTGCAGTGTCTGCTCCAGCTCCCTCTAAGCTCTGCTTTGCATTTTTAACCGCTAGCATCTGGAGCTGCTGCATTAATATTAGAGTACACTGTCCTAAATTCAAGGTGCTCGATGCTCAACAATCAGGCTGTTTCCGCTTTATTCCACCACTTAAACAAAAGCTCTTCAAAAATAAATCTGGTCCTTAAGAATTTTTTCCAGCATCAGTACATCTCATGCGACAAATAGGTACTCAGTTTGGATTGGAACCTGGAGAAGAAGATCTGGAGGAGAAAGATTCATCTTCACACCTCCTGGACTGGTGTGTGAGGTGTGTGTGCTGCAGCTGGTGTTGTGAATCAGGCCGATGTCACACGTCCGCGATAACCCGGCTATTTCACAACACCAGGGTGGCACCACACCGCTGCCAACAAAGGAGCTCTACCTAACAAATCATCCATCCCCTTCACAGAACGTACCTCTGTGTACACACTGTATGTATTATCCTCACTAAAAATACAGTTGTTCTTTAATGTAAAATAAAACTTTTTACAGCTAAAAATGAAGATTTTCATTTTTAATAAGTGTAACTTTTTTGTACTTTAACATTTATTCCTGTGATGTCAAAGCTACATTTTCAGCCTCATTATTCCAGTCTTCACATGGTCCTTCAGAAATTGGTGATCAAGAAACAGTTCTCATTAATGTTGAAAACTATTGTGCTGTTTGCATATTCCTTGATTTGATTTTTTTATAACCATGACACATTTTTAAGATTCTGACATTAGTAGTGCATTCAAAACAATAGCATTTGTAGCAATGGAGGTCGTTACTGTCACTTTTGATCAATTTAATGCATCCTTGCTGAATAAAAAGTATTCATTTCTTTAAAAAAGATTAGACTAAATCCATTCTTTGATGTTGTTAGGACAGTTTTATGTAAAATGAAAATTTGGCTGTGGTTCCTACAGTAGACTCATTGTAATTTGAATTGAAACCGCTTTATAAAGTCTTCTACTCCTTGTTCTGACAGCTCCCCTCAGGCAGCATGAGGATTTTTAAAATGACCGTTTAGTTGCTGGTTTTCCGCTTAAGCTCTTGGTGTCTAATAATAGAAATTTAATCAAAAGATCTGCTTCAAAGCAGAGCACCTGTGGGTACATTTGTAGGATCTGCACTAATTACACAGAAAAGGCTCCACCTTTGGGGCTTCCAAACCAATTTCTGCAGGAATAATTACTTAACCCGATGCTGCTCCCTGGGTCACATGCATTGGCAGACATCGGTCTTTTAGTTAATGAGGAACTGTTTCTGCAATGATCAGTCAATGCTTAAGGCAAAAGGCTGTCTTCTGGAACGACTGTGTGCTGCTGGCAGGTTAAAGTGGCTAAAATGAAGGTCACTACAGGATCTGATCAAGACAAATACACTGTCTCAGTCAATATCCTTTCTTATTTTAAGGTGTCTTGTTGCACTGCAATCATACATTTAAGCACTGAGTAATATTAATTAACATGAACTTACTATAGAGTTAGGGTAGGGTTTGGTTTAAGGTTGATTGTAGCCTAATTATGCATAATTTACTGTTATTATTAAAGTAAATACACTGTAAGATAAAGTGTTTGTATCAAACAAAAGTCAATGTTCAGAAAGTTTTCCAGATATTGTAATTTGTCCTGATTGCTATCAGAAAAAAAAGAACACTACCAAATTGTGAGAAACCAAAAACTACCAAAAAAAAAAGAAATTTGTAATGTATAGTTTCTTTTGCATGACTCAGGATTCTCAAAACCTGCAGCTGTCCTTGAGAACAAGTGTGAAGGATATCTGACCTGAGATCTGAGTCATTACATGTACTGATGATGTTTACAAGCCCCAGTACAAGCAAAGGGCCCTGCAGCGACAATTCTGAATTAATGACCGTTACAAAAGCTCCTGAATATGTTCTCACACTAATCATACATCCATAAGTGGTTCCTTCCGGCCCAGGTATAATATAACCCTTCAAATCAAGCCCTCGCTTCACTCAGACGGCTGTTGGTTCAGTTGTGTTGGAGGTACTGCAGGCCAATGAAGGAATGAACCTCACAACCCCCAGAAGCCCGTTCTCAGTCTCTTCGCTGAGCAATGGAGATGATCGTAAATTCAGTTTGGGGGGATGTAGCAGTTACGATACCGACAGCGTGGCCTCCCGCAGCTCTGGAGTCTTTTCTGGATATGACACGTTGGATACCCCGCCGAGTTATGACTTCTATACCAACACTGAGGTTTTTGGGAGAGCAAAGAAGTCAAGACCTTCTCTCTTTCAGCTTCACTCAAACCCACAGGTAGAGACGACATAAAACGGAGTTTTTCCTTAGAAATTTCACAAATAAACATATTAACGATGCTGAAGAATGTCAGTGAGTACTTCCAGATCAAACTTAATGTTTATGATGAGCTTCATTAGAATTTATACTAAATTTATTCCAGAATTATTTTCCACTAGCTCATATATGTTTTCTCTCAGGACGATCCTTCTCCACCTCCTCTCTATGAAGAGTCGAGTGTGGACAAACAGAGTCCAGATGAGGATGAACCCACAGAACCTCCTCCAGAACCGACCCGCTTTGGATGGGCTCAGGGAGTCATGGTAAGATTCCCACAAAAATGTATTTAGGACCACATCTGAAAATATACAAATGTTACTGAGTTAAATACAAAATGTAGAATTATGTGAATTATGTATATCATCTCTGAACTAACTTCCCATTTTTAAGCCATGCTAATACTCTTTGAATACTATATAAACTATAAGCCTCTTTTGTGAAATTTTAGCTGGGAAAATGTTTTTTTGTGCTACTGTGCTATTTTTTAGATAAAGATATGCAAGATATACCTATACATAAATATATATATGTGTGTGTGTATGTGTGTATATCATATAATAAAATATTAAAAGTAGAGGAACGTTGTATTATATTGCAAAGGCATTCATATCTTTTTAAGTATTTTAAAGTGTGTATATTTCTGCATATGGGTAAAACTATTATCCAAGCATCTCAAAGTCGAGCAGAGAGTGTTCCTCTGAAGGATTCTCTGTAACTCCCTGTAGATCCGATGTATGCTGAATATCTGGGGTGTTATTCTGTACCTGAGGCTTCCCTGGATCACAGCTCAGGCAGGGATTGGTATGTCAGTCTCTGTTGCTATTTGTCTTGATCTCTTTGTTTTTTATGTGTGTGTTTTACTCCTAAAACCTTGACTTGATTTTTGTAAAATACCCTTGGGGCTATTAAGTTACATATCCCAGTGATGTATACCAGTGTGTCAGTGCTTTCTATTAAAATGAACATGTTCTTCTTTTCTTTAAAGGAATGACTTGGATTATAATCTTGGTCTCCTCTTCTATAACTGGCATCACTGGCTTGTCCACATCAGCCATTGCCACGAATGGAAAGGTTAAAGGAGGTAAAAATAAACAATACATACATACAGGATGCTTTGGCTATCATGAAGCCATTATTAGATATTATTGCCTAGTCTTGTTATTTAATAGCATCAGCATTTTATACTCTTCGTATATCTCTGCGCAGGTGGCACATATTTTCTGATCTCTCGGAGTTTGGGTCCAGAACTAGGAGGCTCGATTGGGCTTATATTTGCTTTTGCTAATGCGGTAGCTGTAGCTATGCACACTGTGGGCTTTGCTGAAACGGTACAGGTGCTCATGCAGGTGGGTGATTATGAACTAGTATACCAGAATACACTGAAAATTAAAGATGATTCGTAAATGTTCAACTGTTCCTTTAATTAACTACTTTCCATGTTTTAACCATGGTTTTGATGCATATTTTTGTCTGATGCTTATCAGGAGACTGAGGTTAGCATGGTAGACAAACTAAATGATATCCGCATCATTGGAGTGATTACTGTCACCTGCCTGCTGGCCATCTCAATGGCTGGAATGGAATGGGAGTCCAAGGTACGTTTGTCAAACTGATTGATTTTAAGCAATTTTGTCTCAGCTCCTAATAGCTTGCACTGGCTTTGTTCTTCTCCCAGGCCCAGGTCTTGTTCTTCTTGGTTATCATGGTCTCCTTTGCCAGTTACATTGTGGGAACCATCATACCAGCCTCTCCACAGAAGCAAGCCAAAGGCTTTTTCAGCTACCGAGGTCAGAGAGCAATGCAGCCAATATGTTCCACAAATAATAACACTTCATCCTCATTTTCTCATTGCTAGTCAGATTACACTACCATATGTTCCTCATAAAGTGTCTCAATCTGTGCCCAATAGCTGATATTTTTGCGACAAACTTTGTGCCCGGCTGGCGCGGACCGGAGGGCAGTTTCTTTGGCATGTTTTCCATCTTCTTCCCCTCAGCTACAGGCATCCTTGCGGGGGCTAATATCTCTGGAGATCTGAAGGCAAGTTGAGCTCCCAGTCTTAGTGATGTATCTTCCAATAAAAAGATTTTTATTTGTAGGAACTCAAGCCTCTTAAAGCTTGTTTTTCTGTCTGTTGTTTTAAAACACACCACCTCCCCTAGGATCCAAATGTTGCTATACCCCGTGGTACAATGTTGGCCATTTTTTGGACCACTGTGTCATATCTCATTATCTCAGCTACTATTGGTGAGTATCAGAAACGCCTAACCAGTCCTTCCTATTCCTTCCTATTTATGTTGGTCTGTTGTGTGTTTTTAAATTGTCAAATTGACCAAATTTGAAAATGAGGCCCACTTTAATTTCCCTGATGTTTTCTTTAAATGCACTGCAGGCTCCTGTGTTTTGCGTGATGCTTCTGGTTATATAAATGATACCGTCTCATCTTTGTCTGGGGAGTGTTTGGGAGTGGGCTGCAACTATGGCTGGAACTTCACTGAATGTATGACCAACCATACCTGCCCCTTTGGACTCAGCAATTATTACCAGGTGACTGTTACACCTGAATCGTCATTGAGTCAAACATATACAATTTTGTATAACACATTATTCCAGCCCCTAAATATGAAATCTTCTTATCAGTATAATCCTCTAATGGTCACTGATCAGTTTAGACTGAAAATGTTTTACTTCATGAGAATGGTACGAAACTTGGTGACTTTTGTAACAGCTGTGTACATGATTAGAAAAGGCTAAGTAATATTAAAAAACAGACACACTGAGATATTTAAGGTGAAAAAATGACCACCGTAATATAAAATACCAATGATATCTCACAACCAATTCATACGTGGTGAATTGATGTGAATTTGTATCACCACATTCGTGCGATTTTGTATGATTTCTGTGAGGGGTACATTTAGGGGTGGGGTTAGGGTTGGTCCTTTATATGAATTCTTACGAATTTGCCAACTTGTAAAATATGTACAAAATACATACAATATTTAATTGTATTTGCAGCCTGATCACACAGCAATTCATAAATATTTTACTACGTGGTTAATTCGTACTTTGCATGACCTTAATGGTGCGAGTTGATCCTTCACAAAGACCCGCCCCCCTTTTCGTTACTGTTGCTGTGTTCAACAGGTCATGGCACTGACAACATGCCAACAGACAAAACAGAGCAGATAACTTTTGATATGAAACAGCCTCAGCTTTCAAATTTGTATTTGTTTTTAAGAACTTCAAGCAGTATATGAACCTGTTATCTTTTCCTCTTTTCTAGTTATAGCTTGATATAAACATATAATTATTATATAGAATTAACATTAGAAGGTTTCTTGTTTCAAACGCGAAAATTTTTCCAGTTTAAACACACAATTTTTCAACTTTAAGTCCACCAACATTAGTTTGAGAAGGATGCATACTGGGAGGCCCACTGAGGATCAAACACTGTGGCCTGAGAAAAAGAAACAGATGGAAAAAGTAGTTTGTTGGACAAACATGGCAGTTGGTCAGATTGCCTGTCAATCAAACTCAGCAGCAAGTAGTCTTTAATAATGTATGTACCCATCTAACAGGGAACATTCTCAGAACATGATCAAGGATCATGGAATGTTCATTCAAAGTTCATTCTAAATCTGGTATTCAATAATGTTCTCAAAATTGTTAGCACAAAAACATTATGTATTGTTCATCAAATGATGAGGTATAGAAGTGGGTTAAAAGTAATCATATGTTCTTCTGTCATACATCACTTCAGACGATGAGCATGGTGTCAGCATGTGCTCCTCTGATCACTGCTGGCATTTTTGGAGCCACTCTTTCCTCAGCCCTGGCCTGTCTGGTGTCTGCTCCTAAAGTTTTCCAGGTAGTAAACGAGCCCATGAACATCTTCATACCTCCATGATAGAGTCCATTTAAACAGTCATTCCCGTTCCCGTTTCCTTTCATCACTTTTCTCTTTATAGTGTCTTTGCAAGGACAAGCTGTATCCAGGCATTGGTTTTTTTGGGAAGGGTTATGGGAAGAATAATGAACCACTGAGAAGCTATCTGCTAGCCTACGTCATCGCTATATGCTTCATTCTAATTGGTAAACCATCAAACATTGTACCTATGCAAGTCTGTAATGCTAATTCTTGTAATTCTTTTCTATTAGAGCAATACAAATGTTCTCAAATATATTTCAGCTGAGTTGAACACCATTGCTCCCATCATCTCCAACTTTTTCCTCTGCTCCTACGCCCTCATCAACTTCAGCTGCTTCCATGCCTCCATCACCAACTCACCAGGTGAGTTACATCAAGCCACAGTGAGTTAAGCTAACAGTTTATGAAACAATATTTGTGTTTTTTAATGCTGGTTTCTTTATCGGTTTAATGGTGCATACCGTAACCTCCGCAGGGCTGCTTTCTTGAGATAATGTCTGATAACATGATAAATGCAAACAAAATTGGTTTTGCGGAAATAATTTAATATTCTGTTTCAGCCATTTGTATTCTCATTAAACTGAGTGCTACTGTAAATTCACAGGTCTTAAAATGGCCATATTCATACTGATGCTCACTGAAGCTTTTCTCATTTTCCATGTGTGTGAGCAGGCTGGCGTCCAACTTTTCGATTTTATAGCAAGTGGTTGTCTTTGCTCGGAGCAGTAGTGTCTGTGATCATCATGTTTCTTCTAACCTGGTGGGCTGCTCTTATAGCCATCGGCATAGTCATCTTCCTGCTGGGATATGTGCTGTATAAGAAACCCGGTTAGACACCTACATTCTTTATAGCTTGTGGACACAAGTCTTTGTCAGAAATAATTTGTCTCACAAAGCCCATATTATTCCATCAGGCATTTCAGCTTGACCCAAATAATATTGCCAAGCTTTAATCATGCGCTTTTTGCATAACTATCGCTTGTGTTTTGTACATTTCAGATGTCAACTGGGGTTCATCAATGCAAGCCAGCTCATATAACTTGGCTCTATCTCAATGTGTAGGTCTTAACCAAGTGGAAGACCATATTAAAAATTACAGGTAAATAACATTAATGCCCACTAATTATATATACCCATCATAGCTCTCTTAAAATATTCCATTTGTGTTTATCTTTTCTCTTTCTATTCTTGCTTGTTTATTTTCGTCAATTCTTCCTGCGCCCTACTTTTTCCATCTGTTCTTTTTCTCAGGCCACAGTGTTTGATCCTCAGTGGGCCTCCCTGTATGCGTCCTTCTCTAGTGGATTTCATCGGCACCTTTACCAAGAACCAAAGCCTGATGATATGTGCAAATGTTATAACAGTGAGTCTACATAGTAATTTGGTAGTTTAAAGTTTGTTGTTACCCTAAGGAACAAAAAAAACTATTTAATATATAATGTTTTATATATATATATATATATATAAAGAAAAATGATGTGGATTCTTACAGTTTATGTAAAACCAAAGTCTCTTTAAGACAAGTCATGTCACTTGGCGGCCATCTTTAAAACGCCTCTCGGGCAGCCATGTGCAGCTCCTATCTCTTTGAATGGGGAAACATCACATCTTCCTAAAACTGTTCACTAATTGTCACGCTGAGCCGTGCTTCTCAGCTGACAAGGACGGCAGAGATGCAGAGTGAATGCAACATGAAAAACATTTAATAAATATCCAGATTGACATGATACAAGGAACTGAGACAGCAGGCAAAAACGCAGTAACATTAAACATTGACCAACAAGGGAAAACCAGGAACTCCAAATAAGGACAAAATACGTGAGAAACCAAAACAGAAAGACAAAACATGTAACAAGACCAGACAGACAACGTTACATAATCAAGCATACGATTAAATAAAAATGAAATAACCAATGAAATCTGACAACAACTGTAATACAACTGTTTCTTTTGCTCAAATAGCGTTATTAAAAGCTTATTTTTCAGGCTCGGGGTATTCTATAGTCTAAATTAAAACTAATATTAAATATGTAAATTATATATTTGAAAAATAAGTTTTAAAAAGGTGACACTTTTTAAATCTCTAGTGTTTCATTTGCTAGAAATAGCAATTGCTGTCTCTGACTGTCTGTGTGTTTTTGACAGGGTGGACCCTCAACTGATGCTGTGGAGTCGGCCAAAATCAGTACTCATTTAAAATGGCTTGACAAACGCCGCATAAAGTCCTTCTACCACACGGTAGTGGCTGATGACCTTCGTGTCGGCGTACAGATGTTGCTGCAGGTCACCCATGTGCTATAATACATTATGCTTCATATTCTAATCTAAAATGAACATCATTTATTTCACTTTGCAGCTTCTGATGAATATGTACTAGCAAAATGAGATTGGTAATGTCTGTTTATGATGGTTCTATTTTTAGAGTACAGGTTTGGGTCGGATGAAGCCTAATGTCCTAGTCATGGGATTTAAGAAGAATTGGCGTAAAGTTCAACCAAGCATCATGGAAAACTATATAGGAATTTTGCAGTATGTATATCATATGGTTACCTCAGTGTTAAATTCTGTTAAGAAAAATCAAGGAATGTGACCATTTCATGTTTTTAGCGATGCATTTGATCTGCAATATGGTCTATGTGTTCTTCGGATGAAGGAGGGACTTGACATAAGTCGAACAATGCAAGCGCATGGTATGGAATATTTTAAAACTAACTTAAAAAAAAATTCTATAGTTTTTGTCTTTCTGAAATTTTTCTTTTACTGTAGTGAATTTAGGGTTTGAGACTTCTACTGAACAATCACTTGACACAAGGATCTCAACTACTAATACATCGCCCACAATTGACATATCACGTGTGTATCCAAGCTCTTTGTTACTACTCAATTTATTTATGGTTGTTGATCTTTTTGCCAAAACATTTGTATATCCTGTGTTACAGTGGACCCTGAGGAACTAATGGCCACATCCCAGCCAACCACTGTATTTCAGACTAGACAAGGAAAGAAGACAATTGATGTGTACTGGCTCTCTGATGACGGGGGTGAGTTACACTGATATTCAAATAATGTGTTCGCTTTCCAAGATTTTATAGTGGAAAAATGTGTCTTTTAACAACTGATTGTGTTGTCAGGTCTGACGCTATTATTGCCTTACCTCCTGACCCGTAAGAAGCGCTGGGGCAGATGCAAAGTGAGGGTGTTTGTTGGAGGTGAAGCTCAACAGATTGATGAGCAGAAACAAGAGTATGCATAACCTTAATTGTGATACTTTAGTTTACTTAAAGTAAAAACTCTAATATTGTTTTGTATTTTAATTTATGTTAAAATGTAGTTCATTCTTCAAAGCAAATTACTATAATATGCTAATTAGGTGCTCATGAAACATTTCTTATTATTGTCAGTATTGAAAAGATTTGTGCTTCTTAATTTTTTGGCTGAAACTATCATTTATTTTTTAGGATTCTTTGATGAACTAAAAGTTATAAAAGATACATATGTTTTTACAATGTAAATTTTGATTTAATGCTAATTTCAGGCAATATCTCTAGAAAAATAAATAAATAAATAAATACAAATGAAACTTTTGTACTGTAGTGCGTGTATATGTGTCTTTTACAGTTATATTGACATTGTATTAGTACATTTTATACTATTTCATCATACAGAACATACAAAATGTTCATAATATTTTAATTTATTTATTAATAAATAACCTAAAAATATATCTTAATAAATTAAAAACTAGATAATCTTAATATGTTCATTTATATTTTTAACAATGTGTATTTACCTGATCATTCAAATTTCAAAGTTGGTTAAGAGTTTGCATTTGTCAATTGACAGGCTCAAAGCTCTGATCAGCAGGTTTCGTCTGGGTTTCCAAGATATTCAAGTCCTTCCGGACATCAATGGAAAACCACAGTCTGAGCAGTACGCTTTAATTTATTCCATTCCTGTTACAACTTTCGGCACTTACCCATAAGTATATTCTTATGGAAACACATGCTGTTTTTGTGTCCCCAAATTACAGCATTAAAAGATTTGAAGACCTCATAGCTCCATACAGAGTAAGTTCAGTGCAAAAGGATGGTCAAGACGCTGATGAGACGACAAAGGATTTCTCCTGGATGGTGTCAGATGAGGAAATGGAAACGTTCAGAGCTAAGGTATTTCAAATAATTGTGTCCAGATAGGTGCATCATCGTTTTAAACATTTTTCTGTTATGTTTGTGCAGTCCCTCCGACAAATACGCCTGAATGAAGTTATTCAAGATTACTCAAGAGATGCTGCACTGATCATTGTGTAAGTGTTATTCATACAGGATGTGGTGCTGTGATGTAATTATCGATTTGGCCTGAACAAAAAAGAAAACTTTACTCGACCAGTTTAACTATAAGCTGTGTGAGGTGCTGACACCACCTGTCATTTTTTTTTGTCAGAACGATGCCTGTTGGACGAAGAGGGGCGTGTCCTAGTTCGCTTTACATGGCTTGGCTAGAGATTGTGTCACGTGACCTTCGACCTCCAGTTCTTCTCGTCCGAGGCAATCAGGAGAATGTGCTGACGATGTACTGCCAGTGAACACCACCTTTTTCTGACATAACTGTTCACACGCATATATCAGATGAAAAGAAACTCTTGTTAATGACATGTTTTAATGACAGATTTACATACTTTCATATTGTGTTTCATAATTGTTTTGATGTTAACCTCAGTAGCCTAGCCTATATATTCAAAAATATCAATTTGTGCTGATTTAGATCATATGTTCTTTCTCCAGAAGTAATAATTCAAACAATTTCCTTTCAAAATTAACTTCCAAGAATGTTTATTCTGATTATATTAATTTAGTGATTGAATTTGTATATGTTTAGATTTGTTTCTTAATGGCAAATCTGATATTACTGAATCTATTTAATAAATTACTACTTATGTATTAAATCTGTTCAATCTCAGACTATTATTTTACTTTATGGCCCTAAGGCAAACCTAAATAATTTGTTTAAATTGAAAATAAGATGTTAATCAATCAATTTGTTTTATATCAATTATTTATGAAGTTTAATACATATTTTAATAAAAAGTGGACATTTTATTTGTCTAAACTATCTACTTTAAGGCTAAGTATATTTTCTGTTAAATAAAGCTAATCTAAAAAAAACATGGTATTTGACACGCCTCGTGTATTCCTGTAAAGGGCCTTATAACACATTAAAATCATGAATCATACCCTCAGATTGTAAAATTGTAGGTAGAATCATAGGGCACTCTCATAATAATCATCTGACGCAATCACAACATTTACAGCAAACAAACAAAAAATTCCAATGTCTTTTTCTCAGTGCGCATGCGCAGTGCGTGGGGCTTCAGGACAGGTTCCACGTCTGAACACGAGCTCGTTTCAGCCAATCGCAGGCGGCCACAGTGTGTTTGGAAACAACACACGCTAATACTTTATGGCTTATTAGCAGAACGAAACTTCTTGAAATCAGGAAGGAAGCTCTGTACCTTTGACTATCGTGTCCTATTGCATGATCGAGTCGCGAAGTCCTCGACAATTATTGCACATATTTTATGCGTTTCTTAATAGATTTCTAGCTGGTTTGACTAAGAACGAAAATGGAAGATTGTAAGGTCTCGGATAAAGAGACGATCTCTCTGGTTATTAAAACGCCTAATCAGTTTCATGGCGATCAGCTGATCGAGGGAGTTCGCGTGGACTGGACCGTAAAAGACCTCAAATGTCACCTCTCCAAGGTTTATCCCACTAACCCGGTAGGTTTGGATTGGCTTCTTATATTATAGATGCCGGTTTACATTTATTAGCGAGCGGTGAGCATTCCTCAACAGACAACACAAAGCCACTATGGCTGAACGCTGCAGGAAAACAAACGACTGTCAGTAACTTGCCCTCTATAAACAAGATGAATTTCCACTCCACAAGTCTACACTGCTTTCATAATGTTAGTTAATTAATTATTCATCACATTATTCCTCTACTCTGTAGATATTTGCATTACACGGACGCGAATTCAGTAGGGTGAAAAGTGATTGTGAAGTGATACAGTGAATGTATTTCCTCTAAAAATGGTTTTACTTCTCACAAACATGGGACAAATATCATGGTGTTAACTGACGTTCTAGGCCATGTTTGACATTTGGACTAATTTTTACAGGCCGAGAAAGACCAAAGGCTCATTTACTCAGGCAAACTGCTTCAGGACAACTTGCTTCTGAGCGATGTTTTCTCAAAGGTGAGGGACTTTTAATTTTTCATTTCAGGGTTGGAAAATAATTTCTACAACAGACCTGTAAACCGTTTTACTTTCTACAGTATTTTATCTTTACTTGCTTCCAATAGTGAAATTTAAAATTCTATATTTGAATTCAGCCAATAGATTATTTATATTTATTTATTTTTTCTTGATGAGATTTAATTGATTTAGCAAAAAGAAAAAATAGATATCTTATATTTAAATTTTATTAGAAATATATTCAATGTTTTATATATGTATATATCTTTTTAAATACTAATATTAAACATGCATAGTGTATATATAATAATGCATAATATATATACATAAATGTATATCATATATATATATATATATATATATATGTATGTATGTGTGTGTGTGTATATAATTTAATATGTAGGTTATTAAAATTTGCAATAAATAATGCACTTAATAACCAGAAGCAGCATCCAGAAATTACCAAAAATAACCATAAATACTTTATTTGGTTGTATTACTTATGGCTGCATTTAGAGTAGAAATAAGCATTTTATACATCCCTGGAACATAATTCACAATAAAAAAAGATTCAGTGTATACATTTTGGTGTTCTGAAAGACATTGGTGTTGGAAAAACACAGCTGTTGTTTTTTTTTCTTTCGTTATGTATGTCAAAGTTAAAAAAACCAAACAAACAAAGAGAACTGGGTGGACCCACAGACACATCTTGTTCTGTATCCTCAACCTGATCCACTTATCATGTGCTGTAGTCAGTTCTATTTCCTACCCGTTTAGAGAAGAGACACCTGGCAGCCTCTCATGTGAGATGTTTTTGAAAGTAGGACATTTATTGTTATATGCTGAAAACCTGTCACCTGATGGACTTGCATGCCATCAAAGCATCACGCGTATTCCAGATCAAAACAATATGAGACATGGTTTACTAATCTGTCAAAACTATCTCTAGGTTTCCTTGATGAATGTCTCTGCCACCTCAAAAAGCCTGTTACCACAGGTTTCTGTCAGAGGAATAGAAAAAACTCAACTATTTTTCTTCTACAGGTTCCTTCAGACACCAAGCCCACTCTTCACCTGGTGTGTGCTATAAAACCCCAGCCTGCTGCCCAACTTGGAGCGAGACCCAAGGTATGTTTTTCATACTACTTATTTTAGGCTTTAACCATGGGTCAAAGCTTATTTAGTGGTACATGTAAAAACAGACATTCAGTTTATAGTTTTCATGTTCTGAATTTAGCTTGGTGGCAGTATATTTGATCAGCTTACAGTATGTTCAGTGAAACTGAGATGTGTCGGCCTGCTGTCCCTCAAGGGAGGGCTGTGCTTGTTTCAACTGGGTGGAAATCACCACACAGCTGCTTACTTCCTGTTCCTTTCTGCATCCTTGTTTGCATAAACCAAATGCTGTATCAATTTTCAAAGTGTTTCTTTCACCCATTCTGGTCTTCTGACTAAACAAAAATGTTCTTTCTTAAACCTTTGGTGTAGGTGACATCAACACAGCAGCAGAGTTCCCAGCCCTCCCAGTCTTCAGGACCATCCGTGACCTCTGTACCCTCCATGGACGGCCTTAGACAGCGAGGTCATGCTGCCTGGCCTGGCACTAACACGTCTTCGTGAGTTTTCCCCTTTAAATTAAAATTCAGCACAGTGAGTATTAAAAATGTATGAATGTTAATGTGTAAATTTGTTAATTAAATGTTTTCCTTCATTCACAGACATGTAACAGCAGCAATGACCCACCCAGCCTTCCCCACATACTCCCTTTACAGTCCACAACAGCTCCTGTGGTTGCAGCAGATGTATGCCCGCCAGTACTACATGCAATAGTAAGTACAATCTACATATACTAATAGGACTGCACAATCTGCGTGGGAAAAATTGCTTGTTTGTATATATACAAATATACTATATTTATTAGGATTAAGAAATATTGTATAATAAAAATTATTTTTAGCTGTATAAAACA
>JAUCMS010000034.1:19738719-19768638 GCA_032357445.1 Enteromius radiatus
TTAAACATCATTTGGGAGGGTTTTAGCTTTTCATATGAGCTATTTCTAACACCAATTGATTAATTTAAAGTCAGGTTGATAGCAGGTGTTTCTACAAAATAGATAAGCGACAAGACTTTTGTCAGGGACTGTATATATATATATTAAAGGAAGTGCTTTTAATCAAATAGCAAGCAATTTTTGGGACATAGAACAGAGCGCTACAGTTGCCCATCAGTCATTTTAATATAATTGACTCAGCATGTTGTTTTTAAATATGTATGTTATTAAAATATTTCAGCTAATTATATATATATATAAATTTAAATAAAATACATTTTTAAATAATCATTGGGTATTTATTTTCTTTTATGTTAAATAATGAACATGTCTTTTATAGATTTATAAAAATTTATAATAATAATTTAGTTAACAATACTAACCCTCCTATAAAGCTATCTAGTGTCTTGAGGCATATTCTCTTTGTCTGTTGCAGGATCTATTTCAGACAGAGCTGTCCTCAGCCAGGCCTGTATTGTTGAACAAGGTACTAAAACACTCATTACAATATTCAAACTGCACAAAGTGGAGGAAATGACTGTCACAATTTATACTACCATAGGAACATGCAAATAAATGTTTTCCATTTGAAGCGCACCAACTGTCATTTCAAACTACACCTACAGTATGTGTGTGTCATAGCTTTTTACTTTCTCTCCAGTGGCTGTCCTCCGAGAGTCCGATGTTAAAGGCGAGGAGTGTGTCGGTTCCACACTTGTGGACCACCACAGAGGGCACATCCGTCAGAGCTGTGGCTGGAGTCGAGCTCTTGCTGGACAGTCAAGACACACCAGCACTTTATTTTGAGACAGTAAGCTAAAACACAGGAGCCACGCACTAGCATAAGCAAATGATAGATAGTTTTATGGTTTTTATTGGTTCTGTGATTACAGGATGTGAAAGTTGTTGTAAATGCCTCATATGCAGAGAAGAAACTAATTCTAAAGGCCACTGCAGAGCGGTAAGTTATAAAGTATAAATAAAGATGAATTCTGCAAAATTACATAATATTTTTTTTATTTATTTGAAGTTGTTTTTTTCTCTGTTTTGTGACCATCATAGTATTTATATAACAAACATTTCCACATCAGACGGACCCACTGAGGTGAGAGTAAAATAAATGTTATATTATTATTATATTATTACATATAATATATTATTAAATATGATCTCCTTAAAGATGGAGGAGAACTTAAGAAGTTATCTTCAGGAGGCTGTGGAAAAAATTGGAATCCCCAAAGTCATATCATGTAAGTGTGACCACCATAGTCACGCAGCGAGCATGTCAATCATGCGCTACTTTCTTCATATTTGATCTTTGTCCTCAGACCTGGAGCCAGAATTAACCGCTTTGATGGATGAACAGGGCCTCAATTTCTTCGACCTCATCAATCCTGAAGTTTTACCTCAGGATGTGAGTATATTACACTTTTAGATATACTCAAATATGCTATCAATGCTCTGTATTTAACAGTTTATACAGCATAATCACTGAATCATTGATTTCTTTAATTGTGCTTGTACAGGGCTATGTGATTATCCAGCTGGATTTTGGTTTTCCACAACATCTGCTGGTGGAATTCCTCAAAAGGACACTGAATTGACAGTCTTGTCTCAGTTGACTAAATTTAGTCTTTCATCCTGATTTTGTGCACACATACATCCCATAAACAAAATATGAATGACTATATTATATCTGCCTTTTCTGCCATTATGGCTTGTATGAACTTAAATTCTTTGTGTAGCGCTTCAGTGTTCAAATATTTGTAAATATGAAAGTGTGAACCACAATGACTTAGTTTTATGACTTTCAGTAATATGATCTCATGACCTCCATAATGTAATTTGGAGATTGTATTACCATTATTAAACATTTCCTGGTGCTGTCACATTTCTGGTTAAACCTGTCTTTCTTCTTACGTTTTGACACTCATGGAAACTAAGAATAATTTTTTTTATCTTGTTCGGCTTTATTTTTAATTGATTACATTTATGACTACATCTTGATGTCCTTATAAGGGGTGCAATGATTATATATCACCACTAGGCCTGTAGACTACAACATTCTACACATACCAACACGCATGTCCTCAAATGCACTTTGCAATGAAAAACCTCAGAAAACCCCAGACTTGTTCTTATAAGGAATGTAATGATTTGATGTCACCACTGCGCGGCGTCAATGTACACACATCACATCATTCTATACGTTGCGTCACCGTGCTGTCCTCAAATGCACTCACGAACTGAAATACATTATGACAACGAACTTCAATGAAGAACTTTTACGTTTTTTTAAAAGGTGTTTTACGTGCGTCGCATACATGTTGACATCGATTTGGCTTCTGCTCATCGAATCAGTGTAACAAAGGTAGTTTTAATTAGCAACAAAAACGCTGACGTTACACTTGATTGTATTCAAATAACATATGTTCACTAACTAAAATCACTGAAGTCGTTATAAAGTGCACTCTATGTGTTTGGATAGAAAAGTATGCGAAATTAACCATTTCAACATGCTCAGTCGTCTATAGATAAAATGTTATTTTATTTTAAAACGCACTTAAATGACGCAGTTTAGCAGGTTTGGCTTAAGGTTTGCTTTTGGTTTGGCTCTCTGCAGGATACGTATTTTTGTTACGCATATAAAATAAATCGAAACCAAACCAGAGATACTTTAGTTTCATTTTCTCCCCCTAAACTGGACCCGATGCGTTATGCCATCAGCGGTGAGTAGATACATCATATCAGTTCTTATTATAAGCATATAGAATACTTTTTAGTGCTGCATATGAGTTCTGTGATCGAAGTACGTTGTTGATTTACATCATTTATTCATTAGCTTAGCCTTCAGTGGCAGAGCCTTCCTGCAGGTCACTCAATGGGCAGAAGCTCCTACGTATTTATTAAAACAGCTATTTATATAACTATATTTTAGTAACTGCATGGACAGAAACCTTCTTAGCAAAGCCTTAACTTGAACTACATGTTCTTTAGTGTTATCAGTGATCCTAAAAGCATTTACTTCAGAGTAAATAGTGAACTATAATGTCAAGGTTTGTCTGTAGCAAACACATCTATTATACTCTAATAAATTTGTGTAATTTTGTCTAAGACTAAACAATTTATATCAGTATTTGAAGCATTTAATTATGGAACTGAAAAGTATTGAACTGAACTGAGCAATCCACATGCATTAAGCATTGCCAAACAAAGCATGTAGTGTTAGACCACATGCTCCGACAACATAAACCTGCTGGGCTTTGTTACACGTTGTTTAGATCAGCACCATTCAATTTATTGAGGTGAGTAAGTTTGGGTGAAATTAAAAAGTCCTACAAAGCAAAATAAAGGTTTTTTTTTCTCCGCAGCTAATGGATGAGGATGGAGATGGTGGACTGGCCAGGGGACATCATGGCACTGGTGGCCCAGGAGTCCAGTGCACTGGTGGAATTGCTCTGCGAACAAAAGAGTGGTGTTCTGGATCGGATTTTTGCCTTAGTGGAACCTATAACACTGGATCGGATACGGTTACTAAACAACACCAGAGATCGTGTCTCAGCCATTGTAGATTACTTTAAGACTTCGGACAAAACCTTGTGTACACAGTTTCTCACCACTGTATGTGGCTACAGTGAAAACATTCCCTTTCTTCTTGAAACTACACTGGTGTCCACAGTGGGATACACGACTGGTAAGTTTAACCTTGTAGTTATGCTGCAGCTTTTACCTCTTCATACCATACTGTACTTATTTACAATTAAAATTAAAGCTTAATTTTAATATTATTATTATTTTTTACTTTGAGAGTTTTACAATTTCGTCTCGACACATAATGAAATGAAACAGAAATGAAAGTGAAAGTGTCTTATAGATGTTTAAAAAAGAATCTATTGTGTAAAATATAAATGCTATTGAATTCTGGGCTATAATTATTTAGGCCGTGTTTTTTTGTTTGTTTGGTTTCTATGCTTTTAAGGAGCAAACTTTAGTCATACATGCAAGACTGATTCGTCAATTTCAGCAGGCGTGAAACGTCCACGGCTAGGTATGTTTTATTTTAAAGACACACACCCATTTTGAATTTTGATTCATTGTGAAAGCAATCACTCTGAGCAATCCAACAGTTTGATTTACTTTGACTTCGCTGACAGCAACCCATCAGTTATTCAACGAGAATAGCTGCATTCGTACAATGTCTTATATTAATCCAAACAAAAATAATTAGCATATTTCCTGTATTATTACTTTACTGAATAAATAATTGCTTTGATATATTTATTAGAACAATGATATTTTGCTTTATTAGAATATTTTCTGTTACAAAATCCAGTAGGTTTTATTTAAAGATCTGCTGCAAAAATGACTTTAACTTGTAGTATTGCTTTAAGGCTGGTTAATTAAAAGAAAAACATTAGCTGCAGAGTTGGTCCATACAGTGGTTTCTAAACCTGTGTAACAGTGCACAGGTCAAAAGATTACTTTAAAACTGATTTAAAATACTGATTAGTAATACTAAGTTATATAAACCACTTGGTTTGATATTTTGAAAATATAGCATAAACACTTTTCAAAGAATTCAGTTAGGTTTCAAGCTGTATTAAGGAAATGAAAGGCAAATGGAAATAAAAAAACAAAATTAGTTTTTAGATAATGTCTATCATTATTTGTTTGCAGATGGTTTCATATTTTATTTCTAAAACAATAACAAAGATTTTTAAATGTGACTAAAGTCTTTTTAAGGCTTTTTTATGGACTGCAGTTTAAATTCATGATACCTACTGTACACTCTAAAAAAGAGTGAGTTAAAAACAGCCTAATTGTGGGGTTATTTTTAACCCAAGAGCTGGGTAAATATAGATAGCATGTTGATGCTCCGTAAAATGTCAGATTTTGGATTTTTGCATTCCCATAATTGTTTTTAAGGACATATTTTATAGGACATATTTTTGACCTTGACCAATCAGCTTTCTTAAGTTCATAATCGCTCACATTGATTGGTACATACTGCTTATTGTTTTATGAGCAGCGGAATGTTTGGAGAGAATGTAATAATACCAGAAATAATGCCAAATAAAGCGAATAATTAAGATAATTAGGCTGTTTTTTACTCACTCTTTTTTAGAGTGTAGGTATCATGAATTTAAATTTAAAAAGACTTTAGTCACATTTAAAAACCTCTGTTGTTGTTTTAGAAATTAAGTGGATACCCAGCTAACAATTTTACATTATAATAATGGTCCTGTAATGTTCTCATTAAGTTATAAAAACATTATTGAACGTTCTTAGAATCTTCTGAAAAATAAGAGTCATGCTCACACTGCACCAACAGACAAAGGTGCATGATCCTATATTCACAATCCAAATTTTACTCTTATTAATGTATTCGTGTGTCATTATTCATATGAAAAGAGACAATGTCATTAAACAAAAGAGACTGTGGGTGAAGCTGTGGTTGTTGTAATTTAAATGAAAACAAACTCTAACCAATATCTGACAATGGTAACCCACTGATCCAACAAGTCTGACTAGTCTATTGGAGTTTGTTGGCGTTTGTCTGTGTGGTGTGAATTGGCCTTTAATGTTCTTGTTTGGTTATAAGAATGTTATTCAAAAGTTTTTAGAACGTTTTAGTCTCTTGTTATATTAATGTTCTAAGAACGTTATTAAAAGCGTTACTAAAACGTTCCATTCCCCATTATATTAATGTTCTAAGAACAGTTGCCTAATGTTCCCATTAAGTTATAAAAACGTTATGTTTGAACATTCTTAGAACGTTCAAAACGTCCAGTTTTTTAGACGTTGTATTAACTATCTTGTTTGGTTATAAGAACGTTATTCAAAACATTTTTAGAATGTTCCACTGAGAACACAATGATAATGTTTTTATGCTACCGCTTTTAAAACGTTTATCAAATGCAGATAATGTTACGGAAAGGTTCTACTAACAATATGCAAGAAGTTTTTGATAACTTTGAGAAAATCTTTAGAGAAAATTAGCTAAAGTTACAAGAATGTTCCCTGTTAGCTGGGTAAGATTGGAAGCTATATCTATAGAATTTACAAAAGGCAGCACCCATTTTTATGTTAGGAAAAAGGTGGATAAACATAGCTGTGTGTTAGTATGGATCACTTCAAAACAAATCATATAAATGTAATGCTATTCAGTACAGAAAAAATAATTAAATAAAAATATATATAGCTAAAGTGAAATATAGCGATATATAATAAATATAAGCGAAACTGAAAGTATCAGGCGTTGGAATCACGTACCTCACATTTGGCACAGATCCTAATGTTTCCAAATTTGAAATGTGTTTGAATTGAACTATTATTTATATAATGTAGAGGCTTTGTACATCCTGGCAACACATTTTGGCCCAGGGTTTAAGGCTGTGCCCTAGTTAAATTAATGCAGAAACCTTTGAAAGATGCTCTTTTACAACTGTGGCATTAACATTTTAGTGAAGTCATTGAATATTCTGGGAAACCTTAAGTTGTATTTTCAGTGTGGGTCACAGCACCCTTTAGTTTATTTTGGATTATGCAAGTATTCCTTTACAAATTAGGCACTGGGGTTGATTCATTTTTGGTGGGGAACTGCTTTAGATATGCTGTGACTGACTCTAACCTGCCCATAAACAAACAGTATACATCTCTGAGAACATATCTAACAATTAAAGCATTTGTATCCTTTATATCTTTATGAATTAAATAATTTATTTTATGCAAGGCATCAGGTACTTCCATATTGCAAAAAGACAGATGCAACACTCGTTTGCATCTGCACTCTTGTATGTTGCTTTGCATAAAATTAAATGATATTTAGTGCAGTAACAATTTTATAGATGCAATAAAATGCACACAAACTTGTATGTTACTGAAGAAATACATCAATTTGATGTCTGCTCTTTCTTCTACACAGTAAATATGTAACATAACCTTAAAAAAAATAACCCCCAAAACCCCAGAAAAGTTCAACCCAGCATTTGGATTGAAAAAAGAACTCAAGATTTTTTTTTTGAGTGTAACAATGCTTTGATTTTTTTCACCTAGATCATTTACAGAGCTACACGGATGCGCTTAAATTTAAGGTATTGCAAAAACATGAGTCAGTGGCAAAAGCTGTAGTAAAGGACATCCGTTTGGATGACACATGGGTGTATTTAAGACACAGGAACCCTCCACGAGGGAAAGACAGGACCATCCAGCCTCAAGCCTCTCTTGACAATCATGAAGGAGAAGAGTCAGAGCATAAGGTTTCTGTTGAGTCTCTTTTGAAAACCACTAACAGGGTTGTGACTCTGCTGGGCCAGGCTGGATCTGGTAAGACCCTGCTGGTTCATTGCCTCAGTCGTGACTGGGCTAAAGGCTCCTTCCTGTCCATTCAACTGCTGTTCCTGCTGGAGTTCCGGCAGCTCAATCTTATCTCACGTGATTTGTCCTTGAAAGAACTACTTTTTCTCTTCTATCCTGCTTGTGATGATGATAAGGAACAACTTGATGCTGTATTTGAATTCATCCTCTCCAACCCTGAGAAGGTCTGCTTCATATTTGATGGATATGATGAGTTTCGTGCCAAACTTACGCATCCAAAAAAACTGGCGAACATCAAAGACCCACACAAACCTCTTCCAATGACAGATCTCCTCTCAGGACTGTGCAATCGTAAATTTCTTCCAGATTGCACTGTGTTGGTCACCTGTAGACCACGAGATGTGACTGATATGTTTGGAAGCCCTGGCTACATAACCTGTGAGCTTCAAGGGTTTGACAGATTGGGTGTGAAGGATTACGCTGAGCAGTACTTCCATAAAAAAGGAGATGAAGTCAAAAAGAAAGCTGTAAACTTGCTGATGAACAACCAACACCTCTTGTCAATGTCTCACATACCAGGACTGTGTCATATTTGCTGTGTATGTATGGAATATTTGTTCTCCAGTGATGGAACTGATCTACAGCTACCAACGTCCTTAACCCAAATTTACATGAAGATCCTCTTGGCCTTCCTCAAACGCATTACTGGAGGTGTGGTGTCTGGTACACCTCCGCTGCAGAAATACAGATCTAAAATTGTTGAGATGAGTCAGTTGGCCCTCAAAGGACTGGAGGAAAGCACTATAGTCTTCATGGACACAGATGTGTCTCCAGATCTCCAGGAATTTGGTGTTAAAAGTGGAATACTGTCTCGTGTGAAACTGACTTTTGAGGATGGATCTTCAGGATATGGTTTCACCTTCATGCACCTTACAATGCAGGAGTTTCTTGCTGCTCTCCACCTCATGACCAGTCAGAACATCACAGAAAGTCAACTTAAAAAGAAGCTTAACTTGAAAACCCGTTGGACAACCAAGATTGACCCAAAATCCATTTTCACAGACTCTCTCCATGTTTACGTATGTGGGCTTGCGGCGGAGGCCTGCAAGTCCAGTTTGGTCCAGCTTAAAGGGGCCGAAAGCACTATGGCTTGGGTACAAAAGCGGCAAGATACTGTCCGTACTGTTTTGTTGGGATTCGCAGGAAGTACCAGTCAAACAGGCCCCAAAATTGTGGAGCTGTGTCGATGTGCTCATGAGACTCAAGATGCCAAGTTGGCAAGAGCTATCGGTTCGAGACCACAGTTTGAACTGCGAAATATCAGACTCAGTGCAGTTGACATGGATTCTTTAGCCTTTGTGACAGCGGCTGCTGATCAGAACGTATGTTTGGACATTGGTGGCTGTTCAATTGATCTGGATTGTTTGGAAATCCTCCCTAGTTTCAAGAATGTGGATCATCTCATGTAAGTTTCTCTTTTATGAACAAATGGTTTTTGTATGATATGTATGAAATGTGTAATAAATTAGAGCTAATATGGCAGCTGATATAGTGGTACCATATTGGGTTCTTAGCTGATAGCTAAATGTTAATTTACCTGTGTCAGTTCATACTGACTGATATTGGATTTTTAATTGTGTTCACTCATTTCTCCTATTTAACCTTTGTCGTCCTCTAATGCGTGTGCAAGTTAATCTTTAAAAACACTAATATTTTAACAATGTTAAATGTGATCTTTAGCAAATCTCAAAATGAACATCCATTTGATAACTTGCATTATAAAGCGATAGTGTTTCACTTTACATTTATTTAGACAAAATAGAATAGACTTTTAATATCAACCATTTGTCAAACAAAAGCCATAACATCAAAATAATTATCAGCTTGTGGGCTTCTCCCAGAATTTATCAGTAATACATGATTTTGTTGAAAGTACATGGTTTACATTGTAGTTTGTAGTCTTGCATCGGGTCATTTTGATGTACTAAATGTATTACTCATTTAAGCTTCCGTAGCCGGAAATATGATGACAGGTTTGCAGAGGCTTTGTGTGGGATCCTGTGTCAACTCCAGGCTTTGCAGAAATTAGAGTAAGTCTTTTATGCAACAAAGTGTAAGTTGTGTTGTTTTGTCACATTATTGCCTTGCAGTGTGTTTTGCACTGGTTTATGTCTATCTCTGATTTACAGTTTTATCAGTGGTGGTCTCACTGATGTTGGAGCTGCTAAACTTGCCAAGGCTTTGAAAGATTGTCCACACATCACTCACCTAAAGTAATTTGATTGCTTTGAATATTCAAATACATTTCTGGTGTATGGTTCTGCTTAGTTTTGAAATTACACGGTTGCACAGGCTTTGTTTCCAAGAAAGGTTACAATAGGTGGTCTTGGGGATCTGTCATGCGTGTCTGTCTATATCAATAAATTCTGTTTATCTGACAGTGTTAGTGATAACTCTTTGAAAGATGAAGGTATAATAGAGATTGCTGAAACACTATGCAGACTGCCCAGCATTGTCTCTGTCTTGTAAGTAACTTTTCAAATCCTGGATATAATTTTTAACAGCTTTAGCTTTCTTTTGTTTATTTAGATATTTGCTGCTTAAAAACTCAGTATTAGTATATAGTAAATCTGGTGCATTCTTCTTACACTTTTGTTTAGGATGGGGAAAAACAGCCTCTCCACAGATGGAATCCTCACACTCGTTGAGAGAATGTCTGCCTGTACCTCTGTTCAGAAAGTCCATGTTGAGTATGTGAATTTGTTGGGTTGTCATTTTAGGAAAAATGTAAAATGAGAAACGCAGTTTAGATCATTGATTTGATTTACATATAAATATATGTTTTATATATAAGCTGTTGCCTGTAAATATGTACTAAAAAGTGTAAAAAGTTTGACTAGTATTCATTGTAGTCTGAATTGTATTTTCTTCTACCTTGTGTAGTTTTGTCCATGGTTTTTTTAAGAGATGTGGACATGTCACGTGACCTGCCCATTTAAGTCAATTTTCATAAGATGTTCACAGTAGTTTCATTCTTTACAGGACCAATAAAGACATCAGCCTTTTCTTCTCACAAAGCTCAGATAAACTCTGGTGAGTGCAGACTGATGTGTTAATACCCTATAAACTGGGTTATTTTCAAAGGGTGGGTAATACCCCAGAAATTCAAGTCATGTATTTTATATTTCACATTTCCTGTTTGCGAATCTATTGTGGTTGCTTAGTCTGTGCATTGGCTAGGTATTGCTGTGTAACGACTGCCCTCAAATTGAGGTAGATGTTAGATGATAGAAAATGTGCATGGGCTTTTTTAATTTGGTAGAAAGTTTATAGTTTTAACCTGATTGAGGGTAGTCTAAAATAATTTCACAGTTTGGTGGTCACTCAAAGCAATAAACAACATACAATACAAATTTGAGTAATGTTTTGCAAGAAAATAATGTTTGTCACTTTCTCTTCCTTAGTGAAAACACAGATTTGAATAACACAGAAGAGCCAAAGGATGTGACGTAAGTACTGATTTTTTAATGTTATTTCTTTTTAGATAAAGGGAAACAAATGAATCCTTGGTTACAAAGTCCTTACAGTTTGCAATGAACTTTAGACTTTATGGATTCATTATAAAATACTGAATGAGACGTGCTTTCATCTTGTTTTGTTTGATAAGGTGGTGTATTGTGTCTATAAAGTCCAATTGTTCACCACTGGGCAATGTTTAAGGAGAATTAGAGAGTCAGAGATTGGGTGGACAAGGGTAGTAGGGTTGGCAGATGTTATAAATTGCAGGCAAATCATTGCTTATATTCAAGATGGCAAACAAAAAAGACAAATTTGATGCAAAACACGAATCAAGTGAATATTTATTTATTAAAAAGTTATTTTAATCAGGAATAAAATGTAAAACGCCATTTACAGATATTCTGTCAGCATGTAAAAGTACCACAGTTTCCTTCAAACACCGCATAACCATGCTTTGCTGCAGCAGTAGCTTTTATAGAATTAAAATGGAAATTGTCTGCCATCTCACTACCATTGTTTTAGTGGGTAGTATTTTCCAAACCAAACATACTAAACTGACAGGAATGACCTGTTTATTTGTTTCTTTATAGGTTAAAGCAGTGTAACATCAATGTTTCCAATGTAGTCAGCCTGTGTAATAAACTCAGGGGCTTTTCCTACATAACCCTTGTAGAGTAAGTATCAAAAGGCATCATACATTTCACTTTCAACACTTCCAAAGTTAATTAACATTACAGCTGATTGAGTTGATGCCCCCACAATGTAAGTAGGGCACAAATTAAAGATGTTTTTCTCATCTCTCAGTTTGTCCAACAACTCATTGGGAAACAAGGGCCTGAAGAAGATTCTGGACCTTCTGCCTAAATTAGGAATTATTCAGGAAATCAAGTAGGCCAATGTTTACTCTGCAACGTCATTTGGTCTTTTTGACAGTTAACCAGTGACACAATTTTTTTTTTACATGTGCAAAATAACTTCCCCTATATACACTATAGTGCATTTCTCTTTTCAAAAGAGTGTATATGTTTTCTGAATGCTTACACAGTGTCAGTGAAAATGGTGTTGATATGGATGGGGTGGTGATGCTTGCTTCTGCCCTCTGTAACCAAAAGAACCTCAGGAAAGTGGATGCAAGGTAATTACCTTGTCAAACTCTGTATGGAGTTACTGACCATTTTACTGCCGGTCTGAAAACGCTGTGCTTTTTCTCACCAGTGAAAATGGAAAGAAAAAGTTGGTTCTTTGGTTTGACACCAGTATACGGTACTGAAACAGTTGCAGACATTTCTGTTTAATATAAAATGGTGCATATGTAAATATGTAATCTGCTTTATGAATTCAGACATAATTCAAGACAGCCGAGCCCAAATGTAACCGGAATTCTTCTCCATAAAAAACTCAGGTACATATTTCAATTGGATTCTATATTGAACATTGACCATTTAATAATTTATTTACTTTTATTTATTACAATGCAAATTGTTGCAAAGCAGCTTCATAGAAATTTCAACATTACAATTAAGAGTAATTTAAATGCTTTTGTTTTTCTAGCTTAACCTACGGTGATATCAAACCTGTCTACATGGCCAAGCTGTGTAAGCAACTGGTAGAATGTAAAAACCCCCTGAACATTGCGTGAGTAGCTCTTCTGCAAAAATTAAGTTTAGACAAAAGACTTGCCAGATGCATGTACATACTATCTGTATGGAGGTAGTCCTCATTGTTTATTTGTTTTACAGGTTCTCTCATCTAAATTTATCAATTGAGTCTGTTGAGAAGTTGATGTTGATTCTTCCTAAAATGTCGTCTCTTCAACTACTGAAGTAAGTGGGCATAACAGCCTGGTTCCTCCAGCACAGCTGTGGTTTATCTCCAACATAAATGACCTGATATAACTAATCATGCATGATAAATTTGTTTTTCAGCCTAAGTCACGTTGACCTGTGTACAAATGGGGCTTTGTTAATGATCAGATCTCTTGCTGACTGTCAGCGTGTCACAGCTGTAGAACTGAGGTACCTATTTCTGTTCCTCTTAGATATTAAACGTGGGTTAACTTTCTTAAATATATTTTTTAAATCACATATCTTAAATTATTTTTCTAAAGTTGCTTTTAACTTTATTCTCAGGCACCGGGCAGAAGCCTTCATCAAGTTTGTTCCTGAAAAATCAGAGGCAGCAGTTTGCAAGTAAGTAATGTCAGGTCATTACCGCTATTTTAAATGTTTTTTCATATTGCTTTATTGTCAACAAGTAACATGTACAGTGCAATATCCCACTATATAACAACAACATTTCACATGCTTCAACAAGAAGGAATGTGGAAAGAAAGAAAAGAAAAATATGTTAAAAAGGAAAATAAGAGAGAATCAGTTTACAGACAAATATATAGTATACATGATGTATACACATTTCAGGTCAGCACCATTAATTTGATATTATTTAATGTTTTATGTTAAGGGAGGAGCATATATTAATCGCTTTAATTGCTTTACTATTTTTAGACTTTGACATTACATCTACGTACATTTTAATCTCTTTTTCAGGCTCCATTAAAAGAGGTTTGTCTTTTGTAATCTTGGATTTATGAATGTCAAATTTACATAAAAATAAGTATAATAAAACCAATATCCTTTAAAGAGCAATCCTTCATATATTAACCTAAAATCACATGTTTATAAGATAAGAAAAATGTTTTTAAAAAATAATAAAAACCTTCACATTACTCCTAAGAAAATACTGGGTACATTGGCAGGAACAAAAAAAAATGAACAAAAATTCAGCAGATTATTCACAGAAAGAGCATTTTGGCGATATTTAGCATGAGAATCTAACTCTTAACAGTGTATGTAAGTCAGAATGCCTGAAAATGCATTAGACATCCCTTCTAAATGTTTTTTTCAGCTATAATTACTTCAGCTTCATCGCATACTCACTGAGTGTTCTGCCTGTTCAAAAACGAGAAGATAACCATAAAGATAACTATAAAGATAACGATATTAGCATCCACACCGGTTGATGATTTGGTCTGTTTATTCTAAGCACACTTGTCTGCCACTTTAAATTCATGAGCTTGTGATAGTAGTATTGCTTCTGATTGTGAGTCAATGTTTTTATCATTCATTAGCTGGAAAAAAAAAGTTCTGGAAGTGATTCCAAAGATATTGTTTCTCTGTGCCTTTATCATTATAGCTGTGATGTGAACTCTGATATTCTGTAATATTTAATATTTATCTTTAACAATTTTTAAGACTATATCTTTATAGTTATGATCCTTGGTATGAATGTGCCTTTACAGTGTACATTGAAATCTCTTATTTACATTAGTTCTATTCCTGGCTGGCTTTAATGAGAGCATTTGTGAGAGTGCAAAACTTAATTGAGATCATGCTAACCAAACGTGCCATATGAGCGGTATTAGGTGGCTTTCTTCTTCCTCTAATTGGCTTAATAATCTTTGCATGCACCAGACAGGTTTGTAATTGGTTACAATGATCAGCGTTGGTCAGAAGTGTTGTTATTGTTAACAAAATCAATTCTAAATTGTTTTTCTGCCGTTGAAATGAAGCTAAAATAAAATCCTAAATGGAAATTACTAATTCATAAATACTCAAATTTATTTTATTAATAAATACTGTAACAGTATTTAGATATGTAGTAACAGATATGTAGTATATAATGCAAAAAATAACTGATTTTGATGCAATACATCTTAGACTGAATTCTGTAAGACTGAATCACTGTAATAGATTATTTCTTTATTAATTCTGTGGCCCTTGCACTTTTGGAAAAGGGTTTTGACACTCTCTGTGATGTTAACAGGCTCACAGAGTATAAACTATGCAAAAGCAGTGTTGAGAAGCTCTCAAGGATACTGGAGAACTGTCCTCATCTATCTGAATTGGAGTAAGTATTTCCTTTTTCTTTTACCTCCATCTTCTCATCTTAATAGAAGTTGGTGTACTTGACCGTCTTGTAATCACAAACAGTTCATTTATATTTCTTTCTCCACTGTAGTTTGTCTCATAACCTTCTCTGTGATGAAGGGGTGAAATGTTTTGTTGACTGTTTGCCCAAACTAAAGATCTCCAGCTCAGTGAGGTGAGAGTTCAGTGACAGATGTTAGCATGCTAGTGAAATAATGGATTTGTGTACCGTAATGTTTACTTATTGTGCTTCTTTGCAGCCTCACTGGCAACCAAATAACTCAAATCGGGGCACTGCATTTGGTCAACTCAATGAACACCTGTGAGAAAGTTGTTGCTGTTGAAGTCAGGTAAAGGCTAACATGCTACCACATTTTTTCCCTTACTTTTCATTGAGGTAAACATGATTGGCTTACCTATTATATGTGTGTTTCTCATCTTTAGTCTCGGAGTGGAAGATCAGTCTCTGATCAAGTTTATGCAGGAACATGTCAATGGCAAAACTCTTAGGTAATTTCCCAGAAGACGTGTGGTAAAAACACAATCAGAGAGTCACGAGAACAGTATGATTTAATCACTCAAGTCAAAATTGAAAGTAGTTTGATGTTTAACTTCCTCTTTGTTGTCTTAACTATAGGCTAAGAGAGTGTGGTTTTGAGGTCATACATGTAAAGAAGCTTGTGGAAATAGTGAACAGATGCCCTAGACTACTTACATTAGAGTGAGTATTTGAGCACAGTTATGTTATTATGTGTGTGTTTTGCTTATGTTCTTTATTTGTCCTGTCAGAAAAGTGCTGTTTTGTATAGATTCTTCCTGTTATCATTCCCTTATTAAATTAATTAAACACTATCAGTGTTTTCAGGGATGTGCAAACTGCACATATCTGATAACATCCAAAAATTTGTTTAAGGTTTCATGGCCATTAAAAAATAAACATTGATTATTCCTCTATTCTTTAGATTGTCTTCTAATTCACTGCACAGTCAAGGCCTTTTCTCTCTTCTGGACAGCCTGGTTGAGCTCTCCACCATCCAAACTGTGAAGTATGATTTTACAAAGAGTACTTGTGCTTTACAATTGCACATTTGGCACATTTCTGATTTTTATTTTTTATGTTCCTGTCAGATTAAGAAATAACGGTCTGAGTTCTGAGCAGATTGAATATTTTGTTAAACAGTTCAGTAGCTGCCACCAACACAGAGACATCAGGTAAGAAATGAACAAAACATCTGTTTATTTCAAAATGTGTTTCTTCAACTTTTAGAATTTTGCAACTTTTTATTATGAATTTCTTAATACATTTTTGGTCACTACCCTTGTCTCAGACCCATACTATCAATTTAAAAACATGAAAGTTTTAAAGAAATTATGGCCACCCTTATGCATCATGACTAACAATGTTGCCTTGTTAAAGATTTTCAAAGGTTAACACACTTGTTTACCAAAGAAACAGCTGTGTCTGAGACAAGAGTGATATGAAATATAAAACATATGTAATAGAAAGCAAAAATCAAGGTCTGGTAAATAAGGTAAAAAGTGTAATTTAATGTAATTGTGTTTATTTAATATATATAAAATGCTACCTTTCCACCACAAAATGGAAGACAACAAAACATGATTTGAATTTTTTTGGAAACTACACTGGATATATGGTGGGGGAATGACAATGCATGCATATGAATTGTTGTTAGTATATAAATTTGTGAATTTGTTTTAATGAGTTTATTTTCCAAATATCTTGAATTCCTAAGTAAAAGGAACAACAAAGAACAGATGTAATCTGTGATTAGTAGCTACTTTAATATAGCAAGTACAATGTGAGGATAATCTTGTGATTGGAATGTCTTTATTAGGATTGAAGAGCCGTGGTTGACAGGAAATGCTGTTTCCAGTCTTATTGCTAAATGCCTAAAACTGCAGCCACACATCAAAGAAATCAGGTGCAGTTCTGAAGCAGTAACCCACAGTCAGCGCACACACATCTTGTGACCACTGAATGATTCATGGCTGTAATGTAAATCAAAATCCAGTCAGTACAACACAATGTTTGTATTTAAAGGGGTCATATGATGTGGCAAAAAAAAAAGCATTATCTTGGGTATGTGGTGTAATGCAATGTGTTAATGCGATTCACGTTTCAAAAAACACATTATTTTCCACATACTGTACATTATAGTTTCTCCTCTATGCCTCACCTTCCTGAAATGGGTCGATTTGTACAAAACTCATCGTTCTGAGAAGCAAGGTGTGCTCTGATTGGCCAGCAATTCATTGCGTTGTGATTGATTGAATATACCTCAAGCATGTGAAAGAAATGTTACACCCCTTACTATAACGTGATGCTGTGTTCCAGCGCTATGACACAAAAACAATAAAAAACATTACAAATGAGGCATTTGTTGTATCCAGTAGAGACATAATTACTGATTATAATGACTTAGTACTGTCTTTTTACACGTTGTGTTGCATCGAGCCTCGTAAACATAAAACAATGTCGGCATTTGGGATAGTAGAAAACCGACAAACAACAAGCACTATGCTCAAAACTCGCGTTTGAAAAGTAAGTAGCAGATTCTTTTAATAAGAAAACGTAACTTACTTATAGGTTGTGAGTCAAAAGCACCAGACTGTCCTTGCAAAGGTGGAACTGCCACACTTTATAGTCTCTGTGCACAGCCAGCATAGGCAATCAGTCCTCTGTAACTGCGCTGAACACGCTCTAATATTTGGGTACAGTGTTGTGAATACGACTTGACCACAGATTTCTAGTTGTGTCCTCTTTTGGAATCACAAACAAAGTATTTTGACTTTCACAACAAAACACAGCATCTCCAGAGCATGGCGCCGGCAACAACACTACAGCGAGAATAATAGCCCCGCCTTCTTTCTTTGCGGAAACATTTGGATGGTGTTATAAAAAAACACAAAAAAAAACACTCTGTGATGTAGAAAAGTGGGGGCGTGTTTAAACTAGGTGTTTTAGGGGTGTGTGGACAAGCCATAACTTAAAGAGTATCTCTTTTGTTTTAATACTTTAGTCTTTGCAACTTTATGGATCTTATCTATGCACAGATTGTAACACTCCAAAGAGGAAGGAAAACATGAAATCACATCATATGACCTTTAAACAGTCTATAAATCTGTAAATGTTTTTAAAAGTAGTGACAGAGACAAAGTGATATTACTAGCATTAACATTTCACGAGTCTATATTAACCGGGTTGGTTGTGGGTATATACTGAGTGGTTTCCTGTGTGGCGATGTTGCTCTTATTTTATTCCTAGCTTAGTAATATATTAGGAACTGATGGCGTAAAACATTTAGAGCAAAATATGAAAAGAGGTGAGATGAAAAAATAACATATTTTACCCAATATTTGCAGTGTCAACCGTGCATCCATAAACATCATTACAGAGGGAAATTCCAGTCTTGGATCCACTTTTGTGTAAGCTTGATAATTCTATTCATTTTTATGCTCATAGAATAGTGATAAATATTGTAAATAAATATGCAAAGCTAATTTGGCCCCTTTTTCTTCGGACAGAGCTCCTCCTGAAACATTCTCACCTGCTCTGCAGTCCATCAGGTATGTTTTTTTGTTTGATTGTCCGTTTCTTGTTTCCTTTTGGTTTTATTCACTCTTGTTGTTGTTATTTTCTTCGTATTTGATGTACAACTCCACTTCTGTTACATTATTTAGCTTTGATGACTGTGACATAGAAGGAGAGCATCTCGCTCTTCTGACACTTCCCATTCAGAAATGTCATGCCTTGCAGGATTTAAGGTAAGCCAATGAGAGTTGATACAAATATTTTTTCCAGTACACTTTTTTTTTTAAACCATATAAATTAAGCTTACTATATTTTATGTCCAGATTCTCTCAGCTCAAAGTCGACAGAAAATGTGCAGATTTCTTTTCTGCGGTCATTCCATTCTTACAGGACCTCAGGAACCTCTTGTAAGTTTGACAAAAATAAAGCTTAATAGGCAATTATGTGCAATAAAAATATTCTGCTCACGACTGATATTGATTTCCTTTTATAGTAACTGATGGAAACTATTTTTTTGTTTTTAAATGGATACAATTTTTTAAAAACATTTAATAATTGTAATTTAACATGTAATATTTTTACTAGTGATTTTCATTAATAAAATCTACACTAAAAATAACTGTGTAAAGAAATTCTGAAATAAAATTATTTGAAATAATTTGTTTTACAGTCTTGATTTGAAAGGAGCAGCTGAGGATGAGGTGGCAACACTTGCTGAAGCATTACCAAAAACGGCATTGTTTGAGAGTCTGAGGTTTGATGTTTATTAAGTTTAGTGGTTTAGTATTGCTGTCAAACTACTAATCACACAAGTTTTTTCTTTACATAACATATTTGTGTATTCTGTGCATATTTATTATGTATATATAAATACAAGCACATGCATGTACTGTATATATTTTAGAAAAATGCTATGTTTATATATATATATGTTTATATGTAATACCAGATATAAGAAAATAAATATATAAATGCATTTACATGTAAATACTTTCAAAATATACACTGTATGTGTGTTTTTTAATATATACTGTACATAATAAATAAACATAGTACAAACACATATATTATGTAAAGAAAAACCTTTGGACGTGATTTATTGTTTGACAGCACTAATTTTAAGTGGCCTTTACAGGGATTGTGTGTGTAATTTAATTCTGTGAGATTTTTTACTTTTTCCTTTCTATATGTTTCAACATTTCCCTTTGTCTCTGGTTTTCCAGTTTGTCCCAGGTTGGTTTAGGTGACCATGGAGCTGCAGTACTTGGAAGAGCATTTCAAAGTATGCCAAATCTAAAGTCGATCAAGTAAGTGTCTGATTTTCTTCATTGTTTCTCAATTATAAAGAGTGCAACATTACTGATTGCTTGATTTCTTTCTGTCCAGTCTGTCCCAGCGCTCTGGTTGGACAGAAGTTCGAGGGTGTGACCTGGTCAGAGGTCTGGTACAGTGCGTCTCACTGGCAGAGATACGGTAGCATATGCACTTGAATTTAAAAAATGTGGCTAGTTTTTAATGCATTCATAATCACTTACAAAATATACTATATATTCAATATTCTGTTCCCAATCATAGACTTGACTCTTTGATACTTGATGAGGAGGGTGTAACCATTCTAGCTCAAGGCTTCAGCCAATGGACCTCACTTAGGAGGCTCAGGTAAGGCTTTAACATCCTGAAATATTCATTGTAGATTTTGCAAGTACTCAATAATCTGCAGTACTGATCCCAAGAGCCCATCCTGTTTTTTTTCTTTACTTTGGTTGGTTGTTCTCCTCAGCTTGAACAAAATCAGAGTGGTGACATCAGAGACGTTTGTGAACGGCACTGGCATTCTTTGTCTACTGTCCTCTTTTAAGGGTTTTAGACAGATGGAAGAGATTGAGTAAGTATTATGGTCAGTAAAAAGCAGATGCGCACAAATGCCACAGTGTTTGGTAATTTGCAAACTGTTTTTGATGTTTACAGGTTGGAAAGTTGGCGAATGGGAGACAGTGGTGCCTATGAGCTTGTGAAATACATTCCTTCATGGCCTGGACTAGAAAAACTAAGGTATAGTAACTGCACTGAGTGAGATTATTCCTTTCCTGTGCCTGAGCAATTTATATTATAGCAGTGCCCCCTAGTGGACACAATTAAAGAATTTTATGTAAGATAGGATTCATTGCATCATTATTTCTTTTCTTTGATGAATTTTGCAGTCTGTCAGACAACAATGTGACTGACCAGGCTGGAGAGAAGCTATTGGTAGCACTATCCCACTGCAGGGTTCTTCAGAAACTACAGTAAAACATATATTTTATTTAATTAATTTTTTATATTGCTTGAAAAATCAGTAGGTGATGATTTTTTTATTTTTTTGTATTCACAGTCTGTCCAAAAACCAGCTTGGTCAGGCCAGTGCTGCTAAACTAGCACAAGTCGTTCCGTTACTGCCTCAGCTTTCAGAACTCAAGTAAGTCCTGTGGTATTGATAGTGAATAATTACAGAAATAATTTTAGATCAAACTATTGGTTTAAAAAGATGTCACTGACAGAGGATAACAGTTTTGTTTTTATTTAGTCTGTCAGAGAATCAGTTTGGCCAACAAGGATCCATGTCTCTTTATGAAGGTCTGATGAGCATGAAGTCACTACAAATACTACAGTAAGACACTAAATCACATGCACTTCTGTTCAAAAGTTTGAGGTCAGTACGATTTTTAAAAAAAACATTAATATTTTTTTTCAGTAAGGATGCCTTACCTTGATAAAAAATGTTATTATGAAATTAATTAATTCATATTAGGGCTGCACAATTAATTGAATTTATAATTGGAATTACAATTATAGACGCCACAATTATGTAATCGTTCAAAGCAGCAATTAATCGTTTAAAATGTTATCTTGTGTGCTTTAGGTTCTTTTCTTTGTTACATGTTATCCTAAGGGTTTTGCACTGTTTTAATTATAGTTTTAGTATAGCATTATAATAGTATGCATATGTTTACTTTTTTTTATTTCAAGAAGAAACCTCTCCGGTGTATAGTTCACATTTGAAGCTTGATACTATAGAAAAGGAATACGTTTTTCAGTTGTTTTTAACTTTCGGTTTATTTTGATCCAAAAATATTGCATGTGGTTGCTATGATATGGTATAAACGTCATTCAATGCAAAGTGTGATGGTCGTGTTTAATCATTTAAATTACAATTTCAATGCAATAATCTACAGTTTTTGCCATATTTCTGCAGCCCTAATTTATATTTACATTTTTTTCAGTAAATAAATATTAAGCAGCACAATTTTTCAACATTAATAATAATAAGAAATGTTTCTTGAACACCAAATCAGCACATTAAAATGATTTCTGAAGCATCATGTGACATTGAGGACTGAAGTAATCGCTGCTGAACATTCATCATTGCCATCACAGGAGTAAATAGAATTAAAAAATATATTAAAATAAATAGCTATTTGAAATTCTAAAAATATTTGTCAATATTAATATTTTATTATGTTTTTGTTTGAATAAATGCAGCCTTAGTAAATGGACTTTTTTTTTTTGACCCCAAACTTTTGAACGTTATGTAACATGATTGGTTATTAGTTACCAATCAGTATTATGTATTAGTTACTGCTGCATACTGTCAACCAGTTTCACTACTTGTCTCTCAGTTTGACTTCGATTGGAAGTTCAGATCTGGTCAGTGTAGCCTCATCCCTCAAATACTGTCCATCCATAGAAGACGTCAGGTGGGATAAATCAATTCAGATTTCTTTTAATTGTGCAGTTTGACTGATAAATGCATGGACCCAGACATTGCATTGCTGTGTTTGTGTATGTGTGCAAAGTTGCCATTAGTTTATGAATTAATGTCTTCCTCAGCTTGTCGTGGAATTCATGTGATGACAGCCTGGCACAGACACTGGCTGAGATTCTACCCCTGTGTACGAAGCTGAAAAGACTTGAGTAAGTACTTGAGTGCTTGCTGTGAAGGTTTAGCTATTAGTGTTGTCACAATATGCTGATCTCATTAAAACTAATGATTGCAGCCTGGAGTCCAATAATATCACCACAGCAGGAGCCACAGTAATAGCCAAATGCCTCCCGTCATGCCCCTCCATTGAAGTAATAAGGTATGACTAGCACATACACTCTTGATCAGACAATTTGTGATTAATAAGGATCAACTAGTAAAACTGCTTGACATGCAAATAAAAAGCTGAGCTTCTCTGCATTTTACACAGGCTCTGGAGGAATCCAATTGCCAAAGAAGATGAGAATCTGAAAGATCAGAGACTGAATTTTTCATCAGTTTAACCACTTATGTTTTCCTACATTTCTTTCATATTTTATAGTGTACAAAATGCTGTAGTGCTATCACCAGATTTTAAGATTGAGTTATTTAATAGGGGAACACATTACCTCAGTAGAGCAATTCATTACACAAAAAACAACAGTTTCCAGCTGTCCAGGGACTTGAATCATTTAATGTCCATCTAATGGAAACAAAAGAGAAAGAGTATGTAACATATGCAGTCTCACCATATCAATTGCGTTACCTTTACAAGAGATTTACATTTTCTGTTGATTTAGAAACAATGAAAATGTGACTAATTAGCACAGTGAAGCATGCAGGCAGCTCTCTTGTAAAGTTCAGCACAGTCATGCTATTTGTTTATACACTAACATATGAGCCCAGACCTCCATTAGGGACATTAATGCACTTATCAACCCTGGACATAAACCACCATGTTGTGTTCTCCTTAAAAGTACGTATTTAAATCTGTATTTTACTTGATCTATTCAGCCTTTACCTATAAATTGTTTTATTTTTTTTATTTTTGTAATGCGCCTCACTCTGTGGTATCTCTAAGTTAAAAGTGCTCAGTTCTTGTGGTAAATGCACAAAAATCCTCTCTGATAAATGCACTGATAAATTTGTTCTACTGTGTTTTTATGTTCACTTAACTTTTAAATAAAGGCAAAACTGAATCATAAAGGCCTGGTTTCACAAACACACAGCCAGGACTATGCCTTAGTTAAATTAATATATTTAAGCAACTTTAAGGAAAATGCCATAGAAGAAAACACTACAGATGAGCAACTTGATGCATGTCCTGATTTTGCAGGGTTCAATGTGTCCCTAGGTCAACATGTTTTGTTGACCCTGGAATAACATTTTAATGCAAAAATGTAGTCCTGACCGTATCTCTACACCTAAACCTAACCTTACCCATAAGTAATGCCTAAAATCAGAGGATTTTGCTCTACAAGCACCTAACACTGATTGTAAGCCTAAACTTCACAAAAGCGGTTTCTTCAAACCTTATTGGTTAATTACAGTGTTGTTTCAGGGTCAACAAAGATCATGATGCACTTGGTAAAATCAGGTTAGCGCAGCTTGACACAGAACAATGACACTGACATGTTAGGATATGTCAGAGGAAGATATTGAGACACTCTTGATAATGAGACATGGTTAGTTGACACAGCGCAAACATGCGTTTTAGTGTATAATAATAATAATTATTATTATTTAATTAAAATATATTACATAATTGCAGGGAGATTGTGGTAGACTGTCATTTGTGAGGGGGAAAAAATATAAATTCAAACGACACTTTTGCACGGTGCAGTATTTTTGCTAGATGGCAGCAAAGCAACACGGTCAATCTTTAAGGACGTGGACTGCTGTATTTTATCAGGAAGAACTGTTCACCGTTCTAATCCTGCAATTTTGATGACACGATGTACGACATAATCAAAAAGAAGAAAAAGAAAAACGCATTTACGTCCATGCCATATACGCCAAGTTTATCTGTCCGCAATGATGCTGTCAATGAAAAGCACATCAATTCAAAGCGTTTATCAAAGATCCCCCTACAAATGGTCTGCGACTCATTTTTAATTAAATTTAGTTAAATTAGCTGGCATGAAACAGTATGTTAAATGTAATTTCCTATAAAATAAAAAATGTCCCTCAAGTTAAGCAAAAATACACCAAGCTGTATAAAACACAAGCGTGTTACTTTTTAAATTCCTTTTCTTATACCCTTTCGTTTTAAGCTTTCTTCTCGATGGTGGCATAGCTCAGAAGAGACTAGCTCATGGTAATGACAGATGTGGACACGGGCGGAGTTCAGAGCTGTGAAAACTACACAACTGTTGGCTCATTGAGCGCGCGACTCTCGAGTCTGCACGCGCTTTAACCACAGCGAAGCGCTTTCTTCTTAAACGGCTTTTACCCTCTCATATATTTTATATTTTTTGCTGGATAATGCAAACAACCCATAATCTTTTGGAAACGCAGAATTGCTGCCACCAGCAGTAGAAATAACGACCGAAGACGCTGAGGAAAAGTAGGCTGCGTATTGCGCGAGAGCTTCGAGAGGTGAGTTATTATTGAGTTACACAGTGACTTTATGAAGTAATCATTCCCATTCACAAACACGCAGGGTTTGTTACATGTTAACGACTGAAAGGAAATAACATGAACATAAAGAGTTCCGGTGTGCACGATTAAGAAAACAACAAATTGAGAAGCAAAAAAGCCAAGAATTGCCATTGACCAAAGCATCACAACAACCAACGAGACCTCAAAAGAAACGTTTTAAGATAATTGCGTCATATACACGTGTCCAAGATGATAAAAATTGGAAATGCCTCATAAATACAGTGGCTATACGTGCTAAGTTCTTAGTGATGCTATATTTTAAGGATGAGTTAAGGTGAAAAGCGTACCGCCCAGTTTGCCTAAATTCACTTCTGTAACGTACATAAATACAAGTGCAAAAAAATCTGGATTTAATTAATTAAAAACGGTCAAGTAGTGTAACCACTTGTGGGTAAGTGGGTACTCTTATTGCCCCTTGAATACGTGTTGGTGTTTATATTTTTAAAATAGTAATACTTTTCTAAACAAACTTGATTAGCGGTTTGTTTTTTAAAAATAACCAATAAGAATTTTTTTAATCTCTGGAAAATTACACTGCCTAGAAATTCTAGAAATGAGAGTTTTAATTCAGAAACTGAAAATATGCTCATCATACAACAGACATGTGCAAGCTTTTCTTTGTATGATTGCATTTTTAATGTAATTTGGAATAACTTGACAGATCAAGGCACTTCATTGACCCACTTGTTTTTTGTTTTTTTTTGTCCAAGTTGGTGAATTTTTAACTGCACCTAGACTGCCCCAACCTCCATTCATATTGTTTTACAGTTATCCATTATACACTTTTTCGACACTGTATGGCTCAACACCTTATCATAGAGTCAACAGGATGTTGCGCTTTGTAATATTTAAGTGTAGATGTGGTTTGACAGTTGAGCAGAAAGGTGATGCTTAAACTGCAGCACCAACTCACATAGATGCTTGAATAATGGTCTTTGAGCCCACAATGTTGACATTTTCAAAAATATTTTCTTGATGTATAGTTGAACATGTAACCTATAGTTTTAGTGCACAAATGAATCACAAAAAAGAAAACTTGCTGTCAATATTAATTAAAGATCAATTAATTCACCTTTTGATGATCTTCCTCTTTGGTGCTAGTGTTCACAATTTTTAAATCTGTTGTATGATGAAGATATTGCCCAGTGTGATAGGAAATGATGTAGTTATGTTGTAATGGTTAAAGATCCTTAAATAGAAAGTCTCTAGATGTTTAATTTTTGGTTGTTTATGTTCTGTGTGTGGAGGGTGGGCACACAAATACAGGAAGTCAGATTCAATTATGTTGGAAAATCGCAAATCTATTGGTAACATATTTTTTCCTTTTAGGGAATAGCGTTTAATACAAGTTAAACTTGTGGTTAGGACCACACTTCACAAAAAACTAAAGTCTATGTGGAATCTGTGTGGCTAGATGTTAAGCTTAAGTTAAGAGTCGACAAGACAAGAGTTGAAATATTGGCTATCATGTTGTCCCTCACAATATAATATAATATAAATATTTATACACATATCAGATAGTATAGTTTTTCCTGGTACAACAATGAAATGTAGTTGCATTACAGCCTCCATTGTTCTTTATGATTACACTTCAGCAAGACTTTAATAAAATCATAACAATTTACTCCATATTTGATTACAGCCTTACACTTGTTTTCCACTCTTTAATTCCTAGCTATCTGGCACTAAATCTTGGAGATAAGTAATGAAGTCTTGAGTTGATGATCACTTAGGTTAAGACAAAATGTTGCCATTTTGACCTCAAATGGGCGGGATAAGACTCTGAATGATTTTATGGACATTATTCCCAGACAACAATGATTAAACTAGGAAGCAAGGTTAGTTGGCGGATTACTCATTTGTGGAGTGTTTTTTTGACATTGCATGAATTACAGGTGTCTCATCTGGGTGTGCGCTTTCTTAAGTGAGATATAAGCGCACACTGTTGAGACTGTGTATCCTGTTTTCCATGACATCACAGTCATGTGGAACATGTCATTATTCTGGGAATGGTTACCGACACTGCACTATATAATGCTAATTTAAATACAGAGTTCATTTAGAATCCGAACAACCCTAGTGGTTACAAAGATGCCGTTTTGGGATGGAAACTCAGGTGGGTTTTTGTCTCATTTCCTAACTGATCAGGAAAAGTTTCTGTTGTTTCTAATTTAATGTAACAACTTTCTCAAAATCAAGCTTAGAGGTGACAGTGTGGTGTTTATGATGTAAATATGGGGTACAATTTTGTAGGTATTAAAAGCTGAAATGTAAGCATAAATTTAGAAAAACAGAGACTTAAATTTCACAATTTGTGTGTTATTTACATTTTGGGGTTTAAATCACAATTTTTACAGTCATTGTAGAGTTTTATGGCTTTGTGATAATGACGTTAAATATGTAAAAGTAAACTTTAATATAACTTTACAGAGAATAGGTTGGTAAGCAATTTTTCCACTGGAAATAATATACAGTTCTTAATCATTCAGCTCTAATGTTGATGTACTGAGATTCTATGTAACATGATTGTGAAGTCATTTTCCATCATGCTTTGTCTATGGTGGTCACAGCCTAATTGTGGTTTGTGACATTAACACGGAAAGAGACAGTGGTACATCAGTATCTAAGCAACAAGAGCCCTCGCTGTATTCCTCATGTCCTGGTGTGACGCTCGTGTTCTGTGCGCGTGTGTCTGCGGGCACCGATGCGTGTGGAAATCATAGGGTGTTTTTATGTTTAGTGTTTTTGTGAAGTTGTTTGCCAGGGGACCATGAACCAAGCATCCCTGTCTCAGACATGTGGGCAATCATTTTTGAGAGAAAAGGTCAAACAATGAAGTCTAATTCGTTTCTTTACAATGTTTTTACATGTTAGTAATTTAGAGGCCTTAGAAATGTCCTTAAACCTTTGAGATCATTGTGCTTCAATTCAAAATGCTTTAATTTTGCATCCTGGTGAAAAGACCTGACCTTTTATAAAAAAAAAAAAGCTGACATGCTCAGAAATGATTTTATTATATTATTAGAAATTATTATTTATTTTTTAGAAATAAAAAAAAAATCTGTATTTGAATATCATATAATTAAATATATATTATTTAATTAAAGTTATATGAAAATACTTAATAATTTTAGGTCATAATATGTTTTGTTTCAAAGGGGTCATGAACGTCCTTATTTTGTACTGTTCTCTGAGGTCGATCAAGATTTTTACATTAAAAAACATCATAATAGACATGTAAAAGGCTGTTTTCTGTCCGGTTTTATCGCCCCTTATCAGAACACTCTGTTTGAATAGGTGTGGCATATTGTAGACGTAGAAGTATACACACCACTGCTTTGAATGGCTAACACTTGAGTGTGTTTGACAGCTTACATCCTTCACAGATGGATGCTGCTGTGTTTTAGGTTAAAAAATCATAAACATACACTCAAATGATCTGTGATAACAGACAAAGCAATAGTGATCACCTAATATAAATTGTTACACACATATAACATTGGGTTGCGGGATTACTGTGGCATTCCAATATCCAATCCAATATGTTTATAGATAAAAGTTAATCAAACTGAGTTTATCATTTGGATTCTGCATAAACCTGCATTTTCCGCTCTTGTCATTTATGTACTACTTGTGTGAATTTGGTGGGCGGGGTTAAACAGGCAGTGATGTAAATCTAGGCGTTGCTCTTCTGCAGAGGCGGTGTTTTAGCCACATCATTACATTATAAAGTAATAAGCTGTTTTTAGACTAAGGAGAAAGTTATGAGTTCTGAAACGTACAGAATGTTTTCATAGCACAATGACTTATTACATATTAAAAGGTCAAGGAATTTTGATTTTTCAGTTTATGGCCCCTTTAAAAATTTTCTGTTTATTTCAGGTTCAAAGTAGATTATGTTGTTACTGAATGAATGATACTTTGCAAATGAGCATATAAGAAGTTAAACTGAGTGGAATAATGCTCTTTTGTTGCCCCCAGGGTGTGGGAGACGAGGTACTCCCATCTCCATGGCCTACACTCTGGCCTCAGGCCCCGATGTGGGTCCTGCCATTGGGCCCCAGCACTGCATCACAAAGGTAGAGCTCTCCGTCTGTGGCTCCAACCTGCTAGACCGCGATGTGGCGTCCAAGTCTGACCCATTCTGTGTTCTTTTCCATGATGTGAATGGCAACTGGGTGGAGGTAAGAAGTGATAAAAAGTGTTCCCTTTCCACCTCACCTCCACAGATTTATTGTGGATAGCACAGGTTAACCTTTAATAAAATCTGCTGATAGTTAGAGGTAGAAAGCAAAGCAGACTGAAATGTGAATACGAAAGAAAAGACGACGGAATCGAGATTATAACCAAACCCTGACTGGGATATCTTTGGGGACATAAGCACAAGTTGGAAGCACAGAAAGCTGAAATAGCTGTCATGTAGGAAGCAAAATCTGAGGAAAACTGGTTTTAATCTCTTCATACGCTGAATAAAAAAATGAACCCAGGATCAAAATAGGTTGCAGTGCGAGCAAACGCGTGTCTGTATAGTCTCTATGGGACTGTGCCCTCTGAGGTCCAATCATCACAGGCCAATGCCGGTGGTCAGTAGGGCAAGCCGGCACATGAAATCACTCTTCCACAGCACACTGTAACCATGGAAACACCAAAGGACAAACAAATGAATGTGTTTGTAGTATAAAAATGCATGGTTAAATGAATTTTAGAACATGATGCGTTTTGGAAATAAGAGTGCTAATAATAAATGAATAGATTTACATACAGATTTACATAAATAATAAACAAAGATTCTGCCCAAGCTGTTATTAATGTTCTTATGATTGTTACACCAGTATGGTACTGATTGTGAGTAATGCTACATAATCTCATTTTCATTACTGTAAAAATTAATAATGTATTAAACATAAACATTTACTGTTGTGCTGCCTTTTATTTGTTATGCTTTTTCATTTTTTGTTGCACTAATATTTTATTCCTTCATTACAGTAACAAGGACATTTACAGTAATAGAAATAACATTACAAAATAAAAAGAAGAAAAAAATGTTACAATTAGTGCTGGGCAATGATTAATCGCGATTAATCGCATCCAAAATAAAAGTTTTTCTTTACATAATATATGCGTTT
>JAUCMS010000034.1:19785980-19801762 GCA_032357445.1 Enteromius radiatus
AGTGTGTATATACACTATAGTGCTGGTAATGAATGCATACAACTTCATGTCTTAAATGGGCGAACTAACCCTTTAATGTTTTGTTTTCTTTTTCTACATAAAAAAGTATATATATACTGAAAAAAATAATACGCAAGTGATCACAATGGCGCCTCCGTTAGGCGTCTAACAGCCACATCTAACTGTGCTTGCTTTTAACTGGTTTATAGCTATAGATTTTTAGCAAGTTGTGATGATTTGAGAAGTCTTAATTATTTAAACATTGGCTATGATTACGTCGTCCGTCAAGTGTTTCATCGCATGACTGCTCAGTATTTTGTGAGGCAAGCTCGTCACATTGGAGACATGGCTATGGTTTATGACGTCTGCTTCCCGGGCATTTCAGGTTGTATGAGTCAACAATGCACACACATTTCAAATTCCTGTTGTTTTTTGTGTGTTTTTTTTTTGTCTCCCACATTAATATAAGAAAAGAACGATAAAATAACGTTATTAACTGGTTAATTGCAATTTCAAATACATGTTTATGTTCAGAACGATAAACGAAAAAAAAAAATATATATATATATATATATATATAACGTAATTGTTTGTAAACCCATTATAAATGTTAGAAATGCATTGCTGAAACATACAAAGACTGAGAACTGTATAATATCTAATGGTGGAGATATACTGTTAAACTGTTTTTTTAGAAGAAGGATTTATTGGGTGGGTCTAAATCGGAGCTCAGTGACGCAGTGGAGCCACAAGCACTGTCCCTCTGTCGAAACCTTCATTTTTCAGTAAGAACGTGGGCCTTTGTTCAATTTATTTTACCGTGGATTCATTTACAAAGAAGGCATAATACAATGCAGCATTTACAGATAGGTTGACACTTGGATCTAATAATGTCATTGCCTGTTATTACAGATTGTTTGATATGTACTGAGTGTAACGCATTTTAACCAAATACACAGCAGCATTCATAGGATGCAGGCTGTCAAACATACACAAGTGAGTCTACAATCTGCCACGCCTATCCAATCAGAGCATTCTAATAAGGGGGGTCAAAACAGGACAGAAAATAACCTTTTCTAAATGTTTTTTTTTTTTTACATGTTAAAATATTAGTAACATTACAAGTAGATCAGTGCAAAAAAAATAAAAAAGGCAGTTCATGGCCCCTTTAAATCCTTAAGCAAGTGTATCTTGATTTAAGAATTTGTAGACATTTGGTAATGGAAAACAAGACAAAACACTTAATGCAGCGTTAAATTGGTTCACCTAAAAATAAAATTTGTCATCATTTACTCACCCTCATGTCATTCTTGCTTATTAGGCAAGATGTCTGAGCTTCTGAGTTTGGCACAGTACATGCATTGATCACTGCTTATAGTTGAAAAAAATAAATAAATTAAATCTGTTCATCTAATAAAGCAACTGTGCCTCTTCAGAAAACATGGAAAAAACCTGCTTGGTATTTTACACACACAAAAAAAAGAGAAGTGAGAGAATTAAAAAACATAAAAAATCTGTTTTGAAGATTATTGAAGGTCTTATGGCTTTAGAATGACATGAGAATAAATAAACAATGGCAATTTTGTTTTTAATCCCTTTAACCAGCAGCCAAATAACAGTTTAGGTTTTTGTTTTAGGTTACAGCAGCCTTTTAAAAATCTTAGTCAACACAATAGACCATTAAAAACTATTAATGCTGATTAACAAATATAAAATAGTTATACATAATTTAAAAAATGATGTTATTTATACATTAACAAATTAAACAATGCTAAATTTGAAAAAGAATTATGACTGAAATGCCTTCGAGGTTTAAAATTGACCTTAAGCCTAAAAAAGAGGGGAATAATTCTCCACAATTAACTACAAAATTATTCAGGTCTGGCTCCGTTCTCATATGGAAATTTTTCACAATCCATTAATTTGTCCTCACTGAATATTCAGTTTAACTCAGAAACTCACATTCCAGAACTAAAATGCGCTGCGAATGCAGTTTCATGTTAATGCAAACACATAAAAAGAAATAAAAAGCACAAATCCATGAGAAACACCTTTATTTTCCATTCCGTCTTCACTGGTTATTTTCCAGCGAACAGTCACACATATCCTAATAGGACAGAGTTCATGAAAATTCCAGCATTCAGCAGCATTTTGTCTTAAAAAATAAACGTCAAACAAACAAATGTAAAACTCAATCAAGGCATTTAATCTTATTGAAACAAGCCCGTAATATCTGCTTTGTCCTATGATGGTGTCTGAGATTTGGACTAAATGTTTCATGTCTTCTTGATCCACGGCTGTCAGTCAGTCAGTGTCCCCTTGGCCACTAGAGCTCTGCAGAAACCGCAAGGGTGGGTAGATGGGAAGGTGCGTCACCAGGTTAAGTTGCCAGGGGTTTAAACTGTATGAAACGTAATATGAGGAGGATGGGGGAAGTGTCATGTTTTGAGAGCACAAGACATCAACAACCACAATAGAAGTTAACATTACAGCCTTTAATAAACATCAAGCAAGTAACCAAACAGACTTATCCAAAAGTCAAACACATAAATAAGGATACCTAGAGCTAAATCGTTTTAGGTAGTGCACCGCTGAGAAGGCGAGGGGGCGGCACCCAAGCCTTGGGCAGCACAGTTGAGGGAGAGAGTGAAAGTGAGTGAGTGTGATCTGTCAGTGTGTCTATCTGAAGAGCCTGTGGCGCTTTATGGGAGAGCCAATCTCGTCCACGCTACCTTCGCTGTCGCTGCTGGACTCTGAGTCGCTGCTGCCCGAGTAAGCGCCGAGCCCTGGCAGGATGCCCACGCATACAGCGGCGGAGGGCAGGTGGAGGACGCCCGAGCGAGTCACGCCCGCGCCGGGGGATTTGGGCTCCACCGCCTCCTGATCTGAGAACACAAAACAATACATGCACATAGAGCGCACGCAGTCTCTGGTGCATTTCACATCTCGCGCGGCAGGTTAATATGGAAAAGGCCAAGCAATTTCTCCTGGTTTCTAACGAGAAATATTACACTACTTTCATATTTTCTCTGGTTAGGTATAGGAATATGACAAGTTAAATGCAACAGAAGTGCACTTATAATATATGTCTATGGGGAGACCATCGTACACTACAGTTGAAAAGTTTGGGGTTGGTAAGATATTTTAACATTTATGAAAGCAGTCTCTTATGCTCAATAAGGCAGTATTTATTTAATCAAATAACACAGTAATATTGTCAAATATTACAGCAATTTAAAACAACTATTTTCTTTTTAAATATATTTTTAATTAATTAAAAATTTTGTATAAAATAATATATATTTTTAAACAAGAAAATAATTTATTTATCATTAATGATATTATTTGAATTATTTTATTATTATTTCACTTTCAAAAATTCATTCAAAAAATAAAGTTTAGGGTACATATAACGTGGTCATAAATTTCTGCTATAAAAGAAAGCATTGTGTCTAAACTTGTATTTAGTTATTAGACTCCTAAAACATTTTTTAAAAATTAGTTTCACACTGAACACTTCCCTACCTTTTTTTAACAACTATAATCGGATACATTTTAAAAGCAATTAAAACAGTACGACGTATAATTACATTTCTAATAATGATCTGACAATCACTTTACGTAATTACATTATGTAAAAGCAGCATTATACTACATTGCTCACCTGTCTGACTGCCATTGCCAGCGACAGACTCCTCTGCTTTCTGCTTTTTACTCCCCTCTGAGGACTGAGACGAGCTGTACAAAGACAAAAAAAAGAATCACAAATAATTATACACAAAGATTGCGTAGCCTTGGATTTCTATAGGTTTAAATACATTCAAATACAGTCATTTAAATAAACACACTGTGGGCAGTTTGTCTTTTTTGTACCTGCGTCGTTTGACCGCCCCAGCCAGCAGGTGGGCCTGAGACAGGTGACTGGTCTTGTGCTCTGAGGGTTTGGGTCCTGCCTTTTTCTCTGTCTCCTTCTTCTGGTTCTCAGTGGTTGCCAGCTTCTGCAGAGCGCTGTGAGGTTCATAGGTTATGGAGAAATCACTGACATACAGTTAAACTTCCAAGCAACACGACAACCAACTGTTGTGGTAAGCCACTTGGCAAATGCAGTTTTTCCTTTTATACTCAATCTTTCTCATAAACCTAAAATAACTTCTGAGAGAACATACATGACCTCAACTTCAACAGCATGTAAACTGAACAAACCCCACAGACGGATGAGGAAGATTAGACAAAGACTGCAACAAGCTTCTATAAGTCAAAGTCACCACAGAAGCCACCGCAGAACTTAAACCTACTTCCTTTCACTCACAGATGGCCTAAAAAGGTGACACACTTGCAGGTAAGAGAATTTGGTGCCTCCACGAGAGGCAAATTCAATGGAATTAGGGCACATTACTCTATTATGCTGCAGATCATGGCTCTCAGCAGTGCTTTTAGATGCAGTTATCAAACCCTGAGAAAGGTTTCAGTTGCCACGACAACGCATCCTCCAGCCTTCTATCTACAGTCATACCTGATTGGCAGAAGAGAAAGGCCACTGCTGATTATGTCAGCTGTTCCATGATGAAAAATCAATTTTATGATATGGATAAGAGCAGGGCGTTTGACTGATAGTTTAATGCAACAAAATCGTGCTAATGCGTTATAACCTGCCGACTTCATAGTTCATTGTATATAACATAAACGTACATAGGTATGGACCCTTTTCACGTTTCCGGGTTTCTCCCCAGCGGAAGTCGTCATAGTTGGGTTAACTTGAAAAGCAGTGAATGGGATGGTACCAGGTATATTTTCTGCATTCCCATTTGCTCAAATAGCAAAATAAATACTCTACGAAAGTATTTTCATGACTTCCAATAAAAAGAAAAAAATAGAGAGAGACTGGTGTGAAATCACCCCACCATGACACCATTAAGTCCCCATTAGTTGGTGTGTAGATTCAACTCATCTATGGATTCATAAGACTGATTCAAACTATCTTTTAGAACTATTCATTCCAAGAACGAGCTCAAACGAGTCGTTTGTTCGAGAATCGTTTTATGTAGTGCTGTATCTTTGCTAGCACCCCGCGAAGACAACCTCGTCAGAGCGACAAGACTTGCCGTTATTTTGGGCTACATTGCATCACACTGAACAGACTGCAAACTCACAATCACAACTCAGGTAAAGTATGTTTTCTTTTCTGTGGCGCTAGAGATTCCGCTGCTCTCCGCAGGAAACGAGAAACAACGGGACTTTAGTCCACATTTCGCTACTTCTTTAGCCTCTCACGCATGAGCGCTGCATTTTCAAGACGCATTTCATTTGGGAGTCACAGCTATGTTGTTTCCTGTCAGAACTGACCGGAAGCCACAATCGAGTAGTCATTTCATTTTTTCCAGATGAATATACTGTTTTTTTTGGGATCGGTAAGATATTAAATGTTTTTTAAAGAGGTTTCTTAATCTCATCAAGGCTGCATTTATTAGAGTAAAAAAAACTGTAATATTGTGAAATATTATTTCAATTTAAATGTAATTTATTCCTGTGATACAAGGCATCATTACTCCAGTCTTCAGTGTCACTTTCAGACCTTTCAGAAATCATTCTAATCTGCTGATTTATTATTATCAGTGTTGGAAACAGTTGAGCTGCTTAATATTTTTTTTAGGATTCTTTGATGATTAAAATATTGATTAAAAAAATGGATAATGTTCAAAACTACTGTTACAGTACTGTTACACTACTGTTCAAAAGTTTGGGATCAGTACATTTTTATTCTTTCTTCTTTGAAAGAAATGAATACTTATATTAAATAAGGATCTATTAAATGAACAAAAAAAGTCATATCTTAGATTTACATTTTAGACATGTTTTATATTTGGTAAAAAGTTATGTTGTTAAGTATGTTTTTATTTGTTATTCATCAAAGAATCCTGAATTCCACAGATTCCAAAAAATATATTTGGCTGCATAACTGTTACCAACATTGACAATTCTGGTAATAAATCAGCAGATTAGAATGATTTCTGAAAGGATCATGTGACACTAAAGACTGGAGTAATGATGCTTTGTATCACAGGAACAACTTACATTTTAAATAAATTAAAATAATATTTCACAATATTACAGTTTTTTTCTGGATTTATGAATAAATGCTGCCTTGATGAGCAGAAGAAACATCTTTAAAAACCATTAAATATCTTACTGACCCCAAATTTGTGAATGGTAGTGTATATAAAGTTAAATATATAAGTTAAAAATAGAGCAAAACTAATTTAACTGAGGCTGATTTTTTTCCACCTTTTTTTTTCTTTTTAAGAAAATCATGCTATAGCCGTTAGATGCCTATATAGCCATATAACCTATATTCAGTGTTTCCTTTAGTGTTAGTCCTTATACTGAGCAGTGTTTTTTTCTGCATTTTGGCCAATTTGTATACTGTACACACAGAAACAGCTCTGCATTTGTTTGCCTATTTCCTATGGTGGTCATTTGACCGCAAATGTGAGTATATTTTTTTAATGAACATTTAGTTTTTCGAATTAAGTTTTTTAACATTACGATGAAGTAGCGATTTTTCCAAACATTTCATTTTCAGTCTAAAATGACGTAATAACACCATAGGGTTAAAGAAGTCCAAGCTGACTTATTTCCTATTCATTCCATAGTAATTTTGAACACTATTTCTATTATATAAGTATAAAATTCATTTACATGATTTGCTTGACAAAAATGTCTAACTGTAAAACTGCTTTAAATAGACTGACTGTTTTCTAAACCTCTAAGCCATTTGCCAAGCCTGCATGAATTTCTGTCGAAGCAGCGCTGGATCGTCAGTGCGTCGGGTTCCTCTAGGGGCTGTCTTGTTTGAGAACATGTACACTAACAAGGTACAAGAACTCTACTTTACTTTTCACCAGCCATCACTGCGCTTGTCAGCTGAAGCTTCCACCACCAGCTTAACGAAGGTGAAAGTGGAGACAGACTCAGGCGGAAAGCAAAACTCCCTGTCAATTTTTTAAGAACCATGACAGTAATATTGTGTGCGCTTGAAGGTGCAAAAGGATATTCTGTATTCCTTTAGCTCCTTAGCTTCTTCGTCCCGTCTGTGTTTCTCTATTAGAGACTGCTGCCGTGAAACCTCATCAAGAAAGCTGGTCTCATCTTCATCCAGGCCTTTAACCATGTTCTCTGTGGAGGAACACAATAAAAGAATTATAAAGACTCCATTAGTGGTTCAAGAAGCGCTAACAGAACCAAGCATCATAAAAATCTGATCAAGAGATGTGGCCCTTGGAATCAACGGCAATAGGAGCAGCAATGGTCGCTAGGGAGACTGAGAGTGGGTTTGTCACCAGGGATACGGAGATGAAGTCGAGATGCTAAGATCATGCCAGTCTCCCATCAGCACCCGCAAGCACAGACCTGCTCTTGATCTCCACCACTCCCATCTGTTCACACTCATAGACACCCACCAACATGCTTAAACACACACCAGTGCATGTGTGTGCACGCACACGCATGTTTTTGCGCAAACAGTGACAGATAAACCCCAAAATGAGGTCACATTTAGACGAGAGAAGCAAGCCCCCTGAGACTGTGTGATGTGTGTCATCTGAAAGATCTGTTTTTGAAAAAAATAAAGGGATGAATATGGCAGGAAAGCAGCATGAGAGCTTACTAAATTTGAACTGCTCCTCATATTCTTCTTGTTTCTTGTCTTTCTGTTCTTGTAGCCTCTCATACAGCGATCGGGGGTCATACTCCTCCTCGGGGGCCTCTGTGGTGGAGTGAGAATAAACACAATCAAAACTTGGCAAATGCATTGAGGGAGAACTAATGTCTGTCATTAAAGCTGCTGTTAATTTGTCTGGTGCAGACAACTAAACGTCTCACCCTCCGGGTCATCTGGCTTGCGGACTTTCTCCCATTCCTCCTGCCTTTTTTTCCTTTTCTCGTCTAATTCAGACTCGGACACAAACTTTCGGCTGAGGTCCACACCATCTGCCATGGCAGAACCTACACAATGCATGCATATTTTATATGTGGCAAACATCATATATATTAAAATATATATATATTTAACCCATTAAAACTTACCTAAATGCAGTTGTTGTTTTATCAGAGGATAAACACTTAAGGTAGATCATGAAGTCATCTGCGGCAGATTCTTTTCAGAGATAGAGAAAAATGTGAGATAGTTAAAAAAAAAAAAGGTTTTACCCATCAGTCAAGCATAACTAATGAAGCTAACTCATACTTTTTTTTTTTTAAATCAGTGGCTTTTCAAAGACTAGTCTAACTAGTCATTTTAAATTTGAAGCACACTATGTTTAAGCTCCAAGTCTAAAAGATATAAAATAGATCCAAAAGGTAATTTCATTTTTGTCTGAGCAATGTTGACAGATTTGGGAAGAAAAGGTAAACAATGCCCCCTAGTGCTGGATTTCAACAGTGAACGCAGATATAAACACGATCCCACATACTAAGTGACTTATTTTCTTGCCTAATTGATATGTAAACTGCAAACGTATTGAAAACAAACACATATTTGAAACATGTTTATCTAATATAATACATTTACTCCATATAAATTGTGCTAGAAACACTTTGTGATAACAAAATATATTAATTAAAGAAAAATCTACCTGGCTCAAACCATATTTTATCAACACTTTCACTGTCAGTGTGAAAGGTGGATGATAAAATATTCAAATCATGAAGTAGTATTCTGATAAACATCAAAACAAAAACACAAAACAATATGTGCAATATGTTTGAGAAAGACTAAAGACTCGGTACCGTTACTTTATTTTGAATATATGCAAGAAACACTGCAGTACTACTCTGCAACAGACAGCAACGCAGTTTCAGTGCCTGTCTGATATTGATCTGAAGTAATGTTAGAGCGTGCGAGGCTTTGATCGCACTCCCTGGACCAAAAAGCATTGGTATGTATACGACTACTGGTTTAAAACACATTATGTAATCTTAAAGTCACCTTGTTTTACATGTCAGACAAATAATTATCGAAGTGAAAAAAGATACGAGGAATAAATAATTCTTTCAAGAAGGAAATGCGCTTAGATATTTACCTAGTCCGGTTATGTGTCCCTGTAAAAGGATCCCCTCAGCAACAAGCTGCTAAAGGCACGTAGTTCCCACGCACGAACTATTGACTCATGGGATATTTAGTTTTTTATGGGAAATTATATTTTATTTCACCCCTCAAAGGCACAATTTATTTATTTATTAACTTTTCAATAAGGGGACAGGAATAATCGAATTCACAAATGTATGTAATTTCAATGTTCCGTCAGTAAAGAAAAGCAACCAAATAATATATATATAGATATATGTGCGTGTATATTTTGCAGTATTAATTTAACCCGATTGTATGAATAAGTTAAATGACTGAGAGTTACAACATCGCAAAAATATAAGCGGGCTCCTAAGACACCACTCGCACACACACATAAACAAACAAACAGGGATTTATTACTTGAAAATGTGCAATTTGTTTACACAACGCCTTCTCTTGAGGTGAACTTGTTTTGTTTTATTGGTTGCTAGGAGGGGTTGGGTCCAGCATCATGTGCTGGAGGGAAATATGCGACGACACGCAACGAATCATTCCTTTTGAATCATATTTTTTTTAATGAACCTGAACCGGTTCACAAAAACCGATTGGCTGAAGAGGACCGAGTCGTTCGGAAGCTATTGGATCTTTCGAACATGAGTAAGCCGAGAAAATCGCAAAACGTTTTTTTTTTATTTAGTTAATAGAGCATAATTGATTATTAACATATAAACTTGGTATTAATACGTTGCATTTGATCAAAATATTAAATAAAACAATCTGCGAAGTGACGCGATTGGATTTTAGTATTGTTTAACTTATTATATATTTAGCTCCTTTGCCTTATTTTATTGAGCTGATGTTTACCACAAACTGAACATGGACGCAACAAATATTTCTACAGTACACTTCATTATTAATCTAACATAATCTGAAAACGTGATGAACGTTAATATGTGTACACAACAACTTCAGGGGCCAGTTGCATAAACTTAGCCTTCATGTTAAGAGCTAGTCTGACCAACTAACGTTAGCAGTTAGCCAAGAGTCCTAGACATATATAGAGATATCTCTATATATGTCTATGGCCAAGAGTAATCTGTTTTATTTTCTGTATTTACCTTAGACTAATATACATTTTTATCTAACTGAATTTAAAAAAAAACTGTGAACAGTCTTAAAGAAAAATTTAGCTGACTAACTTTTAAGACTAGTCTTAACCTTTATGCAACCGGCCCCAGCAGAGAAGTATGCCACTGGGTATGATACGGATTACGGACCGCGTGATGACGCAGTTACGTTCTGACGTAAAGGAACAGCTGAATCATTAGTTGAACCGGTTCTTTGTAAAGAGTTGTTCAAACGAACCGTTTTACGGATTTCCCATTACTAACACCACACAGAGCTTTCATTGAGCTTCAGCTATCTTACGCTGATTCTTGCCAGTCCTTATGCTTTCACTTCTCAGTCAACCGTTTACTTTCGTTGTCAAACACCGGCTGGATCTGCATTTTGTGTGTGGGTCAGCAAAATGTTGATTACTAAAGTGGCTGTGTGTGAGAGTACGAATCATATCGCTGAGAAGTAAAACACACACACACTTCCCGTGTAGTCTTTGTGTTCGGCCTACGGATCAGTGTTGTTGCATTTGCCGAAAATCCTCCGCTTTACCGGGTGAGTAAATAATTGTGCCTGGTATATCCACATTATTGAATGATAAAAGACGTATTACTGTATGTGCCACGTTAAAGATAGGTTATAAACTGACGTTTTGTTAATCTGTTTGGAGGTGTGGCTAGTTATATGGCTGCTAACGTTAATTTTTGATATTATAAAAGAGGCAGTGTTTGAAGACATAGTTGAGCTACCTTTTAAGACAACATTACCGGAATTATATTAACATAAACAGTATTTTGGGTATAGGTCCATTCGGCGTTTCAAGTATCAAAAATGTGTATAGGGAGACATTAACGTTAGACAAAATGACAGCCTGAGTCACTATCCACTTTCATTATATGAGTATTCATAAATTGAAAGTACGTGGTGGCTGACGCTGTCAGTCTCCAACAGTCTACCTTTTTGTTTATTTTGAAAAACAATTTTAAATCTGACAGACTTTTCGTTTATAGCTAAACTAGCCCTTTAAATCCTGCCTACGTAGACGACTCAGTACGGTTTGAGACGCATCCATAGAGACTCAAGTTTATTGACGCTAATTTACCGAAATGACAGCCTGCTGTTTATGAGATTTCAGAGGGTTTGTAAATGACAGTGATTGTGTTAAGCGTACACTAGTCAGTGTTCATTCATGTGCGAGTCTGTTGTTATGTTTTAAAAATAGTTTTTTTGTAAAGTTGTTTGTTTTGCTAGCTGTTAGTTAGCCACTGCTAACACTGACAACTACTGTATCGCATATCCTATCGGAATAAAATTTGTACAGTTAAATGCGTCCTGCCAGTTGTTTTTATATAGATATTGTACGTCAATATTAAAAGAATTTATATTTAGGTTAGGTTTTCAGGTTAGGTTTTGGAAAAGTAAACCGTGGTTTTGCTACAAATAAAACTACAAAAAACATGGTAACTTTGGTTAAACCATGTTAACCACAATTTAACCATGATTTGACTACATTAAATATAGTTTAACCATGGTCTTTATAGTAAAATTGTGGTTATACAGATGGTAAGCAATAGGCCTAATAACAACAAAAAGACGTTAAATGTTTTTTTTAAGGACATAAGGGTAGTACTGACTACTTGGAAACTTTATGCCTTAGAGCAAAATATTGTTCAAGAGACTAGACCTGGATATTATTGTAACATCAGCAATACATCTTTAAAGCAATAATGTTAATAGCACTAATGTATGACATGTTGTCATTAGTGCATGTAACACAAGATCATTGACTAATATTAGTGTTTTACTTTACAAGCTACATGCAAGAGTATATTGTTTTAGCATTTTATGTACAATTTGCATGTTCACATTGTCCTGTTTTCTGTCCACACTGAAAATAATTTGATGCATAATTTTTTTTTTTTTTTAGGAGTGAAAACCTCCCAGGCTGTAGGATGTGTGTTGACTGCACCATCAGCTTTGCTCGTCTGCATCTGGCTGCTGATGGCCAGCAGTAGCACAATGACCGACACGTCTACCCGACCCGTACCAAGACACCTTCTAAAGTCCTTCCAATGATATGATAGTAGCCACCTGGATTGCATTCTGTGCCAGCAGGAGCCTCGTGCGGGTTCTACGACTCACCGTAGAACAGCTGCAGTCAGTGCAGTTTTGGCCCAGCCTCTCGTCCGGCAGAACCATGGGGAACAGCTGTGTGTGCAGAGAGGACAGTGACGTGGAGGAGGGATCAGCCCCTCGCAGGCAGCTCAGGCGAGTGGATAACTCTGTGTCTGACCCCCCAGAGGCAAGAGGCAGCCGGCCCAGGGACCCGGTTCGACCGCCCCGACGAGGTCGAGGACCGCACGAGCCACGTCGGAAAAAACAAAACGTGGACGGTTTGGTACTGGACACACTGGCTGTCATCAGGACTCTTGTTGACAAGTGAGTGAACATTTAATGATGCGGATCTGCAGAGATTTGTCATTAAATCTGTGTAAGAATGAATAATGCACGTTGTATCAATTTCAGTTCCCCGTTTACTCGTGCGTCAGCAATAACATCTCTTCATCTTTGGCTAAAAGCTTTGGCTTGCTATTGAACATCCATTTGCATTGTGGTTTTTTTCTCCCAGTATTGTTGTCTACCATAGTGATGCCACACCGTCTGCAAGAGCTTTTACTTTTAAAATAAAGCTGTTTTAAATGTGCAGAGCTTATGGAGAAGCCTGGCAGAGCTCTGTAATGAGCATGCCATTATTTATTTATTAAGTCGTTCGCACAGCACCACATTTAATCTTAATGTATTGCCCAAGACAGCAGCTTGAGATAACAGAGAGCTTCATGTTTCTTTTAACATTTTGGCTGGCTATCGGTGTCACCAGTCACCCTTCCTCTTTGTCGCATGTTCTTACACCTTCCCACACAGTAGGCTTACTGCAATCTAATGATGGATGTTCACTTTGGACGAAAAGTTGTTCTATGTGTACATCACATTTGGTGTCTCTGATCAAGGGCTGCACGATATATTGCATGTGATAGTCATGCGCATCTCATCAGTAAAGCTGGTTCGTTAATTAGCAATAAATCTCCGTCACCTATTTTGAGTTCACTGACAAGCTACGTAATTCGAGTACATAATCACAGGTGGATTGCATGCGATAGTGAACGTAATATTACGTAGCTTGTCAGCGATCTATGGCTCTGTGTATTAAATGCCACTCCATTTTAAAAGCAGGTGATGAAGATGTATTGCTAATCAAAGAACCAGCTTTACTGACAAGATGCGCAAGACTAACGCATGCAATATTTTGTACAGCCCTTCTCTGAACCCACGGTCTTATTTGCAAGGCCTGCAGTATTGCCTGAATGTTTTAATAGCTTATACTCTGAAAAAAAAATCTCAGATTAAGCAGTTTTACAGAAAAAGGAAATATTCTGTTCTTGTTCTGATTTAAAAAAAAAAAATACCTAAAGGGCACAAGGGGGAGTGTCGGCTTTTGTTTTCTTTTTTTCTGTTCTGTTCTGTTCTTTTCTTTTACAGCTGGAATATATTTTGGTTGCTTAGCCACATCCTTTGACAGCCGTTTTTTATTCACCTGAAACCCTAGTTTTGGTGACACACGCACACCCACACCCCTACAGCTTTGTCCTTGATTGTGTTAATGTGTTAGGGTAGTGATTTTCAACCAGATGTTGAAAGGGAAACATGATGACCTGAAATTATTTGATCATATTATAAAATTAATTCTAAATAAATTAAAATAAAACCACTAAAATGACCCCCAACCCAAAGCAAAAAACTTTTAGTTGTAATATTTTATCTAAATTTATATTAATAATTTGATACCATGTGTATTGTGTACATACATAGTGCTTATATATATATAAAAAAAAACTGCATGTAATTAAATCTATAATTTTTGTAATTACATTGTTGACTAATCTCTTTTACCTTAACCCACCTTTAAAACCAAACCTGTACCTAAACTTGCATGTATCCCACCTCAAGGACACATGTAAGTAGTAGAAGTGTTTTGCAATATTAACACAGTAAGTATTGTACTTAGTTTTTAGGCACCATAATATAAAGTGGGACCAAAGATTTATTAAAAAATTCAATCTTAGATTCACAATGTGAGTTCTACCTCTCTAATTTAATGTCAACACCCAGTTTTGGTTAATAAAGTTTGAAAGCAGGCAATATTGTCATAATTGCTATACTAGAGCAAATATTTTAGCCAGTATAATGGGTCCTTTGAATCAAAAAGGTTGAAAACCTTGTATTTGCCGGGTCTGTTCTATACAAAGCAGAAAATCAGTGTATTTCTAACTAGAACATATCCCTGTGTGACCATTACACAACAATCACAGAGCAGTCAGACACTGATAGCTGGGGGCATTAGACCTCTCTCACTCTCTCTGACTCTCCTTTTCTCTTTTTCGACCACCCTCATAGCTGTCTTTTCCTTGGCGTCGTCTGCTGTTTGAAAACATCACCCCTAGTACCCACCAACCACTGATTTATGACTGACAAATGATCCACACCGGTGTCACACTGCAGAATAGAGGCATATTTATTTTCCCTGCTTAAATGTCTCTGGTGGTGTTTTGATTGGGCTCGGCTCCCTCTAGGAGCACCTCAAGGGATTTTGCAATCGCTGCCTAGATTTACTGTTGCAGACCCAGCCTGCAAAATGGATGCATACACCCTAAAGCCCAAACAGCCACAGCAGCAGCGGTGGCGGCAGTCTGCCCTCCAATAGCAATCCATCATGTGTCACACAATCACCCATTATACCATTAGGCTTTCATAACTAATGTCTAAAGCAGCCAAGGACTAAATAAGATGCTTACACCCTGGGCATGAGGCACACAGGCAAACATTTTCTCTCTTAGGTTGCTCTACTTTTTTGCCATTAACGTCTGTATTTGTTCTTTTTGTGTTTCAGTGACCAAGAGCCTCCGTACTCCATGATCACACTGCATGAGATGGCAGAGACAGGTGAGTGGTTTTCACAAGGCGATCAAATCTGCTATAAATCTGTGCACATATAAGAGAGTTTTAATGCTCTTGCCATATTATATTCTTCACATGTGCACTGTGGGTCTCACAAACATTAAAATCTTGGCATTTTGACTGGAAGGAGTATAGTTTATACACATGCAGATGTATATACACTTATCCAAGTAATGTCTTTTGCGGCTTATATGCTATTATCAGTATGGATAATGGGATTACCGAATCACAAAGGCTGTGTTTTGATTTCATAAATATAATTGGACCATTTTGTTCTTTAGCATGCAAGCTGCTGCTTGGTTTGCAGTATATTCTGCCCCACAAAAACCCATCTATGCACCTGTTGGCTGACATAAATTTTTTGAGAATGCAATATGGGACAACCATCATCCCAAACTTGTTATGAGAAACACTTATATACCGGCTGCTGTCAACAAAAGACAAGCTTAAGTTAGGGGTGGGCGATATGGAAAAAATATCAATTACAGAGATATCTGCAAAAATATCATGATTTTTTTTAATAAAATATCACAATTTTATCATGATTCTTTGTCATTGATTTTATAAAATATAAAATAAATGACAATAT
>JAUCMS010000034.1:19801862-19820199 GCA_032357445.1 Enteromius radiatus
GTACAAAATAAAGAAGGGCAGATATTTAGGCCAAAATGAGCAAAGTTAAAAATCGTTGTCATTTTATCTTTGTTATTATATCGTCCACGATCAAAAATCGTCATTTCGCCCACCCCTAGCTTAAGTGCTTGCTGTGGTTTTCTGCTACAATAAACACTTGATGGTATAACATGTGAAAATGAACTTAGAGACAGCCATAAAGAAATCTTGATGTTGTAAATGTTAACTGTACAAAAAATGATTACTACTGCTTTTTCTTAAATACTAATACTTAAATACTAGAACATACATATATAATCCCCCCCCCCCATTTTACAGTTAAATATTACAACAGTAGTAAATATTATCTTGTTTAGTCTTTGTATTTAATATGGAAATGTTTTTTAACTAATTAGTTTATAATCACATTGATGTATAATTTCAGCATTTTTGCCAATTGAATATTGTTGCATTCGAGCGGCTGCTTCATCTTGGGATGAGATCTAAGAACTTGTGTAAACCGCTTAATATCTAGAATATGATATTTATTAAAAGACTGAACAGGAACAACTTTTTATCTTAAGATCAACTAACACACTCAGTCAGCATTCCTTTGGGGGGGCGCTGTAGCTTTCTTATTTAACCATTTTTAATACACTACAAATGCATTTATGTGGGATTATTAGCAGAAATGATTGTAATTGTAATCTATAAAATTATTGACTTACATTGCCGCTTAAACTAAAGCGATTTCCGCTATATATATGTCATGTTATAATATACATATTGTTTGTAGGCAGATTTTGAAAGCAGAGAATATCTCCGGGTGCCCCCAATCTTGGCCGACTTTAATCTCATAGTATTTTGACTTTATTCTTGAAATATTACGACTTTAATCTCGTAGTTTAATGTTTTTTTTTGTTTGTTTTGGTGGCACTAAAACTCCATTGTAAATGATTGCATCCTGCAATGTTTTTGTTTCATTTTTGAAATGCAATCATAATTTTTATCATAAAAACAGTACTTTTTTTTTTGTCAAATTATGCAGCTTTGTCACCTCCTGAAGTATTGGATTATTTATCTTATGCTTGGCCTTCTCATGATTGGGAGTTATCCAGTGTATGAAGTGTACAACACCCTTAAAATGCCTGTAGAGAATATCTATTTAGATTCCTATTCATCTCAATGTTAATATCTCAGATGCTTGAAGCTAACTGACTTGGATGTTGCCATTTGTGCTTCATGTAAATAAGCCATATAGATTTGTTGTGAATTGATCACCTGAGTCGTAAATATGACCCAAACAAGAATGACAACACTGATGGCATGACAAGAATGTGTGCAGTCACAACAAGCTCTTCAGCTTTAATACTTTCTCAGGCTAGCTGTGACATTTAATGATGTCTACTTCATCTACTCCAATATAAAGCACAGAACATTCATCGTTGAGCTGTATTTGGTCAGAATGAGTAGCTACTTTTGAATGTTTCTCCACTGACAGACAATGTAGTTATTATCTAGTAAACCAGCCAAACCTTTACTCTCTAGTTCCTGGCTTGTTGTTTCCATCAGGGGAACAAGTGCAGCTTGTTGTGACCCCCTGGCTACTGATTAAGTTATTAGGATGTTAATCTAACTGCGGAAGCTGTGGAAGCTCTGTGGGTATTAGTGACGGCTGCTTTTGAAGTTTGGCTCATGCCCTGCGCTGCCATTGTCATGCCGTCACTCCGTTCGGTGGCAGTGACTGAAGTGAGTGGGTTGTGGCTCAGCTGCAGCTTTAAAGTTCCTCAGAGCCTCAAGACTGCAGGAACAAACACTGTATGAAAGTGAGTAAAAACAACACTGCATTTGCAGTGCCCTTATTGCATACATATTTACTTTATATCTTTTTAATTAATCATGGATGCTATCTGCAGCGAATGTGATGTAGTGTTAAGGGGTTGTTTGGGTCTGTATATGCACCGGGCTCTAATCAGGGGTCAGAATTTAGCAAGGTCATGTGCACGTCGCCAACTTGCCTTTCTTCTTGTGCCATTGCCAAAGCCTCTGTGACTATTGATTTTATTTATACGTGCATCTGTTGCTCTGAGCTGAGCCTGCATGTTGTGGTTTGAGACTCTGTGGCGTCAGGTGGCTGCTAAGAGCTTCATGCAGGAGTAAACAGGTGGAAACTACTCTGGGATTCAAGATTGAGATCAAAACCCCCTGAAGAGCATACAAATGTTGTTTGTATGCATTGTCATAATAATGGCTCTGTTTTTTCCTACTGTCTCATAGACTGAACTTGTGTTTGTTCTTCCCTCATCCTCTTGTCTCTGTCCCTCTTTTTCTCACGCTGTAGATGATGGCTGGTTGGAAGTGGTGCAGTCTTTAATTAGGGTAATTCCTCTAGATGACCCACTAGGACCAGCCGTAATAACCCTCTTACTGGATGAATGCCCTTTGCCCACCAAAGTAAGTTTACGTACCACACAACATTAACTGCTAAATTATTCTTTTTTACCTCTGCTTTTGCTGATGGACAAAATATTGCAGCCGTGTTTATGTATATTCCCCAGTATTTTAATTTATGCTGCTTTTGAGTGATATCTTTCTTAAAATGATTTGAGCAAAAAAAGTTTTTTGCACTAAAACAGATCTTTTTTCTATTTTATGTAATAAGATAACAAGATAAACAAGACAAAAACTGTTTATAATTATCATTTATAGTTTATAATTGCGGAGAGCATTATGCTTAACTGAGCAATAAGTTTCAATATTAAGGTTTTATAATGTTACGCAACTGTTTTTGTACTGATACAAGATTTATTGTTCATTTACGATGTCTTCTTTTGGTTTGGGTCCATCACAGTCCAAATATAGAATAATTATATGAAGTATCTTTGCTGGGTAAAGTATTTAAATATATTGTGATATATTAATGTTTAAATTCATTAAGAGTTTTTAGATTTCAAAATTATTTATTTTATGTAGTATATATTGTTTGTATATCTGATGTAGAAAGTACAACTAATACTAAGGTAAAAGATCAGTTGTTCTGTGTGTGTGTTAGTTTCTGGTTAAAGGGGTTATTTTCTAACCCATTAAAATAATGCAATCATTGATGAAGAGTTTGTTTTGTTAGGATGCTCTGCAGAAGTTGTCAGACATGTTAAATCTGAGTGCTGCTGTAGCGCGTCAGGATGCTCTCATCCCAGCCAAACACCGCAACACCACAGCAGTCCTGGGCTGTCTGGCTGAGAAACTGGCTGGTAAGGGACATGTACACACACATTTACTGAAGCAATGCTCACCGTGTCGGAGTGAGTAAAAGGCTTGCAGCTTTATGTTATAGGATTTTTATTTAAATCAATCTGCGATCTGTTGCATCTCATACATCACATTTGCACTAGCCTGTGCACTAGCTAAAATGTTGAGTTTGCAGTCTGTGAAGGCCTGTCATGCCTGAGCATTCTGTAGTTTCCCTCAGAGGCCTGTGATTTGACAGCTCTGCTGAGGCTGCGGTACGCACACACACACACACACACACACACACACACACTGTCCAGTTCTCTCAGTTTGTATATACGTGCTTCTGTTTTTAAGGTCAAAGACATTGCCCAAAGGAATCATTTGGTTAATACTGGAGTACTTCATCTTTGTACTCTTCTGTCTACAGGTCCAGCGAGCATTGCGCTTCTCAGCCCTGGAACTCTGGAGTATTTACTTGAGAGTTTGGTAAGAATGTTGAGTGATTTTATTAAACATAACGTTCTTAAAGGAGTCACATAATTCAAATTGCTACATAGATATACAGTGCTCCGACATTCATAACACAAAGCTTCCTCCCCAGTATACTTGGTATACTTATGGACATTAAGCTGTAAAAAACCCATTGGTTTTGTAAGAGCAATTGCATTAAAGCTGGCATTCCAGCCATTAAAGTGGTCTGGTTCTTCTTCTAGAGTTCTGAGGCCCATCCCACTGTTATGCTGTTTGCTCTCATCGCTTTAGAGAAGTTCTCTCAGACCAGTAAGTCTTAATGGTCTCAGTTCAAAATGTTCAATCAGGAGTTTCTCAGAAAGTACGTTTAATGAGAGCCTGTCTTTATCTTAGGTGAGAACAAGTTAACAGTGTCGGAATCTTGTATCAGTGATCGTCTGGCTGTTCTGGAGAGCTGGGCAGATAATCCAGACTACCTGAAGCGTCAAGTGGGCTTCTGTGCCCAGTGGAGTCTTGATAACCTCTGTAAGTATCTTTCACTGCATTGTTGCACGTTGTATTAATATTTAGCCCAACTGTTTGTATTTTTTGTGTCAAATATTAAGCTTGTATGTTGTGTCTCGCTGATAATTTTATCTTTGGTCACCCTTTGGCTTGTAGTCATTAAAGAGGGGCGCCAGTTTACCTATGAGAAGGTCAACTTGAGCAACATCAACGCCATGCTCAACAGTAATGATGTCAGTGAATATCTCAAGATCTCTCCTACTGGATTGGAGGTGAGAGGCATTGCGTTGTTGTAACTGGGTAAAATTCAGCAAAATATATTTATTCATGTTCAACAGAACTGAACAAAACTCTTATTGGTAGATAGAAGACATGTATTTAAAGCTCTGTCAAAATGCGAAAAAGGACATAAATGAGGAATGTTGTAGAGATATGAAAGATGACGCTTAGATTCTGTGGAAATTTACAGTATTCTGTGAAGGCTTATTGATAAGGATCGGTTTTACTTCCTTTTAAGCCACTCTATAAACAAAACATCTTTTCTTCTGTGAATGGTTCACATGCAACTCAAATCATTCTAAGCATGCCTTAACGTTTTTATATATTGTGGAATAATAGCTAGCTGTAATGATCGCGAACACATTTTGTGATTAGTGTATCCCTCAATCTTACAAAGTAAAGTCTGACGTGATCAGTCTTTTTCTCAATAGGCACGGTGTGACGCATCATCATTTGAAAGTGTCCGCTGTACGTTCTGTGTGGATTCGGGGGTTTGGTACTATGAAGTCACTGTCATCACTTCTGGCGTCATGCAAATTGGCTGGGCGACCAAGGACAGCAAGTTTCTCAACCATGTGTGTTTCTGGTTATGTTTAGATAATTATGCTTTCTTTTATTTTAGTTGTATTTTCTTGTTTTTGCCTGATATTGACAGTGTTTATATTTAAGCAACTTGAATTTCAGTAGTGAGAACATTTTTTTTGTTTGTACAGGAGGGTTATGGGATTGGAGATGATGAGTACTCATGTGCGTATGATGGCTGCAGGCAGCTGATCTGGTACAACGCTCGCAGTAAACCTCACTCCCACCCCTGCTGGAAAGAAGGTTTGTGCAGAGCATCCTGTTCAGCACCCAAGTTCTTTAATAATGTGATAAGTTCCTATTTAGTGTATTTCATTATTTTCAGGAAACCTTTAGCAAAGATTTCTAGTAAGTGTTCCCTGGGCTTTCTAGGTGATGCCATAGGCTTCCTGCTGGACCTCAGTAAGAAGCAAATGATTTTCTATCTAAACGGACACCAGCTGCCTCCTGAGAAGCAGGTGTTCTCCTCTGCCACGTAAGCAAATCTCACTTCCTCCACCGTAAAACAAATGCAAAAAAAAAAATGTTTATGGAGCTTTTTGAAACTTGCTGTACCTTGTCTTAGGTCTGGCTTCTTCGCTGCAGCCAGTTTTATGTCCTACCAACAGTGTGAGTTCAACTTTGGAGCCAAGCCCTTTCGCCATCCCCCCTCCATCAAATTCAACACATTTAATGAGTTTGCCTCACTCGCATCAGACGAGAAAATCATTTTGCCCAGGTTTGCGCTCTTTATTAGATTTCTGTACACAAGTATCATTGACTGTTATGTGGATGTGAGTAATGCATTAGTTATCTTAAAGGAAGTGACTCATACCATTCATGAGTGTAAAATTGTTCTTTCTCTGTCTATTATTTCAGACACAGGCGCCTGGCTTTGCTCAAGCAGGTTAGCATCAGAGATAACTGCTGCACCCTCTGTTGTGACCAGATGGCAGACACTGAACTGAGGCCCTGTTTGCACAGGTACAAAGTTCAACATAGACTCCTGTGTTTACGGTTTATGGTTAAAGGGATGTGATGGAGGCCAATCATTGTTCATTAGCTGTGACATAAGAAGCCTACAAAGTGCAACAGTTGCGTTCCAGAAGTAAAAATCTCATTCATTTTCTTTAGGGGAATTAATTTTGGTTCATGGCTTACTGTATGAATCTTTACCAAAGACTTTGTAAATCCCTGTTGAAAAAATGAAAGGGAATAAAAAAATAAATAAAAGTGAATAATGGTCCTGTGCATTCCTAATAATATGCCCCTCCATGGGGCATTTAAACCTGTTGTTGACTACAGTTGCATCATCTTTTATGTGCTGAACAATTGAATCATCTTCTGCTTCTCTTTCATGTCTTCAGTGGGATTTGCATGGAGTGTGCCTTACAGCTGGAAACGTGCCCACTGTGTCGCCAAGACATCCAGACACGAGTCAGACTCATTTCCCATGTGTCCTGACATCAGCCCACCAACCCTAGATGTGGACTTTCCCCTTCAAGCTTCCATCCTGTCCAGTCCCCTCTGTCTGAGAGATCAACCTGACCAATCAAATCATGATGCTGTCTCAGAATTGGACGCGGCAGCGTGGACCTCTGATGGATGGAGTAGACCCTCCTTACAACTGGAGGGAAAAAGAGAGAGAGAGAAAGAGTAAACTACACTGTTGCACTCCAAGGATGCCCCACTTGGAGGGCTATTGAAGATACCAGGAGGTTTAACGGCTTCTGGGAATTTTTCATCTGCATTTCCAAGAGCAGATAAAAAATTAAACAAATGCATCTATTACATACTGATCTGTCTTTGAGTCGCTCCCCTCAAGCTCTGGTCTGCTGTGTGTCTCTGTTCAGATGTGTTAAATATATATGTGACTTCTCTCATTTTTTTTTATATTCCAAGTTAAAGTCTCAGCAGGAAACGGCAGCAGTGTCTTAACCACTTTGTTTCCTCTAAATGTTCATGCCTGCCTCAGAAAACCCATTAATCTGCTCCCTCAGACTGATTGTACTTGAATCTGTTCTGGGTTGATTGCCCCACATTCTAAATATGATTTCAAAACGTCTTGATGAATCAAGACACTGTGATATTTTTTTTTAAACAGTATTTTTTATTGATGTATGATGCAAGGTCCATTTAGAAATAAATGAAGCCAAATTAAGTTAGATGAACTGACAACTCAGTGAGAATTGATTCTGTCAGAGTAGAAGGCATCCCTCAAATGAGGTTTTGGGGAAATGTCATGTGTTTTCTGCCATGGTTAATGCACATATCAGTGTCCTAATGCTGCTGATGCTAAATGTGAACTTTCTGAAGCAGTTACAGAGATTAAAATCTCCAACGCTCCCAAAGATAAGAGAGTATGATTGAATTAAGAAACTTTCATTTTCTGAATTGTGATGTTTGTAATAAATGTCTGTTTTATGTGTTGCACAGGCTTTGTTATCTTTAACATTATTTACTGCTTTCAGCTGTGATTTTGCATGAATTCCAAAATCCAAAGAGCTAAATGGAAACTTTTGTGATCTGTTTAAAACTGCGTTTTTGACTGAACAATGCCGCGTGGTCCATAGCATGCTCACATAACAACTTGAGAGTACAGTCTTCAAAACTCATAACCTCAAGATGGTATAAATAAGGTATTGACTTCTTTTTATATATCCTTGTGAGACTTTAAAGCCAGAACTGTGACACAGTTACAGTTACAGAATATAAAGCTACTGTTTCATATAGCCTAGCCCTAGATCATGTAAGTGAAGCTTAATATATCACAGCTGTGACCTTCTGTTTCACGGAAAGTAAAAGGTTATTGTAAATTCTAAAAATAAGCTTCCCCCCACACTAGGCAAATACTGATGAGGAACAAAAACATATAGTCATATTTAGTTATTTGTGTGGTTATTTCTATAATAAATATACACGGTACACATATTACGTAAACAAAAACCTTTATTTTTGATGCGATTAATCACTTGGCAGCATTAATATATAGATGACTCTTAATATTTTATGGCGGTAATTAATACTTTGGTTTTGAAGAACTGAGGCTGGGTGGTGACGTCGTTGGTGTCGTCGTTTGTCTTCCTGTCCGCTACGAGGCGCCGCACGCTTCCTCAAATATTACATTTGTTCTTCGAAAGGAAGTCAGATCGAGTGTGTTGCAGGTCTTTTGCATGCATTTTTGAGCAGTAACTCGAATTAATCGTTATATATATTTTTTTTAAATCAGAAATAATCTTAGTATGTACTGATCTAGCCAGAGATGAAATAACATATCAGCAAATTCATCACGATTCACAGAGCAGTAGGACTACAACCGAATATTACGCAGGTAAGATTTAGTGATTTCTTAACAATAATTTGGCAAATATCGCAAATATTAAACGTTTTTTTAACAATAAGCCATAGGCTTTGTTGTTATTTTTTTTAAAATAATGGTTGAGTACATGTAGGATTTCTGGGCAACCACAACTCTGTTGCTTTGTGTTCTGCGATATTATACATTTAACACATGTTAAACATAATGTTTGTTACGCCCCTTATTTAGAAGAACTAATATGTCGTCGTGGTCGAAGAAAGCTGGGGGCAGACGACCACCACCAAAACACAGTGGAGGAAGGTATGTGAGACATCTGTATAGTGGTTGCTGTAAGCTACTGTATGAATATGCTCAGAATTATGACGCTTTCAAGCTAGGCAACTCACTAGATTTAAACACACACAGCCTACGTTTTACATTTTTGGTGTTGTGTTTATCAGAATCATGTTGATTTGCTTCACGCAGTGTCTCAAAACCTCCCAGACCTTTTCGAAGAACACCATATCCAATGAGGGAGGAAAGAAAAGATGATCATCCAGAATCTGAGAGGCATGTTGAATATGACAGAAGAGAAAATTATTGTTTTTATGGTTGACAAAGTCAATGTTACTAATCTTTTCCTGGCTTTAAGTCTCTATTTTTCACACATCTGTTCTCTCTTCTAAAATCTAAATACCTTTTCCCACCAATTTTCTTTCAATTTTCAGCTTTGAAAGCTTAGACGAAGGGATTGACTACTCTGGGACTACAGACTATGATCTTTCACCACATCAGTCAACTGGTATGATTTTTCATGTAATAAACATGTCTTACTGCTTAGAGAAATCCTTTCAAAGCAGCTTTTTCATGTAAATGTATTTTTGTCAGCTGTTTCTCCTGAAGAATATGAGGCAACAGTTCAACGCAATGCCATATACGAGAGGTTCTTCCAGCAGCTGCATGGAGATGCTGCTAGACAGCCTGCAGACTGTGTTGTCCTGTCAGTGAACAACCAGAATGTGTGAGTATACTCTGCAGGTAGCAGTATAATTCTGTTGCAGTAAATGTTTATATTGTGCTTTCTATTTTAAACTTTCTTTTTTTAGGGTTTGCAATATGGGACGTGTTTACCTACATTTTGTGCTGTGCTGTTAGTTTTCTGAACAATTCTCATTTGCGTGAGTGTGCATTGTTATTGTTAAATATTAGGCTGATGGGATTCATCAGGGTTGAGATCTGGCATCTTTGTTTATCCAGAATCATCCTGCGTGGTAAAAGGAATTAAATGTACCTTCAAGTAAAAGAATAACCATACCAACAAACATCCGATAATCTAAATGTTCACTACTGTTTACTATGCTTTTATACTTTAATTTTTTTCTTTTTGTTATCAATTTAAATGAGCTTATATTGCTATTTTACACTGCTAATACAGCAACAACTACGACAGCAAAAACACTAAAAATGACGCATCCATCAATAGTTGTTAAAATTATTCTTTGAAAATAACATTCTAACTCTAGATGTTGTCTCTAAAAGAAGTTAAAGTTAAAAATAGTGCAAATCTAGAAATATCAGTCAATATTAATGTTGTGTAAATTATATCTGTCCAACAAATCAAACACAAATGTTTATGCCCTGTGGCCTTACTTAAAGAAGAATATTTATCCTAAACTTGCATCACATATTGCTGTGTTTATGTTGCATTAAACATGGTGGCCTTTAGAGACCTGCCTTTAATGATCTAATGTTTAAATTTTTGATTAAAAAAATTAAATGAAAATGTTTATTTTTAACATTTTTATAAAAATTTTTGTAATCTAAATGTTCTATTCCACACATCTTTAAAAAAAAAACAAATGATGATGATAATAAAAAGACCTTTAAAATGTTCCACTAAATGTTGAATACACATTTTCAAAATAGTTACGTCTCAAGTATAAAAAGTGTTTTGATTTATTTGCATTCTGTACATTTTCACCCTCCTACAAAAACGTTCACCTAATATTTCAATATGTCCAGAAATTATTTTATTAAAAAAAAAAAAAATTTTTAATTACATATTAATTACATTCCTTGTTCATTTAGCCACTTTAAGAAGTGGTGATTTTCAAAAATTTCAGTAATCTGAGCATATTTCTAAATGAAACAAAAACAATCCAGAAAAACACAAACAATGCTATTATCAAAAAGTCAACGCAAGTTTTTAATATTCTTTGACGACACATACTATATATATATACATATACACATATATATATATTAATACACAATGAATGTGACACAAAAAAACAGAAAATCCATCCATCAATCTATTTAATAGATCTCGGCCTAAATGTGTTTGATAGAAGTTTCACATTTTATTAAGATTCATTTTACAATGTTCTAATTGACAACGTTTTTGGTAAAACAGTAATATATATATATATATATATTTTTTAAATAATATCTGTACACTATTACATTTGTGTAAAGTTATGTTATTAATATTAAACTAATTTTGTGCATCATTTAAGCTTTAAGTCACTTTTTATGTCCTTTAAATTCTGATGACATTTATTTGGCTATAACAAATGAAACACCAATTTTCTAATTTAAAAAGCTTTTTGTGTTGGTTTATTGATATGTGTGGCCCAATAAAACTTTGCCCTTTTAATTACTGCCTATGTAAACGCGGCCACAACCAAGACCCTCACCTACCTGCCCTGAAGCATGGTGCTCAATAACCAGATCTCTTCTTCTTCTTTCAAAGGGATTACCCCAAATCGATAGGCCAGTGTTTGCAGGAACGTGGCCTCTCGGTGGAAATGCTTTACCTGCAGGTGGAATCAGGCCTGACGCGGGCCCTCCAAGATGTCCGCTCCGACGGTTCCCCCTTATGTATTCTCGTCGAGCAGACTAATGTAACACTCTCTTCGTGCACAGTAATCATATTTTCAGAGTCCCTCAAAAGTAAGTTCCGACTCCCACAATTTTATCTCCCAATAAAACCAGTTTAAATTTACTTCAAACAACAGTGTTAACCTTTAACAACCTCGACTTGGTGGTGGGCATTTTTTACACTCTTCGCCATATAACGAACAACATAACATTAGCCAGTATTCTGTCTAATATTATTACACTAAAAGACACGCATTTATCTATTCTGAAATGAACTTAAAAAACTTTCAGACAATTATAAAAAAATAGAATTCATTTATATTAACTCAAAAAATAAGATTTATATCCCACTGTAGCTATATCAGTAAAATGGCCTAGACAACAAGCATACAACCTTTATGTTTGTGTAGAAACATTCACAAAATGCTTATGAAATGTACTAACATTTACAAAACAGGAAAGAAAAAAGCTTTTTTTGCGGCTTTGTGGGCGCATTTCACAAATGTCTAAATTGATATACCTCCAACCATATAGTAGCTTGAAATTTTAGAACAACTCCCCCCATGAAAATTTACCGGTTAAATGGTCAGAATAAATTAGGAATGCTTGCTTTACATAGAAATTACATTATTATAATAGATTTGGGTTCAAATTTCTTACCAATCTACATATTTAAATCAAAAATGTATCAAATGTAGCGCTTGACACACAATCCAAACTCCCTCCCCAAAAAACAAAAACAAATAAGGGGGTTTGACCCTCAGCATAACATTAAAATAAATGACATGCCCTCAAACAACAGACGTGCTTTCATTTATATATTTTTTATTCGTTTAATTAATGCCCACCACGTAAATGAATAGTTTACCCAAAAATGAACATTTTATCATCATTAACTCACCCAGGCTGTTTTAGGTCACCTTTGACTTCCATAATATTCTTTTCCTACTTTGGACGTCAGTGGTGGCCCAAAACATACTTAAGGATGAATAACATTTTTTTGGGTGAACTATTCCTTTAATTAAAAACATTGTCCGTATTAAAATAGTTTAGTGTTTAATATAATAACTCAAGCTTATATCCCTATAAAACATCACCTTGCTGGTAAGTTTTCTTAAAGCTGGAATACAATTTTTACATGTTTTATAACACAAAGCATCAAACTTTGTTAAACGCAGAAAAAACTGAACACACACTAAATGACTGAGGACACTACATTCACGTCTAAAAACGAACAAACAAACAACAACAACAAAACAAACTTAAGCATAATCATGAACAGTTAAATTACATTTTCTGAATGTAGGAATTTGCTATTAGGCAATGTCTTACTTCAAAACTGAATTTGCAAAAAAGCATACGAGTTATCTCATGCACAATGCCTTCCTCATATTAAAAACCTTCTGTTAACTTCTACTCTGCTAAATGTCCCTTCTCCCATTCAAGTGGGCTCATGAATGTGTCCTTTGAGTGCATACTGAATTTTAATGTGGTAATTGGGTTAAGCAGTGGTTGCCAGACTGCAGCGTGTTGCTGATGAGGTAGAACTCTTGTGTGCACTGCTTAGACTGCAGCAGCTCACACTGAGCACCATATGTAAGCCCCTTCCCTCCTCTGGCTGACCCTTCCTCTGCCTCTCCACAGTTCATCGAAATATGCCCAAAGAACAGGCCATGGAGTTTGTGTTGGTGGAGTTCCGGCGCTTGAGCAGTCTGCGGCGGGTGTTGGACCCCACGGAGGCTGCGGCACGGGCGGCTGAGCTGACGGAGGACTACCTGGAGCGCAGCAAGCTGGAGCGCCACACTGTTCCCTCTGCCACCCGCCACCTGCTCTTTCTCCTGGCTGAAGGTTTGCACCTGTACCCAGAGGAGCTCAACACACTGACAGAGTATCTTCAGAACCGCCAAGACCATCTGCAAGGTGAACATGCTTCCAACGTCCTGGCCTAGTTACAACTTGTCTTTATAAGCCTGTCTTAAATCTTAATTCATTTCAATATGTTGATAGAATTAAATGGCCTCACGTTAGATGCAGTTATGATTGATAAAATGTGGTCGGAGCACTTTGTGCATTGATTCACCTTATTTGATTTATTCTGTTAATTAAACACATGATAACATTTGATCTTTTTCCAGTAACTTCTGTAGAGGTGGGCAGTGATGTTGCTCCTGTAATAAACAGCCTGCCTCCAGGGTTAGGAAAACCCCCACCACTTCTGCCTGCTGGATCTGGACCACCACCAAGAGAGCAGACAAACCCACCCTCAGGGTCTGGAGATACACCCCCAGGACAGCACAGGGGATTGCAAGGTTTGTTTTTGAGGCACAGGATAAAATACAATACGTACATATGCATATACCGCTTCTAACATTTTTTTTACTAGCAAAATCATTTTCTTAACCTGTTCATGATGCTCATTGATCAATTTAAATGCAGTATTCCCTGTGTTTCCAGGCTCATATCCCAAGACAAAACCACCTCCTTTGCTTTCAATGCAAAATCTAAAGCCACCTTCCCACAGAACAGCTGCCCCCCATAGTCTATTACCCTCTCGGGCCTCTACAGTCTCACACGGTTCTTCATTTAGTCCCCCATCTAGAGGGCCAGCAGCCTCTCATAGTCTTGACAAGCCACAACCTCTTCTAGGCCCAGCATCTACACATGGGCTATCCTCCACCCGTGCCCCTCTGCTTGATCGAGCCCCTCTTCTTGACCGTGCCCCTCTGCTTGAAACACCTCTTGGGTTCCCGTCCCCTAGAGGACTGTTGCAGCATCCGGGGTCTCATTCATTACGAGGGCCACCACTGATGTGTGGACTACCTCAGCAGAATGGACCCCGGGGTCCTAGAGCACCACCACCTTCACTTAGGAGCCTTCATATGGGAGCCCCAACAGGTCAGCATCTTCTTATGAAGTTCTTGTTATGAAAACTATTAAATTTTTTAGGTTCCTCTTTTTTAACCTTTATTTATTTATTTATTTTTTTTGGCAATGTTCAGGTCCTCGCCCACCAAGACGCCTGCTCCCTTGATTCTCTCAGGACAGCTGATTAAATCACAGGCCACAATTGCCACATGGGACAGTTAACATTTTTGATTTAAGCAGTTTTATGTTTTATATTTTATATGAATTTGACTTCTGTGTTTTCATTCAGGATCCTGAGATGTTTAAAGATGTACTGGTATGACAAAAGCCTCAGTTGTGTTTTCTTTATTTCCACAGGTGTAAGCTAAATTTTAGAATAAATATAGCAATTTTCAGTGGCATAAATTTGTGAGAGATGTCTTTTAAATATTGCTTTTCTCCATACAGTTTTTGGTTAGAGGAAATAATATGAGACACTTCCGAATTTTGGTAGATTGTAGAAGGTTCTTAAAGTAGCCACAGATTTTTCTTTTTTTGTATTTCCTTTTTTTTTGTGGAAGATAAATAAAGTGCATTATGTTTTGAAATGCAATTTACTTATTCTTAAAAAAAAACATGTTTCTGAATACAAATGTGCTGCAAATTCAAATTGAATGGTGTCATCTGACAACAAGATTGGATTCAAGTGTTTTTTTTTCTGTGGAATCGTGTTGTATGGGAACAAAGGGGTCGCTGCTCTGAACGAGTCTTTGGCTGACTGATACTGGATTTTGGCTCCATCTGTGTCACCCTTGATGGCAACAAGCTTTTTTTGTTTCTCTTTGCCAGAAAAGGAACACCAGAACAAGATGCTGCCACCGCCATGCTTGACAATAGGGTTGAGGTTTCATAGATCATTAGGTTGATTAGTACAAAACATAAATTCTACATTTTAAAATTGTAATTTAGTGATAATCTTCCCCCACCAGTGAGCTTTTAATGACTGTGACTGGATGGATGAGGTAGCGAGCTGAACTCCAGAAACAAATCATTCAGACAAATTTTGGGAACTGGATCAACTGATTCATTGCTTTAGTGCTGAAGTCATAAAGACATTAATTCTTTTTCGTTTGAATAGCCAAGATGTTATACAAAAATACAATTTTGTGTGCACTGAAGAAAGTGAAGGTGAGTATATAAGAAAAAGGTATTGGGTGAGTTATTCCTTTGACATAAACCAGACAGACTTAAGTAATGAATTAAAACAAGCAGATGTTTTCCTCAAGTTATAGGGAGGTTAAAAAAATTCATCAAAACTCTTCAAAAAAGTTTCTTCGTATGATTGGTTTAACTAAGGGCAAAAAGCAAGCTAAAACACGCACATCAATCTCAAATGGGTGCTTAACTAAAAAAAAAGTAGAAACATCTTCGGCAACAACAGTGCTCAAAAAAAAAAAAGACATTAAGTAAGGGACATGTAACTAACTGATTATCTGTACTCTTTGTAACATTTGGTGGATGGGAATGAGACACTCCTTTTGATCCCAACATCACAAATTTAATGTTACAGGAGACATGAGAATGAAGAAATCTGGTTTGGAAAAATAAGTCATTTTATAAATCCAAACAGAGCCGATTTATGTCACATAATGGGGAGAAAAGCATCCCTTGGTAAATTAGTTGTGAGGTGAAAATTAAGATTTTGACACTTTACACGATAATTACGATTTTTCAATTTTTTGTTGTTATTATTATAATTATTATTACCACCCAAGAATTCTAAATTACCAAAGCATTTTCTTATGGAGCAGAAATCGACTCGAATATGAGTAGAAAGGAAAAAAATACTATTCATAATAATGTTAACTATTATTATTATTATTATTATTATTTGTATGGAAATACTTTAGAAGAACGTGTTTTAAAAACGGTACGTTGCTGTGTAAAAAAAATAAGTAAATTCTAAAGTTAAAAAGCCTGAATCAACATTTACTTTGCTAAATAGAAAAAATACATTTGGCTAACTTATGTATTTCGCCTAAGAAATCAAGAAATGGTCTAATGCAGAGGTCTCCAACCCTGCTCCTGCAGATCTTAGCTCCAACCGTGCTCCAACACACCTGTCTGTAATTACTAAGTAACCCAGAACACCTTGATTAGCTGCTTCAGGAGTGTTTGATTGGGGTTGGAGCTGAAATCTGCAGGACGGTAGATCCCCAGGAGCAGGGTTGGAGACCCCTGGTCTAATGTTACCGTTTTGAAACGAGGGTGAGTATGATGAGAAATCATTATTCAAGGTGAACCGTCATTTTAAACTAGAGTAGATCTTGGTAATGTTACAGTATAATATAAATGTTTAACATTTTGTGTTTTTGCAATATGTTTAATTTTGACTGTTCAATTACTACAGAGGCAAAAATGAAACCGTAATAATCTACGAAATATTAATTTTGAGTGTGAGCTAATTTCAACCACTAGATAGCGCTGTAGACCTACAGAACTCACGTTCAACATTGCAGTTAAATGTTTAATTTATGGTCCTGCTTATCAAACCTCAAAACATACATTGCTTTTCTATTACAGACATTTTCTTCTTAGATTAGATTTGGTTATATTTTATTTGAGTATTTCATTTGAAAAGAGTAAACACTGAAATGCAGCATTTAATACGATTTAAATACAGAATGAACCCTAAATTGTTTTCGTTCTCTGGAACACATTGCTAGCGTGAATGTGTTTTCCCTCAATAACAGTAAATATCATTTTCTCTCGCAAAATAAACCATTGGGAGATAAATCGAAGCCTTGCAGAGTGTAGCTACTGTTCCTTGTGCAATTTCATAATAATGGGAATCTGTATTTGTGAAGTGTTAGATTGCGCGCATCCTCCAATTTGGTAGAGATAATATTGCTTTCAGACGATGTAATGTTTGTGTTTGAGGACAAATATAGGTAAATGTAAATTACAAACTAAATATGGAAAGGCTATATATTTAAAGACATAAATCACGGTAGAACAGTAAACGTGGCTCATGTGAGATTTATTTATATTTTTTTCATTTCAAGTGAATGAACGCCCTTGTTTTAAATTGTATATTTTAATATAACTCAACGTTTTACTGTGACTTTTCAAAGCAACGTTCACAAAATATATGGACCGACTCTTGTCCTAAGAGGTCTCCTTCAAATTGTTTAGATTTCACATGTTTTTAGCCCTTCTGTGTGAACAAAACTAGTTGTGGATGAATCTGCACAGTCATATGAGCATACAGTATACACTGCATGTAAATCCTAATGGCAAAGTCTTTAGTAGGGCATGTTTTACAGCTGTTTGTGTCTCCACTCTCTGATCATAGACACTTGACCGCAGCTGTGAAGTATCCATCACGTCTCAAAGTAATGGAGGCCCGGTTCTGCTTCATTTCACCAGCTGGGAGGTGTTGATTGGGCCTTTTTTGGGTAAGTGAGCAAAAAACGGCTCCACTAAAGCTGATAAATGCAATAGGAGATGGAAGGATTACCAGTCAAACGGAGTGAAACCAGCTTTCGCTGTTAAGGAAGCAAAGGCATGCCTCATTTGTGTCCCACGACATGCGATTTAGTTACTGTTACAATTCCGCAATCACACAGAATCACTTTTTTCCCCCCACAGAGACACACACTTGCCATTCTGGCACAACTGGATATCAATCAAAATGTATCACTATGAATATTCTTGGCATTATTGTGTTAGAATTCACAGATACCCAGGTCGTCTCTAAACGCGATATGCTTCTTTGTTAGGACAGCACCACACTGAGCTCCTGTATGCTGCTGTGAGTGAGATCTTCATTAGAAACCTTGAGCCCTTCACCAGGATCTGTGCCAGGTACTCGGTCTAACAGCCAAACATGTTGATAATTAAACCCCTGTAATCGAGAGGTGTTATCACAACAATTAACAGCAAAAATGTGAGGGTATGAGCGAGAGTCTCAGAACGTGTGGCTTTGTACGCAGTTCCTCCCTCCCCTTTTTTTTTTTTATTGATGGAAAGGTTTTACCTTAACTCTGATCCTTTGGCTATTTGTTTAAGTGCCGCATTATCTGTGCGTTTTTGTTTTGAGTGTACATTTTGCATAGTATTCCTCCATCAAACCATCTTGGGAGGGATTTGATGTGGGGGGAGAGTGTACAAAAACATAATTTCTCTTCCCGTCTTTTTTCCTGAAAGCACATTTGTCTCTCTCCTACTTTCCCTAATTCTCCAGACGTGTTCCGACCGTTCTCTTCGGGGGGGGGGGGGGCGGGCGGG
>JAUCMS010000034.1:19820209-19843425 GCA_032357445.1 Enteromius radiatus
ATTAGTTTAGTTGGTCTACCTGAAACTGACTTCAAACATTCATGAGCTACCGCTCCTATGTACCCCTCCCCGTCGTCCCCCCCCCCCCCTCTCCCTCCCCAAAGTTGGCTTCCTCTGCCCTCGTTCCTAGGCATCAGCTGAAGACCCAGCAAGGCCCCCATACACAATGAGCTTTAATTGGGTTAAGTTTGTCCGCCACAGATAACATTTCTCTTTCTGTGGAGAATAAAACAAATTGCTGGCACTAATGGCACTGTTTAATGTAGCTCTTTTTATTATGGATGGAGGAAATTAGGAGGAGACTCCCAACAGAGAGCTGATGTCGTGGGAGTGAGTGCATTGTTGCAGCTCATCAGAAAAGCGTTTTTGCTGGAGCGCCGGCCTCCTCGCCGCCGTTGCTCATCTCTCTCTCTCGCTAAGCCCTTTCATGTGCCCTTTTGAAAACACAGCCGTGTACCTAAGAATTGGAGCGTTAAAGCGTGTAGCCTGTGCGATCTGACGTGATCGGGCCCCGCGTTTGGCGCCATGTGTTCTGAACCTGTTCTCCGTCCGCTGTTTTTTATGCTTTAATGCCCTAAGTCCATAAAGCTGGTGTTTCTTTGTGTAAGTCTGGGGCAAGAGCCAGGGAAACGGGGGCTGGAGGGGGGCTTGTTATTGAGGTTTTGGCACAAGACACGGTAAGCCTAAAAGCCTGAAATTTGTTCTGCATTGCTTTCGTTTCTGAAGAGGGTCCCCCTTTTTCCAAGTCAGACGTCTCACTGCAGCAAGCTAATGGGATGCGAGGACAGATGCACACCCTGGCATTTAACACCCCAACACCTGAGAGTGTTTGGAAGACAATCAGCAGTAAAAATGTAATGTTCAATCTGGATTTTTATGGTGGCTAATCAGGACTGATGAAGTAGAGGGTACATTAAAGTGCAGCCGAGCGGTCAGCCCCAATCTGCGTTCCTGCTCTCCACCTCTCCCTCGTGTGCCCATGTGCACTCGGCATCAGCACGGCTGTCTGGGTCCGGGGTCACTGTAACAAACAAAACGTGCTGTTTCAAGCGCTGCGCTGTCCTTATATGGACAATTAGTGCTGTACGGCGGCATATTTTAGCAATCCCATATTTTGCTGATGTACACGTTGAGACAATTAAAAGCTCCTGGCAATGCTTTCCTGACATTTTTTTGCTTTCGTAATAGATTCTATCAGGTCAGGTCATCGCAGCTCGGTCCCGAAAGTAAAACCTGATTCGAAGCAAGCTAATAAAATGACTCATTTTTTTTTGGCTCTGCCTCAGATCCATTAGCTGCAAATGCATTTGTGTTTTAAACCTCCTCGTACGGATTGACAGAAGTGACACCGCGAACGTGCGCCTCTCCTGTACTTTGTTAACGAGACAAAAGAGTGTTGGCTTTGCAGTATTTAAATCAGTTATGTCTAATTATTTCATACAAAAATAGCCTATCTAGGGCAAAGCCAATGAGATGTAACATTGTCTGTGGAGGGGGGACCTGGAGGAGTTGGCGTGAGTTCAGCTGAACAGAACAGAACAGAGAGAATACGCTGTAGGCAACATAAATATAACATGAACTCTCCAGGCTTGTGACAGTACAATGGGGGAGTGTTTAAGGGTGCTTTCTGGGTCCGCGCTGTCCAATGGATGACAGTCGCATAAGAATGGCAGCATACCTAGGTACAGTAAGAGAGAGGAGACGGATGAGAGAAAGGACAAAACGCTCTTGAGTTATTGCAAAATTTTGAATAATCGTCGCATGAATAATGTAAGGGCATCAATCTACCACCGTCCCTGCTGCGTGAAGGAAAACACTAGCCAATGCTGAGGCCATTTGAATTCAGTTATCAGTCAAACGAAGTGTTGCAAATGCCTCCGTCCTTATAATGTCCAATAAGAGATTTTCTTCCTCTTCTAAACGTTCAATATTTTTCAAATAGCATGCAGTCATCCAAGCTCAAAAAATGATTTGCCACTCATTAAAATCATCCTAAAATAGCAACGGCGTCTATTCCAAACAGGACCACCGCATTTGCAGTTCACACCTCTTTTTCTCCAGTGTCTTAATTAATTTCATCCACATGTCTTGTAAGTCTTATTCTGAACTGTTCATTGTGGCTCAAGAAAAATGCAAATCCGTAAAAAGATGACAGAGGGTGTAATCGTGTGCTATGTGATTTCACAATGCCACTCTTTCAAACCATTCATTTCTCGGCTGTCCTTGACCCTTAAGGAGCTTGTAATGTGGGCTATTTTCCTTCTTTGAATTTATCCGAGAAAAAGGGACCACTGCGGTGAGCTTTCGCCCCTTCGTGCCAGCGGCCTCTCTCTCTGGGACACCAGAAGCACATTTAAAAGCGGTCTCCAGGCGTGCGCTCAGACGAGACAAGAGGGGCCCCGGTCCTCAGCGGGGGGTCAATTTTAAAGGCCGCTCCGTGGCTCCGCGGGGTGCTCGGCTCAATCTGCAGGACGTCCCGCTGACCGAGACAGGGTGCCCACCATGTTATCCATGACAACGGCCGAGCAGCTCCGGCGCGCCGCGTGTGATTTTGACCATTTCTTAGGTTGATTTTTGCTCAAATGATCCTCTTTCTGCAACTGCGCTTCGGCAACACACGCAGACAGCCAGACAAACGCTGTGGGGACTAAAAATACTGTTGAAAAGGCCTAATCCTGCCAAAAAGAACACAACAAGGATCCTATGAAAAGGGGTTAAAAGTTAATTAAAACATATCCCATAATACCATTGAAAATAAAACAACACATCTGATAATATCAAACATTATTTGCGTATGCAGACCTTATTTTCTTTCTAAAATAAAAAGCATGCACTTGATGTTACTTTAAAAAAAACAAAAACACACAGACGAAGAGAAATTACAAATCTGATCTGTTTACTCACCCTGTTGTTGTTTCAAACCTATAAAACTTTCTTACTCTCAGTCACTATTTCACCATAGAAAGTCAAAGGGGTTTGGAACAACGTGAGGATGAGTAAATGATGACACTGTTTTTTTATTTTTGGCTGGGCTGAACTATCCCTTTAAATCCCAAATCTTATCCGTCTAAACGCAGATAAACGTGTTGCAAAGGCGACGTAGAAATGATAAATGTTGAAAACAAACCCCCCAAATTGTAAAAATGTCATCGTATCCAATCGTCAGTTAAACGCTGGAGTGAACCCGAGACGATGGCACCAGTACAAGGAGCGCAAAAAGCGAATCCAGTCCGTCTTTTTTCTTGCACGCTGCAGAGTTTCCTCGAAGCTCCGTGTTTTGGCCCCGATCCGTGCTCCAAGTTAAGCTGTAGTTTCCATGGCTGACCATGGTTTGGTGCTGTTGGCTCTCTCTGTCTGCTCAACCCAGGCTGTGCGGAGCTCCCTGCGGGATCAGAGCGCTCCCCCGCCGGGACCCTACTCTCACATCCTCCTGCTGGGACACGGCTACATTTCCAGCCAAGCCTGGCTTTATTATGTGTGTCTGCGCTGCAGCCCCGCCAGCAGTCGGATCGGGAGGCGGAGGGAAGACCAGAGTCAGGACAAAGAAAAAGGGAGAGAGAGGCTAGCGACTAGAAATATTTACGGCTTTTAGGACGATAAACAAGAAGAAGAAGAAAAATCCCCTCAGGTAAAAATGCTGCGTAAAATGCCATTGAGAGTGGCACCTTCGGAAAAATAACAGCGAAGGAGGGCGGTTCGGCGGGATCACAACGAAAAGAGACAGTTGCGACAACTGCGAAAAGGAGGAAAAACATTACGAATCAATTCCGAAACACCGTCGAAGTGGCTTTAGCACATTATCGGCAAGTATTGGCACCTCTCGCCACTGATCAGGTGTAATTTGGGCACGCTCCGCTTCTTCAAACTCTGAGCGCGCGTGCCCGCTCCGCCGTCAGCGTCTGCCGTTACGGAGGAACAAAAGAGCGTTCGCTTCTCGAGCACGGGAAAAGCCGCAAGTTATTTGTTAAATCTACAGGTTGGAGAAGTTCAATCATTGGAATATCAGTTTCCATTGCCGTACTCTCTCTTCCTTTGAACGCTTCTGGACTAGCGAGACCGAAGTTGCCGCATTGCAACAGGCAAAGTGAAGAAATCTCCCAAGTATCAGCGCGTGACCTGTCAATATTTCTCGGAGAGGACAAGATACCTGTTAAAGAAAGTAAAATATTGTTGTTAACACGGAGATGTCTAGACGCAAGCAGGCCAAACCGCGCTCCGTTAAAGGTAAGCGTTTTTATGTTGGTATACGAGAGGGAACAACTCACATGACCAATGAGATTTCATGGGTAAAAGTGGCGGGGATTGTGAAATTCATCGATTTAATGTGTTTGCTTTCAATAGTGACATTATGTTCAGAGACTTTTTGACATCGAAAGATGATTAAGAAATGAAACTCTTTTATTTTGATGCCAGGTGCCACTAGATCTTGTGGTTGGCAGCACAAGTTATCTCTAATAGGGGAAGGTGCTGTACCTGAACGATTAGAAATGATGCTTCGGTGTATTTTTATTATTTATTATTAGTATTTAAATTTTATTACATTATTTTTATTTTTGTAATTAAACAACATCACTTAATGCTCATACGTATTGTAATTTTGTTTTGTTAAATTATTTAATTTGGTCTTTTTAAACATGTATTTGTTTTTTTTATGCAAAAATTATATATATATATATATATGTTAGTAATAATGCTGCTACTGCTTATAAAATAGACCTTTAAATAAGTCTATTTCCATTTTATCCTCTTTATGGAAATCCTAAATATTCAGAGATGTTTTTAAACTCGATTCAGAAACCCTCTCTCTCACACCGTAGTAATATTGTGAATGGAATTTGATTCTCTATAGATCTCAGTTTGGTGGTTTTTTTTCCCCCCTCTTTGCTGCTTATTGTCTCAAATTTATTCCCGGTTGTGACTTTGACATGGCAGAATCAGTCACACACAGTCTCATCTCATTCACGCCCCTCCTACAAGACTCAACACTCACAGGCAGGTGAATTTAGGAGCAATAAGGCCTGCTGCTATTTTGTCTTGTCCATCAGCAATGTGCGGCAGATATTGTGCTGCCGGTCGAGATATCACTTGGCACCCTCACCCCAAAAGAAACCAGATGGGCTTTTGGGTGGCCATGTGGCCCATATTAGTACCCCCTCCCCCAAATAATAACCAGTTTTTTGTTTTAATTAACGGCCGCAATCTGCAGAGGTTCATCAAGAGAGAAAAAAATGGTTGCAAGTTTACATAGTGTAAGTGGATAATATTCATGGCAGAAATACTCTACATATAACGTGTTGAGAATCAGTTATTGTCATAGATATTTAACATTGACAGAGCCTGCTGAGTGCAGATCAATCCTAAACAATGTTGTTGAGTTGTTTAGGAGAGAGAGAGAGAGAGAGAAAGCAGTCTTTTTGATCTGTAAACATATATATATTTTTTTTGTACAGCTTTTATTTTTCACATGCATGAAGTGATTGTGAAATATTATGCAAATAAATATGCACCCCCCCCAGGTCATTAACTAATGATGTTTTTAGTTTGTTCTCTTTTTTTTTCTTTTTTTTCGAGGCAATTGCAAATCAAATGTTTTGTTGTATTGCAATAAATACTATTGCAGTTTTCTATCGAGTATGCATTGGCCTGCTGCAGCACAGAGGTTTTGGGGGTAAACAGTGATTGTATTGACTCAGTGATGCACGTCAATCAGAGGCCAATTAAATATGTAAGCAAGGCTCGCTCTGTCCCTATCTCAGCCCAGCACCTTTAGCTTTGATTGCTATGCTCGGAGATTAGAAGGGCACCAACAATATGTCTGAGTGTGGTATGCACAAAATCATTCATGTTTTTTTTCCTGTCCCGGTGTCTAGTGTATTGGCTTGCTCTTCCAGAGGTTAAGCTTGTTTGTCATTAATTTCGGCTTTGATATCTTCAAATCTGCAGGTGTTGTGGCTGTAGAAAACATATGCAGGCACATAGAGAGGGGGGTTCCTTAAAAAAAGCATTGCCCATTGTCACGTTGAACCGGGTATTATTTACCAGTAAAGGAAGTCATGCTCTCACATCACATTACATTAGAAACTGTGATTGTCAGTGTTACTCACGCACGCAAGAGTGAGAGAGAGATTATTTAGAGAGGAAAAAGACAGCGAGCGTTCGTCAGAGGGGGAGAGGGAGCTGCGCTTATCAAAATATTATTTCTCTCAATTAATCCCTTTTTAATGTGTGTCTATGCACTGAGTGCTCGGCTGTGGCATTCCTGTTTCATATCTCCACCGTCCCCATGAGTGTTTCATGCATTATGTAGCGATGATTATTACTTAATTACACATTAATAAATCCCCTTCATTTGCAGGACATTAAGAGGGGGATGAATGCACACGACAGGAAGGGAGACAGTGAGGGCACTTATTTCAATTTTTTCAGTTGTTGTTTACAGTCAGTCGAATCAAATTGTACAATTTATTCTGCGATAGGGAGAAAACATTTGAGTAATGCTCATCTGAACACCGCTGAGAATGAAATCTAATGGCATTATTCTCCACTCTGCCCACTGACACCAGGGTCTTTTTGGGTACGTGGGAATGTGGATGAGTTTGTACCTGGTACACATGTTGAAATGTCTTTCAGGAATGCATTTAGCTCTTCCTGCCGAATGCGTATCCTTTTGCAAGGGTTTCGATAGGGAATTGGGTAATTACTCGCTGTTTTGAATGTAAATTTTCAACAACTGAGGGACTGTGGGAAGGAAGGAATTTTCATACATAGATGCATAACACAACGGCAAGTTTTGTTTTGTTTTTTTTTTGTTTTTTTGCAGGGACATCTAGATAGCAAATAAAGTGTAATATAATTTTCTAGTGATTTTGTAGATTTCTGAAGTGAGGTTTGAAGTTGCAGATTTGTCCGTCTTTAAAGAACACTGCTGGTATCTTCTGTTGTGGGATTTCAGTGATATTAGTTATGCTTAGCCTTGCGTTTTTTTTTTTTTTTTTCTGTGTGAGCTGTGTTACATGTTAAGAAAAGAGGCAATGAAGCTTTAATGTGCTGTTGTGTTGATCTTTTTTGTGTGTGTTTATGTAGCGGTACAGATCTCATCTTTTTTCTTTCCTCTCTTTCTGGCACCATCTGGTTTTAACATTAAATGGCTTTTTTATTGTCACCTAGACTTTTGGCAACAACGCAGAAGTTTCATTGGTCAGTGGGCTGTTGTAAAATGCTGAAGTGAGTTACCATAGGGCTGCAGACAGAGCCACAAATGAAGAGATCAGGGAACGAGAACCCCCACTGTTCTTATGCATCCGCATTTGTGTTTTTCATTTGGGCTTTGATTGGTGTGCTGTTTCCAATTCTTTTGCGCACCTAATCACTCTATTGCGTCTGTTGCACATTTTCAAATAATAGATTGAATTTATTTTATCTCAATATTTCCATTCAGTTTTCTGTTGCAGTGCCTGAAACATTTTTGTGAAATGTTTTCCTAATGATATATTTAATTAAACATTCTTTTAGTGCTTTTTTTTTTTTTTTTTTTTTTTTTTTAAAGAAATGACGATAATAATTTGTAATTGAGAAAGCATTTGTTCCCATTCCAGACTGTTTATGTGAAGAGTGTAGCATTTATTTTGTGTGTGTGTGTGTTGACTGTTAGAGGGTGTGATTTTGAGGTAATGGGAGATGAACCACAAAATTGATTTTTATGCTCTTGCTTTTTTTGTTTTCATTGACTTCACAGCATGAACAATTAGTTAAACAACTCTAAAAGTATTTCATCAGAACCAGGAAAAAAAACGTAATTGCGCACAGTTTGACAGCAGCTGAGGTCTTTTTTAATGGCTTTCTTTGCGTGTTGATGCGACTGGTATCATGATATTAAGAGGCACGCTTTTCTTCCGCTCTTTAACTTTCTTTTCAAGTCAAATCCTTATACTTTTTCATATCTCGAAGCAGTGACCCCTATTGGTGTGGAGATCATGGCGTAATTCATCTGGTCTGTGATGGGAGGAAAAGGCGGGTGGGTTTGGATGTGGGTTTCTCCCTGGTGGGCAGTGTGTCTGCCAATGACAACTCCTTATCAGCAGCCTGCCTGCTAGTTTTGTGGGGAAGAATCTGTCTTAATGTAAGAGCTCATTCGTAGGCTCTGCCATTGTACCGGCTTAGCCACACGCTTTATCAGAAGGCCTGGGCTCAGTGGCCCGGAACCGGCGCTCGCTGCGGACCCGCTCCATGCCACGCTTCACTTCTAAAGCGAAGGCGTCGCTCTGACGCCCGCTGTTATTAATTCTGTTTGTGTGGTTGGCATTCCCTGCGCCCCCCTCTTCCTTCCCCACCAAGCCTGCCAGCCAAGGCTCCCCTGTCAGGCCTTCCCGGAGGATTGCGGCCGTTCTAAGATGCTGCGCTCTGGAACCCGGATTGGGCTGCTGCAGAGGGCAGATTAAAACGTGCTGGAACAACGTGCAGAGAAAGAGTCTCTCAAAGCTGCTCGTACCCATGTAGATTAAACATGGCAGCCATTTTCACCTAGTCCGCAGAGAATGTCGGAGACTTTTGTCTAGAAAGCGCGTCGCGGTACGTCTTGGAAGTGTTCTTTTACATTTAGAAAATTACGTTTGGTGACCTAGAATAGGAATTTGAGTGACATTTCATTCCGTAAGGCTCATTTTATAATTTGGGCCTGTCAGACTGTCGATGTTATGAGGTGGGGAATGGGTTAGCATCCGTTCAAAAGTTTGGGTTCAGTAAGATAATAATAATAAAAAAATAAATAAATAAAATAAATGTATATAAATATTCAGCAAGGATGCATTTCATGGAAAAATGGTGGTAAATACATTTTTTCCTTCTTTTTATTAATCAAAAAATCTTTTAAAAAAATCCTCAGAAATGGTGAGCAGCACAACTGTTTATTATTTTACATTGATAATAATAAGACTGTTTCTTGAGCAGCATATTACAATAATTTATGATGGATAAATCAGTAAAACTGAAGACTGGAGTAATGGCTGCTGAAAATTCAGCTTTGCTATCACAGGAATAAATGACATTTTCAAACATTAAAATAGGTTTTTTTTTCTGAATTTTGATTATACAATCTAGCTTGGTTGAGCAGAAGATACTTCACTGACCTCAAACTTTTGAGTGGTAGTTTATGTCAAAAGTTAGAAGTGTTTGTCTTTGTGTAATTGACTCTTCCTGATATTCAAAGATGCATTAACTCGCTCTCTACTCTTTCTCCTCTCCGGGTGGCTGCTCTACGACCCTGCCCCGTATTGCTGGGCTGTACATTAAACATAAGGAAAGGGGGCAATTAAGCCCACTCTCTACACCTGGCTGATGCATATATTTATTGGCTTGTCTCCCTGCTGGACAGGCTTCAGGCCCTGGTCTGAGCTTTTTGGGGGTGGTGATTGAAGGGCTGCAGAGGTCATTAATGAGGAGTGCTGGTGCTGGTTTGACCCCTGCTGTGCCCCCCAGAGTCCCCTCTGACCCTTCACCAGGTCATCTGGTCTCCCGTGGCAGAGCGCTCGGGGAGCTGTCCTAGACCAGTGAAGGACTGGTATAGCTGGAGGTGAAATGTTTCTCTGTGTGTGTGTGTGCATGCATGTGCCCACGCACTGAGAAATCACTTGAACGCTTGTGGCTCTCTCCAGAGCTGAACCTATCGATTTCACAAGGCCTAAAAAAGTTTTCTAGCAGCAAGAACAAAACCACTAAAACAAAGATACGCTTACAGAGTTGAGCAGCTTTGCCCTTTCAAACACAGATGGAGTTTGACTCTGCAAAACGAAACTTTTGAGTAATTTGCAGAGTTCATCCAATGTCAGAATGTCTGGCTGTACCTTGTTTCAGATCTTCTAGACAATTATCTCGGCGAATAAAGAGGCGTAATTGATTTGGCAGAAAGATAAAAGATGACTCTGACCCTTCACTTATCAATTAAAGTAACTAGTTTAAAAAATACAGTGATGGCTAATGATAGCAAAGCGGCGCTTGTCAGTCTGCTGTTTCGTCACGGACAGATTATGTGTGCGAACCACGGGTCTCTGAGTTGGGTTAGTAATGCCTTGATAAATTGATTTTAAGGCGTGAAGCTTCTTCGCTTTATCCTGAGGCTAGTCTGGAACCTAGCATTGAAGCCTTTTTGGCTTAGAAAGAATTAGCCCCTCATTGTAAAAGACCCTCGGTTCTGCTACCTCGCCTGACTCCAGAGAAAGACGAGCCCTTGATCCTGGAGTCAGACGTGTTTTTCCTTATTTTTCTTCATTTAATTCCCCGTCAAACAGCAAGCCCCCCCTCCTCTCGCAAAGTCGGGGATAATAACCCGTGCAAACAGCGGGGCTATACTGAAGAAACAATTAAAGTCGCTCTTCGTTCAAGAGCGCTCGCACACACATACGCGCACAAAGGGAGAATAAAGGGGAGGGGAAACAAGAAAAAAACGGAATAATGACATTTACAAAACAGCCGTTCTTCTACGATATGTTCATTTGTTGTTAAAAGTCAGGTTTTTCCATTGTGTGCAGTTCACTTAGCATGTGTGCTTTTTTGGAGGGCTGCTCCTGTATTCAAGAAGTTCCCAGAGGAACTGAATGAGGCAAAGAGTGATTATTACGCTCTCCTCTCTGACTTCTCTCCGTTCACCTCATCTCACCTCACTTCTCACCCCTCTGCCTGACTGTACATGCTCAAGGTTTAAAAAATGTATATTAAAATGAATGAATATTTTTGTAATATGTAAATATTAACTTTTTAAAATATATATATATATTTATTTTGAAAAATCTAAATATACAGTGGGGCAAAAAAGTATTTAGTCAGCCACCAATTGTGAAATTTCTCCCACTTAAAAAGATGAGAGAAGTCTGTAATTTTTTATCATAGGTATACCTCAACTATGAGAGACAAAATGAGAAAAAAAAATCATCCAAATGCTCTCTAGCAAACTTCAGATGGGCCTGGACATGTACTGGTTTAAGCAGGGGGACACGTCTGGCACTGTAGGATTTGAGTCCCTGGCAGCGAAGTGTGTTACTGATGGTAGCCTTTGTTACTTTGGTCCCAGCTCTCTGCAGGTCATTCACTAGGTCCCCCCGTGTGGTTCTGTGATTTTTGCTCACAGTTCTTGTGATCATTTTGACCCCACGGGGTGAGATCTTGCGTGGAGCCCCAGATCGAGGGAGATTATCAGTGGTCTTGTATGTCTTCCATTTTCTAATAATTGCTCCCACAGTTGATTTCTTCACACCAAGCTGCTTACCTATTGCAGATTCAGTCTTCCCAGCTTGGTGCAGGTTTACAATTTTGTTTCTTTGCTCTTGGCCATAGTGGAGTTTGGAGTGTGACTGTTTGAGGTTGCGGACAGGTCTCTTTTATACTGATAACGAGTTCAAACAGTTCAACCATCAATACAGGCAACGAGTGGAGGACTGAAGAGCCTCTTCTACATTAAGAGGCTACGTCTACACTAATCCGGATAAATTTGAAAACAGCGTTTTCATATAAAAACGCTCAGCCTCCACACTATCATTTTCATTCGTTTCCGAAGAGTTGATCATCCACACTGAAATGACTGAAAACTCTTACGGTCCTGTACTGCGCATGCGTGAAACGTAAGACGCACGTTCGATCTGCGTCATTTCCATCTGCCATTTATTTACTTATATTACGTTGTCTTTGAAGAAAAGCTATCTGGAGCATGTACAAACTGATATTAATCTTTAATAGGGCAGTCAAAATTGAGAGCGTTTTCAAATTTCACTTTTTTTCCACTTTGGAGCTCAGTTTTCCTTGACCAAAAACGCCGTCTCAATGTGGACGGAAGGCCAAAACGGAGAGAAAAAGATGTGTTTTCAAATTAAAACGTATTAGTGTGGTCATAGCCTTAAAGAAGAGGTTACAGGTCTGTGAGAGACAGAAATCTTGCTTGTTTGTAGGTGACCAAATACTTAATAATTCATTAAAAATCCTACAAATGTGATTTTCTGGATTATCTTTTTCTCATAGTTGAGGTATACCTATGATGAAAATTACAGGCCTCTCTCATCTTTTAAGTGGCAGAACTTACACAATTAGTGGCTGACTAAATACTTTTTTGCCCCACTGTAATATAAAACATAAAAAACATTCCATGGTGCAAGTCATATTTTCTGATCATAATATAAGTGGTGAATCACAGTGTATTAAATAAGTGTTGCAGTGAGTCATGCAAGTAAATGAAAGTCCAGTGGGTTTGCACCATGCAGGTTCAAACTACACGTTTTCAAACTAACAGTAAATGATGGAATATAATTTTATATTTTTAATCTTAGGCCTGATTTATTACAGTATATTGCATATGGAGTAAGAAAAAGGAGGTTTGGGGAATATGGCACTGCAATTAACAATATAAATTAAAAATGGCACTTCATGTCAAAGATGTTTAAAGTAATGAGGAAGTGAGAGAAAATGGATGATTTATACTCAAACCTGTGCCCCTGAGTGCGCAACAGTTCATATGTGTCACATATACATGCATCACCCACTGCATCGTGGCTCTCACAGGTTTGTTATTTCTAAAAGTAGCAATTCCCCCCCCCAAATCTGTGTTTTAGATGGTTTGTTAGAGTATGTGAGAGTTTTCTGGTGCTTATCTGGGAGTGTTGTGTCAAGAGAGATGACTCAGGCCACATTTATGGAGTTGTGTAGAAGCAAATTCACATCTACCACTCTGCCATCACACAAACTACGGATCAGCATTTCAATGCGGCTGTCGTGTGTACGTTTGTGTCAGAGCACTGCCAGAGAGACTGAATTCACTCCAAACTGTGTCAAAACGCTCGCCATATCCAAACCAAATCAGTTAACCTTATGTTATATCTCGTCGGCTAAGTCCCCAGGTAAAGTTCTCCATGCTACAGCCACAGCGTGTATTTAATCATCCATCTGCCGGCGCTCAGATTTGTGTGTGTGTGTGTGTGTGTGTGTGTACGCTGTGGGCTGCTCTGATAGGTGTGTATCTGTGTTGTTGTGGTTGAACATGATGGGGGGAGAGAGTCTCTTTCAGCTACTGCAAAACAAAAAGAAAATCCAGGGCCAAGAGAAGTGCGCAGAAATTATTAACCATCCACACACTCGAGCTCCCAATTCTTCTTTATTCTCTCTTTCCTGCTCAGCTTCTCTCGCCTAATAAATGCTTCATGTCACCATCAAACAGGGCCCGACTTGCTCCAGGAGAGGCAGAGAGAGGGAGCGGAAAGAAAGAGAATTGGAGATCGTGGGGCGTGGGGGTTGTGTACTGTGGGGCCTTAGTTTTGATGGATGGATGGGTGGATGGACACATGTTAAAAATGTAAAGTTTTGACCTGTTCTGTAGTGATGGGCAGGGGACCAGGCTGTCCGATTCTCTCTCTTCTATCTGGATCCAACTCGATCATTAAACTCTGATAAAATCCGATATCAGAGGTTTTGCACCACACTATCTTGAGGCAAAGTGTAAAACGCAATACTTTACACATTGGTACTGGAGTAATCAATCTGTAATTGGTTGGAACACTTTAGTCCAAGTATGCTTCACTTCGTTAAGTGTTATTTTATGGCTTCTTTTATTGACAGTAACAGTGCATTACATAATCACAATTAGCATGTTGAAAAGAGTTATAGTATTTTTTTTTTTTTTTCATTCAGTTGAAATCAATGGCTCCGTCAACTGTTTGGTTACCAACATTCATATGGATTTGGAATAACACAAAATTCATTTCTGGGTTAACTTTCCCTTTCAATTGATCATCTAACAAATGCAAATGAAAAGCTCTCCCTTCTTCATAATGTTCAATTGATTTTCATTAAAATTAGCTTGCGTTGCATGATAATCTAACACTAAGTTTTCACAAGTAACTAGTATAATTAGATCTCTAATTGACCATAATTTGCACTAAATGCATACCATCTATTTATACAATTAATTGTATTTAATATAATGTTCTACATTTACAAATTATCCAGTCTATTTGTTTAGTAACTCTCAGTAAAAAGTAAAAGTGGAACTTTACTTTAAAAATGTTGTTCACCATCACCGCTTGTGTGTATTTATCTATGTTTTGAGACAGAGTTCTTTAAAAATTCTCATATACTGGAAAGGAAGACCCTTGAGGTCAAGGACTGAGCGTTACCCCCCCCAAACACAGACACTTTCTTTCTATATCTTGTGGTCATGTCCCATAATAAGGGTCGCTGTAAGTGTGGGTAGAGTTCATTTAATAAGAACCCCTCCCACAAAATCCCCATACACAAACAAACATGCGCTGGCACAGTCTCCAGCGGGCTAAACAAACAGTAGAAGGGTCTCAGAAGGAGCGTGATTGCAGAGTTAATCTGTCCTCTAGTGATGCAGGCCGGCCGCAAAGCTCCTTCAGAGAGGGACACATTGTAATGCCTAATCAAGTCTGTATCAAACTAAATAATGCTGTAGCGTGAAATTGGAAGCCGAAGTCAAAAAGCACTCCCCAGCCTGTACTACAGGATAAGGCAATTAAGACTCTCTCTCTCTCTTTTTCTCTCTCTTGTTCTTCCTGTCTCCTGAGCAGTCAGGCTGTACTCTTACGTCTTTTTGTGAAACAGCCCTGTTCTCTTTCTCCCTCCTGTTCAGTTGATGGTATTGTTGGTGGTGTACTGGGACCATCTATTTCTGGAGGGTCCCGCAGGCATTGTGATCCAGGGAGGCCGTCCTCCTCCTAGGTCAGGGGCGTTCAGCACGGGGCCTTCCACCTGCCAGAGGGTGTAAAATAGGCATTTTGGTCGTTTTGTCTCCTCGAGTACTCTACAGATACATCAATGGAATACTCTGGGATCTGCACTGTTGTGCTTTGTTGGTCTATGAGCAAATGTATCAGAGGGATGTGTTTAACAAAATGTTATGCAGTTTTCTTTACTAATATAGCATGTCAAGTTAAAAATGCCTCTTTAAAATATCAATATTATATAATATATAATCTAATTTATTTTAGTTGCTTACTATTTAGAGTGAAAACATCCCAATTCTTGCAATGTGTAAAGATATTAATTGGAAAATTTGGCATTCTAAAAAAAATATTTGAGCAAGTCCAAAGATCTAACAGTGAATATTTTGATCTTTATTTTTGCACTTTAATGGGACCCTAATGTATTTGCACTTTAATGAGTTTCACCTCAAAATGTAAATTGTCGGAATTATTTACTTACCCTCATATCACTCCCAAACTGACTGACTGACTTTCTGGCACATAAAAAGATGGGTCACACGAAATGTTTTGTTTTGTCCATACAGTGGAAGTCAATGGAGTCCGATCCTCCTTCAAAAAGTCTTTTTGTGTTTCTCGGGGGGAAAGTTAGTCATACAGGCTTGGAAGTATATGAGGTTAGTAAAAGACAGAATTTTTATATTTGGGTCAACTATTACTTTTAGTTTCATATGCAAATTAAGGCTGAACACTCTTAATTAAGTGTTTATAGGCGTTAATGTAATATTTTGAGATTTAACTCTTATAAGCTTTTAAGAAACTGAGGAAAAACAAGATCTGCTGAAGGCCAAATATTGGCCAAATATTTAGAATGCTGACTGTTCATTTTTTTCTTTCCTTTCGTATTTTATTATTTATTTTTAAGAAAATCAGACAGTATATTGCGCACATGAACCTCAAACTGTTATTCTTATTCTTTTTTTTTTTTTATTAGTCCATAGTTATTTGCATAAACAAATCTGTGTAAGACATGACCGAAAATGTACATCGAAACTGCTGATTTATGGACTTTTGTGTTTAAGCCTGCACAGCAATTTTGTCTTGATTTAATCAATAGGAGGGTCATGCAAAAATGATGGACGTGCAGAATTCAGTGCATCCAGTGCAGTTGCTACATCCAGTGGACTACAGCATTGACACAAATTGCTGTCTGAACTGCTGAAAATAAAATAAGTCCAGTGTTGGAATTATTGTGCTTCATCATAGTCTGCTATGGTCACTTTTAAATTCTAATGGCCATTCTTAGTGTAAAAGGTGATTTTTAGATTAGGTGGGACATGCGTGTGGCAGTTTTGGGCTTTGCCATTGCCATCCCCATCGCAGCCGCCCACCCGTCCCGTCCCCGTTTGATGGCATCATGGCGGGAAGAACGTGATTATGGTGCTTTCCCTAGCGAGCAGCGATCTGAACCTCGTGTCACAGTCGCTGACAGCCTCACACAGCCGACGGGATTTAATCACGTCTGCTCTCCCTCCATGTTCTCTCTTTTCCTCATTCACTCTCTTTATATCGCTCAGACTTGGCTTCTCTCTGCCTTCCTCAATCCTTCTCTCCTTCTCTCTCTCTCTCTCTCTCTCTCTCTGCACAGGTATATTGGAAACATTTTTCCTCTTGTCTTTGACAGGCGAGACAGATGAAAAACAAATTTCAGATCTGATCTGAGCGCCCCTTTAATCTTTGACTATGTTTTCTTCTAGTGAACACCGAAGCTCCGCCGTGCTCTTAACGTGTGTGTTATGCCATTGTGGTTTACGTTTTTCTTGAATCTTTGAGTTGGAGAATGTGCCTGGGTGCGTTTCTAAGCACATTTGTGCCTCTGAGTGTGTGTTTATGAGAGTGAGTGTGTTTAGAGTCAAAGAGTGTCAAGATAAATATATAAACTTCAGTGTTCTGCACTGTGTTGAAAGGCAGAATTGTGGTAAACTGATAAGACCCTGACTGCATCTTTCACTGCGTGTGTGTGTGTGTGTGAAAGGGGAATGCAGAGGAAGAAGGAGAGTTGACACTGCACCCAGGGCTTTCCTCAGGAAACGGCTGCTGACGGCCTTTAGCCAGAACCTCGCATCGCACGGCCAGGAATGTGCCATGTGTGCGGCGAGGAGGGAGGAGTGTGAGAGACAAAGAATGTGTCTACGTGTGTGACTTTTTTTTTTTTTTTTTGTATGTTTGTGTCTTCTTGCTGGTAAATGCTATGATTTAGACTGGCATCATGTTGGAGGGTGTAATTTCTGGGCCACTTGTGGTGAAAAACAGAATTGTAAATGTAAAGATCAGTTTCAAACAGATTTCCCAAACACTCCTATTTGCCATTCTACTGTTTACCAGTGTGTGACAATTTCTTTCTTTCCTTCTTTCGGACTGAAAGTTTGAACTGGTTGTTATGTTATGTTATATTATATTATATTTCTGTCTTCTGTGTATTTCTCTCTTCATGTTACAGCTTAGAAACATAGTATGGGGATGCTTATTTTTTTTGTCTTTTTGACAGTCTTCGAGATGTAATTACTCTGACAAAATTTGAATTGTGAATTATTTAATTCTGTTAAAATAGCTGTTTCCACTTTTTTATATGGTTATTTATTTAAATTTTGTATTAATGTGAAATGTTATATATAATATAATATATAATTATATTATATATTTTATTTTATATTATATTATTCATATTTGCATATGCTACCTTTCATGTCACAGTTCAGGATAGTCACTCTTTTGAGATATAGTGATATTTGAGACTTCCTTGCTTTGGACAAGCATATAGTCCTGTCCCAAACATGCACCATACATTAAGGCAATGTTGCTGTCTTGGGTCTTTCAAACGTAGTATTGTTTAGAGAGTGTTTTAACCCACTGTAGTAATTCCTGTTCATTAAACTCTGATCGGAGAATGTGTCATCAAAAAGTGATTTCAAAGAAGTAATTTTAAAGCTAAATAAGCTAGATATGTTTTGCTTTCAAGGCTTTGACTCCATATTGTCAGATTACGCTAGAACATGTTGTATTTGCGCTTCTCTGTGCGGCATTTGTTTGTCTGTCTCATCTTCATCTTCCGTCACATCAGAGGTGTTGTGGATCTCTAGTTGGCTTTTGTAAAAACATCAAAGTTACCCTTACTTCAAGCATTCTCGCAAACATACAGCACACCTTAACTTATGTGAAGGAGAGACAAAGAAAGAGAAAGAAAAAGCATAGAGAAATAGAAAGCACAACACTATGAGTCTTTTCTGACCTGAGCCGTCCAAGTTCTCCCAAGAGCACAAAAACTCAGGAAGACAACACAAGTGCTCTTGCCATCCTCCCACTCTTGTATCTGCTCTCTTTTTTTCCCTGTACACCATTTCCTCCTTTTACAGTGTTGACTTCCTGTCCCTTAGTCCTCTAGATTTCATTGCTTAGATTCACTGGTTAGGGTCATATGGATGTGCTGTGAACATAAAAAATTGTAAGTTCTGTCTGAAATAAGCAGTCAAAATAATTTCTATAATAATTTCATATTTTTTTATTTATTTTTGCTTTATTTTATAAAAAATAAATTCCAGCATCTCAAGCCGTAGATATGTTTTTGAACCATTCATTCATATTTTGAAGTGCAGGATATTATTGTGTTATAATTAATTTCAAATAACTTTGTTTTTAAACATCTAGTAATTGTAGATATGTTAGGTTATGTGCCTAGTGTCACCGTATGTTTTTAAAAGTGAGAGGCTGGATTCATCTGCATTTTTAGAATGATGTAGTGGTGAGCCTTCGGTTTGGGTCCATCCAATCCTCAATGTGTCCCTTTGCCATGTAAGCCTCGGCCCCCCCCCCCCCACCCCGTAGCGTGTTTCTGGCCAGTGCTGCTGGTTTGTGTTTTTAAGGCCATTTTGTGCAGCGGAGCAGTTTCAGTGCTGATAAAAGTATTTGGTTAATCAGCTTCCCTCGCCGTCCCTCGGCCTAGGTTTGGAGGACAGGCTATTGAAGTTGAAGCCCTTGTGGGAAAAGCCCAGGCTGAGAGATTGGCACGGTGCGCTACCAATGTTTGACCTGCGAGATGCAGCTGGCAGCCAATGCGTTCGGATTGCGAGGGTCTGAGGGCGAGGCTGTCAGCTGCGTCCCGTCCAGCAGGAAATGCCTGTACCGCCCTCACGGGCCAGCCTCCAAAGCCTGATTGGACACAGTGACCCAGTTGAGCGATAAGGGCCCAGCAAAACTCCCGCTGTCCACGCTTCCATGCTGCGCTCAGGGAATACTCATCCCTGTCACTCCATCTCCGCTGTCGTTCCACTGCAACTGGAGTGAGTGTGTGTGTATCTTTTCGGGGGCGGAGCTGTCACAGAATCCGGCCCGCATTCAAAACAGCCCAGGCTACAGGGAAGGAGTGAAAGAGAGACATAGACATATTGAGGAAACGGGCTCCTCCTACTGCTGCCAATGCTGGTGTGTCGGTGACAAATGGCTGCCTGAGTGTAAATATTAGTTTTTTTATGCCACATCTCTCGCTGTCAGAATGGCAGCAGTTGTTTAGATGGGGATATTTTGTAGGTGTGGAGATCAGCAGGGACCTGGCGATACAATATTGCAGTATATTGATATGCGGAAATGTGACTCTTCATGTTTAGTGTATAATTGCTGCAATTATATTATATTTATTTTGAATTGATTTATATATTTCAGTTATAGATTTATTTAATGCTTTAAGTATATATCTAGCTCAATCTGACATTGCGTGTGTCTCGTCGTTTCATTTAATTTTTCACTTATTTGGTGGTTAGCCCCCCCCACAGAAATAATAATGTGAAAATATGTTAGTAATGTGAAAATTAAATGAAAAATGTGTCAATTTTTGGCTTCCCAATACTAGGTTGGCTATTGCCAAATGCCTAACAGTACAATACACATCATTCAACATTTGCCAATATAGTATTATGAGGTAAAAATCACTATATTTAAAATCGATACTATGAAATATTAATTTTTATAGTTTTTCCCCTCCTCATGTCTAATATTGTATGGCTCTCAGACCTGATGCAGCAGAAATGGTGCAGTAATTCTGCAGCGATGAGTGTTACTACCTGCAGCCATTGCTGAGGTCCAGCGGACTATTTTGTGTTTATCGCTGTAGTAAACACACACTAATATCATATACTATACAGAATGAGCAGTACATTTCAGCTCAAGGTATTTTTTGTGTTTATGTGCAGCAGCTGTTTGTGTGTATGCGTGTCCGTTCTCCATGTAGCCGAGTCCACTCTTTTGAATGGCTTCATACTGCTGTGTCCGGGTATTGATCTTCGGTGGTTGCCTGTGATGTGTGTAGTGCTTACGGGAAAGAGCGTATGTATTTTTATATGCGTGTTGGCAGGAGTGAATTGCGCCATTCAGAGAGCAGGCCTACGAACGGGGCTCTCTTGGGTGTGTTTGTGCCCGCGTGTGTTTGAGTAAGTGCATGGGCTTCTTTTAGCGTGCGTTGCCTCTCTCTGATTGTGAGTGTGTGAGTGTGTGTGTGTGTATGTCTGTTCTGGCTCAGGTACGCCTCCCCCCTCTGTGCTGCAGCAAGATGACGGTGTCTCTAGAGGTCTGCAGGCCAGCGTCTGGAGACACAGCCGTGCGTGTTCCCGTCATTCTCCCTGCTATTAAAAGCTATTAAGCCATGCAGAACAAGTCAGGCTTTTATCTATTATTAATTATCTGGAAATGAAAGACACTCTGCCTCTCCTTCTCCTGCTCTCCCTCTCTCCTTCATGGCGAGACTGTTCGTCAGTATAGGATGACCGTTAAGGCGTCATTAACCCAGAAACATGGCAGTGATGGACAGCATGCTGGATCTCTTCATTTATAATGTGTTTTTCTCTGTCCCGGAGAACACGGGCGACGTGGAGCCACACATAGCGGCCATTAAATCAGCTCTACTGCAGGACTTACGGGATGCCTCTGATTTCCTTTATTAAATGTTGATTGCCTCACCTTATGCTTTTTACCTCTGGGTTCAGTGGTCGAAAGGGTTCCTATTGACTCGGGTTGGGTTCATCAGTAGGCCCAGATGGAGTGTGCATGCTTTTTTTGTGCTGATTTTGGTGAAAATATTCAGCAGAATTAATTAATTGCAGTGAAATTTCTTAATTATTTGTAGCAGGTTTGTTGTTTTGGCGCAATGTGAAGCCATCTATAGTTCTATCTATCTGTCTATCTATCTATTGTTTTTTGTATAATTTCTTTCTATTGTTCTATGTAGCGTTCAATCATTCTGTCACTGTCTGTCGTTGCAATCTATCGATCTGTTGATCAATTGTTCTATAATTCTATCATTCATTTTAGCATATGTTCTGTTGCTCTGTCACTCTGTCCTTTATTTCAGTGAACTTAATTTACACACTGATTCTTCATAATAATATGATATTTGGTCAAGCAAAATGTGTAATATAGGCTGATTTATCGATCTGTTACCAAAATGACTATAAAATACCCAGTTTTCAATTTAATACATGTTTACAGATAGTCTTAGTGGACAAAGTTTCATTGTTGTTATTATGAATTATATGATTTTTAACTTAAGGTGTGGGTATTTTAGCATATTCAATCACATTTTAGACCCTGCTTTACCAGACTGCCACCAACAAGGATTTCCTTTTGTAATTTCTTTAATTATAAATGGCAAAACCCCAGAATTCACCACTACTCTGTGTGTGTCACACATGTTTTTTTGTGATGATGTTTGCGCCACATGTTGGACAGGAGGAGATCAAACGTCCCACCCTCAGCGCTATGGACCCCGACATGATTAATCCAGAGCAAGCGTGTGTGTGCTCGCCACAGTCTGGGTCCCGGGCTCCCAATTCTTAGGGACACGCAACAGGCCCCTGATCACGATGCGTGATGTTGCAGCAGCAGCCATTGGCCCTGCATGGGTCCATTCTAATGAGGGGGCCGGACCGCAGTGCACTCTGGACCCAAACAGCTCACCGTTGGACATTAATCCCAGAGTGCCAACCCATGTGACAAAATCACACACGCTTTGCTCCGGCAGCAGCACACACACACACGCTCGTACACAAACAAGGCAGGAGCATAAAGACACAGGGGTATGAACCCATTCAAATGCATGGGCTCAAACACGCACAGGGCGCACACACATACACACACACACTGAGCTGCAAATGGGGGGCTGCTAATGGCTTCCAGTGGGAGAGAAGGAGAGCAAGGCTTTATCCCTTAAGTGTAGAAGACTTAATCATACAGAATGGCCCGGGGCCAGTAACAGGGCTGTACGGCACGCCCCTCCACACACGCATTAGGTATTCTGCAGCTGAATCTCCTGCAGACGGCTGCAGCAGAGCCGGGCCCAGGTGAGACTCCCTCTGAGCGCTCACTCTCTCACTTTCTCCTTTCTCCCTTCCATCTCTCTCTTTTTCTCTCCATGTCAAACACACATACCAACAGTGGTCCACAAGAGCTTTTTATTGTAATGTCATTGGAGGTGCGTCTGCATAATATTCTCGCTCTCCCTCCGCCCATCTATTAGTCTTTTTGTCTCTCGCAAAAATTTATATTCATACAAGCCGTACTAGCACTGTTTAAATAACAATCTCTCTTTTTTTTCCGGCATGGCGCTGCAGTGCGATGCCGATCTTTGAAGCTTTACCTGCAGTGTGTGAGGCCCTTACTGGGAGAAGCAGGGGGCCGGCGTGTGCGCGTGTGAGGGTCCGCATATGCACGTGTGCTCGTTAAGGGCCCTTGCAGCATCAGGTCTGAGGGCGAGGATGTTTCTTCTCGCTGGGTTAAGAGATGCAATCTCGTTCTTTGTACGCACAGCATCTCCTCATTGTTGGAATCTCTCACTTGCGGTCAAACGCATCCCTGATTTGATAAAGCGGCGGATCCTGACGGAATTCCTCTTCGGTTCAGGTGGAGTGTGTTGTGGCAATCCTGCTAGTCACAACGACAAGGGTTATATAAACAGATGCTAACCAAATTCACCCGCAGTTCCCCATTTTTCTTGCCGTGGTTATGTCCGGAGGGGATTTGATGCAAGTTTCTTGCTTGTCAAGCCTCTTACGGACAGATATCCAGACCTGCTTTCTTTTTGTATAGCTCTACATTAAACCACTGTAGCAACAATTGCTGTTTTGTTCTTTTTATTACTTTTTTTAAGACTTTTTTTTGACGCTTTTTTTTTTTCACAGTGGGAGATAAGGCAGGAAATTATGTGAAGAAATGGGAATCAGGAAATATATCGTTAGGTTTGAACCTTTGTGACCATAGTGCCTCACTTGTAATTTTTGAGTTCATAATTAATCCCGTTTTATAATCCCATCCTAATCTGTGAAATGTTTGTGTGCTGGGCTTCTCTAATCAGTTCAACAGAAGAATGAAACTCGCTCAGAAAACCGTTCTCTTTCAAATATTATTACTAGTGCTGGGCAATGATTAATCGCGATTAATCGCATCCAAAATAAAAGTTTTTCTTTACATAATATATTTGTA
>JAUCMS010000034.1:19848484-19945502 GCA_032357445.1 Enteromius radiatus
TAAATTTTATTTGTTGAGGTCTTAAAAAGGTCTTAAAAAGCATTAAATTTTACTTTTAAAATGGTGCAAGAACCCTGAAATGGGTAATTTTTAAAAATCTTTTTAGATTTAGCATTTTAACTCTTTTTTTTATTTTTATTTATTTATTTGTTATTATTATTATTCATTATTTATAACACATTTAAAAAAAAAAAAAAAAACAATTTACAGTAAAGTCCAAGATCCACTCAGAATAATATTTAAAACAAAAAATAGATAAATAAATTAAAAGTAAACTTATTTAAAATTTCTAAAAGTTTTATTTTTTTTCATTAATAAAAGTGTATTTTATGTTTATTAAAATATAAAAAATGTATAGTTCATTATACTAAATTTAAATTAAATTACTACAATTAAAAAAATTTTTTACTATTATTTAGTTTTGCTTTGTTTGCACACTTGAACTTGAACTAATGTTTAACCTGGTAAAACTGAATTTAAATAAATAGCTGTAAATGTAGTAGTTTTTAATAGTAATAATAATAATAAGAAGAAAAAGAATATTGAGTATGAGCAATAGTAAGCACCATTATTATTATTTAATGTGAAAAAACAATGCATTCAAATCTTATTTTTTTAAGCCCTATTAGTTTTAATTAGTTTTAATTTTACACAATACCTTTTTGTATGGGCTTTCTTGAACATTTTAAAGCTGTTTTCCATTAGAGAACACTCAAGGGACACTATATCACCATATGTTGTAAAAGACCCAAGCCCTTGATTTTTTTTTTTATGAAAAAAACTTTTGATCTGTTTATGAATTGTAATTTTTTTAATCTGTTCATGAGACAACACTTGAGGGACATCATATACGCCACCATATTTTGTGAATGACCGAACCACTTGATTTTTGTAGTCTGTTTATGAATCACAGATATTCCAGTTTTACTCAACACTGCCTCCAAGTCTGGAACAAGAATAAACAAAGCAAAAATCCAGCCAAACGTCATTTTAGAGTGGGAATTTGAGTAACAGAGGGGAAAAATGTGAGAGACTTTTAAACAAAGGACAAGAGAAAGGCAAAGAGAGGTGTGACGTATCCCTTGACTTTGAAAGGAGTGGAAGAGAAGACCTCAGTGTCCTGTTAGCAAAGGCCTTCTGTTGTTTCTGGGCTCTTGCTTGGCGTCCGGTAACAGGCCAGTCATTCTGACCTGGCTCGGCTCCTCAGGCCTTGACGGCAGGCTTTGCGCTGGAACTCCTGGCTGGAGAGTCTGCGGTCCTGATATTCCACAGCACTGAGAGGGAAAACAGGGGCTTGTTGGCCTTGGCTTGGGAGTAGAATATGGAATAGGGAGGTGGTAGTGGAGTCGAGTTCACACCGACCACCCTGCTGGGAGCAGCTTCAGCGAGGATGGTGTACGGTGGCCCAGACAGCACTTTCTACAGTGGTTCGTGTGTGTGTTTTTCAGAGGAAAAGAGAGTCTGTGTGTAATTAAGGAACTGATAATGTGGAAGGAATGCAGTATGGCTGTCAGGGACAGTGCAGTTTGTGCCTTACTCTCTTTCTCTCTCTCTCTCTCTCTCCCTCCCTCACTCTGTCTTTCTCTCCTTTTGTCTCTCAGTCTTTCCCGCTTTCTCTGAGAGTCTTTTCCTGAGAGGAAGTGGGTTTAGTGAGACTGCAGTGATGCCCAATGCCAGTGGGAGCATATCTAACCACAATTTCCTTTACACAGAGCAGATTCAGTCTCTCTCTCGTGCTTTCTCTGGCTCTCTCTGTCTGCCTTGTTACCACTTTTGTTTCTTTTCTCACATAAACTCTATTTAAAGGAAGAGTTCACTCAAATAATAAACGTCTATCATTTACTCACTCTCATATTAGTGTAAACTTGTATGTCTTTCATTCTTCTGTGAACGAGAAAAAAAATCGCTCCAATTTATTGACTTTTGGAAAAAGAGCAGTGAGAGCATTCACGGTAATGCTTATTTAATATTTAATTTAAGTTAATATTTTCATTATATTTATTATTTGTATTTATAAAATACATATATATATATATATATATATATATATATATATATATATAATTTAACATAATTGTATAAATAATTATAAACTCAAATAACTAAAAATATAATTTTAGTTTTGCTTGACTGCTCCAATCTCTATTGACTTTCATTATAATTATTTTGTAAAAAAAATAAATAAACTCAAGGGTTTAAAAAAACAAATGAGTAAATAATAACATTAGTTTAATTAACGCTTTAAATATTCATGTGGTTAGTTTAATAACTTAATTATGACTTGGCCCTTTTAGCACCTCATCACTGATGTTTATCTTTCCTGCTTTTTGTTCCTTATCTTCATGAACATTGTTCAATCAGTGTGAAGGCATCTACACCTAACAGTCCATTCATGTTGAAAAAGTGCCGTTATAAACTACTCTACATATTCCTTCATGCACTGATGCCTCTAATGCGGAGAGGTTACCGAAATTACAGACTCTGTTTGTTGTTGAAAAGTTACAGTGTGTGTTTCCATTCTAGACTGTGTGCCAAAGTGCTTCCATGCTACGGGGGGTTTTGTAGAGACCGGTAATGTGTGCGTGTGTGTGTTTATGGTGGTGAGGCTATGGGGGGTGGTCCAAGTTCTTATTGTGTCCTGAACACTGCTGCTTCCTGTTTGTGTGCCAGTGGGGCTTCCTTCCTTGACTTTGCCCAGGAAAACCTTCATCACACATTCCTCCTCTCATCTCACTGCCTCCCGTTACCTGTTTTTGCACCTCTAAAATTATCACATAGACAAACAAAGAGCACATACACACAATAAAGCCCTTTGATGTGCATCCAACAATCGGATCGAAAGCATCATAGGCTCACGATGGGCCGCCGTTTATGTGGTGCGCTTCTGAGAAGAATGCCGAAAATGTTTGTGTGCCTGAAATGTGTGGTTTGGCTACACAAACTTTCTAATACGCTCTCTCTCTCTTTTCCGGTAGCGGTGGAAGAGGCCGAATCTACAGAGTGCGCCAGTGGTTGGGACTCCTCTGTTCAGACAGGTATGATTTCGCTAGCGTGGTGTCCTGCACGATACATCCAACCCCCTACTCCCTCGGAGACGACCCGCTGCATCACAATCTCTAATATCAATTCCACATGGCCTGCAGCCCTGCGCACAGAGGGAGGGAGGGAGAGAGGGAGGAAAGGAGTTTTTCATAAGGCACAAGAGGATGGCGTCCAGGTGCATGCTGGACTGGAGGCTTAGAGGCGCTTCCTGTCTGAATGTAAAGGCACTTTGCCGCACTCAGAATGTAATATCGCACGACTTGACGAGTTTGATTACACCTCCTCTCAGGAGAGGACTATTTCTATCTGGCAAAATCCGAGCGGGCTGTTTTAGATCGTGCATCTTTCTGAATATTAGATTTTGCTTTTAAACCTATTACCTCAGAAGCCCTTTTCAAGCAAGCGTTTTCAAACGTGGCGACACATCTGTACGGATTTGGATGGGACGGGAGCGTGAAAATATTACCACGGCATCCACCGAGCTGCTTTTTTGGATTGCATGTTATTCAACAAACTACACAGCTATGCATTTTTTCGGATTATGAATGAATTAGTCCTTGCACTTAAAGATACAGTAGGGTGGAGTGTGATATTCACCTGTTGAGATTTGATTGGTTGTGAAAAGTGGTTTAGTGCAGTCGAAATGGAAGCTTATGAGTAATTTTAAAGAAATAATACAAAGGAAAACTGTATTTAGAAGCTAAATAGATCATTTTAAAGTTGCGTTGTAAGTTTAATGCAAAACCGTAGGAAATATTGTTCAAGCAACAGTAAATGTGAATGCACCTTCAAAATGCAGGAAAATATATATTGCTTTCTCAAACGGATGAATGTTTATTTGAGCTCATGTTATCGATATGTGATTGAGGCCATTTCCCACTGTTCCTCCTTCTCCCTATCTTTCCCTGATGTCCCCCTAGTATCTCTATAATAAACATGTCTAAAAAGGCCCGAGTAAAATAATAATATATATCCTTTATTGGAATGTTATTGGTCAAGTCAGATATAAGGCTGTGTTTGTGCTTTTGTAAGTATGTGTATGTGCGTGTTGCATCCTGGTGAGCTCAGCAGAGAGAAAGGAGTAAGAGAGAATGGGCCCTGGGGGCCTGAAGGGATGACGTGGGCCCCTCCTAACCGGCCCTGAGGGAGTGCTGCAGGGGTGCTGACTGAGGTCCTGGGTGGCTGCAAAGTGCTGCGTATGTGAGATACAGCAGGAAGGGGAGTCCCAGGGCTCTCGCTAAACCCTCCGCTCTTCCTCCCTGCCTCTCCTCTTCAACTCCTCCCTCCATCCCTCTCTCCTTCATTTCTTGTGCCGTAACCCCATTTGCTCGTGCTAATCAGCCTTTTTTTTCCCACCTTTGTTCCGGGTGGACTTGGTCGCATTCCGCATCACCTCCTCTTTCTTCCCTTTTCTTTCTTCTTTGTCTCCCTTTTTTTCCCCTTTTTTTCAATCCCTTCCCCCTATCCATACTCTCTCCTGTGTTTGTTTGTGCTGCTGTGCTGGGGCTCAGGGGGCCGCTCGCCATCTCTTATTTAAAAAGATAAAAAACCTTCCTTCCCTTTATTCCCTAGGAGATGATGTCGACAAGGACACTGGCAGGCTTTTCCTGGTATTAAATTCACTTCGCCCCCCTCTTCTCTTTCTCCTCGGTGGAAAATGTGTGTTGAGTTTTGGAGTGAGTGCAGCGGGGGGGTTAGAGTTAAGGGGTGGAGAGGTTAAAGGAAAAGTTAGAGCCCCGCCCCCCCCACCCGCGGGCCCCCAAGGACCTGATTGAGGCCCCTTTGGTCTGTCCCGCTGGGGGAGCGGGCCGGAGGTACACCCCCCGTTTCCCTCTCTCTCTCTCTCTCTCTTTCTCGTTCTCTGTGTCTTTCTCTCTCCACCCCGTGCTCCCTGAGATAGAAAAACAACCCGTCCCTCCCTGGCCCAGAGGGGAAGAAGAGAAGGAAAGGAGAAAAGAGAGAAAATGAGCCAGGTCTGACACTGGAGACTCGGAGAGATGGTGGTGTGGAGGAGGAGGAGGGGGAGGGGGGTTGGTCGAAGGAAAGGAAGAGGAGGGAGAGCAAGAGTTTATAGAGACAGATGCAGACGCTTGTCATTTTTCGAAAGACGGCACAGGGAGGGGGGAATTGTTTTTTATAAGTGCCATCAGAGCTGTGAAGTTGAGCATTGTTTTTCCTGCTTCCTGTCAAAGAGCTTGAGCGGTGCTTTTGGATGCGTTCACACACACACACACACACACACTCGCACACTTTGAAACAATAGCTCTAGAGACTTTGCTTTGTCAACATATAGGACATTGTCTGACGCACATTTGCAGGGATCAAGTACATTATTACTCACACACACATCGATGCACACAAGCACCCAATTTGTGTGCGTGTCCCCGACTATGATTCATTGTGGAAAAAGACTGCTCATATCCCCGTGCGCTGGCCGATAGGGGCGTAATGGTCTTGAATTGAATTATTTTATTCATTTCCTCCCTCAGCTATTGGTGGGCCGGCAGGACCTCTTAACGCAGCCAATCAGATAGCTCTGTCTGCTCTCCCTCGGTCTCACCCACACTGGGCGAGTCATTGTGACCTCACCCGTAATGTGAGCTTTTTGGTCACCTGTGTATTCCTCAGGCAGAAAGGGAGCTGTTGTGTTCTGGTTTTATTTGGCAGTGGGGCACCGAACCAGGCCTATTTATGACCCTCTTAATAGTCTATGCTGTCAAACTCGGCACACGTTAAACTTTTGTCAAGGCCAGAATGAAAAAAGGGAAAAAGAAAGGTATGTGCTGCAGTCAGTGCAGTACAGAGCAGAGCTGTTTTTGGAGGCTTGTTTAGGCCAGAAGTTCAGATTTTTAACTACATAAAAGCATTTATTTTCTCCCCAATTTCAGTATAAGTTGTAAAATAGTTATACTGTTTTATTTGATGCTTTTTGATTCCCATCACAAGTCATTCATACAGATTAAGTAGAACTCGCTCGGTAACATGATCTTGGTGACGTATTTGAATCACTACACAACATTAGCTCGATTGGGCAAGCAGAAGTTCATTTTGGCTTGTAACTAGCCTTTTTTTGTTTGGTCCTACTGACGCAACTGTGGAGTACCAGAGGATTGGCGAGATCTGTTAGATGATTTTGTGTGTGTGTGTATACACACACTCGCACACAGAGTGAAATATCAGTCAGTCTCCTGGCCCCTGCACATGCTCTGTCCCCTCTGGAATCTAACCTGAGCTGGATTCAGCCATGCATTCTCCGTTTGGTGGCTGGGAACGAGCAATGAGAGGAGGGGAGGGTGGGAGGAGGACAGGAGCGATGATGACCGTCGGCTACATCGCAGCCCCAAAATGGCCTTCTTTCTCCATGATGCAGTGGGCAGTTTAGAAAAGAGGACACAACCAAGAGATCCATCTCTCTATCCCTCAAGTGCTTTTGTGTGTCTTCCTCTCTCTCCGTTCATGTCTCGCTGTCTGTCTCGCTCTCTCATTTGTGTCCCTCTCTATTTTTCTTCATCTCCTTGCACGAACCTCTGGAGGTCCATAATATATTTTTAATTTCCCCAAGGCAGCGACAGGAAAACAGTTTTAATGTGTGAAGAGGAGGTGTGCGTCTCTGTGTGTGTATGCATTAGCATGTCACCGCGCGTGTATATTTCCGCGTCGATGTGTATACGCGACGCTGATACATTCGCGCGTCGACTTGCGGAGCCACAGGCTGGAACAGGTGATGGCATCGGTGAGCAGCTGTACGGCTGTTTGTCTGTTTTTTGTGATTTAATTCCCATCCTTCCATGACGCGCTCTTTCATCATCTCCATCTCTTTTTTGTTTCTGCGACTGGGTGCATGAGCGTTGGGTGCTGGGTCTCTAGAGAGGAGGAGACTGGTACAGTGTGGCTGGCAAGCGTGGGTCCCGAGGGGCCATGCGGTATTGTGGAAACACAGCTAGCAGAGGCCAGCGGAGCCAGAGAGAGAGGTCTGCTTGCTTTAAATAGGTCCCGTGTTTACCGCGTTAGGCCCTGTGCTCCCCCGAGAGACCACGTGCATGCACTGCACCTGCTCAAGCACTAGGCCATCAGGGGCCCTTGTCCCAACTCCAAACCGGAATATGCAGAGTGCGGATATAGATGTACCATACATGTGGCCTTATAGCTAGTGGTCAACCAACATGGGTTATTTAATGGCTCATGGCAATTTCTTGATGGCAGAATGACCGATATATGTATCGATATATACTCCAAAATGGCAAGATTGGTGGCTGATGTGTTAAATCTATATTTAACTCTAACAAGTAGTATAGTAGCTGTTGTTAAAACCAATGAAAGGAATTGTAAAATTTCACAGAAAATGCTGCCAATGAATTTCTAGCATTGTAACAACATCAGTCATTAAATATAACTCTTCTGCAAAAAGGGATTGGCACCCTACTGGACCTTAGGGTGACAGTAGGGTGCCAATCCCTTTTTGTTTTAAGGTGCTGGTGCTGTAGAGTCCATATTAAACCTGGATCGCCTCTCCACTGTGTCTTGACGCGGTCCAACATCATTAATGTTTTCTATCAGACAGCGTGTCTGTGCCAGTTTTCAGGGACAGGATGAGCGATGGATTTCGACAGGTAGGCTGTGTTCATGTGATGAGATCAGACATCTCTAATCGAGCTCAGAGCAGCACTACAATTCCTTTGGTCTCTCTGACTAATGCAGTCTTGATCTGGTTTACATTTGGCCACGTCTGGTTCGCGTGTGTGTCTGTGTGTGTGTGTATTTGTGGTGTAGTTGAAAGACAGCCTTGTGCTTTAATGTTTTCATAGGAAAAAAGTCTTGTTGAAGTTGGAGCTGATATTTTTCCAGTAAAGCACAGCGCTCATTCTTTTGTTGGGGTTTAGTTGTATTCTGATGTGTGCGTGTATTTCTTCTTTCCTCCTGTTACTTGTACGACGCACACAACTCCTCTTCTGATCTCTGTTTCTGTCTTCTGCTTTCTTCTCTCCATCGGATGACACACGAGCATGACCTCATATTTGGATTTCCCCTTTTAGTACTTTGAAATAAGCAAACGTACATTCTATTGCACTTAAATGCACACACGGTACAGAATAACTAAGAGCAGACACAGCGGCGGAAGGGGAAATGGAGTTTTAAGGGTTCTGGTCGTAAAGAGAGTTCCCTAGCTAAGGTCTCAAAGCGTTTTAGTCGAGTTGCTGACTTGCCGTCTTGGTGACACAAAACCCACAATGCAAAATGGAAAGCTTTTTATTGCATTATTTAAGGATCACATGGAATCAAAATCGGACATTTGTGGCTTTTAGTCCATGTCTTTTAGCATCTATATGCTAGTGCACTCTCTTGACTCTTTTAGTTAATATACGCACTTAAATTTTACGTCGTTTTTTTAATTTGTTTTGTTTTTAGGATACAAAATAAAAAGTTGGACTCCTAATGTGCTTATTCATTTTGTCCGATCAGATTCTTTTTTCCAAAATTCAACTGCGCTTGTCATGCAGATTTATGTCATTTTATATTTACTATTTATTGTGCACGGTGGGCGATTAGAAAGACAGCATAGTAGTGCCGTTAGACCTGTGGACGCTTAGTGGCACTAAAGCATCTACTTGATCCTTTGTCGCTTTGTCATTTTGTTGTTCCTCCCGTCGGTCTAGAGGATGCCTTGCGGTGTCCATTAAGGGCAGCATCACACCAATGCTAATTATTTCCCGCTCTCATGATGGAAGCTGTACCACACTTACAAAAAAAAAAAAAAAAAAACACATATCAACCTAACGAGGGGTAATTAGCAGGTCCCTGTAAGGCGGGGCTGTGCTCGGCAACATGACTGCTCTGTGGATTCTGCTAATTCACTTCTCCTCATCTAATTACCCCACACAAACATGGCTGTTTGTCTTTCCTGAGAGAGAAAGTGTGTGTGTGGGGGGGTACGGGGTGGGCTTGGGATCTTGGCAATGGTAGCACCCCCCCAAACCACTGCCACTATCTCACACACACATGACCTGAGGCTCAACCTTATATAAAACAAACGCAACTCTGTTTAATATAAAGAGTGAGAAAGGGCTATTGGTAGAACTATGAATATTATACAATATAATAAGAAAAAACAGTCATTAATATATAATGATAATGATAAACTCCTCAAATCCAAGTTTCAGTCAGACCCTGTTGCAAATGCAAGTGGTTTAAAAAGTTGGCCAAGCTTTATGAATATTAATATTTTGTCTTTTGCATTAGAATATGCAATCTACCATTTTTAGAAAGGATGCCGACCCATGGGATTGCATTTAATGACTGCAACTCTTGAGCACCATTGAATTACTTCGTAACGTATGAATATGAATATTTCTTGTGTTAAAAATGGCTGAAGCTATTTTTTTGACAATTTTTTTGAAGCATCTTTTTACGTATGTGCAAATGAGTATGTCTTAAAATTGGAAATTTTTTTTGCTTTTTTGTTCGACCAGCTGCAATTCTTGAGACATACTTAAAAAGGAAAAAATGTTATTTGTTGTTTTGGTTTTTTTATTTTTTTGCTTTAATTTATAATTAAGTTTGAAAGTATACATGTCTGAATATATTGGTGTGTAAGGTAATAGTGATAGATCATAAATTAATATATATTATAAAATGCTTTTTTTTATATTATAAAATTACTTTTTTATTCATAAAAACCGTAAGGAATTGACAATTTTTACAAGACTGTGATGATTCATTTTAACTGTATCGTAAATCGTATCTGTATCGATTTTTTTAAATGTATGTACTTTTATAACACTATACTTTCGTATAATAGCAGAAGTATCAAACTACAAAAAAAAATTGGTAATGCTAATGTGAGGGTGTTTCTAATTCAGCGTCTATTGAAGGGAGGGTAAATTCATAAATTCTCTCTTATTACTGTTAGCAGTTTCTGTATGCTTTCAAAGTTGACCCAACTTAAGCTAAGAAACCCAGAAATGTTAAAAAGGTCTATACCGACTAGCTAGACTTGAGACTCGAAGTCCAATTTGTAGCTAGATATGTACCTCTGACAGAACTATACAATTATGTGCACACTCACTTTTTGAGAATAATGAGTAAGTTTAATTAAGAGTTAATTGGTATGTATGGGTTGGTTGTAAGTTTATAATACCCTTGTGTAATGCGTTTATGTTGTTTTTATCTGTTGTGTAGGTTTGTGGTGGCTAAATATGTGTTAGTTTTTGGTGCTGGGACAGGCTGTCTCTTAGAGATAATAGCCCGCAGAGTGAGGGACAGGGGCTCCAGCTGGCTGTGAGAGAGTGAGGTGGACTCCGGGCACATCCCCTGCTGAGGACCCCCAAACACTCATTAACACATGGCTCTTGCACATGAAAGAGGACAGCAGCACGCACCCTAACTTAAAGTATTGATGAAATTCTCTCTCTCATACACAAACAAAGGTGGGGTGGAAAGTGTTGGCCACCTGGGACAGCAAAGTCTCAAAAGAGCATAAGTGTGTGTGTGTTTTGTAAAGTCTTTGTCATCAACATACCAAGGTCATTATTCTCAAAAACTGCAGTAATCACTTCTACTCTGATAAATGGAGCTTTCAATCAAGTTCGCAACACTGTTGTCCACTCACTAACCTCACCAAACACGCACACACAGAAGCGTTGTGTCTCTTTGGCTTGTTTCTCACCTAGCCCTCTCACAGTAGAGGGAGTCTAGGCCCTGTTGTGAGGTACGCCAGTGTGTGCCTCTGTCCTCTAACTCCAGTGTTGCAAAAGGACACTGAAGGGACAAAATTGCCCCCCCCCATACTCATTTGAACCACAACAGCCCACCTGAAGCACAACATTATAAAAATATTAAACACCACATTATGTCGCGAACACATTTCTACTACATTAACAACACAGATAGCAGCTCACTTACCAGACTTGCTAGCTTGACAGCTATTACAGTAATGAAACAAAAATAGCTGCACGGTTTCTGTCAGGAGCGGCGCATGCTAGAGATATATGTTGGCAGAGTATGGAGCAGAGAAGAGAATTATTTGAGCGCTAAGAATATATCAGAGAGCATAAACCGGTTCTTTTAAATGACTTTCTTTAAAATCATTAGTCTTTTTAGATGGTATTCTCAACAGCCCAGATATCATGGAGCTTGACCGTGCCACAGTCCGCCTGTGTTTAAAAACAGCGCGCTGATTCAGAATGATTCCGTTTAGCCTGTTTGCCTTGACCTTAAGTCACTTCTAGGTTTTGCCTGTGAGGGCGGTAAAGGGAGAGTGAGGCTAAAATCTCATGTTGAAAGCTGTATGGCTTTCTTTCTTCTCAGGAGCTCTAAATGAAAAATGTGTGCTTTTTACTCTTTTTCAGTCCAGCTGCAATTGGAACTGAAGCTTTTAAGCTTTAAAAAGTATAATAAAACCCACAAAAGTAGCAAAAGAGTGGTCCATAATGACTAATGTGCTATATTTTTTATTTTTTTGAGATCATGCAACACTTTTTTTTGTGAAAAATTGGTTAAAGTGTAAGCAATGGATCATTCAAGTTAAAATCATTCGATTCAATTGTCAGAACTAGTCTGAATGATTTGTTATTGAATTAGACTCTGCTATTGAATTGCAGATCCAATGATTTATGGAAGAATATCAATAAAAAACACTTAATACTTTGTCATTTGGTTCATTAGACTTGCCTGAGACCACCACATTTAGGGTACTTTTATGGTTCTTATTGAAGTCCCCCTTTTATTGTAAAAGCAAAAGAGCATGTATAACAGTCTTCCCTTTTTCTCAAAGAAGAAAAGCAATGTAGCAAAAACAGTGGTGAGGGCGAGTAAATAACTGTTATTTTTTGCATGTCCCTTTAAACATTTCAACCATAAAATGTGCAAAATAGAAAAGTGAAGCGCTTTGGGTGAACCCCAATCTCAAAACGTTCATGGACCTCACCTCGACCCCTGCCCCACCCCACGTCCATCAGTCTCTCCTCACACCATGCGCTATGTTTACGCACGCATTTGCGCTCGTGTGTGTTTGTCAAGGCCACGGTCGGAGGTGGAACGACCGCAGCTGAGGTGCGTGATGCGTGTGTATCAATCTTGCACTGCAGAGAGAGAAATGGAGCCCTGTAATGACGGTGGCCCTGCACTCTAATGGAGTGTGTTCTGGAGGGCCCCCTCTAGAGACTCCCCTCCCCTCTTCCCTCCTGAGAGGGCATACGCTTACGGGAAAGGAGGGGGAAGAGACATGATAATGAAAGGAAGATGCAAAAAGAGAATGAAAAAGAAGGATGGAGGAGTTTAAAAGGCAGGTTAGCGCTGTCGAGCGCTCCCCCGGCCACTTTCATCCTCGTTTCTGTGTATACCAGCAAGCCCCGCTTACGACCGGAGAGATGGAGGGATGGAGAGAGGAGAAAGGTAGGGAAAGGTCCCCTCCTGCTCCTCCCTCGTTGCCATGGTAGCAGGTTGTGCTGGCATGTGCCTTGGTTGGCAGTGCCTGTACCTCTGGCATGAGGGTACCTGGGGGAATCAGGGTGTGTGTGCGAGTGTGTGTGATTGAGTGAGGAGAGGTAGGGAGTGTTCGAGGGTTACTGCCACCATCCATTTTCCCTGAGATTAGAAGCTCTCATGGATGAAATAGTGTAGTTAATGCACCTTTTGTGTGTTTGCGGGTGTGTGTATGTGTGTAACCGCTGCTCAGGGCTCTATCAGTGTAGTGTCAGTTAGGGGCCGTTCTCCTCCCTGTCCAGACGGTGTTCTCACCACTGGACAGATGGCCATACCCCTCCTACCCCCTAGCCCAGCCCGCACCATCCTCCAAACCACCACGACGCCCCCACCTTCACCCCCACCTCTCTACCCTCTGCTCTGGTGGGGGCGAAATAAACTAGAGCACCTCAACGCTTCCTTATCCAAATGCCCCTCCAGATACCGAGCCCACCGGCCCCCCTCCTCATCCATCTCCACCTGCAGTCCGGACTGGGCCGGGGCCCAAAGCGAGGCCCAGGCTCTCCTCTGGCCAGGCTCCGATCCACAGGCCCCATTAGCGTGGGCTGCTGCGGCGCGGCGTAATGCAGCGCCAGGCCTGGCCAAATTAGAGCTGATCAGAATGTGTGGAGCACAGGAATGGCCACCTCCTGCTTCTCTCTGATTGCACAAGTCCAGGATGATTAGACAGGATGTTAAACCCGGGGGAGCTGGTGAGCAGCCCTCCCTCTCTCCGGCCCCCACTTCCTCCCTCCTTTTCCCCGCTCCCTCTGCCCTCACGTTTCCTCCTTTCCCTGCTCTTTTTCTCAGCTCCTCGGTTTCCCTTGTTGCCGATGTTGTTTTTTTTCTGCCTATTTGATTTCTTTTATTCAGTAACGCGTTTCATATTCTTTTCCATTTCAGTGTATTGGAGCTGATCGCACTTGGAAAACTGGCTGCGTATTGCATCAGGAGTTGCGTTAACCAAACACATTCTATCATTTAACAAATTTGAAAAACATTGATGATAATTCAGTCATTTCTGTTGTGCGCTATTGCGTTTAAATACATTGCCACAGTGAAGGATGCTATTAGGCAATAAAACTGAAAAAAACAGATTTTTATAGCTCCCTCTCATTTAGATCAACCGGGATTGACATGAGTGTGCATTTTGATTGAAACAAGAGATGCCATGTATAGTCCAGTGGAATAATTTATGGAGTATTGATTATAAAGTCATTTGACTAGATCATTTTGTTGGCGTGATGAAATTGAAGTAGCGACTGATCATTTTCTCTGTGATGTATACCTATATATGTAGGGTGGGGATTTGTTTCTGTCCATGCAGTTGATTGGACGGAGGGCGATCTCAAAATGAGCTTGCAGTCGAGCATAAGAATTATTAGAATTATTTTATTATATAGTACCTGTGTCATATGCGGGTAATAAAGCATATTAGCATTGATGCTTTTGCAGAGTGTGGTCTGAATGGTATCTGACCACCTCCATATGTGGTCTAGGTAATCACAATGCAATCACATGGCTTTTAAAGTGGTCAAGTGCTATCCGATTGTGATCTGACCACCAAAAGTGCATGTTAATGGCAGGTGCGACGGGGGCCTTTGTGTCTTAATTTGGATCAATCTTATCAGGTTCTCTTTGCTCTCATTCTGTCTCGCAATCTCTTACCACCCCACATTTTGTACGCTTTCTTGTCTCTCTTCCTCTGTCTCTCTCTCTTTCCCTCTCACTCAATCTTGCTCTCTCCTCCCTCTTCCTCCAGTCTCGTGTGTAGTCCTTTCAGCGTAGAGCCTTTAATGTGATAATAAGGTGTGAAAATGGAGCCACAATGGCGGAAGGAGGATTGCAGTGGCAGATTTCTCCACTGGTCCTTACTGTGTGCCACGAGCAACTGGGTGGCTCGCGCTCAAGCGGCTCTCAAAGCCTCGGGCCCCTCTCTTACACTTCTGTCTAGCGGCTCACGGGAGCTTTGATGTAGTTTTGACTCAGACTAGACACACTTAGGGTTGGGATTAATGCTGAGAGGCTGAGAAAAGTGATCTCTTTTAGGTCATTTTTAACAGTTGGTTTATTCTAGTAATGTGTTGTATTTTCTTTAAATTACAGTTTAAGATACAGTTTTGGGAAGTTTAATTGGTTCAGGTTCGTTTTTTGTAAATGATTCTTTACCTCATATGCAGAATATGAATGTACATTTCTTTTCTGTGTGTACTTTTTCTTTCTCTCAAAATAATTGTTTATTTAATTTTTTTCATTGTCAGTTTCATGTCTGTCTGTCTGTCTGTCTTTCTTTCTTTCTTTCTTTCTTTCTTTCTTTCTTTCTTTCTTTCTTTCTTTCTCTTTCAAAGGTAGATTTGTAAAGTCTTATTGGTTCTTTCATGCGTACTCTTTATGTAACATTTGGAAAGTTTGATTAATTCTCCATTTATTGGATCATTAACTGAAGTATAATATAGTTAGGCCATTTGCATTCCTCTAAAAATAGCATTTTATGTAATATTAAGTTAAATGCTGCTGTTCAACACTATTTGACTTTTATATTTGACAGTGTTTTAGTTGTAGGGTTTTTTTTGTTAGTTTTTTTTAGATGTAGGATTTCTAGTAATTGTTCAGATTTTTATTTGTTGTATATTATGTAATTGTTTTAGGTATTTTCTTTATTTATTTTTATTCAGTCTGTTTATTCAACCCTATGTGTGTATGTGTGTGTGTGTATATATATATATATATATATATATATATATATAGATTGAAAAAGAATTCAAATACATATACACACATTTACACACATATAGCCTATATGTATGAGTAAATGTGTATATATATATATATGTATATATATGTGTGTGTGTATGTGTATAAATATATAAAAAGATGTATTTGTATGCATGCTTGTGTTAATATGTATATGTGTACATGAATTCTTCTTTTTGAAAAATAACTTGACTTTAGTTAATAAGTTCTGTCCTGGCAAACTGCAGTCTCAAAATAGCTTCCCCAACTCCAGTTAAAACGTGCTTGTATTTATTATTTTTATTGATTTAAGTTTTGACAAGTAGAGTAACTTTTGCTGCCCGTGACATTTGCAAAAGCTCTGCATCAGCACATATATGAAGTACAACACATAACAGGGCAGAAAAAAATTATTAAAGTTTGATTCACCTGTCAATAACAATCCCTTAACCTCACATCTTGCCCCTTTCTGTCTGCGGTGCGTGTGTGTGTGTGTATATACATAGATGCAGCGGTATCAGAGCGAGACTCTGATAGAAAGGAGAGCCGGGCGGCGGGTGAGGACGGAGAACAGAGTGTGACCAGTCATGACGAGAGGGTGGGAGAGGAGGATTTAGATGACGACTCCATCTTCACCTGTGATAATTGCCAACAGGACTTTGAGTGCCTGGCAGACCTGACAGAGCACCGTACCAACCACTGCCCAGCAGGTTTGTGTGTGTGTGTGTTTCTCCACTGTCTTGAAAGGAGAAGTTTCAGTTTAATGTGTCATGTATGTTTACTTCTGTAGGTTTTTAGTTAAACATATAAATGAATGATTGTTGCTTAACTACAATAATCATGCAACTTATTAAAGATATAAATAATTTTGCATCACATTTATGGGTGAATCTACCTGTTTGTCCTGTACATTGGTAGGCAATGGAGTGTTTGGTAAGCCTACTTGAAAACAGTCATTATTTTTTGCAATTTCGTGTGGTTATGCTATCAGCAAAGAAATTCTACATGGCTTTAATTTATTATTTCTGATGAAAAACGTATTGGCAGGAGGCAGAAGTTGGTATAGTTTTCGCGGTGGTGGGGTTACTCAGAGGCCGTTGGCTGTTCTGGAGTCAGTATGCTCCCTCAGGAGAGTGGTGTTTTAAAGCTAACACGCAGTACACGAACACAATAGCCGTTATTACAATCGCGGTAATTAATGAAACGCTGAAAGCGGCCCTGCAGGGGCATCTGCTTCCTAGCAGATTAATCAAGGGCCTCTCCTTAACGAGCATAAAAACTGAGGAGAAGAGGGGGAGAGGTAGATATAGAGAGAGGGAGAGAGCATGTCACTCCAGCAGTCATATGCAGTATATTTATTGAATAATCTTGCAGTGTCTTTTCAGTTGTATAAAATTCTCAAAGTCACAAAATATAATGCTAGTGGATTATTAATATCCACGGCCTCATCGTAGCAGAGCACACATGTTTCTGAGGGGACACAATACAGCGTGACACAACCCTCTTCTCCATTGCCTTCCTTTATTTTGGCAACTTACCAAGTAATGAAATCATGGCACTGGATTTTAGACGCAATCTCAGATTCAGAATCATCAGAGAGCTGTATGTTGCATTGTGGAGGGGGAAAAAAATAAAGAGTGAAATGAAATGACAAATGCGGTTGTTCCCAGGAGTGTGCGATCTAGAGATTGCAAAATAATCTGGTGCTCTGTCTGGGGGTTTAGACCAATCACAAACATTCTTTTTCTTTTTATGATTATGAATATTATTGTTATTATTTATGTATTAGTTTATTATGAGTGTCATTTTAGGAGTTTATATACTATATTATTTTTTTATAAATATTTTTCATAATAATTTAAATATTTTTTGTAATATCATGATTAATAATTTTAATTACATTTTATTAATTCAATTTTATTAGCTATTTTTTGTTTTCATTTTCCATGTAAAATGTTATTTTAGTTTAATTTATTTAATTGTCAAGGCAACATGTACATCTAATATTTTAATAATTTTTATTTCAACTTTATTTCAATTAACAAAAATAATGATAATAGTTTTATTTAATGATACTATCTTTGATTATTATTATTTTAAGTAAAATGATCAGATTATAATCAGATTATCATCAAATTAGGTTATTATTTCTAGTGCTTTCAAATGATTATTAACAATTATTTGCTTCCAAAATTATATATATATAATGAATTAATATGCACAGTACTCATGTGAACAAAAACTTTTATTTTGGATTAGATTACTCGCGTTTAATCGTTTGACAGCACTAATGACACATTTAGAATTATGGACATTTTTATTACTTTAATTTGTAATAATAATAAGAAATTTTGCAATCCCTTTCAAGTTCTTGACACACTCCTGGGAGCTGGTCTAGTGGGGGAGAGAGTAGCATGCTGCTGGTGACTTCATCTGATAAGGGACAAACACACGCCATTTTGTGTGTGTGTGTGTATGTGTGTGTGAAGGAGGCCATGTTGTGGAGAGCAGTGGATGGTTCCCATGGCCCCAAGGAGAGCCTGGCCAATATCAGCACACCAGCAGAAGGCTCATAAAGCCACTCTATCAATTTACGGTTATTATTATGACCACATGCCCGTCAGAGCAGGAATATTCTCGAGCACAGCCATGCCACGCCATGCCACGAAATGAAATTTCTATTCCCTTAACAGTAGACACCGTGGCTATAGAATTACACCTGGAATCCCATCATGTGTTTGTGCGTGCATGTGTGTTTGAGCGTGTCCGTCTCATATTTGTGCACCGTCCTCTTGTTTAGCTTCTCAACAATAATATAACCTCTGATATAGTCGCTACCCGTCCCGATCGTCATTGTCTTTCTCTGCCTGTCCCTCCATCCTTCTCTTTTTCTTCTCCTCCCTCGCTACCATTGATCGCTGCTAATATGAGTTCCACAGGAGATGATATTGGAGACGAGGAACGTCTGCCTTTCCGTCCCTTCAAATGTCTTTGGCTCTGCCTTCCCCATTACACTTAACTCCTAGTGTTTCCATCTCCTCCTACTTTGTCTTTTATATCACTTTAACTTGTTGTGCTTTCTTTCTCTTTAAAGTTGGGCTCAAAAGTCTGACGCACATTGAAAATCTGGGATACAAAATCTTTTTGTTAAGCCTAGAAATAGGTTGACTTAATGTAAACAAAGAAACATGATGTGAATAAAAGATTAAAGATTTTTCACTATTTCTAGATAATCATGTGACTCTGCACAGACAGTCAGATGTTCCTGCCTCATCAGTTTTACTTGTGGAGTTCATGCAGTTCAAATTCTGCTGTCATTAAAGCAACATTAATCAAGTTTAAATAATTATTTTAAACTTTTCACTTAAGTTATGCTCATATAATGTATTAAATAATAAAAATGCAAAATTACAGCATTTTCAGTAGCCGTCCCAGACTTTGGACCCCAATGTATGTTTTTAAGAATGAGTTGTTACTGTATTAGTGTTATGTTTTTTTTTTTTTTATTAGTTTTGGTTATCACTGTTTTTTACACTACAGTTTGTACTGACTTTTCAGCAGCCATTACTCCAGTTTTAAGTATCACATGATCCTTTAGAAATGATTCTTATATGCTGCTTTAGTGCTTAAATATTTCTTATCGATTTCTTATCAGTCTTACAGACCTCAACTTTTGAGCGTTAGTGTAAATGCGTCCAGATATCATGTCTGTTTACAGGATTGCAGTGTAAGCGAGTTTGTTTGTGTGCACTCTGCTGGTAGTTGGACGACATTATATCGCTTTGTGTATGTTTATATTTGTCTGTGTATGAATATATCGGGCCATGAGTGTGGATTAGTGTTTGTGTGCACAAGTATGTGAATGTGTGTGGGTGAAATGTGAGTGTGTGTGTGTGTGTGTGTGCGTCAGTGTCGTACTGTGGGCTGATTCTGAGGGGAGGCTCTACTGGAGGAGGAATCTGGAACACTGGCTCCCTGAGGAGCGCTTGGAAAAAACCTCAGATCAAATGGAGAACATTCACTGCGCTGCTCCGCTCCACTGCCCTGCAACCGGCCAAGGTTGGGCCCTGGCTGTTAACAACACTCACCTCACTCTCTGGCTCACTCTTTCTCTCTTTCTCCCTCTCGCCCCCTTTCCTTATGTCCCCTGTGGTGCTGTGCAGCTGACCCCTCCCTCTCTAGTCTGGAACAGAAGGCCCTATAGCCTCCTGGGTTTGGCTCAGTCGAAGAAAGAGGCCCACTTTAGAGTCCACAGCACCAGTAGGCCTGTTCAGGTGTCCTCTCAGCCTGGTTTTGGTTATATGCGTAATTTTTTTATTGGTCCACCTTCACAATGTGTTGTGTATATAGCAGTGTTGACCACCCTGCGAGCTTCCTAAACTCATGTGGCAGGACACGGAGTGAGCAGAAGGCACGGATACACATGCGCACACACAGAGGTGACCGCTGCATGGCAGCTGAGCTCTTCTAGCCTGAAATTAAAATTCATTGGATGACATCCTTTGACCCATTTCTCACTAGATCGGTTCATATTTTGATCTGTATAGAAAATAAATGTCAGGTTGCGTGTTGCCGTAGAAGAATGGATGAGAAACACTGAAAGACTTTGGGGAGTAAGCCAGAGAACGGTCGAGTGAAGCAGGCAGCCGTGTGGGTAAACGAGAGAGCTGTCAGTCAGCTGGGGGGGCGGGCTCTCCACCTGTCAGATACAAATAGGAGGCGAGTGCTAATTAACCCGCCTTCAGAAGACTGAGGGGAACGGCAAGCGCTCCAGAGAGACAGACTGAGAGAGAGAGAAAGAGAGAGAGTGTTGGTGGGGGAGTTTGCAGTCAGTAGAAATAACTCTACACCGCTCACACTCTCTCTGTCACTGTTTCGAGAAGCAAAGAGAGGGGGGGAAGACGAATGGCTTCTTTTTTTTGGCCTTTTTGCCACTTTTATTTATAGGTGTAGTCAGAAAGGACAGGAAACGACTGGTAGAATAAGGGAGAATGGGGTCAGTAAATGTCACCAGCTGCTTTCAAACTTGCACTCATATGTGTTAACCACCATGCCACAGGCCTGACAGTGAGATGCACTTGTCATAACGCTTTTTGATTCCAGTGCATAATATTCACATATTCACAAGATTTACTTTTTACCTTGCAAACCTCTCGCTTTGTTTGTTTAAGTAACAGAATTTTTTCTGTAACTGTTATTTAAATGTGTGTGTGTGTGTAGATATATATAGATAGATAGATAGATAGATAGATAGATAGATAGATAGATTATATTTATTTTAATTAATTATTGAAATTTGTATTGACATTTGTAATTATTGAAATGTAGTATTTTTATGCATTTAGCTTTTATTTTTATTTATTTTTTATTTAAATGTATTAGCAAATTTATGTTTAATTAAACTAGTAAATATAATATTATTACACTTAACTCAATTTAGTTTCTATGCACTTCATTTAAAAATTGCATGTTTTAATATAAATTAATGAAACTAGTTTAGTAAATAAATATTTAAATAAAGTTTGTGAATGATGACACTGGCAAATCTGCAGAATTTTCTCCTGAGTTTATCTCATGATAATAGTATCCCATTTGTTCTTTCTCTTCAAGACAGTAGCATTCTGTGCACACCAACTAATTTACTTCTATAGACACTCACACACACACACACACACACAAAGCAGTGTGCCCTCTCCTCTGTTGGCAGGCTAGGTGGGGAGTTGTGTGTCTGGCAGGCAGTTGAAGTGTAATGGGGGTGTGTGACGGGGCCTCGGGGTGATTCAGTCCCTTGAGAGAGCAGTCACCCCCTTCATTCTTCCACTAAACACACACTCGCCCAGGGCACTTCACGCTATGAATACATATCCCTTTTCCACTTATCCACCCTTCCATCCATCCGTCTGTATGTCTGTCCGGGCCAACCGAAGACCCCCCAGCTCCTGCCTGTCGTCACAGCGGCAGCTGAATCCAGGGAGGCCAAGACTCTTATTAAAGTTGCAGATAATTTTCCCTCTGCCTTCATCCTAAGGAGAAAGAGGAGAGAAGTTTGTAACTTGATCTTGCTGTGCTGAGAAAAAGCTGGACAAGGACAAACTCGGATATTAGTACCCTAAATGAGTTTTATTGCCATTAGCTTAAATTATTTTGCTAATAAATGTGGCTGGACATCTCTGTGTATGTTAAAAGAAAGATTTATTGAATTAAGTACTTTTACCATGAAAAATAATATTGACTTGGTTAGGGAAAACAAATAAAAATGCTCTTACTGTACATGCTTACAGTGCAAGTTTGGTGCCCCCTTTCCACCGACAGGGGACCAATCTGGAACCGTTCCGCATGTCTTTGTTAAGCTGGAAAAATTGCCTGTATACTGGCCCCTAAAACCTGATGAATCAAATAGGAATCACTAGAAGTTTTGTTAAGATGTGTTTTTAAAAATATGTATGGCTCATAAACAAAAGCTTTGGGAAGTTTATTTTTGAACAGCTTTTAACGTAATCAGTTATATCATTGTTCAACTGTCAAGTCAGCAGAAACGCGGTCCGGAGAGAGGTTTGCCGATCCCTCTGTGGGAAAAGTATAGCCTCCATACGGCGACATACCCCATATTGCCTCATAGATCTCAATTGGAAGCGTGTCTTTTTTTAGTTTTTTACAAATCGTGAGACGAGCTGAAATTGTTGTCTCTTGTAATCGTCAGCATGCTACATGCGTCTTGAGCTGTATTTGCTTTCCCGTGCGTTTGCAGCACCTATATCAGAGGAGAGCGTGCGCGCGCTTATGCGTGTCTCTGTGTGTTTGCACAAATCAGACTACGCGTGTTCCCTCAAAGTGAGAGCTGCTTTGTGTGTTGGTCCTCCCTTACCCCCTCCATTCCCTCTCTCTCTGTCTCTCTCTCTCTCAGAGCCAGAGGGTGGCCTGAAGATTCCTCCACTAAGCCTTTGGCACAGATACAAATGCAGTCACAGCTGGTTGTAAACTCAGGTTTTCCAGGGAGAGCAAGAGCCCTGCCTCCATAAGAGAGAGAGATTGAGGGGAGGGGAGGGGGCACAGCATGCAGGGAGAGAGAGAAAGGGAGGGGGTGAGACGAAGGAGGGTTGTTTCAAAGCACACTGGAAGTCATTTTTCATCACAGGGTTCATTTTTCACGATGAAGTTCTTTTCTCTCTCCTTTTTCTCTTTCCCCGTCGCTGTCTTTCAGCGTCTCTTTTTCGTTTCCTCTCCACCTCCTTCTATACGTGACTCTACTTATCTCGTGTTTTTCCCCCCTCGCTCGCTCTCCTAGCCCTAGATTTTCCTCTTCCCCCTCTTATAAAATATGGATGGCACCAGTTTTGGGAGAGTTGAGAGGCTCTCTGGCAGAGAGAGCAGTGCTCTGTCTCTGTAGAGACTCGGTTTGTGCATGCACCTAAACACTTCACTGAGCAATCTGTCAACATGTCAGCAACACATGTTTTTTAAAAAAAAAAAAAAAAAAAAAAAAAAAGGAAAGAGAGAGAGAGAGGAAAAAAAAAGGAAAAAAGCGCTTCCAGAGGGAGTAATGGCTCCCACCAGGACTCCGAAAATGCTTTGAATTCAGCAGATTTCTATTGCGGGGGGACTCCCCTGGGGTGCCTTTTTTACAATGCCTGCATTTCAGAAATTTGAGCCAAAGACCCCTGGGGGCGTCCTTTCATAATGCCTGAAAATGTAGGGTTATATTGTGTGCAGTTCCCCATGGGGCCTTTATTAATACCTGAATTCTGAGGGACTGGAAATTACACAGGGACTCTGTGGGGGCCTGCGCTCGCACCAGGAAGGGAGAAAAACTCTGTGGGGACGTTCTCTCTTCTCTTCTCTTCCTTTTCCTTCCATCCTCTCCTCTCTCCATTTTTTTTTTCTTTCCTGCTCCACGCAAGAGCGAAATAAAAGAATTTGCCAAAGGACACAAAAAAGGAGCGTGTGTGTGTTGGCGGCAGCGTACTTGTATTCAGCTTGCCTTCTCGGAGGGAAAAAATCAGCAGATTAAAAATGTAACTCTCTCTCTTTCTTTCTATCTCTCTCTCTCTCGGCTGCTGTGTCGAGCAGGCGGGCGGAAGAGGGGAGAGTAAATATTTGGTCTGTCTGCGTGTGCCCAGGAAGAAGCCAAAATCTGTTGGAATATCCACACACGTTTTTTTTCCCGCTCGTGGAGATGGAGAGAGAGAGAGTTAATATTCCTGCCACCAAACGCACTCATTTGTATTCATTGGCTATACGAAGGGTGTGTACGGACAAATAAATGTACAGATAATCAAAGTACACAATTACAAATCTATTTCTTTTGGTGCTCATCCACACCAATACGCATAACTCACACAGTGCTTATTTGCACAAGCTCTGGCCACGCGTCCGCTTTGTTTTTAGGTTCAAATTGTCTCTTTTTTTTTTTTTTCCATCTAACACTAATGCATAAATATTACTCATTCATACATAAAGATCTGTGCGCGCTTCAGGAAGTGCACTAGTTCGAAAAAGATAGAATTAAACTTCTCGTTCCTGGATGTTGACTGCTCAACTTTGAGCCCCAAAGTCAGTCGAGGCCGTCTCCGCTCCCTTTGAATGACTCCAGGGTGCGTAGGTCCATTCTAAGATGGCCGCCCTTTTGTTGGATTTCCACAGGTACCAAGTCTTTGTCAGAGGCTCTGTAGGCGGAGGAGGTCAGGTGTTCCGGTCTTCCTTCGATCGCTTCACATCTTATTTAGGGTTTTGTCCAAGAATGTGACCTCCGGTTGGTGGGTGTGACCTCGGTGACCCTGGGCGTTGGAGAATAGAGCCATCACCAGGTTCTTCGCGGGGAGTCGCGGTAATGAGGAACAGCTTGTTCTCTCCGATTCAGTCCGATGACGCCCCCTCCTTCTCCTTCCGTCTCTCACCCTGTAGTGGATAACCCAAACTGCCCTCTTTCTCCCCATCTCCCTCTCTCCAGCTCTCCTGCAGTGTCCTTTCTCCCTTTCTCATTTTCTTTTCACTCACTCCCCACCTCCTGTTGAGTTCGGCCCATTTGCCCCCAACTCCCTTGCTCTCTCAATCTCTGGCTTCTCCATTATGGTTTGTGGCTACTAGCTGTGCTCCTCCACTCCTCACTGGCTCCCTATAGCCAGCTTAGCGTGGGCCGAGTGTGGGCGTGGAGCGGGCCCCTGCAGGTCTGGCCCTCAAGATGCGCCATTGCCGGTATTGTTACAATACAGTTCCAAGATGCGGTCAGGTGGCATCGTATGTCAACACACCTCGGAGCTGCAAACCTTGGGTACACGCACACACCGAAACCGACTTACTCTTTCACATTCTCACACTCAAGGGGCCCAAATTGCACATGCACACACACACACTCACATACATACACACACTTGGTGCAGTGGAGCCAAAGGGCAGTGTGCCAGGGGGAGAGCTGTTATAATAGTTTTAACCCTGCGCTCAGGTGTGGCTCGCCTTTGTCAAGTGAAATGTCAGGAAAAGCAGTGCCCCTGGGACGTGCGCACGGAGAGAAACGGGCAAGGCTGTCTGAATCCACACTCTTTTCAAAGAGCCCCAGCCTTTCCCCCTCTGCAGACAGAACAGAGTCCATTAACCGCGGTCGCCAGCATACACGCTCACACACTCGCCCTTATTGATACACACTCACTGATTCAGCACATAGACATGTGCATTCTAGTAGAGATGGGCCATACGCGCCCATAAATGCTTTTCCTTTTTTCATGTTTTGTTACTTTTAAATTTATGTGCGATGGAAGGCTGTTCCTGGACCTAGCAAGTCTGCGTAGGCATTGGGGGAAAAAATGGACACTCAAAAGTGACAGATTTGGAACGCTCGACATAGGCAGCAACTCACAAATAGAGCTGTTATAGTGAAGCACAGTTGACCCTTACAGAATTTGATGCTAAGCTAATGACATGATGCTCTGAGCTTGTTTTCTTCCCAAAAACCGATAAGTGCCAATGCCATGCCACAACACTGAACCCTTACCATAACCTTTATATGACGTTGATTGCTCATTCTAATTACTGTTTGTTGCTGTTGAATACATCTGATTTTTCCGAACCCTAAATTATATCCATGAAGTCTGATCTTTTTTTTTACACGTTATTGAATATTTGAGTTAAATAACAAAATCAGCTGTGTACAGGGTTTATGCTTAAATGGTTTGGGGAATAATATCATCACTAATACACCATATTCACACAGGTTTTCGAAGGTGATATTGTGTAATCGTTTTTTATAATCATTTTATAATACTTTGCTGTATAGAGCTTTTTATTTGTGTTAATTTTATTTAAATATTTTATATATATTTAAAAAAAGATATTATGTTATTCTTTTGGTTTATTCCTCCAGGACTGTTTCTACCTATAAATTAGGAAATCATAATTATGACATCCATCCAGTGATTTTCATTGCAATCATTTGGAGTCTGTCTGTAATTTTAAATGTTCTTGTTGATTTCATTGTTGTTGTTCATAATTAGTACACGCTATTCATGCAAATTAAATTTTATAGTCACTGTTCACAGCTTATCGATGACAGTTTGTTTCTCACCTGTAATAAGTTGAAAAAAATTATGAGCCCACTAGGTTTTGGACCAGAACTTGCATCAGTGTGTCCTATCTCAGGGTCTCAAGACATAGCGGCCAATCACAGTGTGTTTTGTAGTAACATAAAATGCCGCCCTACTTTGATGTGAATGTTATGTCTTCTCAGAAGACCCTCAGAAGCTTCAGATGCACTTAAACACATCTTATATCTCACATTCTCATTTCCGTAGTTACGAGAAATAGCTAATATTTTGCACACGGCCCTCACTCTGTGAAAGTGTCCGCAAATGATAGAGAACCTCTTTTCCAATCTCCCCATGAGGACAGCCCCCCTCGGGGACCTCTGCCAGCCTCAGGCAGGCTCTCAAACACCCATTACGCCCTCCCTCTATCTCTCTCGCACATACACGCACTCATACACGGTGACGTCAGTGGCTGGTTGCTCCCCTGGGTGCCGAGAGCAGTCTTTGTTCCCCCTCGTTTTCCCCCTCCCCTCTAGTCCTGCTCCTCTCCATGTCCTTTGTCCCTGGAAATAGCCATCCAGCTAAGTGCCTGATTGGAATCCTTCGCATCTTGGCAGGGTCGCAAGGGGGGGGCCTCCAAAACCGCAAGGGAGTGAGAGATGGATGGATAGCAGGAGAAAGAACAGGACAGGTCTAGATTTAGAGCGTAATATCAGACGAGGGAGGGTATATACGTTGTTTTTTTGTCCTTCTTTCAGTGGAATTAGTGCGGTAGGTGCGTATTGTTTTGTTGAGGCTAGTGACAGTGGAGCATCCCAGGAGAAACAGAGGAAGGGAAATGCTGGATGGGGGTTGAGTGTTCAAAGGAGACGGTCCTCTATTGGGGTTAAAGATCTGGAGAATCCTTCTGCTGTTCCTCCGAGCTCAGATCCTACGTGATCCACCCTGCCTTTGTAAAATATTTAAACCTGTTTCTCATTTCTGGGGAGGATAGGAAACTCGCTGCTGAATAAGTAACCAGACTTGGGGGTGGGTGGCATCACCGGCACAAACTCCACCTCGAAAAAGACGATAAATCCAATACGCACCACCAGATGAGAAAAAACAAAACTTGTCCCATTATTAGCCTTGGTGTCTCGCCATCGCCGCCTTTCCCTTCTTTCTTTCTTCCATTTTATTTTATTCTTTCTTTCTTTTTTTTCCCTCCGTTTAATGAGAGCAGCTCATGTGGAGCGCAGTAGGGCCGTGGCGGACCTGCTCTCTGGCTGGCTGGTGGGAGCGCCCTGCTCAAGTAATGAACTCCCCCAGGACACAGCACAGCAATGCGGGCCTGTTTCCACGCTCCGTTCCCAGGGCGGGCCGGGACTGCTTTTGCCGCTGCAGACGCCACTGCTGGGTGGGGAGACGGAGAGAAAGAGAGGGAAACGGAGAGACTGGTTACCCCCCGGTCTGCTGCCAAAGTGTGCGGCCTGCGAACGGCTAGATAAAATGTGGGGGTTTGGAGGAGAGGGAGCAAGAGAGGGAGCGTCGGGAGGCTCCGACAGCTGTGGGGGGCTTTGGGTTGACTGGTGAGGGGCTGATAACGGGTCGGTATGGATCGGAGATGAGTAATAATCCACAGGCATTCCGGGAAAGTTTAGGGTTTCGCGTTGAAATGAGTTGTGTGTGTTGGTTTGGGATTGTGACAGTGTAGTGGCATCATATGTCCAGCTGGTAAAAACTGCATCCTGGCGTGGTAGAAAATGATGGGATTTGATATTTATTACTTAATTTTTATGTTCTTTTTTTTTCATTTATTTTTCTGCATTGATTGTGGGCTTGTGTGTGTGAATTTATGTGTGTGTGTGTATATATATATATATATATAATGAAGTTGTTAAAAAATTTAATATTTAAATTTGGTCAAATATGCCATATTATGCCATATATCAAAATATGTAATATATGTACACTCCAGGTGCAGGATATATATGAAACATTGTGAAAGACTCAGAGTTTTGTAACCTCAGATTGCTTGGATATCAAGTGTTTTTACATCATAAAATTTTAAAGATATTGAAAAATATATTATTTTTGGTATTTGACAGTTCAAAAACAACATGAAAGACCCCTCAAAAAACAAAAGCAAAAATTATTTAGTTTTGTCACACAAACCATTCCTTGTTTTCCCCACCATTATTTTGTTTGTGAGACTTTTTGGGTTTAGTTTAATGTGGCTTTTGGTTTTGTGACTGTCTCTTTAAGAGACCAATCGAGTTAAAAGACAAAACAAATCTGCTGTCCAAATTATGGACCATCAGTAACTGAAACTCTCAGAGCAGAAAGCAAGCCTAGTGTCTTGTGGTATAGCAGAGGAATCAGTGGTGATTTTGTTGTGATTACGTTACGATGGAGAGTTTCCACCACCGGTTTAGGTCAGAACGGATAAACTTCTTGATGTAGACAAGGCAGCATCATTACCCCTGAGCCTCAAAAATGCGATATGTGCATGTCAGAGAAGCTTGGCAGGACACTATAGAGATCCAATCGCGCATAGACAAGAAGTTGTTCCACTATTTGCACCGAAAGCCAGAGCCAAGTCTTAAATCTAATTTTGGCCACAATCCGCAATCAATGAAAAATCCTCAATGTGATATTTCAGAACTTTGGAGAGTTGGAAAATATACTGTGCAGCAGCAGTCATGAAGTGAAGAGACAGTTTAGCGAGGATGGCGTGACTTGTTGCCCGATATAGACCGAACCCTTGTATTTCTCTCTCAACGAGAGTCATTTCACAGCTCAGATACATCAGAGGCCCTTGTCAGACACTTTCCAGAGATAACAACATTTCCTCCAAATGAAATAAGGTATGAGCGATTGTTTTTTTTCGTTTCGACGTAATAATACCCATATGTCCTTAATTATTCATATTTTAGTAATGCAGTCTCTTAATGGCTGGAAACACAAGTAAGTAATAAAACACTTGGGGGTTTGATTTAATTTAATTTTTTTTTTCATATTAATTTAATTTTGGGGCATGTGTGCGAGCTTGTGCAGCAGGAAACGCACCCCTTTCCATATTGGCTTTGTGCTTTTGCTTATGTGTGGTGAAGAGAAAGAACAAAAGAGAGGTGAGAAACAGGTTACGTCGATAGGTCCTTATGCAGACATACAGGCCTATTTGTCTTTTCCTTTCCACAATTTTTCTAACTTTTTCTCTTTCTTTTCTTCTATTCCTATGTATAGCAACACCTCTGTCAGCAGTTGCACATCTTCTGTCTTTTTTAATCTTCTAAGTGTTTAAAAACAGGTACAAGTGTATTTCATACTCGTTTGATGATTGGGCATATATTTATACAAACAAATAATTAAAATCCAGACTTGCATTGCCATATTTGATCTTCTTTAACTTAGACCAGTACACAACCACCCACCTCCCAGAGCACCTTACATATACCATCCTAGAGTCTTTTTCCTCATCACATTTGCATTAAAAATGTATAAATGTAGTTGTTAATGATTTTAATGATTAAACCCACACCTCTCCAGTGGTTGAGTTTGATAGCATCCCATTGATGAAGACAACACCGACCCTGATGTTCTTCCATAGGATAGAGTAGGAAGAAGGAGGGAGGGCATACATGAAAGCCGGATAATTGTTGAAGCCATTTTAATGTTTCTGTTCTCCCACGTTATTAAAAAGTGGTGGTGGGGCCGCATTTGATGTCAGGATGGGGCTGCACTTTTACTGTTAGTCCCACTGCAATCCTTTTTTCTGCCGTGGAGTCCGAGCAGCTAGTGGTTGCCATTGATCTACTGCACCCGTCACGCTGCCCTCTACCACACTGTGTGCCTCATTGTATGTGTATGTGTATGTGTATGAGAAGACTTTTTTTATTCATATATGAGCAGGCATTTGTATTCATGCTTGCATGTGCATTTCATGCATTTTACATATGGGTGAATGTCTATACGCATTGTATGTTTGAATGCAAGTCTGTCTGGAGGTCAGCTTGCTTCTCCTCCCCAGAGAACAGCCCCTGGGGCGATGCTAGAAGTTCCCAACAAAAAGTTTTTTTTTTCTCAACCGGTCTAGTCACAGTGGACAGCCATCCCTCCCGTGGGGTAGCAGGGGGGCTCCCTGCATGGGCCGGGGCCTTGCAGGGACCGAGGGGGAGGGCCAGAACGGGATCTGGCAGCGTTTGTGTGTCCTGGTAGGGGTTAGAGTGTGTGTGTGAAGGACTAGCGCAAAGGCAACCCCAGGAGCCAATGGATTGGAGAAGTTTTCACATTGCCTCCATACTCTCTTTCCCTCTCCCCACGCTTTAGCGGATGTAGGCCGTAATTACTGGACCCCCTGGCTTCCCTTTCTCCCGACCGCAGCCTTTGATCTGTTTCATGTCAGGCAGATTTTTTTTTCCCACTCGCTGTACCTTTGTCTCGTCCTCCCTTTCTTTTCTCTGCCGCTCCTTTTCCCCCGGCTGAGCCCCCTTTGATGGAGACAGTTTGCGCTCTTTAATACACAAAGAGAATTTTCTCTCTCCCCACCCTCCATTTTGTTTTAAAGTTGGGTCCTTTTTGTTGACAACCACATTGAACTTGATATGGATTTTTTTTTCTTCTGTTTATTTGGTGTTTTGTCCATCCTCGTGACCTTGATTAAAGGTACAGTGCTCATTTTTTGCCCTCCCCCCCGTCACTGTGTTAAAAGTGAAATAAACTCACAAAGCTAATGGCTGGCCACTCTTTGGGTCGTCCTGGCGTCTTTTTTGCGTTTGAACAGTCGAGAAACAAGATACAGGCGACGTGTGTTTTAGTTTAATGCGCGTTCTTAACATTGTGTGTGTAGGAGAGAGTCTCAGGGAGTGCATAGGTTTAACAAAAATAATAATCCACTGATGAAAACAGTCCAAAGTGAATATGCTCACCTGTTGGCGGTCGCGCATTGTCCGTTGTTTAGCGCGTGTCCCGCCGGGCGTTGATCCATAGCCTCCCGCGTGCATGGAAGTGGGAACTGTGTTTGTTTGTAAAGTAATGGCATTGTTAGCATAATGCTGGGTTGATTTGCTATTTGGTGTGGCTATTCTTTTGGGCTAATTGCCACGCCACATAGCGCTCCGGCAACGTTAAAGGCCCGGTGTGAGATTTTATGAACGCTCAAATCTGATAGGCGCTATCAGAGCTGGTGTGGGTATGGTCCAGCGATCAGCTTTTGTTAACAGATACCAGACAGGCGGTCCGTTGTGACTTTGCTTGTTAAAAGATTTTGTGTGTGTGTGATTGTTCAGAACTTGCCTTTTGATTGATGTTTCTCTCATTTCTTGCTCTCTGTCTGTATGAAGCTTAATGGTAGCGGTTAAAGGAATAGTTCAGCAAATAATTACAGTTCTGTCATTATTTACCTACCCTGGTGGTATGACTGTCTTCTGTGAAATGCAAAAAGAGATGCTGCTAGTTAGGATATCCAAGCTTATCCAAGAAATTATGTCTCATAAAACATATAATTTTCTCATTTCATGCAAAATTATATGTTTTATGAGATTTGTAAGCAATGATGGAGGGAAAGATTTTCACTGAATAATGAATATACAAACAAACAAAGTTTGTACTATAGTAATATTCTTTTTTTAGTATCCTGTATTATGTATACATATTGAAGAAAAAATCTGTTCCTCATGCCAAGCTTTAGGAGGCACACCAGGTTTAAGAAAAGTGCAAAATGCCACTGGTTCTCACATCTCATAACATTACTTAACACCAGCTTTTAGTACGCAGCAGTGTGAATGTTACTTGAGACTCAAGGTTTCAGTGTCTATAATGACTTCAATATATATAATGACTTAGTCTGGCTGATTTGCTTTTTATTCATTTTTAGAGCCACCATTAATTGTACAATAAAAGAAATTACATATCAATCTCTATTTTTGTTTCATGGAAGAAATTCATACGGGTTTGGGGATGACACAAGGGTGAGTAATCGATGACAGAATTTTCTTTTTGGGTGAACTGTCTCTTTAAGGACAGCTGTTTGAGTTTCTATGTGTTGTAAGTGTGTGTGTGAGAATGGAGAGAGACAGTCAGAAACAGTGCGTGCTGCAGTAATGACAGTGGTGAGGTGCAGCTGTTTGTGTTTATATGTGTCATACTGGAGTGTGTGAGAGGTTGAACAGCAGACAGGCAGTGAGAGGCCGTGTGTGCTGCCGTAATGACAGTGCTGAGGTGCAGCTCTCTCTGCGTCCTTGAACCCCGGCTGGGTGCTCTGGTGTCACCCTGGGGAGTGCACCGTTTAATACCACAGTAATTATCCTGTCCTTATTCACCACATTGCCGTCCAGGTGTCTCCTTCACCCTGCCTCGCAGCGTGTGTGTATCTGTGCGCATGAACGTGTGTGTTTTAGTGTGATTTTTTTATAGAGCCGCTGCCCTGTATTTTTATGCCTCTTAATATTCATGACACCTTTTCATTAACTCGTGTGGGTATGTGTGTGTCTGTCAGGTTTTTTTCGCTGTTTGTGTGTTGACATTATATGCGTGGTTCTGCGTGTGCTAGTTGCTGTTTACTCAACTGTTTGTGCATTAATGTCAAAGCATGTGTTTGCGTGTGTAGTTCTTGTGTGTAGGCGTATATGCACGTGTGTATGTGATGTCTTTCTCTCTAGATCTCCAGCTTACCGTCTGTCTGCTCTCCCAGTCTGTGTGACTAATGGCAGGTCCAGGTGTTCCTCTCAGTTCCGGGGGTCCCTTGAGGTGCCGATGGCTCCCTCTGTGGCAGCATGGGCAGGAGGTACCCGCCTCTCTCTGCCTGTGTGGAGGGTCCCCAGGGCCCAGGAGCCTCATGAGGGCCCCAGCCTTAACCCCCCCTCCACTCTCAGCTCCTCTTATAGCTTAGATATTAAAGTGCAATATTATGCATTAGCTCATGTTGTGTCAGCCTGCTGTCTGAACTGAGTGTGATGAGATAAAGTTTAAAAACTATTCTATTGTCTTTGTGTGCTGCTTAAAAACAAACAGCACTGCTAGTTTACTTGGGTTCTGGAGAATGAATGAGTCATATGAGTCAGTTCTTTTAATAAATCATTCATAAAGTCAGTTTGAATCAGTCAGACAAATCCTTCACTGAAAAACTTGCTGCACTCCTGCTCAAAAGTTTGGGGTTGGCAAGATTTTTACATGTTTGCGAAATAAGTCTTTTATGCTCACAAAGGCTGTGTTTGAGTAAAAACAGTAATAATGCTAATTATTTTTCAGTTCAAAAGTTCAAAAGAACAGCATTTATTTGAAATAGACATTTTTTGTGAGTATGTAAAACCCCTATTACTTTAGATCATTTAAATTCATCCTTGCTGAAGAAACCTATTAATTTCTTTCTTTCAAAAACAAAAACAAACCAAAAAAATACTGCCCCTAAACTTGTTAGAATGTGTATACTGATATATAAAAGATAAAAAAGCATGCTTGTGTCAGTGTTTTCAGTTTAAAGGAAGAGGTTTATTATTTTAAAAAAGGCACATGCAGGTACATACAGTATAACTCTATAAAGCTAACTCACTAGCAGTACCTGCTGTCCCCTGACCTTACTGTAGGGGGCGATACACATGCCAGTGTTTCCCAACCCTGGTCCTGGATTAGCTCCAGCACTGCACATTTTGCCTCTTTCTAATCAAATATACCTGATTCATCTGATCTTTTCAGTACTCCAGGATCAGAGTTAAGGAAAGACTGCTCAACACATATTAGATGCACTAGAGTTCAATACAGTTGGTTCATAGGGTAACAGATTCTAATCTAGTCTGCATTTCTGTTCCTCTTATTTTTTTTCAACTTATTCAACAATTCTTTTGGTTTAGGAATAAAATGTTGAAAAAGCATTGGATTGTCTGATTTAGCCTCAGCTCTTTAGTGCCCTACACTGCTCCAGTGGTCATCTCCTGCACTGCGGGTTTGTGCAGGTGTAAGTGGATTACTGTAGCGTCAACTTGTCAGCTGGGAGCACTTGTTTGAGGGCTTGAGGTGGATTAAACACTCATCAGAAATAAGGTGCTTAGCCCATCATGCCCCAGAGACAGTTATATGCTAAGCTAAGTGCGATGGCTATTACTATCATGCCCATTTTTACACTGAATTTGGGCAGTGTGCTAACAGCTAATTGTTCAATCATTTTTAGCATAAGTAATGCTAAGTTTCCTGATGTGGATGGCAGGGTGTGCTCATATTGTAGTTAGCATGAAGCGTTCTCCATTAGCCTCCTCCTGTAGCTCAGGAGCCTGCGGGCACATCGACTATTTTTAACAATGAGGTTTGGCTGATTGAGTTCAGGGAAAAGAGGGGTGGTCAGAGACAGACACTGTAGACTGCAGAACCTCTGCATATATTGCACACTGTCAGTGACAGGACATGCCAGATTTAGATAGAGAAATTGTTACCATATTAAGTTCAAACATGTTCACTAGACCACACTTTTAAAGGTAGTTTTTGGGGCATATAGTATTTGGTAAATTCAGAAGACACTCACCTCCTAAGATTTTTAAGGAAAGTATTTGAATTCCATTTTTTTTTAATTAAACATGCATTTAAAAAAAATCATATGATATATGTGTGTGTATATATTTATTTTGTTTGTTTTGTTTATTTATTTTCCTCCATGGCCCCTGTAGTGTAAATGCAATTTTTTATTATTATTATTTTTATATAAGTGTATGTGTGTATATGCATAATTACATTTCATTTTGTATTTTCACAAAGCGGACTAAGACTTCCATTAGTGCCCCTGCTGTATGTTTTGATAAAATAGCAAAGGTCATTTTATGTTAACAGAGGGAGCAGGTGAGCTTTAACCTAAAGCTTTTTTTTTCGGAATCGGTTTGATCAAATAGTGCCAAGAGGCAGAATACAGTGTGTGATCTGCTTAGAGGCCTGTCTGCCTCCGAGCACAGATCATAGAGAAAAAGACATAGACAGACGGGTACAGTAAGCAATGGGAGAAACGAACAGGGACACATTTAAACACATTCACCTTCTCTCTCCCATCTGTTATGCATATGCTCTCTCGCTCTCACTCACAAAACACATACAAACACATGCAAATGCACATCTCAGCGATGGAGGGTCACGTTCCAGGTTATGTGAGGTAGATGTTTGTGTGTGTGGGGTACTTTAGAAGGGAACAAAGTGCTTGTTTAGCACCGCTTTCCTGCATGGCTAGGCAGGCAGCTGCTTCCCATTGACTTCGTACTCAGTGGGAACCTGACTGCACTCACTATACACTCCCAACCAGTAAAACTTGTGACACATACCACTATCAGACAGAAGACAAAAAGAGCGATCGAGAGAGACATCAAATGAGTGCTGTCCACATATCTGCTTTAAAACGAGATTAAAAACATTTGTATTTATCTGGAACTGCATCTTAATATGTGCCCTTTTTATTATATATTGTACTACACTACCATTGAGATTTATAATTTTTTAAATGAAATTAGTACTTCTAAGACATAAGAGACTTCTTTTAACTGGTGTATGTGGTATTTATGATCTAATGAATGAGTGTGCGAGTCAGCTGTTTGTGGATGAATGTGTAATATGAGTTCATAACTCAACATTTCCCATTTCCCTGTCTTTCCACAGCTCCTCTTGTTGTTGTATGAAAGTCAGGCAATGTTCATCATTTCTAAAACAACAAGCCAGATAGAACAAACTTTTTTTCTCGCACACATCATCACTCTATACTCAACCGTACGTGGCAAGTATAGTAAAGAAGCCAACCTTTGAAGGAAAACAGCAAAAGAGAAAAAAGAGAGCGGCAGAAGCCAAACGTCTCATCTCTGATGCTGGAGTTGTGAAGAGGCTTGTTTTGGTACACTTCACATGTAATTAATCTGCAGCTGTTTAACAGTGCGGGCCCCCGCCGCTCGCGCAGACTGAGCAACACAAGAGTCAAACGGAGCTTAACCACTGCCAGTGCCCCTGTCGTCACGCAACCTCTCCCTCAGTCTTTATCTCTCCTTCATCTCACCTTCCCTCTCTCTGTCAGACAAACACAGAGTACTTACGTTTCACCTTTGCGCCCCTAAAAATGCTTAGCGTGTAAATCATCCTCGCTAAAACGCCATTGGCTTTTCTGCATCTAAACATTATTAATGGCTGAAGGCTTTTAATTGGGTTTACAGCAACTTTATCTTCTGTAGAAAGGCTTTAGAAGTGATTTCATCTGTGTCTGGTTAGTGTTTAAAGGAGCGTTCCGGGTTAAATACAAGGTAAGCTTTATCGGCAACATCTGTGGGATGTTATGAGCTGACTATCAGCATAGTTCTTGATTAGGTTCATGTTAAATTTTGATCCAGTAATAGACATTATCAGAATCAGAACGAGCTTTATTGGCAGGTATGTTTACACGTAAGAGGAATTTGTAAACCAAATCCGTGGTCACAGAGCTGCACAGACCCTAGTTTGGGCATCTCAGTCAAAAAATTTTAGATTTTAAGAAATTGTATCAAGATTGTTTAAATGAATGTGATTTTTGAAATCAGTCTAGAAATTCAATATTTTTCCTAGTTCTAGTGTGGAAAACATGTGGTATCGCAGTGGTGTGAGCGATCTGCTCGTTCTTCTGCCCATCATTTCCTGTCCTCTCTCCAGCCTCTCTTGTCGTCATGTTAGCACTGCACCCATCTGTACACCACTTTGTGGTCTCTAGAGGTGAGTGAGTGGTCAGGCTCCAGAACGTGTTCCATTTCTCTTCCTCACCTGGGGGTCGCCAGAGGGGAGATGGGGAGCAGGCTGTCAGCTGTCCTTGCCTTCCCAACCCCCTGCCCCTCACCTTCTGCCCTGGGAATGAGTCCGGCTGCTCGGACGCTTATGGGCGCCAACTACTCCATATGGGCCGTGGGCAGCAAGAGTGTGTGTCCTCCAGGATTCCGGCCCCTGACAGACAGTCCGTCCTGTGACATCACTGTAGTACGCATATGTGTGTGTGCGCTAGGGTACATATGAGTGTAAATACATGGGTTTCCTCCAGAATTATGATTTCTGACAGACTGGCTACACAATGACATCACCTTGGCATGTGTTTGCGTGTTTGTGTCCTTTAGGAAAAGACCCCTAACAGACTGTGTCCCTGGAGCCCCCTGTAGGGTACCGAGAGCAATGCCAGGGGTCCTGCGAGCACAGACTGGAGAGTGTCAGCTTGATGGAGCAGAGACCGTTAGGGACAGCAAACATGAGTTTGTGTGTATGTGCGTGTTTGTGTGTCCACTAGGACCAGGCCCCTAACAGACTGTCTCCCTTGAGCAGCGGTGGGGTACGGCAGAGGCAGAGAGTGTGTCAGCATAGAAACCCAAAGGAACATGGCAAAACAGTCGGGGGGAGAAATACAGGAGTCTGTTTGCTTGCTTGTGTGTGTGTGTGTGTGTGTGTGTGTGTGTATATTTCAGTTTTGGTAAACAGGTGTTTGGTCTCAGAGACTCTGCTCCCTGAGGACTGCTGGCCATGTGGTCAGTTCCTGCATGCCGCCCCCCCCCCCCTTCTCGTTCTCTCACTCTTCCACTCTATCTTACCCTCTTAGCAACATAGCTTTGTCCTTTGTTGTTTGGTTATGACTGTCCCGTTGCCTAGGGGAGAAAGGAAGGAAGGAAGATAGGGAAGAGGGTGGTCTCTGCGAGAAGCCCAGAAAAAGAAACGAGAGAGATGAACGGAGAGAATTAAGATGAATTGCCAGTAAAAACTCCTATAGGCCTATACTCTGGAAGTTGTTTTCCCCTGGCTCTTGCTTCAGGCCTGTCTGGCCGGCGTGCTGGGTTGCCCAGTGGGAGCCCAGGGTGGAAGTTGTTTTTCTGCCCCCTACAGTGTGTCTCTCCTGCCCCGGGCTGTGGGCAGAGGGCCAGGGGAAGGGGCTGTGAACTGGGCAGGGGGGCTGCTGGGAAAGGTGGAGGTTTTGGGCAGGGGGCCAGGCTTATAGGTGGCGGGGGTAGAGGAGGGGTGAGAGGTCAGGGATGTGGAATGTGACTAGGTGAAGTGATAAGACTCGGGTCTAGTTAGACCAGGACTCTACCAAATCGCTTTTCCCTTTGTTGTTATTTTGCAACATGTTGGAATGGTTATATTTATTGCACATGTTGAGTGCACATGAACACCAATTAGAAGTCACCAGCAGGAAATTTGTTGCTTTCATTTATATCTTTGACTTTGAGTTTTACCGCATGTCAATTAAACATTTAAGGCAGAGTTGAATTAGTTTAATTCCAAAACAATTTACATTTTGAATAAGCCACTTTTGTCCTTCCTTGTAAAATAAATAAATAGTCTTCTTTTTCTTTTTTAAACAAAATGTCACAAATAATTAATTTACAGTATTATCTAAATAATGTTGTTTAAGTTTGCTTATTTGCAGCATTAGGGATAGGCACCATTTTTTAATCTGACATGAATAAAAATCCTGCTGTGATTCTTAGATATGATGTCCATTTAATAGGAATGACGTAATTTTAGTGTTTTATCAGCTGAACAATTACATTACTATTATAATTAGCATAGCTTCAGGCTAAAAGCATTAGCATGATGTTCTTTAGAATAGGTCCTAGGTGTAGTACTAAAATTAAACATCTGTGGAAAGAGTTTTAAGCTTCTCCAGCAAAAATACACAACATTTAGATGGTGAAAAATACACAGAACATTTTCCACGACTGCACTTTCTGGGTACTTCTGAAGCAAAATACTTACTAGCATTTTAGGACAAAGCGAGTTGTTACTAGTGGCATCTAAGCTAGATGGATGATGAGATTAATCAGGCCAAAACCAGAATGTTTGCCTTCATTTCAAGTTTGAATAGAATATTGGAATGAGTGTGATACTGGTTTAGTGTTGGTGTGGTTGTTGTCAAAATGTGCATATTTAAACTCGTCTCCCATGTAGCATAAATTTCAGTGTGTTAATCATTGTGGAATGGCTGTATTGTTTTTGGATAGTGTGTTGTTCCAAAAGGGGAACAGCAGTGCTGTATGTCATAAGTGTGGGTCTGCTGTATATGCCTCCAAGCGCTAATGAACACACTAGCCTGTTTTGGCTCTGACGTTTGGCTCGTGTCGGTAGGGGCATTCACAAAATCCACAGCTCTGGTGTTGGGAGAGATGGAGGGGATCGCCCCCCCCCCTTCTCTATCTGGCTCCCACCCCCCCATTTCTCTATCTGTCCTTGTGTCTGATAAAGACGAGAGAGGACAGACATCAGACCGAGAACGTCTTCATTACCGTCTTCCACCATGCTTCCGGCCCCGCATGCCAGCGCTTTGGCTAGCCCATTAACTGGCCCGATGTGGTTCAGCCCAGCCCAGTCCGGTGGAGGCATAAGGGTCTGTGCAGGATGGGGGGGTCTGCTCTTGAACCTCCTAGAATTATCCACAGATTAGGTGCTGGGGTGGCTGCCGCCATCACCATGTGTTTCTGTTATCACGGTCCCAATTACCAAGCCCCGTTCGAAGCGGGGTGGCAGGCCCATGCCTGGACATCAGAATGTGTCCTTCTGCCAGTCCTGTCTTCCCATTCTTCCCTCCCTCGCTACACCCTTCCATCCTGTGCTCCACCCCTCCACATGGGACAGGCTGGCAAGGAGAAGGCCAGCGCCAGGGGCAACCACCAGAGCAGCCTGTTAATTCGGTAATGAGTCACAACATGAAAGAAAGTTTGGGGATGGAATGTGGAACAAGTGAGAAACAAACTGTCAGAGACTGAGAAAATCTGAAAAGAAAGGGAAGGTCGGTCAAGCCTGTAAATGTGGAAAGAACAGGAGCGTGGAAGGAGCCCCATGTTTTTGCGCCCATTCCAGTCGCCAGTTCTTTTCTCTCTCTCTCTCTCTCTCTCTCCCCCCTCACTTTTTTCTTTCTGTTTCTTTTCTAATTTAACTTTTCATTGAAATTTCTTACCCTGTTTAGTGCTCTTGCCAAGTCCCCCGGCGGACAGATGACAAAAGCCCCCTAAAAGCCATGTGATCTTCCATTTTCCGACAGCCACACTTCTGAGGATTAAAGCTATTTAATGACTATAATCTCCCTCTTTCTCAAAAGTGATTTCTCACATTCTGTCGCAGTCAGAGGGATTGCATTAGCATTAATAGATTTATAATTCGCCAGAATGACCACATGTGCCAGGAGGTTTTTTTTTTTCTTTTGGGCTCCATTCTTTTCCTCTACTCTGCCTCTTTTTTTTCCCTCCTTTTTTCTGGCTCTGAACTCAAGCAAGTGTTTCTTTGTATCTCTTGCACTGTGGTACATGTCTGTGTCTCAGCAGGACGGCCTACCTGTCAGTCGGCACCCCCACCATCACCACCATACCCGCCCCCTCTCACCTCCACAGTGGCTGGATCAGAGAATGGCCTGTCAGGGGCCACAGTCTCATTGTGCAGCCAAAGAATTCACCACGGTTAAGTCCCTTATGGGCTTTTCATCTGGGCTCTTTCATTGGACCACTGCAACACTTTCTCTCCTGTGTTGCAAGGGTTTTAGGTTGTGTTGGGATGGCTCTTATCCTGACATGGACACAAAAGCATGAGAACAGAACAGGGGGAGGGCACTGTACTTGAAGGAGGGAGGGGAAAGTAGCAGAGGAGGTGGGCAGGGATGTCTTACCCTAAATGTAATCTGAGAAAGTGAGTGAGACTGAAACAGAAAATGAAAGCGTTACAGAAGAAGGGTACACATGGGCACAAACATGAGTGCTTTCATTTTTTTATTAGACATTCTGTGTATACTCTTGTCGTTTTGTCTGTATTCTCTCTGTTTTTTATTTTAGTTGATCTATTGATAGTTGTGTTATGCATTAAAATGGAAAAAGCCAAAATGCATATAGTGAATTTAAAAAAAAAAATCTAATTTTTTAGAATCACTTTCTTATATTCTGTTAATAGTAGACGTGAATCCCATCATAAAGCTTGAGATGCATGATTTATGAAATACTTAAATGTTAAATCTGAATCTGAATCACCTTAACCTGGAAAAGGCTCCCTTTTGATAGAATGACCTCTTTAAGTATTTTCCTCATGTCACACTTCCTTCTCTTATTTTACTTCTTTACTGATATCTCTATTTTTAACTTTTTCTTTACTCCAGCTCTGAATTCATTTCTCGCTTAAAGCTAAATTCATAATTCATGGTTTTACAAATTTCTACCCACAAACCCCCGTGGAGATTTATTTGTTCTGCACAGCACCTACATTTTAAAGTGGATCGATTCATCACTTGAATTTATTTTCTACAAATTCTGCTGTGCTCACCTTTGTGTAATGGGAGAGTAGTGGGCGGAAGTAAAATCCTACAACTGCCATATGGAGTTGAAGTTATTAGTTTATACAATACACGCTGAGGTGATGCACTTTCTTTGTTCTTTTTTTTCCCTTTTCCCATTGCGTTGGGTCGTAGATTGTGACTCTGTTTCAGTGGGTTTTTCATTTCTAATTAGAATACTGAGCATAGGAGGCCATTGTTACATTTGGCTTGTGAGTGCAGATGGAGCTTTTAGGGAATGTGAAGCGTTATCCTCTGTAAACATATATTTTTTTGGGATCTGTTATACCAGAGGCTTTTTCAACGCATTAAGAGTGAACATACAACTTAGAGAAAATAAAGCAAACAAACAGTGCACTGATAGAAAATTCTGTGTTTGTCTGAGCCGCAGTGGGACTTTGTGCTCGCAGCATCCCTGCTCAATAAGTCATGAGCTCTCTCCCTTGCTTTCCTTCGGAGTCTGCTAGTTGAGATGCTAAATAGATGACGTGTGGACTGTGTCAGGCCCCATCAGATTGCACAAAGCAGGACAGAATTAAGAGCAACCCGCTTTGTATATCTTTGTATAATGTATGCCTGCATTAATCTAGACTGACCGTGTGTTTGCACAAACAGCGAAAAAAACATAAATAATCCAGTGCTATGATTTTGTATGCGTTGTCCAGTAAGAGGGCCTTCCTCTCTGAATGTGCTCTAATCACTTTTGAGAAGCTTTTCAATCTGGTGACCATAATGAAAATATGATAAAGCAGATCCAAATCTGGGGGATATGGGCATGAGCTTGTTTGCTGAGGGAGGATAAGAGGATAAAAAAATACATCTTTGTCCTTATTTCTCTACTCCTTTGGGGTTTGCTGTCTTTAGTTCTTTGCTTCTATTTTGATATTTTCTCTGCCTCTTTAACATTTTAATTCTGTCTGTGTTTTGCATTGCAGATGGTGATGATGACCCGGGGCTCTCCTGGGTGGCGTCCTCTCCCTCTAGCAAAGACGTGGCATCGCCGTCACAGATGCTAGGGGATGGCTGCTGCGATATGGGCATGGGCACAGGGGAGGAAGAAGGGGGCTCTGGCCTGCCTTATCCCTGCCAGTTCTGCGACAAGTCCTTCAGTCGCCTCAGCTACCTGAAGCGTCACGAGCAGATCCACAGTGACAAGCTGCCCTTCAAATGCACCTTCTGCAGTCGTTTGTTCAAACACAAGCGCAGCCGTGATCGCCACGTCAAGCTGCACACGGGTGACAAGAAGTACAGTTGCCAGGAGTGCGAGGCAGCATTTTCTCGCAGCGATCATCTCAAGATCCACCTCAAGACGCACAGTTCCAGCAAACCATTCAAGTGCAGCATTTGCAAGCGTGGCTTCTCTTCCACCTCCTCACTCCAGAGCCACATGCAAGCTCATCGGAAGAACAAGGAACACCTGGCAAAGAAAGACCAGGGTAAGCGAGATGGATCCAGCAGTGATGTAGCTGACCAGGACCAAGATCTGTACATGTGTGATTATTGCGAGGAGACGTTCAGTCAGACAGATGAACTTGAGAAACACGTACTGACGCAGCATCCCCAGCTCTCAGACCGCGCAGAGCTTCAATGCATCCACTGCCCTGAAATCTTCAGCGATGAAGGCACTCTACTCACCCATATTGACAGAACGCATGCCAACAAGAAACACAAGTGCCCCATGTGCGCTGAGCAGTTCCCATCTGTAGAGGAAGTCTATTGCCATCTTGACAGCCACCGGCAGCCAGACTCCAGCAACCACAGTGCCAGTCCTGATCCAGTCTTGGGAAGCGTGGCATCAATGAGCAGCGCTACCCCTGATTCCAGTGCCTCCCTGGAGAGAGGATCAACCCCAGACTCCACCCTTAAGCCTGGACAGAGCAGACGAAAGCTTGCACCTTCTTCTGATCATGACGATGGAAGCTGGTCAGGCAAAGTGACCTACAGTTGTCCATATTGCTCCAAGAGAGATTTCAACAGCCTGGCTGTTCTGGAGATTCATCTGAAGACTATCCATGCAGACAAACCTCAGCAAAGCCACACTTGCCAGTTATGTCTGGAAACCCTGCCTACTCTCTATAACCTTAATGAGCATGTGCGTAAAGCACATAGATCCAGTGGGAGCTCTGCATCAAACTTTCCCCTTCTGCAGTTCAGTAACGTTTCAGCCTTCCATTGCAACTACTGTCCTGACATGTTTGCAGATATCAACAGCCTGCAAGAACACATTCGTGTTTCTCACTGCTTATCTGGTAGTAGTGTTGTTGCTGGATCCACAACTTTGGAGGGCAACCATGCTTTCTTCTGCAACCAATGCTCCATGGGTTTCCTTACAGAGTCTTCACTCACTGAGCACATCCAGCAGACCCATTGCAACAGTGGGGGAGGCGTGACCAAGATGGAGTCCCCAGTCTTGCAGCCCTCGCAGTCATTCATGGAAGTGTATTCTTGCCCTTATTGTACCAACTCTCCCATCTTCGGTTCCCTCCTCAAACTCACTAAACACATTAAAGAGAATCACAAGAACATCCCCCTCGCCAACAACAAACGCAAAGTCAAAGTGGCAGACTTGAGCCCAGCCTCATCTGATGTGGAGATATCCTCGCCCAAACGCCATAGGGTAACTGGTGATAGCACTCCAGCAGTGGCTAATGGAGACTATCCCTGCAATCAGTGTGACCTTCGATTCACCAGCTTTGAGGGCTTTCAAGCCCATCTCAAATCCCACCTGGAACTGTTACTGAGGAGGCAGTCTTGCCCACAGTGCAACAAAGAGGACTTTGATTCTCAGGAGGCACTGCTTCAGCACTTGACTATTCACTACACCACCACTTCCACCCAGTATGTCTGTGAGAGCTGTGACAAACAGTTCTCATCTGTAGACGATCTACAAAAGCACTTGCTAGACATGCATACCTTTGTGCTGTACCACTGCACACTGTGTCAGGAGGTCTTTGATTCAAAGGTGTCTATACAAGTCCACCTGGCCGTCAAGCACAGCAATGAGAAGAAAATGTATCGTTGTACGGCCTGTGCTTGGGACTTCCGCAAAGAAAGTGACCTGCAGTTACACGTGAAGCACAGTCATTTGGGTCACCCTACCAGTACTGGAACAACCGGAAAAGCACGCAAATGCATATTCTGTGGGGAGACCTTTGGCACAGAAGTAGAGCTCCAGTGTCACATCACTACTCACAGTAAAAAGTATAACTGTCGGCTCTGTGGGAAGGCCTTCCACGCCATTGTCCTTTTGGAAAGACATCTCAGAGAGAAGCACTGCATTTTTGATGGAGGAAATGGCAACGGAAATGGAGGAAGCCAAAATGGAACACCCAATGGGGTGACTCAAAGCTCTAAGCGTTCCACAGCAGGATCGACTGCAGCTGCTGAGCAAGCAGATTTGCAGAACATGCTATTAAAAGGAGGAAATCAGGAAACGGCGAACAGCCATGAAGCTAGCGGTGGTGAAGAGGAGCTTGATGCCTCAGAGCCAATGTATGCCTGTGACATCTGTGGTGCAGCCTACACCATGGAGTCTCTGCTTCAAAATCACCGCCTTCGGGACCACAATATCAGGCCTGGTGAGGACGATGCAGGCTCAAGGAAAAAGAAGGCCGACTTCATCAAGGGTAACCACAAGTGCAATGTTTGCTCACGGACCTTCTTTTCTGAGAACGGCTTGAGGGAACACGCTCAGACGCACCGTGGCCCAGCAAAACACTACATGTGTCCCATCTGTGGCGAACGCTTCCCTTCACTGCTTACTCTCACTGAGCACAAGGTCACCCACAGCAAGAGCCTGGACACAGGCACCTGCCGTATCTGTAAGATGCCCCTGCAGAGTGAAGAAGAGTTCATTGAGCACTGCCAGATGCACCCTGACCTGAGGAACTCCCTCACAGGCTTCCGCTGTGTAGTTTGCATGCAAACTGTCACTTCAACACTCGAACTGAAGATTCATGGAACTTTTCACATGCAGAAGCTCTCGTCTTCTGGGGTCAGTGGCGGAGGAGGAGGATCAGCCTCATCATCTCCCAATGGCCAGCTCCAGGCCCACAAACTCTATAAATGTGCCCTGTGTCTCAAAGACTTCAAGAATAAGCAAGAACTGGTCAAGATAGATGTGAACGGCCTGCCTTACGGTCTTTGTGCTGGCTGCATGAGTCGGGGTACAAATGGCCAGTCCCCAACTGTTGTTGTCACCCCACAAGAGGCTGGGGAGAAGGGCACCACTGGACTGCGCTGCCCAGAGTGTGCTGTTAAATTTGAGACCCTGGAAGACCTGGAAAGCCACGTTCAGGTGGACCATCCCGAGATGAGCCCTGAGACCAGTGGAGCTAAGAAAGTTACCGATGCTTCACCTATCCCTAAAGTAAGTGTCAAAGCCTTCACCCTCACGATAAACTGATAAGACTGTCTCAGTTTTATGTACTTTTGTCTGAAAGGGTATTAAAATGTACTTGATAGTTCAATGTGAAAACACAAGATCAAAGATGAATCTTAGCCATTGTCAACAAGTATTGGGCCGTTTGACAGAAATGTTCTATCACAAAATGGTTTTGTATTTGCTTAGGGTATTTTTTAGGTCATTTGAGGTTTTCCTCTAGTTCTCAAATTTGTGTTCTTTCTCTACCTTTTCTCTTTTTGTGTTTCTTTTCCTATTATCCCTTTTCTTTTGGCAGTTCAAAGAAGAATTTTATGCAATTTCTTTTGAAAAGGGGAGACATTGCCAGCAACCATTTTCTGGCAGTATTTTTAGTGTATAAGTTCCCTGTGTTCCCAAAGTGTTCTGAGTCAAAGAGAGATGTGTGAATTCATGGCTACATTACTACTGGCCCCAGAGGGTTCAGCAGTCTCATCCTGCTGGGCTATTGTACAGCCTGTTCGCTTCACTAGATATTGACAGTGAACTTCCAGGGACGCTCAATCTTTACCTGTGCTTTTGTCTCAGCTCAGTGTAACAGATAGGAGAGTCTCTGCCTTTTCCCCTCTCGTTGCAGCATAGGATAGTTCTGGTGCTTGCAAGTGTATAGAGAATTTAAAAAAAAAAAAAAAAACTATTCAATGTGAATTCCAATCCTGTGCCTTTCTTTGTAGAAGAAGACGTATCAGTGCATCAAATGCCAAATGACCTTTGAGACAGAACGAGAGATCCAGATCCATGTTGCCAATCATATGATCGGTAAGTCAACCCCATAGTTTCCTTTGCTAGTGCGCGTGTGTATTTACGTGTGTGTGTGTGTGTTTGGCTGCTTGCCAGTCGCTCCTCCTGCTTTCCTACCCTTATTTGCTGCCTTAGTCTTGCCCCAGCACTCTCTCTCACTCCCTGCACACAGGTGTGAGACAGACAGGTGAAATGAACAGCTCTATTTCTGGAAGTGCAGACATCGCTCTCAACAGCTGTTCCATTGTTTAACACTTGACTACGCAGCTGAGGCCTCGGCTGCAGGTCTGATTGCTCTGTTAACTCTTCACCATGCAGCCGAGACCAGGACTGCAGGTCTCGCTCCTTCAGCAAAGGCCAACAAACAATTAGGATCTCTTTTATTCCCCTTCATTTCATTCCTGTTGCCTGTCGTGGACAATTACACGCATTTTGCTATTTGTTACAGATAGAGTAAAGTAACTACTTGTGTATGTGGAGGGGGTGTAATTTACAGATGCTGGAATTCTTATTATGATAAGTTAGGTGGACTAATAAAGGGCTCTACAGCTTATGATATGCGTTTCCTTAAATACTAGCATGCCATAGAGTGCTGGATGGGACTTGTTAATGATTGGCTCCTGGTGGATGATATTTTCCATCCCGCGTTTCTTGTTTCTTTGGCTAGTGGCCATGGCTGCAGTGTATGAGCTTAACTGAACAGTTCCTCTGTAGTTGTTTTATATGCCTCCTCCCTTGGTGTTGTTATTCTTTAAGTAATAATTGCTGCTGCAGCACACTGTAGTGTAGATTAACGAGCTGGGCCTGTGAGTAATTTCACAGAACAAACGGCGCAATGCTCTGAGCCTCAGCAACTTCCCGGCCTTCTCCAGACCTGACAGCCAATACTAGAGTGGAGCCGCCTGATATATTCTTAGAGTCCTAGTGTGCATGCTGCATCTGTCTTTAGAAAGGCCATTGTGCCTAACCAAATAGACTTGTGTGTATGTGTGTGTTCGCAATTTACACTTTTCTTTGTGTCTGTCCTTATTTTAGGTGGGAGAAATTTTGAGTTTAATTTAAGGGCCCTTCGGTTCCTTGTTCATTTTCTCCTTCATATAATGAGCATGGAAGTGCTTAGCACCCAATTATTCCCATATTAACCGCCCTGACTTTAACCTCCCACCCCGTTTCTATGTATCCACCTATCCCTCTTTCCCATCTCACCTGACCCTTCACCATTCAATCACAACCTAACTGCATCCAACCTGCCCAATCTCAGACCAACACAATCCAATTTGGACCACGCTGAGTGCTCTCTCATTTCATCCCTCCATCCTCTCTCACTTTTTCTCTCTGAAGATACTGATGCTCGAGATAAAGGCTGTGTGTGAGACGGCGAGGCGGATCGTATGTCTCTCCCCATCGCCATGAAGGGAATTTTGGGTTAATTAACATCATAATTGTCAGAAAAGCTGGAGGAGATTAATTATGGAATTGAGGCAGATTATTTTAAGTGCCGTTGTTATTTTATTATTTTTTCCACCCCTCTTCAAAGATTGATGACGTCTTTGAATAATGAAAAGGGAGTCGTGTATTAACCTTTATCAGACTCTGCGTTAGGCGCCAGAAAATTGAAGCGAGATCACAAAGGAGTTCTAGATTTAGCGCTTTTGCACTCTGTCTTCCTCTTTCTTTTTGAGATTACGAAGCAATCATTAAATAGCTACACTATCTGTCAGCTTTGATATATGACTAGTGAGGCTATTATAAGACTTTGATATTTTAGCCCGTCTTTTATGCTGGAATTTACAAGCATGCACAATGCTTTTTTTTCTTCTTTTTGCATATACATACACAACAGGTGTACTTGCATCATGCGGCTCTGTGACCACTTGTAAAACATTTGGAGTGACCAAGGTTTAGATAATAGTAATGAGACTGTATGTAGACTGACAACATACTTTTTTCACGGTCATAAAAGCTGGTCAGATTTTTCATTTTCTAAAACAGTGTCGTGGAAATCAATTTAGCCATGTTATTTATGCATGAATAAGATTATGCATTTATAAAATCTTAAAGTAGATTTAAATCTTTTGTAATTCAAGCAATGAAATTCGCTTTAATTCATGTTAAGTCAGGAATGGTCCTTTCTTATAATCATTGTATGCTGCAATTTAGGAATCAGTCATTTTGTAGACAGCCTCATTTGTACTATGTGTGCTTTCTGATTTGTCATGTCAATATCCAACAATTACTGAAATAGCTGAATTTTGACAGCAAATGGACTCAGTGTAGTTTCACTGTGACATATATTTAATTGTTGCTGATTATTTGACTTGAACTTACTAATTGAGTGAACATTAGGTAGGCTACATGTTCTTCTCCTGCCGTGTTAAATAGAACAATTTAGCTTTGTGCTTTTTCTTCACAGTTTGGCAGCTGTGGAAAACGCACAAATTTGATCTCTCCGCCCCCCGTGTTTCATCAGTGCTTTCACTATGCATATTCATGCGTTCTTCTCTGCCAAAAGCAGCCATGTGTGTGAGTGTGGTCGTTGCGTATACGTTGAATGTAGTTTATGTGCGGAAGTACCTATGCATTCCTACCCACACATACCTGCTCTTATATTTGATTGACACAAGCTTGCATACACAGACAGACACGTTCTGTCAACCTCCAGCTTTTTTTTGCAACATCCTCCTTGCTTGTGGATACACAGACACATGGTTCCCAGTTTCAGTCGTCCTGCCTTTTTGCCGAGGTGTGATCATACCTCACCTAGCCTTACCATACCAACCCCCCCACCCACCCCCCTTTTCCTTCCTAACACTCTTTCCCACTCCATCCCCCTCCTCTCTCTCGCTCTCACAGTCACCAGTAGGCTGAGGTGACACCTCATCTCAATCAGTTTACCTCCTCAAACTTGCAACATCTGCTCCCCTCTTTTCCTCTCCTCTCCTGTTTTCTCTTGTGTCCTTCCTGTGAGCGCCCCACCACTGCGTGAGCACGCTGCCTGTGTCATTTTCTGTACCGTCACTTTGCTCCACCGGCAGCCCAAGAGGAACGTGCACCAATCATGAGAGACTTTCCTCCCACAAATTAAAAAAAAAAAAAAAAAAGCTACACACACACCTTTAACATTCGTTTTACACACCTGAAGGCTTCCTTAGGCATGCTTCAGGTGGTTAGGGCACCTTGAGGTTTTGTGACTTGATCTTTAATTTAGGTTTAGATTATGTTGGTGTCGTTTCAAATCTTTGCCGCCTGCGTCTGCATGTAAGCGGCGTTGAGCATAGGTGAGGGAATCGATAAAGATTTCGAGCTGTTGCGGTTTGCTGCAAAAGAGCTTGATTACACTGAGATGGGAGGGGTGGAAAAAGCCTAGTGTTTTAATTAATCCGACTGGTGAGGCAGGCGAATGCGATCAGAGCTCCGTTCTCCAGGAGGCGGTGAGCCTGGAGGAATGTGGGTTTATTTTTCCCTGCCTGTTGATTGAAGCCGTGTGATTATTTAATGTAGACGTTTGTCTCTGTGCGGAGAGACCGCGTAACGATTTTCCTTAGCACGGAGGTGGCAATCCGCATGTACGGGAAAAATGAATTTCATTAGCGCTGCCCTGATTTCATCAAACAACCAACGGCTCCAGACTGCACCGGGTCATGCAGACTTTTATTTACTGTGTGGTTTTTATACTGCGTTATCATTAGTTTCATGTTGCAGAGATCGTCTCTTCAGGTACTTTTCTCATTGGCTCAAGGCTCTGTCAACCTGCAAAGCGGTTGCATCCCATTGGTCTGTTCGAACTTGACTCATTTTTTTCCAATTCTAAAAAATAAATGATCTTTTTACTGCACACTGTGATTCAGTTATATGTAAAACTAATCTATTTACACAACCCCAGCCATCTAAAATGTTTTATATTTATTATACATGCAGCTTTTTATGGCCGCACATTAATTGCCAGATGGTATTAAATGTTTGTAGACGAATTTGTCACACTACAGGGCTATTTGTGTGAAATACAGTAGTGAATGACTCTTTCTGACTTACCAGAGAAACAGAACCCTGGCAATATCAGTAATATTTTCACACCCCATCCGGAAGCACACACTCCATAATGTGAGAGCCGGTGTAAAACCTCTCATTTCCCCTGTGAGGAGACAGATACTGCACTACACATTTCACTGCCCCACACTGTCTCAGTCATGACACAAGGCTGGTCTGAAGGAGTAGAGCTGAGAATAGGGGTGCGTTGTGGTTTTTAGTTGTGTGACTGGTGATGGAATGCAAAGAGACTTAGAACTTAGAAAGAGAGTGAACCTAAACGGGCTGATAAGTAGAGTATATGATGTGTGCTGATGTTCTATTTGACCCAGTTTACCAAAACACAAAAACTGGCATTACTCACTTTTAGGTCATTTTTCTGCAACCTATACATTACTTTGGAGTTTTCTTCTTTTCAACACATATGTTACACAACCTTTGCCTTTGCATAAAAGAATAATTTACATGGCTTCACAGTAAGGTTTTAGGATGTTCATTTTGTATCAAGTATAATAATTTTTTTCCAAAAATTGTCAAAATAGACTAAAGGTTTAAAGATTAAAAGACATATTTTACATATTTTACATTTACATTACATAACAATTGAATTCACTTTAAGCGTTTTAAATTACCTTAAATGTGCCTTATAATATTTGTAAATGTAAGCACCTTAATGACAGAATCTTCATTGTTGGGTGAACTATCCCTTTATTTCACTCCATTAAGGATCAGAATACAGCATGTATGCTTATGCAGGTGTGCATCATAAAAGTTCCTATCACTCTCTATAGCATATATCTAATAAAGCAAAAAAAGATTTAAAATGACACTTTGGCAGTACAAGCACATAAAAGACGCCATTTTGATTTGTTCCTGTAATGACGGGGATGCAGATGAAAATGAGAAAGGAAGCTCGATCCGGCTCAGTGAGTTTATATTCATATTAATATAACAGAACCCCTCTGAGTCAGGCTGTTAGTTTGGGGGCAAAAAGATGTCGTGTCCCACTGTCGGGCCACCCTCACGGGGATGTGCCCGCGCAGTCACAGGCATCTCAGTGCACTGCTTTTAATTTTAGTCTTCATTTAGCACAGCACCCCTTGATGATCACCTCTGCGCAGCGGCGCGCCCTGCTGGCGGGGGGAGAGCCGACACAAGCACGCACTCTTGAGAGCGAACACTACAAATCACACACACGTATACCTACATACACACTCTCACACCTGCAGGGGGCACCCCGTGGGTCTACAGCTGCGCAGTGGAAAACAATAAAGCCTGCAGAAAAAAAAATCCCCCGTGCTCCTGAGAGACCTTCACACACAAAAGATTGTGCACCGAAAAATCATAGTAATAAAAATACAGACAGACTGACAGATAAGTAAGACAAGAGAGGGGAAATAAGCTTGAGTAGCAAACAAGCAGACACAAAACCCAAGGCCTCTCAAACAATACAGCAAGGAGCTCGGCCTAGTATTCCACCACTTCCACCTTGACATGTTCTTGACACTCCTTGTGATAAGGTGTGATGTTTTATAATGTTTGTGTTTTGCTAGACTCACATAGCTTGGATTGTTTTTCAGGCCTCAATGCAGTCCTTGGGGTTTGATAAGTTTCCTGTGTTTTTCTTTGCTTTTCATGTTGGGTGAAAGTAGGAGAGGCGAGCAGAAGGAGGCTTTACTCATTTCACCTCTCCATCCACTTCCTCCCCCCCACACCTCTATCTCCATCCGTCCATTTGGGCACGTCGCAAGGAAAAGCATGCAGACACTAATGTTGCACTAATCACCGGCGTACAGAACTCACAGCACGTCCACTCTCCTCTCAATCGCCCTTAATCAGCCAACACATTTCAATTAGCATATTGTGTTTAACCTCCCTTTCATCTGCCTTTATTAGTGGATTGAGCTGTAGTCAGCCTCTTCACCCCCCTCCGTCCAACGCTGATTCTCCCTCACTTGTCTCGGCTGTATCGCTTCTCTCTCTCCCCGTTTCACTTTTCCAGGGTCTCTTGTATCGCACTGCTGTGATCTGTGAAAGCTTCAGGATTGAGCGTTAGAGGACAAGCTGTTAAAGGGATAGTCCGCCCAAAAGGTCTGTTCTGTCATGTCGTTCCAAACCTGTACTGTATGAATTCCTTTCTTCTGAGGTATGCAAAAGAAGATACTTTGAAGAATGTTGGGTTTCCATTGACTTCCATTGGAACCAATACGTTTTGGTTATCAGCATTCTTCAATATATCTTATTCTGTCTTCTGTACAAGGTAGAAATGCATACAGGATTGGAACGACATAAATTATGACACAATTTAAATTTTCCTGCAAAAATAAAAATGATTTTTCTCATTTACTCATACGCTTTCCAAACCTGTTTGATTTGCTTTTCTGTGATTTTTTTGTTGTTGTTGTTTTAGACCCAACTGCCTTTCAATTGTATTGTCAAAAACATTTAAAACATTCTTAAAAATATTATTTTGCATTCTGCAGATAAAAGAATGTCATACAGGTTTGGATACAAGGCTGAACTATCCCTTTAAGTTTATTTATTTGTATATGATCAACAAGCGTTTTATGATAATAGATGCTAAAAGAATAGTATATCAAATGTTGGCATTTAATCATTTTAATACTGGTCCAAACATGTATGATGTTTTTGTTTTTTCTGTAGTTAAGCTTTTAAGCTAAAATGATTAAAAATATAAAAAATTAAAGTGGTCCTAATGATTTACTTGGAATGACAAGAGGGTGAGTAAACAATGACAAAAGTATCATTTTAAAAGGAACTCACACCATAACAATGGTTATTTTTCGAGTTCGAGTGTATTTTGACAATTTAAGACATGCAAAACCATGGCAGCCCAGACTTCCTCCATACCGTCACCATGAGTGAGCCATGACCCCCATGTCTGACCCCTCCTCCACCATCTAACCCTCATGTGATCAGAGAGCTGCTGACTAACTGTCACCCTGCCTTCTCTTTCCACCCTCCCTGCCTGTCGGACGGCCCATAGGAGAGCCCGCCCAGCTGCAAGGTTTGTTCCCCCTTATCTCTCTCCATTCTTAGTTAGATTACCTGAATGAATGACCCCCCTCAAGCACACATACATCTCTCACTGCTTGAGTAGAAGGACCGGGGCTATAGTACAGAACAGTGCATGATTGGTCACATAAAGGGGTCATGCCATACTTTTTTCATTTATCATTCATTTATTTTCCCTCAGGTCCCCATAATTTAGTTTTCATGCTCATTTTCCATACCCTCAGAATTAAACAGACCGTTTTTGCAGCATGCGAAATGAGAAATGGCTTTTACTCAGGAGCCTCCACCCTTCGGCAACAGTCTTTGCAAAGCCCGATTTACATTGTGACAGGATTAAAATAATAATGTCTTGTGGACTCTCCTCTCATCTTGCGTTTTTTGTTAGTTTTATGTCAAATGGAGTAATAGTATTTTCTTGTTATGGTGGATTTATTCCTACTTCCTCCATGTTTACATAGAATAGGAGTTGTTTCATTATAAATGTGAGCAGTTGTGTTGTATTCAGTGAGCTTGTCTGACTGTCTGTCTATCTATCTAGCTGTCTAGCTGTCTCTCTGTCTTTGTCTCTCTGCCTGCCTGTCTGTCTAGGTTGTAAATTTTTTCACAACTTTCAAAGTGTTTCTCTAGTTTCAGAAATAAACATATTTTTTAAATACATTTTGTAGAATTTTAATTCTTTTTATTTCAGTATTTCTATAAATTCTAATTTAAAAAGTTATTCTAGGCTATGTCTTGTTGCATTTTTTTCAAATTCAGGAACTTCCTTTAAATTTAAAATACTAAACTGTAAAATAAACTGTTTATGAGACTCTCATTTCAGTTGTAGAATATGATCTGATTTAGAATATGATGTCAAAGGAACTGAAAAGAGTGCTTTTTTGCTTATATTATCACGTCATTTGATCTCCATACCCCATTCCCTCTGCCAGTTTACACACAAACACACACACACTTTGTCATAGTGGTTATTTGTGCATGGGGCTGGGCCAGGGGCATGAACGCACATACACCTGAATGAGGCTGCTCTCCAGAGAGCATCGCTAATGTCACCGTTGATTCTTAGTTATTCATCCCAGTGATTCTGATGCCTGGAGCACAAGTCGCACATGTGTTGTCAAGGCAACGCCACATAGATGCTTGCCGTTTGACCCCAGGGTGTTCTCTGTGATGTCATAATAGTCTTCTTGTCTCAACTGTGGGTGCGCTTTTCCATATTTGAGTCTTTGTCTTGTCACATCACAGCTATTATTTGTCGGAAGTCCATTTTCATGTACGCAAGCAGTTACGCAAGTCAGATTAGAGCGAAGGATTGTGGGATTGATTGTCGTCTCGTTGTGATAAAGGTGACTGGTGTTTTTTTTTTTTTTTAAACTAATAGTGATGCCACAAAGCAGTGCTGGCTTTTTATTTTGCTGGAGATGATGCCCAACTCATGCTGTAGAGAGAGACGCACATACACACACACTTACACAAATACACACACACACGCACAGAGGCTGGCTACTAAAGGAGACCTGGCGCGGTCTCTCTGTGTCAGCGCAGACTTAATGAGGCAGCACACAAGAAGCTTTAGGAGTCAATGGATGTAGATAATGTGGATGAGGGTTCACTTCACTGAGCGCTTGTACGCGAGCAAGCCAGTGTCTAGCCTAGGGCCACACTGTGTGTGTGTGTGTGTATAGCCATACTCCAGCCCCCTCCATTCTGTAGTCATGAGAGCAAAAGAAATCATCATTCCTTCACATTGCATGTCACTCCCTGTTATCCAGCCCCTGATGTCTCTATTGTGTGCGCCGAGCCGATGTTAGGTTGAGTGGCTTTGGTGAGAGCAGTTATTCCTCAGTGTTCTGATGTTTTAAAAGGGTTGGGTTGGTTTTTATGGCTTGTTAATGGTGTGGCGCTCTCTACTGCAGCCCATGTGGCAAGTACGTGAGCATGGGAACAGATGACAGCCCCTCATGCACATCATAGACCACCTGGAGCTAGCCAGGCGGAACCTCGTAGGAGCCGGGCAACGTTTGAGGGGGATGATGGAGGGTGCGCTGCTAGAGGTGAATAGAGAGAGGAAGAGAGAAAGATTGAGGGAGCCGAGCTTGACCAAATCAATGCAACACACGTGCACGATTAAACACATGCACATCTGCATATGTTTGAGTTTTACTATGCAGGTGTTCTGAATACTTGACTCTGATTGGTCGTTCTGCACGCAGATATTTTTTGTGTAATGGCTGCTAAACTAAATTGAACGTTGGCCCGGTAACCAAATTCTTATATAGCTGTACAATTTGTATGGTATCCATGGACTGTCTTATTCAATATTTTATGTATTATTGCATAACCATACACTGTTGTTTAAAAGTTTGGGCTCTTTAAGATTTTTAAAGGTTTTGGTGCATAAAGCATTTTGTGCTCACCAAGGGTGCTTTTATTTGTTTTGAAAAATGCAGTAATAAACATCTAAATCGTGGAATATTATTACAATTCAAAATAAATAATACAGATATTAAAATGTATTTTACAAGGTTTTCTTTTTCCTGTGACGATAAAGCTTTATTTCAATAGCTGTTACTCAAGCCTTCAGAATCACAATAAATAAATGAATAAAAATTCATTCTAAAATACTGCTTTGGTTCTCAAGAACAATATTAATTTTTATTGTAAACAGCTGCTTATTAATATTTTCCCAAAAATTATTATTGTCCCAAAAATGGTTCAATATGTAATTATGGTGTTATTTATAATGGTTTAGTCACAATTAATTGCATCCAAAATATTTTTTTTATGTATTTATAAATACACACACCATGCAAGTATATATTTCAGAAAAATGTGGTGTGTATATATTAAATATATTTATTTTTAATATAAATTAAATTATGTAAATACATAAATAATGATATAAATAATATATAGTGTATGTGTCTGTATTTTTAACATTCATAATAAGCACACACACATATTATGCATATGATTAATTGTTTGACAGCACTAATTTATAGTGTTGTGTTAATTTAAAGACTAAATAAATAACCAGTATGATACTTGTATATCATTCACTTTTATCGTACTGTACGTAGATATGTGTATGAATTCACATTCAAGCTCAAACATGCTGTGGTAGCACATGACCCCTAACTTTCTCCATGACCAAACACCACTGATTTCATTCCTTTAGTGTCTCTCTATCTCTTCCTTCTTCCCTCCTTTGAATAGCCCCCACAGAGAATGTCATGTTGAAAAGGGAGTGAGGCAGCAATGTTTTGCCGAAATGTTTGTTTGCAAGGCTGAGTGATGTCTGATCCCCCTGAGAGCTCATTTTGCTACGTTTGCGCTTGATTTGCTTCTTATGCTGTTTATTAAAGGTAATTACAAGCTGTTTGGAGATCTATAAGAGAACTGCTCAGGGGGAGCCTCCTCCAAAAGGTGTGGGAACAGAATGGAAAATGAGGTACACTTGCGGGCGACGTGGCAAAATCGCACGGGTAGGGGTTGCAGGTGTGCTTAGAGAAAACACTGCGGAGGAACGTGTCTATAGTTGATCGGGTTTACTGATGCGTTGCAGTCTTGTACTCCGGAAGAGCTAGAGCCGAGTGAATCTTTGACATGCTGGTATGTTAGCAACATGTGTGTACATCTTTCTCAGGTAAATCTGGTAGAGGTGCAGCTGCCCCGTTTCCCCCCTTTCCCTCCCCACCGTCCCAGATCCGTCCAGGTGTGTCTCAGCCAGCTGCCGTGGAGGGGAAGGAGCGACGATATCAGGAGCTCGTCAGCCTCCCAACCCTCCCTTCTCCGTGCCGTGCGGTAATTGTTAAAAAGACAAACAAGCTGCCTGCCTATCTGTGCATAATGAAAGGGGGCCAGCCGCAATTTGCTCCTCACTTAATTCGTTAAGTATTCTGAATTTATTTTCTCGAGTGACAGTGGCATCTGTCGTAGCTGGCGAAGACTTACGTGCACATGACGTTACACAATGGATGCGTTATGAGGGGGAGGAAATGTGATAAAGGTTAGTTCACCCAAAGATAAAAATGTAGGTATTCATTTATAAATATTCTTTCTGCAATGTGTTCTTTCTGACTTTTAAAAAGGACACAATAAAAGTGCTCCATATGGTTCATTAACTATATATTCCAAGTCTTCTGAAGCCTTATTATATAACTTTGTATGACAGAATGGATCTGTGCCTTTATTTTTAGAATTCCTTTACAATAATCCACAGAGGAACTAGTAATTTCCAATTTTTGAATGAATCATTCTTTTGAGTTGAATCGTCTTTTCAGTGAATCACTTGATACAGTTAATGAATCGACTTCTAATTAACTTAAATGTTGGTCTTTCCCTATCATGTGGCTTCAGACAACTTGAAATGTGGAGTCATTTGGACCATTTTAATCATTCTTTTGAAACTTTAAAGTCCCCATTCATAGTAATCACAATGAAAAGCAGCCAGAAAAAGTCAAACAGGTTTGGAACATCAAAAGGGCAAGTAATTCATTTAAGAAAGAAAATTTTTAGTTGAATTGTCTCTTAAGGAGGTCAATCAAGGTGTGCTGGGGTCAAGGAGCGTGTGATTTAGCAGAAGAAAAGGTGGAGACAAGGTATAGATTTTGTAGAAGTTCACGCTAGTTGCTTTCAGAAAAGCTGAGCGGCGCAGGTGATACAGCGGCGCCAGGTAAACTCTGCAAATAAAGCCCCCTAAACTGCCTGAAAATTAACATCTGCTGTCTGGTGTGATCTTGCCTCTGCACATCAGCTCAGTGTGTGAGTATATATACTGTGTGTGTGTGTGTGTGTGTGTGGGAGGAAGGAATAAGCGGATGTCACAGCTCATCAGTGCTCTATGTGAGATGCGCAGGAATCAGGGGAAGGCACACTCTCGATGGAAGGGCGGGGGCGGAGGTCCCAGAGAGACGGGTGGAGGCCCCTCAGTGTATGTGCGTGCGCTCGAGCCCGTGTGTGGGAGAGGGGCCACCTGGGGTCGGACTCTGAGGAGCGGTGAGAGGTGCCTGTATGACAGGAATCCTGGCTTTGATCCGGAATAGGAGTCAGAGTGGGAGAGGAGATGGAAGGCAGGAAGGATGAATCCAGAAGGGAACTCAGAGGTGTGACTTACAGATAAAAAAAAAAACAGAAGGTGTGGGACACAGTAGATCTAAGATAGGCCTATCCCCTGTTAGGTTTCTTTTAGGATTCTCTCTAAATCTTCACTTTTACCCTGTGGGTATGCCTCTAACATGCCTCTGCTGTTTGTCTGTCTCCTTGTTTTGTTGTATGTATAACTCTGCGTTCAGAGGCATTCTGTGTTTATGTTTCTCGCTTTGAGTTTCATCTGGATTGTTTAGAGCATTCATTTCATTAACTAGTGGTATATTTTTTGTAAGTTTAAACTTGAACTTGCTTTAACTCCAACTTTTCCCAACTTGTTTGGAATACAGGCTGTTACATCAAATCAGGGAAGTTGTTAAATAAAATTTTAGAAGTTTGAACTTAGGGTGCACAATTGTTGTTACCATATCAGATATTAGAGAATAAAAAGTATATTATATTATGCAGTGCATAAATTATACAATAAAAGTTACACATTGTAAATAGATCTATTTATTGTAAATATATGTGTGATATTATATAAAATATGTACTGTTTTATTTATTATATTGTATTGTATAATCAGTAAAAAACAGTAATCATTTAATAGCATAGTTCATTTTAATATTTATTACAATTAATAGATATTTTTCTTACTAAACAGTAAGGCTGTAATGAGTAAATTATAATATTGTCCATCCCTAGTTTATACTTGTGCTTTTCTCTCGGTGGGCTTAAAAAAAGATAAGTCTATAGAAGGACCTCTGTGATTGGCTCAGTTTTATCATGCTGTGTCTTCCCTGGTTATTCAGCATCACCAACACATTCAGATATTTCACCTTGAATTTGTTGAACAATTTCAGATGGAAAACGAATGAAGAGATTAAGAGAATGAGTAAGGGTAGAAGATTATTGGGTATCATAAAGATCGAGGGATGTGTTGGGCGGGTGAAATAGGGAGGGATCCATGGGACAGAGGGGAAATGGAGGAGATTTGGCAAGGAACAAGGGATGAGATGAGAGGAATGCATGATCAGTGCTTTTCCCTCCCTACTCTGTACAGAGATGTTGCGGGAGAAATAGATACAGAGGGAGGGAGAGAGAGAGAGAGAGATGAACTGACCGGGTGCTGATGAGGGAGGTTGACCTTCGGAAGTGAGTGAGAGCGAGCGAGGAGGATGAGGCTGGCTGACAGGGGCTCTCCTGGTTTTTGGCAGCCTCTCAGTCTGCGCGGTGAGCAGCTGGACTTCATTAGGCGCTGGTGTTAATTACTGGGTCCAGGCTGCAGCCGCCCGCACGCACAAAACACTCACCGTAATTCAGCCAGGGTCACCTTGAAATTGATCATTTACCATCAGAGAGAGGAAGACGGACTGAGTAGAATGAATGAACGGGTGACAACAAACTATTTGGTCTGTTTCAAAACCAAGCAAGGGATGTTCTCAACTCCTAAAAGCTATTCATCATTTATGGCCTAATTCTAAGGCCGTTTGTATGTTTTGCGGAGGATGCAATACCATAGTGCATTCCAATGAGCTCAGTGGAAAAAATGTGCCAAAGATGGTGGATGAGCCAAGAGAAACATTGACTTTTAAATATTTACATTTAGTAATGGTGTGCTATGGATCACGTTAATTGTGTGGTAGCTTAAAGTAACACTTTGGAACATCTTGATGCTTTTTTTTTTTAGGAAAGAATCTTCACATTCTATGACGGTTGGGTTTCTCTTTTGGAAAGTTGGGCATTGAGGCAGGTTTTGAAACAGAGTTTGTGTCTACTAAAAGAGCTGTGAAACCAAAACAGCTGTTCTTTAGCTAGTGATAGAAACGGCGAGTGTTAAATGCTACAGCTGTAGCAGACGCCACGGATCGTCAGATACAGAGTTAAGTCACAGTCAGCTTGGTTTCCTGTGACACCGGCCTGCAAGGTCAACCTCCCTGTGGCAGATGACTCAGCTGACCAAACCTGGGAAAAGGACTGTTCAGGACTTGTGTGGGAGAGAAAGCTGGCAGAAAGCACAACATTTGGAGATTATTTTCCGTCCACTGCTGTGGGACTTCTTCGCACTTATGATAGCTCCGTCGCACACATACACGCGCAGTTCTACAATTACTTTAAGTTATTCTTTGGAGTGAAGCTCGCGGTCCTACCTTGGCGACACTATGGTAATTACAGTACAAGAGGACAAAGAGAGACAAATGGAAGTCGAGGAGGTACGAGAGAGAGAGGAGGAGGATGTAATAGTCGGCCCGACGTGCACGCGGTCCCTGCGTACCAGAGGCGTACAATAGAGCGTTTTTATTCGGCATCCTTGCAAAACAAAAGTCTACCACTCTCTGCTCTCAATAATACAAAGGTCTGATACAATCTCCTTCTTAATTCTCAACCATGTCAGTTTTTCAGGAATGTTTTTGCCTCCTCCCTGAAGAAAATCAATGCATTCTGATTTGGTAATTTCCCAGGGTGCCACGCTCTGCGCTCCCTGCGCTGAGAGAGGTGACAAATCCGGTCATGGCGGGGTGAACCGTCCCCCCCCCCCCCCCCCCCCTCCCTTCCCATCTTCCTCTGTTTCCACCCTGCTTTTGTTTGTGTTTCTCTCTCTCTCTCGATCTCTCTCTTGCCGTCTCTGGGTGTTGCGACAGCGCGCAGGCTTAGAATTTGTTGGAATTTCGCAGCCCTTCCCGGTGCTCTGGTGAAAAACACTCATTTGTGACGGTGCCAAGCTGCTAATGGCGGATGGCGGGGTCCGTGCCGAATCCCACCTCCGCTCCCCCGCGCTCGTTATTCCGTGCTCGGCGCCGCTCGCACCCCTCCCCTACATCTGCCAAACTCAGCTGCGAGGGAGCGGCATAATTATCCCGCCGGAGCCTCAGACGCCTCCATGCCGTCACAACTGGGGCTTCATTAGAGACCCGCAAGAATGCCCCTGTGTGTGTATATGTGTGTGCGAGAGAATGTGTTACGTTTATTTGAAGATATTTGCACGCGTTCCTTTGTGTGTTTGCGTGTTGTGTATGCACGCGAGTGTGTAGCGAAGCGTGGATAGTTGCTTTGAGAGGTTTATGTCCATGGCTTGCAGCGCGAGTGTTACTTTGGTGCCGTTCGCGTGCGTGTTTGCGAGTCCTGTCTGTGCTAATATTCTGGTGAGTATGCCATTAATGAGTGTGTGGCGTGTGGGTGTGCGAGGAGCTGATGAGTCGGGCTCAGAGGTAATTTGACTTCTTAGAACTACAGACCCCTGTGCCAACCCCCCAGCCCCCTTCACCAGCTGAGCAGTCCCTGAGGAAGGCCGGGTTTAACGGGGCCTAGATTCCCCCACTTAAAACGCACACATGCCGCAATGACACACACTTATATACTGTCAAAGACACTCGCACTTCAAATGCACGTTCATAATGAGACATTGGCCTCTTCTAAAGGCGCCTGTCCGTTAGCGCTCTCTGAGACTTATCTGTCTTGTGTGAGAGTTTGCTTGGAGGCTAAAGCGTGAATAGCTAGCACAGATGTCAGGTTTTTATGTTCAGCTAGTTTTGAGGAGTTTCACAACATTTAGTTTGATTTCTGCTTTTAGTTTTTGCTTTAAGATTAAATCTCACTTGCTTGCTCATTTTAGTAGTAGCTCTGCCTTGTCCTTGGATCATGCACAGTGCACTTCTTTGTTGCTGACTTGTAATGTACCTTCCATGAGTCAGGTTTTTACCAGTGTGTTTGGAAATCAAGTAACTACAAAATTACCGGAACAATATTAAGCCATATTACGATTTTTATTATTTTACAAAAATAAATGTTTTGTTTTGTTTTAGTAAAGCCATTCACATGGTCAGTGCATTCTTTTATTTCTTTTTTTTCCTTTTTTGGATGGAAATTAATACATTTTGTCAGCATGGATGAATTTATTTCTACATTGTTACATATAGTAATATTAGTATATCAAATAAATTCTGTTGTTTTTTTTAGCCTTCTGTTATATTCAAATAATCCTAGAAATGTATCACGATTTCTACAAAAATATATAAAACAACTTTTTTAGACATTGGTAATAAGAAACCTGTGAGCTTCAAATCAGCATATTAGCATGATTTCTGAAGGTTTATGTGACAATGAAGACTGGCACCTGAAAATTCTGCTTTGCCAGCACAGAAATACATTACAATTAAAAATGTATATATACTAGATTTTTTAAAATTAGTATTTTACTTTTTCACAGTATATATATATAATTTTTGAGCAAATGAGTGCAGTTTTGGTGAGCATCAGAGACTTATTTCAAAGACAGAGCCTAAGCTTTACAACAGTAGTTCTGTAACTGTATATAAATATATATTATACTTAATCTGTTATTGTTGTTTAATCTGTTTGAGATAAAGAGGAACCGTAGTCATCTTGCATGTCAGGCAGACACACCGAGTGTACGGTTATTGGCCAGAATAAGCTGTGAAGTGAACCAGACTAAGACTCTAATGACCTGATTTGAGTATTGAGCCGAAGTTATCTGAAAATGCTAGCTTAGAATCAGAGGATTTGTTGTTGTAGGGTTTTTCTCCTCTCATTAAGGCTCTCTTTTCTTTCTCATTTCTCTTCTTACGTCTCTTTCACATCCTCTCCTTTTCTCTCTGCTCTCTGAAGAGTCTGGAGACTCTAATTGTAATGATGTTTTGGGTTCTTTTTATCTCTGCCACACATTGATGTTGTAATTGTAGGTCTCTGTGTGTGTGTGAAAGAGGGAAAGAGGAGGGTTATTACTGTCCGCTGTTCTCTCAGGCCACCGACCGCGCTGTCGTAGACGGCCGTTAGCGCCCCACGCATGCCAGTGCATGTGATGAGGGGATGGCTGTTGCATCACCTTTCCACTACTACATGCTGCTCTCCCATACCAACTCTAAAACTTGGAAAGGCACATATATTCCTTTACTCCACTTCTTAAAGAGAAGAGAAATCACTTCTTAAGTCACTTTAAACGTATTTGTGTGCAATTTGGCATTGCATAGTGTTCTTTTTATGCATTTACTCATGTTTTGCCCTCATGTCAGCCAGAATGGTTTCATGCGAACACTGAGACATCCGTGTGAGGAAGAGAGCTTCAGATTTTCCATTTGAAACTCGGCAGGGACATCAGACCACCTTGGAGGAACCACAAGCCTCCTCTGCGTACCCTCCACCCCAAAGGAAAGCCAGAACTTCTGAATTCCAGGCCAAAGCAAGCATCCTCTCTCCTCCTGGGCCAGATCTTCTAGCACAGCTACACTCCAGTGTTCGCCCAAGGACAGAGAGGAAGTTAAGCATGAGAGCTACTTGATACTCTACTCTCACTTTTATGCACCAGACTAACTATTTTGAACTAGATCTCAGTGTTGGGAACAAGACAGGCATGTTTTCACTGTTCGGTGACCTTTGGATGTGGGGTCAGAGGTCGGAGGGTAAACACTGTGCTGACTCGCTGCATTTCCTGTAGGCGTTAATTGTGCTGCTGGCACCTTATTGACAGTGTTTCTTGCTCTCCATACTGTGCACATTTTGTCTTGCTCACACCTCAGCCCCCTCCTTCCTCTGTCAGTAAATCCCTTTTATACTGGAGGGACGTGAGGGAATGGTAGAGATGGATAAAGAGGGAGGAATGGATGGATGGATAGATGGGGAGGGAGGAGGGCGAACTGTGAGTTGGGGTTCTACGTAAGTGTCAGTCATATTAAAAGCCGCTGACAGCTTTCGCTTCCAGACCAAACTCTGGACAAATAGCTCTCCAATCGATAGTTTCCCAACAGCAATATTTGGTATCAATGCGTGTCCTTCTCATTACACGATGAGGCCAGAGTCTCCCTGGGCTCTGAATAATTTATCCCCCTGACGTGGAGAGAATAGCAAAGAAGGAAAAGCTGCCCTATCTCTCTCATACTCTACTGCTCCATTCCAAAACCTAGTGAGCTGCCTCCGTAGGCAGCATTTTAAAGCATTATAGACATGAAGTCTGTTCCAAAATGTAGGCAGCGTAATTATGCTGCCTCCTAAGATACATAATTTTGGCTACATTTTAAGGCAACATTGCATTCGCAGAGAAAGTAATCCCAGATTGTGCTGCGACAACTTTAATAAAAATAAATAAATAAAAAAAACAAGGTGGAGGATAGACCAAAGATAAATGAACATTCAACACTGAAAAGCATTGAAATAATACATTTAAAAAAGAATGAATTATAATACATTTAAAATGGCCTCAAATAATATTTGGGATGTTGCAAACAGAGTATGGAATGGCAATTTAAATTAAGTATTCAATATTTATTATTTAAAAAAAATAAAAATAAAATAATGTAGGTAAAAAGAATCATTTGGAAGACAGCAAATGTATACAAATAATTTTTATGTTTTGATTCCGAATGTCTGAAACTTTAAATGGATGAAAGGATGGATGTTTATGAGTATTATGTTTTTAGCTAGCAGTAAATAGCATTTCCAATCACTTATGAGGTTACATTTTAGTCTAAACAGGCAGCTTCCTTCCAAGACAATGAGGCAGTTCCCTAAGTTTTGCAACAGAGCCCACCACTCTCTGCTCTCCTTAGCTCATACCATGCGCTCACCTCTTTCCCTGTGTTCTCAGGCTGTCCCTTTCTCTTCCCCATTGACACAAATCTTTCCCTCTCCTTCTCATGCTTTTCTCATCACCATATTTTTAGTTTTCCTCCAGCAGCCCCACTTCTCTTTCTAAGTAGCTTTGCATACATTAATGGTTCGCAATGCCAGGTGCTGCTGGGTAGTATTTGCCTAGACTCAGCAGTACGTATGCGTTTATGGGGTGAGCAGGGTCTATTAGGGTCCTCCATAAGAAGAGGATCAACATATCCATAGGCATTACGCATCTCTCCGTCGCCTCTCTGGGGAAAGGGCGCAAACTCATTTTAAACACACTTACTCCACTCCGACCACATCTCTCGCTCATTATGGCGGCAGCCAATAGCGTGGGATCCGTGTGGAGGTGAGCCATCTTGAATAAGTGGTAGAGAACATTAGCGAAGAAGAAGATAATGGAGGTCTGGAAGGCTGGCTAATGAGTGCTATCCTCTCAGGAACAGACCCTCAGCCTTATCCCTCTCTCTCCCTGATCAAATGCGCCGAGGAGAAAGCAGGAGGAAAAGGTTCCCGCTCCATCTTCCGTTATCTTTCGTGACCCTTCCCCCCTCACCCGCCCTCGCCTCCTAATCATCGCTAAGTATTATAAATGTTAGCTTAAACCAGGCAATCATCGCTACACCATAATAATAAACTTTTATTGCCGTGTTCCTATTAGTGAGTTAATGTTGTCTGCTGATGGCGTGTAATTGTGCTCTTTTCTCGGCTTTGCGAGTCCCACATTTCCCTCATGCCCAATCAGCTACGCACGGGGAGAGAAAATAAATAGCCTAATGCTGTTTTAATTACTGAAAACATAAAGCATGAAGCCTACGCCTTCCCTCCTCTCCTCTCCTTTAGCTACCTGCAGCTCTCAACATCGCACTCGCAACCAGCGGCACTGACCGACAGAGCGAGCGGGGCCACGGCTCGCGCCCGCCCACTCTGTAGAGGAGCCGCAGATACCTTTAGGGACATCCCGAAGAGTTTGGACGCATTTGCGCTTCCATCATTAGCAAAGTATGCTCTTACAACTCGCTTACCAATCCCAGCACAAAAAAACTGCGTCAGATTTCTGCATTTTGTAAACCTGATTTTCAAATAGATGGGCGACCGCAGTACTTTGTGGTGAGTTCCTTCTTGGTGTTGCTTAACTGGTCGTTATGTTCACTATCTCTTCTTAGTATGCGCACACACTCCCACTGAAGCACAAACATACACAAGCCCCTGTAATCTACCCTGAGAACTCGGCGTTGGTAATCTAGTACGTTCTTCGACAATGCTTGCTACAATGCAATTAGTCGCATATCACACACATTCGCAAACACAAAACCGCCTCCTGCGGTGTTTACAGCGTGCTAACATCCTGCCCATACCATCACACACTCAATCTTCGGCGCACACACACACACTCTGCACATCCATGGTGTGGCGGTGTTTCTAAGGAAACGGAGCGTTCAACGTGTCTTTGTGGCTCCCAGTCAGCCGCCTTCCCAGACGCCACTGTTCTTATTTTAACTCGCACCCTTCACACCTCCGCCGAGGCCGAAGAACACGCTCGCCCCGCTAGACATGACACTGAAGCAGATGTTAAAAGCGCTCCTGCAGTAATTAATCTGATACCTGTGCTATAACTGTTGATGTAAAAAAAGAGGGGCTCTAAACTACACGGAGTTATAAATAGATTATGGTAAAAATGACCTGACTTGCGCAAGGAAATGTTAAAACACTGATGAAATTGCTCGTTTTTTTATTTTTAGACATTAAGTAAATCCAAGCAGCATCTGCAGTGGTTCACAGCTCAGAAGTTTCAGCTGTGCTGGGTTGTTTAACCCACATGTTCTGTTTTGTGTCTCTGAGACTCTAAGGGCCGTTTTATAGCTTGAAAATCACACATAAAATATCAGTTTGATTTCATAAACCAAACTTTAACTGTACTCCATAAAACTACCTGTTTGGGGTCTCAGAGACCACTGTTGTAAAATACTAAGTAATTGCAACAAATTCTCACATTAAAGTTCTCTGACTGCTGTACACTTTTGCCAGCTGTTTTTAATTAATTTTATTATTTTTTTATTGTTTTTGCCAGTTAGTGTTAATTATTTTTGTTTATAGAATGCTTTTATTTGCTTTTATTTTAATATTTTCAGTTTTCATTTTAATTTGAGTAATTTTTGGTCATTTTATTTGTTAATTTGTCTTCAACTTATTTCAATAATTTTTTGTATTTATTTTTAATCAAATGTTAATTTTATTTTAAAATTGTATGAATAGTTTTATATTTAGTTGTAGTTGACAATAATAGTTCCATTTCTTAAAACTGTATGAATAATTACTGCTAAATTACTGGCAATTATGTTTTCATAGTATACACCTAGTTGCCAGATCAAAGGAAATTATCAAAATAATTTTGGGATATTTTGAAAGATACCTTTTTTCTTCTTTTTTTTTTTACATGGGTATCATTGGGATCTCTCATATCCAAACATAAAAACAGTTAAGTCGATCTCAACAGAACATGTAGGTTGTTAAGATGAAGCCGGCAGGGATGGACACAGATTTTGTTACAGAGTGGAAAGGCAGTAAACCGCCCTGAGGATGTCGTTGTGACTTGAGGTTTCAGAAGACATCGGATGACAGGCAAAGATTTTCTGCCTTCATCTCATATTCTCTTCATTTTCAATTCCACATAATGTGTCCTTCCCTGTAGCGAAGTAATCATATTACAGTTTGTATCTATTTAAATGTGTGTGTGTTTTGAAGACGGAAAGAGAGTTAGAAGTGCTAACTTTTAGCAGATGTTGTCTTGACATGTATGTGTGTGTGTATTAAAGATGCGGGTGTGCTCTTTTCTGGGTATATATGGATAAGAGCTGGAGGGGCAGATTAAAGGTGTGGGGTTTGTGCCCCGAGGCCTGCTCTAGTCTGCCACAATCCCTTATCCACCCTCGACCCAGACAGCATTGATCCACAGGAGTACGTGCATGTACAAAGCTTATTAACCCTTGTAAAAAGTACCTAGTGTCTGGCTGGTCAACTATATAACACATAGAGAGAGTCTTTTTGGAATCATCATTTAATACCACATGATATCGGCCAGTTTCTTTTACTTGCGATTGTTGGTCCAAGTAGGTTAGGGGTGCACAGTCATTGCTGGCAGAAATTTGCGTACCAATTTTGATGTAGTCTTCCAAACACAGAAAGAGCAGTCCAACTGTGCCATGGGTTCACGTATGGGCAAACACAGACACACAGACACTCTCACTAAAGTCACTTTGTGTCAGGGCTTCAATGACACTGACTGTTTTACGAGTTTGCTAGGCAAAAATACATAGTAAAACTGTGAAAATGCACACTAAAGAGTAGCTTAGAAGTCCTGATGTTTCCTTTGATACACCGTACAAAGAATAAAAAAATAAATATAGAAACATGTTGCTCTGCTTGGCTTTGCGTTTATATCTACAGTAGATATGCTATATCTCTTGCACTTTGTTTAGTTTTGACATGCAAAGTTTTTGAACCTCTGTTTTTTGAATGTATCGCTTTATATTCAATATCTTCCATTTCTGGTGTCATGCAAGATCTCATCATCATGCACACCTTGACTGCAGCGTAATATTCGGATATCTTGTTTTCGCAAAACAACCCTCACACAGCAAACAGTTAGCATTATGCTAGCCTACTAAACAATAAGCATGTGAACCAAAGGTTTAATTAAAAACACAAAAAGTATATTTTAGTCTATTTTCATGATTAAGAATAAATAAAGTGATTTTGTACAATTTATAATCAGACACCAAAGATAAATCAATAAAAATGTAGCTGAGTTATGCTTCAGTATAAAAGCTGACACTGTGTCACTATGTCACTCAATAGAACATTAGCAAACACTAATGTAAGTCAAGTGAAGCAGTTGATCCTTTTGTGTGTCGTTATAGCAATGTTGTTTTGCCACACAAAACAGTATTTGTGACGTACTGTAGTGAGGAGCCATTTACAAAGATGAAATGGACATCTGCAATCAGTGAGGGGTCGAAATACAATGGCAAAAATCAAAGAAAGTGGTGCGGTTACTACATAGGCCGTGCAAGTTACCCTTTGTCTTCCTTTCTTTCCTTTTCCTCTCTCACACCCACACGTACATACCCACAGTTACGAATAAAAGTATGCAAATATCGCAGCATGTTTGATTCTCCGACTCTGTGTGAGGTCCCCACAGACTCATCAAGACTTTAGCACCTCCATCAAGCAGAGAGAAAGAGGAGGTCTCAGCTACACCTTACATCACACACCCCAGTGGGTGTGGGTGTGAGTGTGTGTGTGCGTGCATTCGTGTGTGTGTCTGTGGTCTCACTGAGCTGCTGATGTGGAAGGTTGGTTTGTTAAAAAAGGGAGAAAATGATAAAAAGAAGAAAAAAAGTCTTGGGTCCAGGGGTGTGAAAATGGACCTATATCACTGTCAAGGACACCTTTAATTACAACAGCAGGGGTTCTGTGTGAGGGTGTGCCTGGAGATGGAGGAGTTGACAGGGCAGAAGGAATTGTGGGTAGAACTTAGAGTAGAACTTGTTAGAACTCAGTTTGACTCTTTGAGTCAGACTCTATTTATATATTTTTATAACAATTTAAAGTTTAATTTTCAGTTATTTTAATTTTGAATTGCGATTATGTCATATTTTTTAATATTATGATATGGATACAGCCATCTAACGACTCTACACATTCTCCCCAACCCATACAAAAGCTTATAAAAGAACTGGAAGCTCTTTACACACATACATTTACCATTCAAAAGAAAAGATTCAAAAATAAATATATATTTTTTTAAACATATATTTTATGCTCACAAAGGCTGCATTTATTTAATGACAAAAAACAATAATGTTTTTAATATATTAATATTATACTAATATTACACTTCTTACGAATAACACATATTTTTAGGATATTTTTATAAAATTGTAAAGACTTGATAAATTTAATACATCCTTGCTGAATAAAAGTTAAAATAAAAATAATTTTAAATGATAAACATTTTTTTTTTTTTCATAAAATTAAAAACAAATATTTTGGATCAAAACTGATTTACTGCTATTTAAGTAGATTTAAAAAATGATGCATTAAGTTGTGATGATGATGTGTGTACATGGACGTTTTAGCACTAACTAAACGTTATAGACTAACTCCTTTGAATTCAGTCGCATTAAGGTGCTGAACGTCAACGACTTTCTTAGACGTCTTAACTAGGTGCTTCGCAATAGTGTCAAGTGATTAAATTTATCACTTCCATGTTAATCTGAATTTTAATTTCACCTGCTGCAACCTTGAAGACATTATGCTGATTACAGATTTTCTTAATTATTTTGTTTTAATGTGGCATATGTGGATCAAACACTCAATTAAATGTTCTTTTTGTCTGTGATGGAGTTGTTAGCTTTCATTTTGAGTTATTCATCATTGGAAACTTGTAGCGTTAAACTACCGCTAGACACCAAACCTGTTAATTAAACCTCGGATTTGAAGTGTTTGGATGTTTCTTTGCATTGAAGTAAATATGTTTTAGGTCATGTAGGAATGCTTGTCTTGTTAGAAGCTCCTCCGTTCTCATGCTCTGACGTCTCCCTTCCTCAAAGTGTACAAATATATGCAAACGAGAACATTCCTCTGAAAGGCACTCTTTAGTTCTTCATTAGTGGAGAGTGAAGCTACAAAGAGCACAAACAATATGAGGAAAAAAATGCAACGGAATGAATCAAAGCGGTGAGAGCTTTGTCAGACGAGCAGAAGCAGATACGCTGCCTGCCGCCCCATTTCCTCGGCAGAGCAGCTGAATTAGCATGATAATCATTCTCATCGTTTACAAGGGCGAAATGTTTCAGTTTAATGCCTTGCTTGTGTTACAAGCCATGCACTTAATTAGACGGTAATGACTCCGGCGAGGCGAGCGGAGAGAGGAAGAGAGGGGAAGACAGGAGTTGAGGGGATGAGGAGTGAGAGCCCTTCACATCCAAGAGCCCTGCCACATTCACCCACTCCACCTGTCAGCTATCCACACACACACACACAGCATGCTGCGTCCTGTAGCCATGGTGACAGTTTACACAGGTAAATTGTGAGGCACAGTCTCGTGTCATTGTGACCCTTGATCACTTCCTTATGCGCTGTAGGGTATTGACATATCAGTATACACAGAGCTTTTTGCTTTTACATAATGCATGATTTGCATAATTTTTTTCATTCTTTGGTGTTAGTGAAAGAATGTTTACTGTATGTATGTCGGCCCGTCCGACAGTCTCCCTATCTATAATACACTGTATATTACTATATATTATTTTATTCATTATTATTCATGATTCATTTTTTATTTTATTTTTTATTTAATTTGTTAATTTATTCATTCATTCCTTCATTTTGGTTATTTTTATATCAAAACAGTTTGAATTGTTTGGGTTGTTTTTTTTTACGATAACACTTTATAATAAGGTTCATAAGTTAATGTTAGTTAAGTACATTAGTTAACATGAATTAAGATTGAACAATATTTCTACAACATTTATTAACCTTAGTTAATGTTAATTTCGGCATTTATTATGCACTGTGAACTAACATGAACTAACAATGAATGACTGTATTTTTATTTTATAACTAACATTAACAAAGATGAATAAATACTGTAATATGTGTTGATCATTGTTCATTCATGTTAGTTAATAATTAACTAATGTTAACAAATGACACCTAAATATTAGTATTTCATATGACTACATATCCTCACTAGCCCTTGCATATTTTTATATAAAAGCATTAGAGCCATATACATATAAATACATAAAACTTTAGATCCTTTTGAGCTTCTCTCCTGTCCCATACCCATCTTTTTCCTCCTCCTACTCCTCCTCCTCTTTCTTGTAATAGGATGTCAGGGATCATGTTCTCTCTTCTTGCTGAGGAAGACAAAGACTGTGTAGTTAGAAGTGACTGAGTACTTTTACCATTAGAGAATGCAGGCAGAAATCCAACACAAGAGCAGGCCTTTGGGTACAGGCTGGCTCGCCGCGTTAAGCCCAGAGCCTGCCGTTTCGCTGGCTGTTGGATTGGAGTGATACGCAGGTCCATATCTCACCCCGTGCCCTGGCTCAAAGCTCTCCGCCCCGGGGCCAAGAGGTCTATCCTTCCCTGTCCACGACTCCTGACGGCCGTCCGATAGAGGACATGAGTTTAGAGCATGTCATTCTGGATAGATTGCCGTATCCGCGTGAGTGTGTCTGCAGAAGTATAAAAGCCTGGTTGGGAGCAGGGCTGTTTCGTCTCTGCCGTTGATCCCGCTCATGCTGTTCTTTGAAACGGCTGATAAATGCGGATCTTCAGTCACACTCTAATTACAGCAGCTTAAGTGCTTTAACCACTGTTATCGCAAACTGTTCTATTCTCTGAACCCTGTCAAAATACACACATACACACACGTGTACGTGCACGCCAGAGCGTTTGTTTGTGCGTTTTACGCGTCACGTTTGTGTGTGCATGACTGTTAGTTTGCACAGGCCGCGGGTACGAGAGTGCCTGTGCATTCTGGCGGGCGAAGGACTTATCTCCACATGTGTGCAAGCAGAAGTAGGATGTGATGGCACTTGATGTTCTGTCGAACGCATTTTTCACAGCGCATAATTTAAAAGTTTCCTCCTGTTTGCATCTCCCGCCGTTTCTGTCGACTCCCCTCCCTCTCTCGCTCCTTCCATCAGAGGGTTGTACCTCAGTGACAGCCCCCCGCGCCCTCGGACTGCCTGCAGTCTGCCTATTAGCGGCGGTGACGGCATCCGATCGGCCATAACGCTTCATTTGCGTTATGGATTTAATGTGTGACACAGAGAGGTGTCGATGGACTAATGTCTCATCCTTTCATCTTACTCTCTTCCCGTCTTGGTCTCTGGAGTGTAATTGGTTTCTGTCCCGGGTAGCATCGCTAGCTCCGAGTGCAGAGCGAGGCGAAGGCAGACAGTGCGCAGTGGTTGGTGATGCCTGGGAGAGTTAGGTGTGTGTGTGCCGTTTGGGTGAATCAGGAGAGGTGTGTTTCCAGAGTGGAGGTGATTCTTAATGGGGTGTGGAGTGTGTGTTTATCAGCTCCCTGATCGCTGTTTATTGCCCAGTCGTGTGGAACTAATTTACTAATTGAGTTTGAGGCTGGGAAAGATGTGGCAGGAGGGTTTGCGAAGGAGACATGAAAACATGTCGTACCCCCGCATGCACGTGTTTGTGTGTGGAAGGTAGAGAGGGATTGATCAAGTATGTTCACATGAAAAAATTGTGTACATATGAGAGTGATGGAGTCATTTCCTGAGATGTGATGTAACAAATTCACAGACAGTCAGGATCAGTGTCGCCAAAGCGGAACTTGCCAAAAAATGTAATGTAATTACAACGCTAAATTAGATTATATATTGTATGTGTGCTTAGATTTGCAACACAAAATGCATGATATGATATTAAAATGGAAAGGGCTATTTTTAAATGCACTGAATTTTTGAAAACTTTCTGAGTATTATATTTTTGTATTTTGCGGTGTATTAGTAGTTAGCTAGTGTGCTCCATTCTAAGAAACAATCTACTATGTTAATATGAAGAAATTTGCACTTCACATTTTACTTCACCTTTAGATTTTATGTGTTTTTTAAGGACAGATAAAGGTTTAGTTCACCTGAAAAGGAAAATTCCGTCATTTACCCGCACTCATGTCATTCCAAAACTGCATGTATATTTTTTTAAACGTTTGCACAATAAAAGTCAGTGGGGTCCAATGTTGTTTTGGACTCCATTGTCTTCCATTATACATACAAAATTATTCTTCAAAATAACTTGTTTTGTGTTCCACAAAAGAATCAAAGTCATACAGGCTTTGAAACAATGTTGATGGTGAGTAAATGAGGACATAATGTTCCTTTTTTGATGAACTGTCCCTTTAACACGATTTGTATGAAACCAAACCGCATGCATGATGTGCCCAACACTGCTATCTTCAGTTAGAGGGGCACAACAGGTGAAATGTGTTGGCTCGCTCTTGTTCTCTTTCTTTCCTCTTTTTCTTTCCTAGACTTTCCCTCCCTCTCTCTCTCTCTCTCTCTCGTGCTCTTGCCCTTGTTGGTGGGAGATTTGACCTGGAATGTTAATAGGGGAGTGAGGCTGGAGTCCTCTGCAGATCTCTGGCTCTTTTCACTGGCTGGATAAGACAGCAAGAGAACATCCAAGAGGAAAGAGTGTAACTTAAACTCAACCTCACTCTACTGTACCTCTGTCAGTTTCAGTGTAGTGTGCATAAATGGCATGACAAAAATTGGATTTGTGCTTTGAAGAATCTAGAGGAAAAGGAGTACAATGTGTAGTGCAAATGAACAGGTGATCAATTTGAATCAAAAAAAGAATAAATTAAAATACAATAGGCTAAACCAAATTGAATTTAATTTAATCTACACTTAAATAGTTTGTTAAATTCATTTAAAATAATTTTGTGCATACTAAATTAAATTCATTTCTCAAATTCATTTAAGAAAATAGCATTTAGAAAAATAGCATTTATTAAACAAGACGTATTAAGCTGAATAAAGATGAAAAACCTAATATGGCTATAATTATAATATTTATGAATGCACACGTAGCAAAGTCTCTCTTTGGCAAAGTTTATAATGAGGGCTTCTAATGCATCTTTCCGTACTAGATAGTTGTGCAAGGGAGGAAGTTCTTGTTTTTCATCTCCTCTGGTGTGGTTGGATCACCCTGCATTGACTGACAGCGTGAATCTAGAGTGAAGGAGAGGGAGTAAGAGAGAGGAGAAGATAAGAGAGGAAGGCTCAGTTGTGTAAGGGTTACAGAGAATGGGGGAGCGTGGGTTTTTTAGACAGGCAGACATTTTTGGGCTAGCTTACAGCAGCTGTGGAGCCCCGCTGGTAGATTAAAAGAGGCTCCCGTCCGCAGAGTGAAGTACAGCAGAACCCCCAGCGGGTGCAGGAGGGGAGGGGCCCACGCAGCTGTCACCCTCCACATACTTTCTCACCCAACTCCAGGAGCTACGACCCAGCAGCCCCACCGTTCACCCGCACACCCCACCATCGCAGCGGCATGGACATTAATGGAAAGGAGCTTCAGGCTAGAGAGATGGTCTACTAGCAAATGTTTACTGAGGTTGTGTGTCTAAGTCGTCAAAGATCAGAAGAGTTGAGATGGCAGCCCTCATGCTGCGAAACGCTCACAAGATTCATTCTAACCAACACCTAAGGCTTAGTTCACATACACTACCAAATCCTATATCATAATATGAGCAAATGTATTTCATGATAATGCTATGCTATTAAATATTTGTGGTCAGTAAGATTTTATTCTATTTTGAAGAATAAGAAATTGCTACTTTTCAGTAAGGGTGCATTAAACTGATGAGAAGTGACAGTAAAGACATTTTATTGTGACAAAAAAATAATCTATTTCAACTGAATTCAGCTCTTTTTAAACTTTTATCAAAGAATCAAAAAGTATTACAATTTAAGTATGATTAAGTGGCACAACCATTTTCAACATTATGAAATATTTCCACCGAATCAGCATATTAAATTTGATTTCTGAAGAACTGTCACTGTAAATTCAGAAATACATTTAATTAAATTTTAAAATAAATTAACATAGCATTTAATATATTTTATGATATTGCTGATGTACCTGTATTTAGAATAAAAAAGTCTAAACTTTTACATAATAAATCTGAAATATTAAATAAATGAAATTATAATAATTTCCTGTAAACATTCTATATTGTTGTATGTACATGCAGTAGTCCTTTTTTTATACATATAAGTAATATAAGTCTCATTACTTTTGATTATTTCGTTTTTTAACTGAAAGCGGAATGAATTCAGATCACAAACCAAAGGATTCATAATTCATAATTGCAGTAGCGTATATAATACATTAAACACTATCACACCATGCAGTCTTACCCTGTGTAATCAGCATAAGGGTTACCATCTAGATATTTTGAAATAGAAGATGATCAGAGAATTTCTTTGAGAAGTTTTTTTTTTTCTTTTTTACTTGTGAGATGCTTTAAAGTAGATTTATTGTCTCTGAGATGGGCCCAGATCCATCTTTAAGGTCGCAGAGCACATTACAGCAGCAGGAGTGCCATCAGTGTTTGTTTCATGATAGCAGTAGTTCAATATTTTGAATTCAAATGCTACACTGTTAACATAAGCTGATAAGCAGGCTTTTTTCCCCTCTGTCAAGTGGAAGGGAGACTGCACAGCTGCAGCCAGGTCTGAAGTGAAAACACACACTCTCAGTCTGTCACACATGCACACATACATATAGTGAGGATTACAGAAGGGAAAAAGAACGATTTGACACTCCTCTCAATGTTCTGACATATTTAGTTGGTTTGCCGGAATTTCAGATTCTCACAAACACACACACGCACACACGCACAGTCACAGGAGGCCTCGGGTTTGCTGAGAAGGCTGAAGTCAGTGGGTCTCTGTGGTAAAGCCGACTGGGGAGGCTTTGTCACGCAGACGCCCTCACCAACAAGCACTGAACAATGACAGTTGTTCAGAAAACACAACAAAACACACACTCCCTCGCACAAACATGTCCTCGCTCCCCTTAGTCCAGTCCACACTGCATTTCAACACCGACAGCTCAGCCCACCCTAGGGATATGGGTTCCTTTGTTTTAGATTTGTGGGTGTTTTTTATGTCTGCATGTCTTTTTTATAGGTCTGTGCGTTTATGTAACTCTTTCACATCTTTCATAAATATAAAAGTCATAGTTATGTGTGCATTTGTGCATACTCGCTTGATTTCGAAGTGGCAAAACAGGGCTTTCGGCGGGTCCTGAGTGAGATGGGGTCAGGAGTGTCAGCACTGGCTGAGCTGGGTTGGCTGGACCGACTCCGTGGCCCCCCCCCCCCGGCGCACCGCCGCACCGCCTGCTGGGAAGGCAAGACCAATCAAACACCTGACAACACGGACTGTACACAAGCCCCTCTTTTGATTTGTGGAGAAAGACTCGATCCAGCTGGGCTGTGGAGCTCCTGAGGTGGAAGGGGGATGATAGGGCAGGAAAAAAAGGGTTAGCCGGGAGAAGAAGTGTTTGCTAAAGGCAGGTGTTTGGCTTTGATGGATGGCGTGGGCTGCAGGTGCTCCCTGCACCTGTGTTGGATCTCAGGTCTTGTTTCTGCGGACTTGAGGTGCTTCTGTTTCCCATCCAGCCTTGAGTGGCATGCACACTAGCTAAAAGGCCCCACAGAGTTTAACATTTGTAGTGAGGTGCGGCGTAATTAGATGGAACCAGACTAGGAATCTGTTCTTACTAATGGAGACAGACCGAGACAGGAACGCTCTCAAGCCTAGTCAAGGATGGGGGACTTCTGCTCCTCTCTGATAACCATTAATGATTCTCTCTGCTTCTGGACCACTGCTTTCCTGCTATAATATCATCTATCTCTGTCTCTCTTACAACCATGGGAGTGTAAATCCCACTCCTTGGAGCCACAAGGAGCAGAGTGTGGTGGCTCAGATCTGACATCCAGCCACTGCTTCCCATTTTTCCAGCTTTCCCTCCTCCTCCTCGTCTTGGCCTGCTCCTTTCTTTCAGATGGACGTGAGAAGAGGAGGGGCCGACTTCGAGGATTCATTTCTCCTGGCTCCTTCTCTCCCCTGCTTCTCCATTCATTTTCGGCCCGGGTCGTCTGCAGGGTCCTGACTTGTGCTGCAAATGAGCATTGTCTTTTACTGATAGGCCTCTGACATGCTCCTGGGTTGCTCTCATGGTCCCTTCTTGCTTTCTCTCTTTCTCTTTTACTCCTTGTGACTTTTTTTCCTTCTTTATGTCTCTGTTGCTCTTTGCAAATTGTCAAATGTGAAGCCAGTAAGAACATTTTTGATCTTTGCTGCACCTACAGTAATGTGATGGGACCGAAAATGAAAGAAGTAACCAATTATATGTCACAAATTGCATTCGGTTACTTTAAAAGAGTTTATCGTTATCACTTTAGTGCATTGCAACTGGTTTGGATATAGTGTTAAAGTTTCATCTGCATACAACCCTATTATGTAGTACACTACATACAAAAAACTAGTGTAGGGTTTACTTTAAAACTATTTTCACACAGAAACTTAAAAGAAAGTTAAAAAGCAAAAGTTAAAAAATATCTCATTGCACGTGTGTATGCATTGTATTTTCATTTCCTCAGTTAAGAGAGAAACTTTTGACTTTTGAGATTGCATATGTATGCACGTGGTGTTCAAGCATGTGCAGGTTGAGAAAGGCTCATCAGCATGCAGCGGGAGGTGTGTTGTGTATCAGGGACTGGGGGGGATTAGAGAGACTTTACTGTCACCAACCCCAGGAGAGAGAGCTGAGAGCACACACTGACACCAGCATCCAGGAGCCAGATTAGAGCTTCGTATCACACACACACACACATAGACATTAATACAAAGAATTTAGCCTTGGCCCTTACACTTTAACACAAGATAGACAACACCCATGTGTATGTGAATGCCACAACATGTAATCTTTATAGTCAGGTGGATTTCGGTTTCACAGATCATGTGTGTATACAGCTATTTAAATAGGAACATACCGTAGACTATTTATTTAATGTAATAATATAGTAGTATTTATTTATTTATATTTATTATTTTACATATAAATTGTTACATTTAGTTCACTTTTGAAACTTTTGAAATATGAATTTTCTTATATTTAGCTCACTTTATGTATAAATATGAGATTATAATAAAATTATAATTCAGATATTTTTTTTCTAATGAGTATATCCCCAAAATGAACTTTTTAAATTTTTTTTTATTTGTATGTTTAAAGAATTATTTAATTAATTTATGGATATTTTTTTCCGAACGAGTATGTCCCAAAAGCATGTTTTGTCATATTTAGTTCACTTTTGAAGAGAATTTTGTCAAAGTACACACACACACACACACACTCACACTCCCTCAAGCTGTAATATTTGTACTTTCATAAACACACACTCATAAATTCATTCAAAAGCACAAATAGATGAACATTCCTTCTCAGACTCAAAACAATGTGAACAGACCCCCAGATTGCTGCTAGTCCCCCGCAAACACAAAAGGATAAACAGGCATAAAAATCTAAACCCCGCTCCAACACACACACGCGTGTTCACACACACATGCGGCAATGATCATGTGTCTCTGCACCCCCCACCCTGAGCCAGGTCCCAGATGCCCCAGTGATTGGCCCAGCTCTGCACAGCAGACTGTGGTATTAGCAGGGAGGGGGAAGAGGTGCCAAGGGAGAAAAAGAGAGAGAAGAGGGAAAGAAGGAGAAAGACAGAGTGGGGGAGGATGGAGAGAGGAGAGGAAAGAATGCACCCTTCACTGTGGGGAGCACCAGCCTGCCCCAGACCCCCAGAGGGTTCCCCTCTTTTTCTCCCTCTCTCCCTCTCTCTTTCTGTGGTGTTTGGACAGCTGTGAGTGGAGATCAGGTTACGGGTGGCGCTGGCACTTCCTCTGTGCTGGCAGGCGTGTGAGTGTGTGTGTGTGTGTGTTCGACGTCTGGATGCCATTACCACCATTACACTGCTGGAAGCTCAGCTACGCCACCCTTGACTCAATACACATAGTGTCCTGCTATATATTATGCAAAATGCACATCAAATGAATCAGACCCTGCAGTATTCATGAATAAGTAGGTTGACAATATCTGAATCACCTTCTGCATCCCACAAGATGTACAAGTGGACATTCTGTATGCCATAAAAGTTAAGTAGATGCTTTATAAGTGAAGGTGTTATAGGTAGCAAGCAAATGTACTTAAAATTGTTATACAATTATTTGAACACATTGATAGTACTGTAAGTCATAGGCTAACATCCAGCATGCAGCATGGCAGGATGTCTGGGATATTACACTGAAAAGTACATACTATGATTCGCCTTTACGCTCTTGTTAAGGCAGTGTTGCTTTTTAGATAGCAAGGTATAAACATTTCAGCATTTTTACTAACTTGGTTGCATTATGAACACGAAGTTAGAAGCATTTGCATTGACATACTAGCATGGTGTATGTTGAGGGCCTTACAGTGTACTATACTAGCACACTTAATAGCTTTCCTCTACAGTAACTCTATATATCAGGGTCTGAATACATTATATTCTTCTAGTCGTCGTGAGATTCCAGTATTGCATCTTGACATAGCAGATAATAAAAGTCTTCTGCTGTTTCTAAATTCCCCAAGTCGTTCTGCCTTGCTTCTTTCCCTAGACGCTGAGCCTCTCTCTACAAGACTTTATGACTTTTTGTATTTATGCTGTTCTTCATTTTCTGTATATGTGTTTGTTTGTGTGTGTTGTCTATCTGCCTGTGAGCCATACCTGCTAACGAGGTCCATATTCAGATGAGCTCTCCAGCCAGGCCAGCTCTGAGGCTAGACGCACTCTAGAGTCTCTCTCCTCTCCTCTCTCTCTCGCTCTTACCCTCCCCTCACTGGTTTATTAATTCATTCCCTCCTGTAATGGGCTGCAGCTGGGGAGAGGCAAATCGTTGCTCAAATGCTGATGGAACCTTCAGCTGCTGTCTAATCGCCCTGTTTGTGCGCCACACTCATAAAAGGGGGAAGTCAATGCAGGGAAGAATGTTTTAGTGTCATTTAGAGGTGACTACCACTGGAAATGGATCGTATTAAGGTGCAAGTGCGTGACTGACACCCGGCACACCTTCAGAAATAAGATGCTGAGGAAGTTAGGGATTTGTTAATGTCCTGCTAATATTTCCACTCACCCACCATAAAAATATATTTCTTTTTCAACAGTTTTTCCTATCAAATAAATACATAAATATTATTTATTTGATAACCGTGGGTGTTTAATATTATATTATTATTCCAAATTTAAATGTAGATATTTGTATATAATTAATATTATATATTTAGGCCTATATTTATTACATTTTGTCATTGTACAATAATTTAATAGATTGTGTTAACAAAACAAAAAACATAATGCATCTAAAATGTACAGTATAAAATGTATATTTCTATATTAATAGTGTTATCTTTGGTACAACAGTGTATTTATATAGATATTTTATAGATTTTATATAAATATAAATAAATGTATGTGTGCGTTTTATATATATATATATATATATATATAATATTTTGTCATTGTGCAATAATTTAATTAATATTTTTTGTTAACAGTAATAAAAGTTATGCATATATATGTGTGTGTGCGTGTATAAATAAACAAAAAATGAAAATTGGATAACAATGTTATATTCCATTTTATCTTCCAAAGATATAACAAACATTTGGTAATGGATTTAAAAATTCTCAGCTTTTGCGATGACAAGAAAACTTTTTTTTATTCATGTAAAAAAATATCCTAGTAAACACTGCAAACTTATAAAACAAGAACAATGGAATACAGGGATTTGATTTAAAATAATTTTTTTCCAAATCGTTAAAAAAATGATGAATACATTTCTCAATTTACAACACACATTTATTGGGTTATATAAAGAACGTGTATAGAACAACCTTGTTATAATTCAAAACGTTGGTCTGACACGTGTCTGTTCACACGATAGCCGCCAATGTGAAGGCGAATCTGCTCCTGTCCAATCAGAGGAGAGACAGTGTGGGATTTTATTCACAGAGCCGTAGGGAAGAGTATGCAGTACATGCGCCGAATGCTTATAAAACACTCTGCAACAGGCGAGTGGATTATTGTAAAAAAACGACCTGACCCAGGCACCGGCAACAGTTGCTAAACTCAGCTCAACAGTCTCAAATCAGCTCATTATCCAACACAAACTGGCCAAAACAGACTTGGCGCACTCAGTATGCTCCACGCATGCACATACACAATAGAAACAGAAATGCATTTGCCACGACAGACACAACAGTGTGAGGCGGGCGGACGGGCAGGCCCCCGGGAAGCAGCAGCGTTGCTGTTTGATGTTGGGAGCTGATTAATGAGATGTGAGGAGTGAGTGTTTGACGGCTACTCTCTGGGCGCCTGTTTGAGGGGCCCACTGCGTTCATGTGTGTGTCTGTGTGTGTATACGTGTGTGAGACAGAGGAAAGAGAGGGAGAGAGATAGAGTAGGGGGGTGGTAGACCCCTGCTGGTTACCCTTGAACACTCTGCGGAGGTGTCGAGGCGGCCCTAGCTCCAGCCGCTCATGAGGGTGCTGTCGCAATTAAACCAGCACAGCAGAGCTGCCGTCGGAGAGAGAGGCCTCTCTTCACTACACGCCGCCTCGCCAGAGAGAGAGAGAGAGGTAAGGAGCGGGCGAGGATGAGACAGGAAATCGTGAGGCATGAGAGGTAAACGATAAGAAACTGCCATGGAAGGAGAAATTGAAAACATGAGTGGGAAAAGTGACTCGAGGCCGCTCACAGGAGTCAATGGATGTGGATGAGGATGATAGGATAGAAACCAAAGGCAGCTGGCAAGGTCTTAAAAAGCATAGTTCACCAAAAAAGGAAAAACCTTTTTTAAAGCTTTGACTGACTGACTGACTTGTTGAAAACAAAAGGTGCATTTTTGAAGAATGTACTGTCTGCTCTTTTTCACGTAATGTTAGACTTGATAAAAAAATAGCTTTAAAGTATAATAAAGTGGTCTGTAAGACTCGTACACTGCCATATGATAGCTCTAAATCCATATTATGCTGATATTTTTGACATTATCCAGAGTTCTGTTACTGTATGTGTGGTTCATGAAAAGTTCATTCTTTTGAGTCAAATTCTTTCAGAATATTTTTTTAATGAATCTAACTGAATCCAACAAGTTTAACATCACATGGCTATTTGACTTTAAGAAAAAAAAGTGTTACTAAAGCAGCTTTTCCACCAAAATTACCTGGAACAATTTGTCCCAGGAACTTTTTTTGCCCCCAGACCTGTTGCAATCTGCATTTCGATTGCAGTCTAAAGTACAGAGAAGATTAGGCAAACAGTCTGTAAAGTAAGCAAATTTTGGACTTGCATCCTCTGTAGTTTGGTCTTCAAAAGTTTGACTCAGGATTGTAACGTCCCGCAGAGGGGACAACTCAAGTTTGGTAAATCTTCAGCCCAGTGTACTTAATAACACCAGTCAACTCCCCTTGGCTACTGCAGTTTTCCTCATTGTTTTAAAAAAAAAGACAAAATACAATATCGAACACCACTGCCTCTTTTTGTTTTTCATTGAAACATATTAATAGCTGCAGAAATGTAGTTCAGGAAATGTACAAAGGCTACATTATAATAAAACTAAATATTATTTTTCCCAGACTTTATTTAGGTTCTGGTTCCTGTTGTAAACAGACAAAGTACCTGCCCAAAGTCCCTAGTTCCTGAGAAAAGTTCCTGTGGTTTGGCGTTTTATCTCCTTTTTTCTGAAACAACTTGAGACTAACATGAGACTAACTTCAAAGGCACCATAACATCACATAAAGTATACTTTAAATCGGGGACTTTTTTTTTTTACCTGTTGCACCTTAATAGTAGAATATGAATATATTCACATAATTTCCTATGATGCACAGCCATTAAAATAATCACAGATATGCATTTAACTTTCTGTTATACATTTTAATGAAGGAGGGACAATAAAACATAACATCTTAACTTCATCTTTGGTTAAACTTTACTTGTTTTATGCTCATTTTCTTCTTTTTTTTTCTACAAAAATTAGATTGAGATCAAACAGTAATTTTAAACCCACTGCAATACCACCAAGGTCCACCTAGGGGCCGCAGACCTGCCATTGAAACCTTTGCTTTAGTTATATAGACAAACATTTAATGACTACAACACTACTTTTCAGTAAAGACAGAAGCATATGTTGAAAAAATGCAAATGATCCAAAAGTAGAATCAATCTTATGCAAACATGACATTATAAAATCAAACGGCAGCATTTTTGAGATTGTGAAAAGAAACCAGAAAGCTACAAATTGGAATAGCAGCACAGAGGTCAGCAGGAGGTTGGTGAGACGAGTGAAATGTGGGTGCGTGAAGAGTTTACTCTTTCTTTACCGAGTTCTTAGCCCTCTGACGTAGCACCGGTCGGACTCGCGCTGGGAGCGGCTCTTTAATTAGCTTCTGATGAGGACCTTGAGGAAAAGAGGCAGGTGATTGGACTTCTTATCCAAATAATTACCTCAATTAAGTCATTAAGACCCTGGGCATAGCCAAGCCCAGAACTGCCTCCCCTGTGCCACAGCATGCATTCATCCCTGATCTCACTCTTCAACTGCTGCGTTGTGTGTGTGCTCATGTTTTAGTCTCAGCTGATTGTGTTTCTTTAGGCTAGTGCACATTCGTGACCGTCGTGCCTTTTTCTTTTGTCATCTTAGAATGGCAACGATTCTATCGCATGCACAAGTCTGTCTCTCATACTTTTACACACGCGCTCGCTCACAGAGGTAGGTTAATTACCCATAGCATCTGGATGGCCGTATGTGTGTGAGCCCTCAGCGCCAGTGTGGGTCTCAGTGGCTCTGAAAGTGCCCCGGTGCATCATGGGGGATTAAGCATGGGCAGCCATGGGGGGTTTGAGGGAGACAGCCGTTTGTGAGACTTTCACACTCTCCTTTCTCCTCTTTAGTTATAGTATTAGTCCACGAATAAGCTGATTTTGTGCATTCGATTTGTAGGTGAAACTGGCCACCATACACGGACAGGACAATTCCCTGCTCCCTTTTGAATTTAGATAGAGAGAAAGAGTGAGAATAGATAGGCTGGAGAGGGGAGGGGGACTGTTGTGTTCCCCATTTCCCTTTGTTTTGCTGCTGTATGTGTCCAGGTGTGTTTTCGCCTGCAGTGCTCAGCGGCCCACATCTGGATCAGGCCAGTGGCAGTACACCCAGATGTGCTCCGGTTCTAAACTCGCCCTCCGTCGCCTTTGTTTTTTTTTATATGCTTTTGTTAGAGCAGAGGGTAGAGAAGGGGGCATCAGCTGCCTGTCAGGTGTTTGCATAGATGTAAACAGATGTTATTTTGATGAGTGTGAGAGAGAGGGAGGGCAGACGGCAAAACAACAATACCGCTCGTATCAGGAGTTCAAACCCGAGACGTAACGATTGAGGAGCCATCGCTGGAGTGAGGAAACACAGCATACGGATGAGGTGCACACACACTTGGCCCTGCCTCGGCTGCTCCATCTGGCCTGTGTGTGCGCAAGCATCTGTGCGTGTGTGTGTGCGCACGCGTTGTTTGCATGTGTGTGTGTGTGTATCTTGCATGTGTTTGACAAATTTGTCGCACACCTCCAATGAAATTAGACCGACTGCTGATCCTCAGCTTAGCTCTTGGTTGCGAGTTTCATTATTGTATCTGGAAGGAGAAGTTGCCACTTATGGACTGTATGATTTTATTTTAAACCTTTATTTATTTATTTAACATTCATAACTTCTTTTACATTTTAAGGTACATGTATGTATTACGAAGAAATACGAATAAAGTAATTGCAAAAAAAAATGACAACAATACCTAAATTTAAAATTAATAAATATCTAGATCTGATTCTCGTTTATTAAGATGCATTATTTTGGTTAAAACATGTTTTCAGACTCGCACTAAACATTGATCCAGATCTGTCTGTCAAGGTCTGGGACCTTAAAAAGTAGAAAAGAATGAAGATAGTAAATAAATGTGTGAAAACTGGGAAGGAAAAGTGAAAGAAATGGGGGGGGGGGGAATATGCACCCCCTCCTGTGCTGTCCTTCTCATTTCACTCCCGTGAGTGTGGATGTGACATGTTGAATTAGGGCCCTTGGGCTGCTGGGAGCTTTGATTTGACTGAGGACTCTTTAGGTGGGACAGATGAGTTCTCCCAGGGGGACAAACACCCCCTCCCTCCACCCAGTGGGGGAATGAACGATGGTTTAAGAAGAAAAAAAATTAAAGTTAGGATGAAAAAGCATCCTCTAAACAGAAGCACTGACATACTTCCTTTGTTCTGGATGTGTGCGCATTAATATTGATTTTTATTCGACTGGGGTCTTTGAACATCCAGTTTGGTGTCACCCCTCAGGGGAACATGCCCTGTGCTCACCCGATTAATGCTTTGTCATCTGTAATAACTCAAATCTTTGACACCCTGATATTAATATTAGTATTTGGTGTTTCTTTGTGGTTGCTCGTGTTTTGTTTCTGCTCACCTTCAAACAGTCTGTCTGGGACAGAAAGCAAGCGTAAGGGAGTTGCATGGACTGGGATATAAGGAGTCAGAAAGAAAGTGGAAAAAATTCAAGCAAAAGTGACAAAATAACAGTTTGGACAGGACTAGTTTTCCCTGAGGAGATAAGGTAAATTTGTGTTTTATTTTTAATCCTGATTTGAATGCATGTGGAAAATTAGACGACCTCTGTAAGAATTATAGAGCAAATTGATTACTTGTTTTTTACACTATGGGGACTGCTATCTAATCCCGTTTGGAAAGAAATGTCTGGGGTATATTATTTTTCACACTACTTCTTCTGGTTTATTTTGACCCTTGCCGAATACTGTAACTAAAGCTAAGTTTCTTGTTTCTCTGCCCGGTGCACCTTCGTTATGAATGTAGATCTTTTTGCCAAAACCTTTCTGGGAACAGTTGGTGGTTCAAGTACTGCTGGCATCCCGTCTGATATAAAAAGAGAATTAAATCAATACAGAGGGTCTGAACTGTTCAGAACGGCCATTTTATTAGCAGCGTCAGGTATGATCCTCATCTTAATTAATTTCTTAATATTTTTTGAGCATATGACTTCCTACACATACCATAGCTGGAAAATACACACAGCCATCTTAGTAGGAACTACTAGATCTGTCTAAATCAGTACATTAAAATCACATATACCCTTTTTGTAAATAATTGCAATTGAAATTGCATTTGGAAAACTAATTAGATGGAAACATTTGGGATATTCTGTATGAGAATCTTTTAGTCGTTTTTCGAACAGTTCCCTCACATTCTTAGACTTTTTAAAGCCTGAGTGACTAGGATTCTCTCCAGCAGCAGGAAATGAGGGTTTTGTTTTCTGTGTCTGTAAATACGTCAGCGTCATCTGGGAGTCATTGTCCGAATTGGGAATGCCGTATCCAAGATGGCGGTTTTAAAAGCCCTGCTGCTGTCTGAACGCGCAAACAAATCTCTAAACACATGTATATTTAATCCTGGCCTTCGAATAATTAAAACAGCATTATTTATTGATTTGTTTGTATTTGAGTGTGTGATACTACTGTTCATCACAAAAGACAAAAGGTTTGGGTAACCATGGTAACTCACAGGTGCACTATGGCCTGGCCAGTCTCTGTGGGTGGGGTGGAGGGGGGGAGAAGCATGCTGGGAGATTTAGACTCAGAGGAGCTGGGCAAGGCATGCTGGGAGATGAAGGCTCAGAGGAAGTGGCATGCAGAGAAGATATCATGCAGGCATAGAGCATGTTGCAGTCCTGAGGGAAGATGGGCCTTCTTTCAAACTGCTCAGTCGTTCCCTATTCCCTAATCTGCAGAAAGAAACCTTTCCATTAAGTCACATCAAAGGCAGTGCCCTGCATAGGGGATAGAACAGTCATTTGAGACGCAAACACGGCTCCTGCACATGATTTGAGGAAGCGCAGTAATGAACAAGGTTGTGTACGTATTATTTTTTTCCATTTTAAAATACTTTCTTCTATCCCAGTTAAACAAGTGGAGATATGTAGTTACCATTTGTAGACTGATATTTCATAGAGTGTAAACAAAGGCTTTCAGAACAGTGTCTGTTTAAACAAAAAGTGGCTTATGTCAGACAGTGCTGCCATTTTAAAAGTGAGTGTGTCAAAGAGGAAGAACATAAGGGTTTGTGTCAGGAAAGCTGTATCATGTGACAAAAAACTAAGAATGTAGTGTCTTATTTTGAATTGTATTTAAGGTACTAAACATCGGAATTCGGAATTCAGTAAATTCTTCCACAATTTTCCAGTTCAATTTTATGTGACGCAAGGCAAATTGTAGTGAAATTTACAGACAATTCCTTGATTATAAATAAAATTCTCTGCGTTTTATGAGTTACTAGTGTCAGGCACCAGAGAGGGGGCGGCAGGAGTGTTTTGCAAAACCTGTTTAGAAACTCTTGTTTTGGCAATTCCACTGATACTGCTAGTGGCATAGAAACAACGCTGTTCACTTTTAATTAAAAAGTCTTGCAAAAAAGACTTGTTTTTGCACCCTTGTAGGTGAGCAGATCGAGCGGATGTGACTAATCTAATCCCTTAATTACATTTATCACACTCTTACCAGCTCTGATAACCTGGATTTCTGCACTTCTCCATCACTGTCCTCCATTCTTCCCCTTTGTCGCTGCGCTCGAGCGTTCCCCTCTCTCCCCCACAGATATGTAGGGAACCGCAGCTCTTCTCTTTTCAATGAACTCCCCTAACAGTCTCGGCTCTCTGATCATTGGTGCTGATGATGTGTCTCAGATCAGTTTGTAAACATCCACATAAAACAGCCACTGAAGATCTTTGATATGACAGTATTTACAGAGGAAGAGTCTATAGACGCACCAACTGAGAACAGCGAGAGGAAAGATTGTGATGGAAGGGAGAGGAGGGGGCGTCCATGGGAGTTTTTGGCAGAGGTTCATACACATGACCTACAAATGATGTAGTGTCTTCATTAAATGTGTGATTTGTGCATATGTGGAAGCGGTATTTAGTGAGACATTAAGTGTGTGTGTTGGTTTAGTATGATATGTTCACAGTGCCTGTGTTCCCAGCAGGCCCCAGCAGGATGGCAGTGTGTGTGTGTTTTGGCCCTAGGTGAGGGTCCAAAGGCAGGGCACAGTCGGACGCAGGGCAGGGGGCGGGGACGGTCCAGACGCAGCAAGGTCACTCCAACTGCTCACAATCATCCACATCGAGCCGGCTTACTGCCAGGACCCCTCTCTCTTTCTCTCTCTCTCTATCTCTCTCTCTCTCTTCAATCTAACTGTGTCCCCCTTTTCTTAGTTCTTTCAAAATATCCACCATTTTATTTCCACCTCCATCGTTGTTGTTGTTTTTTTTGTTTTTTTTTTCCATGTGAGCGCATTTATCCTTTCAATCTCTTTTCATTTGTATAACTCCCTCCCTCTCTATCCTCTCTTGCATTTCATCTTTCTCTCTCTCTGTCTCCCTCTTTCTCTGGAGGTACAGATGGACACATTTGCAGGTTAACTTGAACAGCTGGAGGTGCATTATTAGCATCCTGCTGCTTCCTCATATTTGCTCAGAATTTTTCCCCCTTCCTTAGTGAGCAGATAATTCACAACCAGCCAACCAAAGATGTAGACGTGTCCTAATACAGAAAAAAAAAACAGGAGAGAGATGAAAGCCAAGTGGATGTAGAAGGTAGGCATAGGCGACCTGTTTGGGAAGTGTAGGACATGGTTTGAATATCCGTGTGATAAAGGTATAAGGATTGTTTTTCTATACAGCTGATATGGTTTTGGGTTCAGTGGGTTGAATGAGAAGGGGGAGGACAGAGATGAAGTCCCAGGAATCCGCCGTGTCCCAAAAGGCCACATCGACAATGAGCAATTGTGGTGGAATGGTTCATGGATATTGCTTCTGAGCGGCATTTGGGAGATCTTGCATGGATAAAAGCCCCTGGTGCACCCAGGGGCGTGGATTAAACGCACACGTGCATACATGTATTATAAATATACATTTACACAGATGAACACACGCATATGCACACAAAGAGCATAAACGCTTACTGTTTACAGAGCCATATTGTCCCTTTTAGAGGACTGTTGTGTATACTTTGCTGAATGTGACCATTGTGTGTTTGTAATAGTAAAGGCAGCTGCGTCCTCTGGCAGCCATTGTGTTCGAAAGCAACCCGTCATGTCTTCGGAAAGTCGTGTGGCAGATTGCAGCATTAGAGAGAGACAGACACTGTGTGTGCAGCCGGCTAACAGCTCAGCCAACTCCAAATTCACTGCACCAGGCCTCAAATTCAATAAGACCCCACAAAGACCAGGTCCGGCCAACAGCACTGGCCAGCACATACTCCGCTGACCACTCACCAGAGCCATAATTACCCTCTATACTGCAATTAGCAATCTGGGGCTGTGCGTGCGCGGGTGCGCTCACGCGTGTGTCCACTTCCAATAAAAGTTTGCAGTTGGCAAAGGAGTTCCGGCTCACTTTGACCTTGAAATATAGATTTGTGTCTTCTACGCGTTGCTTCTACATCTCTCTGTTTTAACAAAGCCCCGGGCCAAGTCACCTGGCTGTTCTGAGGAGTTTATTATATGGGTAATAATTCTTCATTGAGCGTATTATTCATGCCTTTGTGTTGCCATGGTGACTCATGCATTCGCATCACATGTCTCTCTTTCCTTGTTTTTATAGTCTAGATTTACTATTATTTAATCACCAAAGCATATGGTCACACGTGTTGGATTCAGTTGCAAGGCGGCTGTTTTGCATTCGCGCCATCTAGGAAGGTTCGAGGACACGTGGATGATAGGAAAGCGAGAGAGTGAGAGGAGGAGGAGGAGTACAGTGACTGTTGAGGTATATGGAGGCCATGGGAGTAAGTGCTTCTTATAAAGACTTTATCATGTGAAGGGTTTATTGGTATGCTGATTAGAACTATTCCCCCACCGGCACTTTCCAGCATTCAATTAACATTCAAAACACAAATAGCTGTGCATATATTACACGCTAACAATCAGGTCCTCAAGTGTGTATGACTGTGAGGTCGAGGGTGGTTTGTATGTACAAGAGGATGTGGGTGGGTTACTGTTTGCGTGCGTATGTATGCATGGGCACGCATATCATTTGCCCTGGCAACAGAGTCACACATATTAATTTTTCGTAATTCGTTTAATTCACTTTCAGCATTTGAGCCGTGAAAAAGCCTCGGTCAAAAACCGCCGTGTTCCATTTTTCAGGCACTGCAAGGTCTGTATGCGGTAAACATGCATGTTTTATCCATGATTTGAGCTCTGTTTTGATTGCAGACTCTATCTGCAGCACAGTGTGCAGTCTTTTTATCTGTGTGTGCTGGAAATGAGAGAGCGCTGCCTCAGTGGGAGCACTGGGTGGCCATCAACACTGCAGCCAGACCAGCCTGCCTCATAGGGGGTTAGACCTGCTGACACGTACTGATTGGTGGAGAAGAAATTAGGAGGGTGGCTCTTGTTAAGAACAGAGCCCTTTGATTGGAAGAGTATGTGGTTGGCTTATTATAGGGGGCAATTCATTGGTTGATAAACTAAACACAGTGTGAGACTTGTGCAGCTGCTCCTGTAGTGCATTATGGGTAATGAAGTTCTCTGGATGAGAGCACCCTGGTAGTAACAAGGCATAATCAGACTTTGGAAAGCTAATTTGATTCTGTGCCGCTCAGAGACCTGAAGCAGCAGTCATAATGAAGAGTGTGATATTGACAAGACCTCCCAGGAAGATTAACCCTTAAACCTGAAACACATTTTTACATGAATGCAGACACTAGTCACATCTGTCTATCTGTCTAGAAACAATCATTTAATGTTTCTTTTAACAAATTTGCCTTTCTAGTTAAAAATTACAGTTGTTAATTTCAAATTCATTGTAGTTTTACTTCCTTACTTTGACATTTAAATTGTAATTCTACATTGGCTACCTTATTTCAAAATCAAGTATTGAATTAACCCTAAACAGTGGTACAAATAAAAAGATGATGATGCATTTATAGGTATTTACTTAAAAAAAGACAAAAAGTCATTTTTATAGTCCTTTTTAACTTGCAAGAATGCACTTTGGCTGTGTTTGCCAAACATTTACCTACACATTTGCACACTTTTATGTCCTACTTGTATACCGTACATGTCACCAGGTATAATGTGAATGTTTAATGTGAAGCTTTGCCACTTCATAGAGGACTATGTGTCTCAATGGCTTGCATAAGCTCTGAGTCAATAGCCACAGTTGGTAGAAATTTACCACACTCATCCGTGCACCATCCGGAGTCAACAAGACAACCACAGCAGCTGGATAGAAGCCGGCGAATAAGCGAGGACGCACCGTGAGTTAAGACGCACACAACGGCAATGGAGGAAGTCGACGAGCGAAGAGGTGGCGTGCGCTTTGGATGGAGAGTTTGTTTGTTTGCTTGTTTGCATGAAGGTCGGTTTCTGCAGGGTAGAGGGATCCAGCGTCCTACTGTTATGTAATCTGATAGGAGATTCCAAGCTGGTCAACTCCATATGCCGTCCACGTTTGCCAAAAATATCTGGAGCCGGAGACTCCATCCCGTTTGGCAGCCAGATAAAGAGAGAGCGGGAGAGAGAGCGTTCCGGAAATATTTGCTGCAGATAATAGGAAACGTGTGAATCAGACCGACAGCCAGGAAAGAACACGGATGAGTTAGTCGTGTCCCCCACTTTGCTCTCAGCATCGCCGTCGGGCCGTGTGTATGTTTTGTCGAGTCAATGAGGGCTGGATTGAACTTTCCGGGCATGAATGAAAGTTGTATAAAGGAGACGTTGCGTAGTGAGTCACTGTGTGCGTGTATGGTGTGAAAGTAGAGAGATGGCTCCTGGGATTGTTTCAGCAATGCAGCACTCACTGTTTGTGTGTAAGAAAGAAAGAAAGAGTAGGAAGCAAGAGCTCTCGAGACCCCCCTAGCCCTGCAGTAGGAGTGTGTGTGTGTGTGTGTGTGTGTGCACTCGGTTTTGGCCCACATTGCCACCCCCACCAGCACGGGTCAAGCTCAGCACGCCGCCGCTTCTCCCTGCTCTCCCTCTCTGAGTTGCCATGGCAACACACCTTGAGCTCGCCCCCTAGAGAAGCCCGCTACCTCCACCCCCTTTCGCCCCAGCTCACTCCCCTCCTTCCCCTCCTCTCCCACAGCTCTCCTGCTCTGCCTCTCTACCGCTCGGGCCATCAATCCGGGGGCCGGGGCCGCGGGCCTCAGGGCCAGGCGAGAGGTGCTGAGCCACATGGGATGTGCAGCTCCCATCTACACAGCTCATTTGTGTGCCAGTGCATGCTACAGGGGGTGATGGGTGGAGAGAGAGAGAGAGAGAAAGCAAGATGGAAGGAGGGGAGGCACTCTCATATAGATGGGCCCGTCCCAGAGGAACGGCACAGGCCAGGGCGCCACCTGGCTCCCCCTGGTCAATTAGCTGGAAGCACATTGGCCAAGCTTTGCAGCAGCAGCCACTGCAGAGGCGCAGCGGCAAGGAAAGTCGGCCTGTTCAGTCGGTGGAATAACAACCTGAAATACCACATGAATACATCCTTTACTCATTTGCTTTCCACCTATCTGTTTGCGCGATCTCTGTTTTCTTGATTCGATCCTCTTGCCGTTTCTCTCTCGCATTCTCCCTCCGCCTCCCTCCCTCTATCGATGTCCTGGAAAGCCCTCATCAGTGATTCTGCGAATGTGTGGCGGCTTCATGCCGTTTCTCAATTAAGATGCTGCATACCTTTAGAGGCGGCCAGTTTTCTTTTTTTTCTTCTTCTTGTTCTTTCCCTCTCAATTCCAGTTAAATATTCTCTCAGACACACATCCTGCCTCTAGCTGCTCTTATATCTCTATTTTCCCTCCCGTTCTTTCCTCCCCTCCTGCTTTAGAGCCCAGGCTCTAATAAGCAATGTATATAGGGTGGACGGCAGTTAAATCGTTTAACCCCTCTCATAATCAGATTCAGGTAAAGGGAAGAAACCGGTTGCTTTCAATCAAGCTTTTTTTACGTGGTGACATGCAAACGGTGCTGTGTACATATATACACACACAACATGCCAAGCATCAATACTTTCCGAGATGAAGGAATTCTGAAATCTCTTCGGTTTGCCTTTCACGATGTGTCGCAGTGCTTGTAAAGTCCTTTTGTTCTTTTTTTAACCCCCAGTTAGTTTCAGTTATGAAAGAGCGTGTTGTTGTCATGCACTTCCTAGGCCCTCTGCTGCACTCTACACGTCTGTCTTCTCCTCTTTAGTGGTGTGATGGCTCCCCTAGCACACTGCAGTCCCCCTCTCTGAGACCTTTGTGTCAGCCTCACTGATCAAATGCTCTCCCTGACAGCACTAGTCTGGTTTGCAGTAACAAGCAACTGTAATCCCAACGTAGCCCCATCACTCTCTCATATAGCAACACACACGCGCACACACAATGAAGTGGAGAGCTTAGTGTTTCTGCGCAAACTGGAAAATAGATGATGGAGCATGTTCCGTACTTACTGATCAACTGCAGTTCTCTCAGAGAGAGGCTTACTTTTAGTCACACACACACACACGCATGCGGAAACACACATGCTCACAGGCCCCTTGGCTACCATTACTTTGTGTTGGACAGCCCAATTATCCCTTTGCTTTCTGCTTTCTTTAGCAGAATTCTCTTCCTCTAACTCTCTTTCTCTCATTTTTCCCAATTTTTCACTTTGGTCTTGCTTTCCTCTCGTTTCTGCACGTGTGCATATCGTTTGGTCTGTCCGTATTAGCGGAACGGATGTAGTCTCGTTTTTTTTTTCAGTGTAGATCCTCCCTCAGAAGGGCATTTGATATACTAAACCCAGTTATAACCTCTGTCTGTCGCTGCTTCCTCTCTCCCAGAAAGGAATCCTCTTCTCTTACCTGTCATTGTTTCATTCTTCACAATTTTTGGTTTTGGTTGGCTTGGTGCAGTTCATTCAGTTCATCTTCATCCACATAGATGCATTTACTTCAGTATTTCGAAAATACACTGAAAAAAAAAGGTATCACTTGTTTTTAATATTTAAAATGTGGAGAAACAAAATGCACTTATATTCAAGATATATTCTCTCAATATCTTATACAGTGGTGCTCCTCAATAAATGTCTTGTTTTTACATATTTTTTAGTGGAAAACAAGTCAAAAACCACTCATTAAAAACTCATTAAGTAGTAAGTTTTTGCTGCGTGACTAGCTTTAGTATGTCAAATGTCGTTTGCAGAAAAATCTCCACTAATTTTAAGATTCAAGTAAATCTTATCTGAAATGTTTTTAGATATGTAAACTCAAAAACAAGTCAAAAATGCTTATAAAGAATAGTTTTTTTGTGAATTTACTTTGGTCTTGCTTCCCTCTTTTCTCTATCTGTGTGCATAGTATTTGCATCATTCACCGCCGTGTAATAGATCTCCTCTTATACAAAACATTGCCTTAACTACTGTAGTTCCTCCAAAAGCTTTTGACACACTACAACTAGTCATAACCTCTGTGCGCTGCTGCTTTCATTCTCCCAAAAAGAATAAATTTTTCACTTGGTATTACATCCTTCTACTCCCTATCCTTGTGCATAGCATCCATATCCGCAAAACTGATCCTGTCTTGTATCTCGAGACAACCTGGTCTCGTTCAAACCTCTGCGCCCCGATCTAGAGCAGATTTCCTCCAAAAAGGCATTTGACATATTAAACTCAGTCGTAACCTCTGTCTGCTGCTGCTTTCATTCTCCCAGAAAGGAATCCTCCACCCCTCCCGAAAGCAATGCCTTTTAGGAGGCAGTGGGGGAGGACAGACCAAAGCGGTGCCCTTGCCAATCCCCCCCCCTTTTCACTCTCGCTGCCCCCTCCGCTTCTCCTCCCGCTCCTTTCAAACGGGGATTAGAGCACCCTTGTGTGGGCCTTTGAGACGGAGCGGAGATTGGAATCGGCGGAGGTGGCTTTTGGAAGGGAGGGGTGGGAGGTGGAGGTCAGGGTGATGGTGGGGATATATGATTGAAGACTTTATTAACCCTCCGCGCACCCCGTAGCTCAGCAGCGGGACTCTTCGGGCCTGTCTGCACGGGCTGGCGGGGTGCTGGACGCTTTAGGAAGACTGGGGTCTGTGTCGGCGTCTACCGTACCCCAGGGCTCAGTTAGGGGTTCGGGGGATCGGTGTGGGAGTCCGGCGGCGGGTGTCTGATGGAGTGCAGGCAGGCGGGCTGGGCTCAGGCCTGTGTGGCGGGTGGGTGATAAGACGAGAGCAGAGGCGTCCAGCCAGGACACGACGCCCACCTTTCATCTGTCACACACCAGCAGGGGGCGGCACTGATGTCACTCAGGCAGGCTTAAAATAGAGCAGCGGGCAGAGGGAGGGCACAGAGCCTGCAGCACTGGGGGGGCAGCAGGCAATTACCGGCCGGGAAAGAGACGGCACTGGGCAGAGGAGGGGGAGGAGGGATGGGACGGGTGGTCATACTGTCCAGAGCTGAAGATTATAAGCTTGGGACCACAAATGATGTGCAAGGACGGGAAGAAACAGAAAAATGACCCCGTTCGCTCAAGAGATCTCGAAAAGACTTGCTTACGAGACGACCCCTCGCAGACGGTTAATGTGTAAAAATGTCGTGCCTCGTCTTTTGGCAGCATGTGTCTGTGTCTCTCTGTCTCTCATTCTCTCCGTCTGACCCTGCTGGTGTGTGTAACCTGTTGTATCGTGCTCTTGTGTTGCAGAGGAAGGCATCAATCATGAGTGCAAGCTGTGTAACCAGATGTTTGACTCTCCGGCCAAGCTCCTGTGTCACCTGATCGAGCACAGCTTCGAGGGCATGGGAGGCACCTTCAAGTGTCCCGTCTGCTTTACAGGTGAGGGGTCCGGCCCAGGGGGTTGGTGGGGTTGAGGTCATAGGGTCAGGGGCAGTCAAAGAGTGTGGGGGAGGTGGGGGGGATACACACTGCCAGTGATGAGAGGGTAACTGCACACAGTGTATGGTCATATGGTCATGCATGTGGCCAACTGCAGTCAATTAAGCACCATTTAGCACAATCCCTCATGTAGGACAGCATGCAGAAGTGTCTTTACTTTTTTGTCATCTCTTTGCTCGCCTGTCTCTACTTGTTCTATTTCTTTTATTGCTGTCTTTCTGCTTCTCTTTTCATGCCTCGTCTTGTCTCATTCTCCTTGTCAAGTAGTTTTTCATCTCATCGTAACTGTTGTCTTGTCTTGTCTCATTTAATTTTTATTTTAGTTTTTAGTTGTTTTTTTTCTCCATCTCATTTTTTTAGTTGTTAACTTTTTATGTAAATACATCTTTTTATGTATGTTCATCTGATCTAACCAGTTTTCATGTCATCTCTTCTCTTCTCTTCTCTTCTCTTCTCTTCTCTTCTCTTCTCTTCTCTTCTCTTCTCTTCTCTTCTCTTCTCTT
>JAUCMS010000034.1:19945602-19972169 GCA_032357445.1 Enteromius radiatus
TTCTCTTCTCTTCTCTTCTCTTCTCTTCTCTTCTCTTCTCTTCTCTTCTCTTCTCTTCTCTTCTCTTCTCTTCTCACTTCTTCCTCTTCCATCTTCTCTTCTCACTTCTTCCTCTTCCATCTTCTCTTCTCACTTCTTCCTCTTCCATCTTCTCTTCTTTGCATTTGTTTTCTCACCTCTTTGTTTCTGTTGTTCTCTTTTTTTTTTTTTTTTTTAGTTGTCTCCCTTCTCTTCCGTTGATCACGTTTTCTAGTAGTTTTCCTTAGTATCTCATTTCTCATATCTCATTTCATCTCAAAAGATTAGTCTTTTTGGTTCCATTCTTTTCATTTGTTTCATTTCATTTTGTTCTAATCTATTTCATTATTGTTCTAATGTTCTGTTTCATCCTGTCTCATTTCTCTTATTTGTTAGTTGTCTCATCTCTCCTCTCTTTCACCCCTTCTCTCCAGCTCATCCTCATCACCCCCACTCACCCCCCTCTCTCTCTCCCCTCCATTCCTCTGCTCCATTTCTCCTCCTTGTCCTGCTAATTGAACTGAATTAACTATTAAATTCATTGTTCATCCTGGTGAGAGAGAAGAAAGACCAGGCATGGACTTTAAGTGCACGGATCAGTTTATGGCTTGCGTATAAGCTCAAAATATACACATTTACTGTACATATGCACACTACTTTATACAAAGATAGATCAGTTTCACTAGATAGTTCAACTAGATAGAAGAGAGATATTATGACACACTCTTATCCACACAATGGTTAATGAAGTTCTACGTGACCAAGACAGGAGGCTGTGGTTCGTGCGGGCGACCTGCTGAGCTGATGCTAAAGCTAATGAGAGCTGATCTTCCTGCTGCGATGCCTGGTGGGATTCATGACCCCTGGGCAGATCGAGCCCCTGTCAGACGTTCCACTTTCAGTAGACCAGAAGGCACCTCAGTAGAATATGCAAACAAGAGCCCACAATTAACTAGCTTTGTCAAATCATAATGGCCATTTTGTACACTGTAAAGTATTGCATACAAACTATTAGCTTTTTCTGTAGGCCAGTTGTCATGCTGAATGTCTTTGAGGTGAGAAGATCCGTGTGTGTGTGTGTTCAGGAGAGAAGAGGTCAGAGAATAAAGGGCAGATTTATAGAAAGGCAGTGTAATCCGCTCTCGCTCTCCAGGGTAGGACCCTCCGAGTACGTGTGCATTTAGTTAAACAGGCCCAGTGAGTGTGTGTCTCCTCACACTAAGTTTGAAAGTCACTTTGGACTGTTTGTCAGCTAACCTTTGGGAATCAGAAATCATTACTTGAGCTTGTCAACATTAAAGACTGGTGTTGGAGGCCATATTGTCCCCAGCACTGCAACACGCCATTCTCCAGATAATTTCATACTGTGTTTTTATTCGATTCATCTTATTCTTCCCTCACCCATTCTTTATTACTCCTCTCCCAGTTCCAGCTCCTTCCATATTCACTGTACATTCCCTTTTGCTTCTCTATTCGTCCTTCCCTCCATCCCTCTGATCAAATCATTTGTTCTTTTGCCTTGTCCGTCCCTTTGTCTCCCTCTCTCTCTTCCTCCTTGCGGATTAGTTCTCTGTCTTTCTTTCACCTTTACCGAGCTGTTTGGCTACACCACGTTCTCTTCCCCCTTTCCTCCCTTACAGGTACGCAGTCCTATTTTAAACTTTAACACTATTCCTGTGTGGCTCATGAATAAGTAAGCGGATGCCTTCTCCTCCAGGGACGCTCAATAATTCATAGTCTCCACACACAGCAAACTTAAGTTTACTGAAACAAAAAAAAAATAAAATACACGAACGGAATTTAAAAACCCGAGGAAAGAGGAATGATTTATTGATAAATATCACAAGGTCTGGTGGGGATACTTTAGTCTTTCTCTGTCTCTCCCTCCATCTCCGGCTGTCATCCCCTGCTCTCCGATAAAGAGAGTTTGAGAGCTTTTCATTTGAGAACGCCCCCTCCCCCTTCCTCTTTCCTCAGTGCCGACACATTGTCTCAAATCCAAAAAATTCATTATTTTTATTCTCCCTCTCCTATCCAAAGCGTGAAAGTTGGTAGTCATGGATTTTTTTTTTTAATTCCTCACTCAGGATTAGTTCTTAATCGAATCAGCTATTTTCACAGCCAATTCACTGTACACTCTTGGGTAAAGCGTTTCGGCCAATCGTTTGACTGCTGTTTCCCTTCTGTCTTTTTCCCCCCAGTGTTTGTTCAGGCCAATAAGCTGCAGCAGCACATCTTTGCCGTCCACGGACAGGAGGACAAGATATACGACTGCTCCCAGTGTCCGCAGAAGTTCTTCTTCCAAACTGAGCTCCAGGTGAGTAATGCAGAATCACATGGCAGTGCAACAAAAGCAGGTGAACTTTCATGACTTTCTGGAAGTCCAGAATTCTGATTTGATGATATTTAATGTTAACAGCAATAATTTTTTTACAATTCAGTGTAAAACCCACATTGTTACATAAGAAGTGATAAGTAAAACATAAATCTAGAGCAACCACTGTACGTAGAATACCTGTTGGTCCTTATTTGACCAATCAGAATAAAGTATTCCAGAAAGCCAAGTAAGCACTTCCGATGTGTATATTTTAATGTTTTTTTTTTTATCATATTTTATGTGTCATATGTACAGTGAATCTCCTTGTAGTAGTAAAATATGTGTCTGCTTTGTGATGTTTATAATATCGTGGGATTCTATAGTCGATCTCAGTTAGCCCTGATAGACACAGATGTGACACAGATCACAGCTAATAAGGGAATTAAAGGAGAAAACAAGGTGCATCCTCAAGCCAGTAACGATTAGACCCATTACTCTGCAAATCAATCACACCACCTGCTGTGACTGCTGGAACTCACATTCATCCACACACACACACACACACACACACACACACACACACACACACACACATGTGCGCGTGCATCATCAGAGCAGACAACTGGGAATGCTGTCCCGGGCCCATTCTCACTCACATTTGCAATGCATATACAAAAGCAGATTGCCATTCATTGTCGCACACACAATCTCTCATTCTCACACTCACACACTAGTACAATGCTTGGAGCTCTATTTTCTACTCTGTATAATTTAAATGAATGCATAATTAATATTTGTTAATATATAATAAATAATTTTGTATAATTTTGGGCTAATACACTCATAATATGAAATATTAGCACATTTAGTGTTTTTATTTTAAAGGCATTTTGTCTACTTTTACTACATTTTTTATTTTAAATGAACTCTTTTGGCACTGTGTTGGGTCACATTTGGTGTAAAATCAAACAAAACCAGTTGAGAACCATTGCACCACTATACATTAAATATACACTGTAATATACTGTGTGAAGGAATGTACACAAATCACAGTTCAGATGGCCTTGAGCGGTTCGAGATACTGTACAGACAACTGTATGCCCTACAGGTTCACGCTCAAGTTCACAGCACAATCTGATGTCTGACAGCTCATCAAAAGCCGTTTGCCTACTGTAACAATAAAACACTTTGTCCACTTGACATTATTTCTTTCCGGATGAGTCTCTGTTTCTTTCTTTCTCTCTTTCCCTCTTCCATTCTTTCTTTTTGTCTTTGTATCTGTTTCTCTTTCTATCTGTTATACTGTGATAGATATAGTCTCTCTCTCTTTTACTGAACCCTTTATCTGAGTTCCCTGAGGGAGGCCCTGAACCCCTCCACTCAGAGACTGACACACTCACACACATATAGATTTTAGTGAGTAAGAGCTGCCACACACGTTTACAAAGTGCTGCCACATTCTGTGCACTTTTTGCTATAACTTTCCTTTATGATGCTGTGGCACCCCAAGTCACTTTCCTTTTGACATGACTGTATACCTTGATGTGTGTTTTCCCTGACAGCGATTTGTTCCTGTTCAACTTTATCACACTGGCAATGTAAACACACTTAAGAAATTTGGCATTTTTTGATGCATTTGAGTACTCTTTATTGACATTCTTTTGAACCTCAGTGTAGTTTTGTTCTTTGTTGGGCAGGAGTTTTGTGTCTTCATTGCCCAACCAAAAGATGTTTTTGTATAGAAATACAGACATTCTAGTGGCTGTGGTTTGGTTTTAAGCACCTCTGGATGTTCCTGACCCGTGGTAATGATTCCCAGCGGAGGCAGACATGGCAGAGCAGTGAGACACATCTGCTGACTCAAGTTTAGCTGGAGATATCACAGAGCTGTGAGGTGAAAAATAGTATCAATTTAAGCACCAACTCAAATGCAGACATCTCAGCCAAGCCTAAGGGCCAGGCAGAATTTAAATCTCTCTCTCACACACACACACACACACACACATTCTTCCCACGCGTTCCCTTCTAAAGGACTAGAACTAAATGTACTGGTTAAAAAAGTTACTGCTAACTGGTTGATTCTTCTTTAGGGACTTGTCTGTAGTGGTGCAACCTTACACTCTGAGAATATCAGGATCAGGATTGTCGAAGGATTTTATGGCCTTTTTTAGAGTTTTTCTTGATTGTTAGAGTTTGGAGTTTTGAGTATTAGAGCAGGCTACATATAATAGTTGAAGAATTGTAATTTTAATATGCTAAAGCAACTAAATTCTGACCCTTATGAGCACTCTCTGTTTGCAATACTGTGCTGTCATATTTACATTTGCTGTGAGATATTCCTTCGGCCAAAATCCTGTCATTTCTGTTGGAATTTGTGGATAGAGATTGTTGAAAGAGTCTAGCAGTTCGTGCATGTTTTATTAAATCTGACCCAAACCTAACCAAAACTTGACAGTTTTCCATGTCACGTCAGAGTAGCAGACCTCTAGATGTGTGTTTGAAGCTGACTCGCATTCAACCTTTTCTAATCCCATTTCATAAAATGCAAAATTTGTCTGCTAAGAACTAAGCAACGGTACATTAGGATTATTGTTAGGTCAGTGCCAGTATATGAAGGCGATTGTTTCTCTCTCGGTTTCTCTCTCTCTCTCTCTCTCTCTCTGTGCTGATTATGGGGCAGACAGATTGAGTAGGGGCAGGACTGTGAATAACTCAGCCCACAGTGGCTGCCACGGGCCGCTGGGGTCAGCTGCATCCTGCCCTAGCCCAAGTTACATTCATCTTTGTGAGCTATGGGCCACCATCCCTGCAGCCCCCTCCAGCGCCAGCCTGTGTGTGTTGGTGGGTGGGTCTTTATAAGTAGCAGGGTGTGAGGTTAATAGCTTACTCAGGTCCATGACTTAATATTTTAGGGGCTTGGGGGGTGTGACCTAAATCTCCTGCATGGTTCAAATGCCCCACCCCTCCACGTGAGCCCCCGGCCGTGGCGTGACAGTGATATAAGGCCGGCGGCGCTGGGCATATGGCCGGTCAGTCCATTTAGCAGCAGGGGGAGCGCTGGACCCTGTCGGTCACTGTCTGCCTCACCCTGAGGCCGGCCAACCGAGATACTCGCACCAGCCCATGGCTCAGCGGGTCCACTGCATCACTCCCATCCGCTCCGTCCCCCCGCATCCACTCCGGGCCCACCTGAGTGGTGACGCAGGTGAGGAATAGAGCAGTCAGCTACGTAGACAGCTCCGTGCCGGGTTTTACCCCGCTCTTGCCCAGGTGAAATGAGACCCGAATGTGTGTGTATGCTGTTAACAAGACTGAATGGATGGACTGGCATGGCCTACGTGCCCTACCCAGCATGCCCTCCCAGTGCGGCCCCACTCTGTGTTAATCCTCTTCTTCCCATGAGCCTTCACAAGACACGTTACTGTATCATCCCCTCTCCCTTATGGCAAACTTTGCTTCCATCCTTTATCTTGTCTCTAATTCTTTCTTTCGTTCGCACTCCCACCAACTCCCTCCCTTCCTCAAACTGTTTCCAACTCTCTCGCTCTCTCACTCTCTCTCTTTCATTCGCCTTTTTATGTCTCTCATTCTTTCTCCCTTTCCCATTTTCTTTTTTCTGGTTCCCAGAAGAGCCAGCCCCCATGCATATTTTAGCCCCTCTGTGTTGCCCCCACCCACCCCTCTCTCTCCATCTCCCTCTTTCCTTTCTGCCTCTCCCTGGTGCCCCATAAATAGTGCAGATGTAAGCTGGTAAATAAGTGATGCTTCGCCCCGATCAGCGCAGCTAGACCTACTCTGCTGGATCCTCCACTCCTTTGTTAGAAACTTCAGAGACTTTTTGTGTGTGTGAGTGTGTGTGTGTGTGTGTAGATTTTCTTTCAGTTGTTATTTTGTTTCCCCAGGTGAACTCCCAACCGCCCACCCTTCGGCCCTTCCATAGGCACTGCTGTCACTCTCTGACAGTGCGCCTCATTTTTACACACTGCCGGTTCTGATTGAGCCCTCCAGGGGGCGCCGCATTCCCCCCACACCCTGTATCCCTTCCCTGCTGGCATGTGTGTGCGCACGTGGGTGTATGGTGTTTCCTTTAGCGCTGGTTAATATTTAACCGTACTCAGCAGTTTGGATGGATGGGTGAGTGAGTGAGTGTGTGCGTGTGTGAATGAGGGAAGGAGGGGGGTCTTTGCACTTGTTTGTTTGTTGATGCCTTCTTGTCTCTCCCCCCCCCCACCCCCCCTTGACATTGCGAAAGTGTTGAATATTTGAGGGCTGTGAGTTCTCTGAGTGGAGTGATGTAAGGGGCGGCGTTCATCAGGGCGTACACACGCACTCGCTTTCTCTCACACTTCTCGTTTTTCACAGAGGTGGAGGAAGAGCTTGTATGATTTTAAACTACAATTTGTATTTTGTGTTGCACATATTGAAGACGAGGTAGACAGTTTATTCAAACCTTTTAACATGCTAATGGTTATATTTTAGGTTATGAGATCATTGAAATACTTAACTTGTGTTTAAAGTTATGTAATTTACCACCATTCAAAAAATTGGGGTCAGATGTTTTTTGTTTTTTTAACTTTCTATTTATCAAAGAATCCATGTGTCAATGTTTTCAACATTGATAATAATAGGAAATGTTTATTGAGAACCAAATCAGCATATTAGAATGATTTCTTAAGGCTCATGTGACACTGAAGACAATAGTACATGCATGCTGAAAATTCAGCTTTGACATCACAATTATAAATGACAAAATATATTCAAATAAAAGGCATTTATTTTGAATAGTAATAATATTTCATAATATTACTGTAATGCTGTATTAATAAATGCAGCCTTGTTGAGCATAAGAGACTCCTTTTCCAAGACTTTTGAGTAGTGTATTTAAAACGTAGACAAAAATAAAAATAAATTATTATAAACCGATTGGACATTTTTTGCATGGTAAACGTCTAAATAAATAAATAATTGAATACATCCCATAGATTTAATAAGAAACCAGAAAACCAAAATATAGCATATAATTTTTTGGTTTATGGCAGTTATCACCTAGAACACAGAATCATACAGCAGTACTTTAAAAGAGCCACTAAGAATACCTTAGCAACAACAACACAGCAATGCGCTTAAAAAACTTAAGCGCATTTTCATCAGAAAACATAAAACCCATCTTAAACTAGATATTAATATTCGCATATGAACATACAGGCACATTAAGCGAATCAAGGCGTTAACAAGTGTAGAAGCTCTAAAAACATCCATAGAATCTGTTCCATTATGCGTCATATTAGATTTATACTGTACGTGCAGAGTTTGTCTGGTGTGCTTTGAATCTGCTTTTGTGTGCTGTAGATATTGATATAGGTTTCTATTGTGATGCTCAATTTTATTAGTGCCAGTGTGTGTGTGCGTGTCCCAGCTGCCCTTGCGTCTGGAGTGGCAGTGTACGTTATTAGAATGGGGATCTGGGGGGCTCTCTTCAGAGCCCTAACCCCAACACACACACACATGCCTACAGCTCCTCAAATCCACCTTACCTGCTTCTGATTGGCTGGCTGGTTGAGGGGCTGTCAGGGGACTGCAGTATAGTGTCTCCAGCTAAAGCTATGAGCCCTGTGTTTAGAGCAGCTCCCTCTCGAAGACCACGACATCCCTGAGTCTGGAGCCATGCGCTAGGCCTCGGATGTCTCTGATGGCTTTAGAGGCGTGATATGAGAATAGGGCGAATAGCGGGAACTTAGCCAAGAGTTGATAATGAACTAATGAAACCGTTCGCTAATGTATTCGGTTATCTAAATATGCTGGCGTACCAAAGTGTGTCATGGTGTTACGGATTTACATTGCCACACGGTTTTTCGATCGAAATTCTCCAGGCGGTGGGCATTGGAGTAAACTAGAATCGGAGGGGACATGTTTAAGTTGTTTACCTGTTTGCATTTGTTTTGTTGCTCTGCCCTTGCTGAGACGGAGATTCAAACAAAGCTCCGGCCTGGCGAATTCAAATCAAAAACACTCACCATGGGGCGGCACTAATCTTCGGAGTAAATCAGCACATTCGCATTCATTTATTACAACGTGGGACACCGGTTTCGGGCCGCGAGCGTGCACGTGCGTGTTTATGTTGAGATAAAAATGAAGTAAATGCCTTTTTGCAAATTTTCCAGCGAACCCACCCACACTCCTGATTCTGTCATGAAATACCCCTGCTTGGAACAATCTATAAAGTGGAGGAAAGAAGGGAGGAGGACGTGGAGGGAGAGAGAACTTCAGCGGGATGGCACATAGGGAGATATGGTGTCTGCGCTAAATTAAATAATTTGGGGACTGGCATGAGAGGGAGAGAGGGAGGGGGTAAGGAAGAGCGAGGGAAAAAAAAGATGTGTCCACTGGGATCACTATAAAGCGTTTTCTCATATCCGTCTCTCATGGTAGCCTGTTCCTTTAACGCACAGACAGAGCGAAGGATATGTTGAGACGCAACATGAGAGAAAGCGAGCTGAAATGAAAATGTGAAGACAACAGAAGAAGGAGGGGGTGTGTACGGCACATGCCCCAGTCAGATATGACAGTTGAGCAGGGTTGTGCTGTGGCGCTACAGCTCTGCGCTGCGTGGTGTGTGTTGTTGTCTCGCGTGCGGGTTGCCAGCTCGGGACTGGAACTGTCGTGGCTGTGACAGTGACGTATGAGTCTAAGCGCTGTCGGTGAGATGACTCTCGCTGCTCGACACACTCAACGCTCGACGCACACGCGCACGCATGCACACTGAGCGCAGCTGTGATCTGGAGGGTTTGGGAACTGTGGATACTTCACTCTGTTTGCCTCGCTCATTAACATAGCATAACAGATGAGAAGACTTTATCTTAAAGGAATAGTTCACCCAGAAAGGAAGGCTCTGTCATTATTTACTCCCTCATGCCGTTCCAAACCTGTATGGCTTAATTTTTTATGGAACACTGAAGAAGATATTTTGAAAAATGTGAAAGTCTATTAGTGTTGTGTTGACTTTCATTATGTGGATAAAACCAACGTTAAAACGTTTTTAAAATATGTTCTTTTGTGTTCCACAGAACAGAGTCATGCAGGTTTGGAATGACATGAGATTACATAGTTATATAGTCATAAGGGTCAATTTTTTGAACTGAGCATCTGAAAGAGGAATAAACAGGCTTTCCATTGATACGTGGTTTGTTAGGATCGGACAATTGGCAGAGATGCAACTATTTGAAACTCTGGAGTGTGCCAAAAAAAATATATTGAAAAAAAAAAAAAAGTCATTTAAAGTCATTAGCAATGCCAGTTTTTACATATTTGTGGTAGGAAATGTACAAGATATCTTAATGAAACATGATCTTAACTTTCATTTTTCAAAATCCTGTAATTTTGTTTTTGTGTTTGGAAAAAAACTTTGGGGAATAAATAATGAAGCTATTTTAATCCTTTATTCATTCGTTTAAATTCATTTACATTTTTCTGTAAATACATGAATATAAAAAAAATTAATAAAATTAATTTATTTTACCAAACAATTTAATTTAATTTAAATGAGATTAATTAAATCCTAGATTTTGTAGTATTGGTCTTTATTGTCAAAAGTCTTAAAGGTGCAGTAGCAAACAGTTTGTTTAATTCTAACTAGACAAGTCACTGTAAATGCTATATACTGTTTTTCAATTTACATTAATCAATATGTATAAGTGAAAACAAACTGATTGTAGAAGTTTAGAATATTATATTTTCTCAAATGTTAAATGTCAAATGCCTTGCGTTCCACAAAAACAAGTGTGTGTATGTGTGTGAGTGAGCAAACCGAGAAAAGTGTTCTGATTGGCTGTTTTGTGTCTCACATCAGACCCTATTTTTATGTTTGATGTCAACACACAAATTATGTCACACTTGAGTAGGACAGTGTCTTAAAGAACCAAATAGCTATAGTGTTTTAATGTCAAGAAAGCCTCACTAACATTACAAGTGGACATAAAATGCTACAGAAGTGTAGAATATAGCCTTTAAAAAGTTGTCTCCTCTCTCATTCTCTCCGTCTGTTTTTTTTCTCTCTCAACACACAGATACTGGTAGGGGTCTCTCTCAACCTGACACTTTGGTTCAGCAGCTGGAGTCTGACAGCACACTCTATAAATCACACAGCTCTGACAGCACACCTCACACACTCTCCTATTCTCTTTTCCTCCTCGCTCTCACTCGCACTCTGCCTGCTAGGCTCACATATCGTTGTGACAACAAAGTGTTGACGTTGACTGGCTGTAGATAACACACACTAGCCCTCTCTCTTTCTCGCTGCACGCCGCATCGTTCACCGCGTAATGCATTTTCTCTCTCTGTCTTAGTTTAGGGTTGCTTTGGAGTCAAAACCTCCTCCCTGAGGGGAAGCAGAGAGGGTTTTAGTGAGGCTATGACATGGAAAGAGAGTGTGTGTACTTTGAGTGCATCTCTGAGTGGCAGAACACAGCTAGCGTAGCGTAGCCTAGTGTTAGCCTAGCGCAGTGCTATCGCCCATGACATGGCTCTACCGAGGCCACCGAGCTCATCTAACATTCGAACCTCCACACTCCACAGTGCGTGTCCATATGGGCTTGCGCATGTATTCGTGTGTTGTTTTTGTATGTAGTCTGTCTTTATGTCTGCATATTGTTGTTTGATGCCTGCGGAGTGTGTGAAATTTTATATTAGAGACTGCTTAGCACAGAATGACAGACTTTACTATGGTGACTGCAGTTTGTTCATAATACCATAGTAGATGTATGTAAACTAAGGATGCTTAGTCCTAACCATTTTTAACATAAAAAGCCATTTTCAACTAATTTTACTTAAAACAGTTTGTCCAGCATGAATGAAATCGTAAAAAAAATAATGTCTGTTGCATTTAATTGATTATAGAACAGTAATTCTGTGAAACATTGCAACAGTTTAAAATAGTACTTCAGTATATTTTGAAATGTCATTTATTCTTGTGTGACTTTCTAGCAGTCATTACTCCAGTCTTCAGTGTCACATGATCCTTCAGAAATCTTTTTAATATGCTGCTAATTTGGTGCTCTATTATTATTATCAATTCTGCAACAGTTTTTCGGATTACTGTAATTTTTGATTAATTCAATGCATTATTTCTTCTACATCGAAAAGGGAAACTAACTGACCATAAACTTTTAAATTATAGTGTGTGTGTGTGTGTGTATATATATATATATATATTTTACTACAAATTATGGTTGTAATGATCTTTTTATTTTTTTTACCGATATCAGGGTCCGTTTGTATGCAAGTCATGTGCCGCTATTTGATGCCTGCAGAATATGTCAAATGTTATATTCAAGACAGCCGACAGCGTTTGTTGACTTTTAGAGCCAGCTCTACTCTGTTGCTGAAGATTACATCATAGAGTTGCTTATGTACATCATCGCTGTATAATTAATCCCCTGTACATTTAGTATTTATTTGGCAACCTGGTGCTTGACAGAGACGTACCGATGTCGGCTATACAGTATGTATGAGTGTAAACAGAGCATGTGTGATAGTGGGGTATATAACCGTGTATGTGTGTGATGAATGTGAGGAGGCCGCCCTGGAGCACAGAGGTCAGAGGAGGTCAGTCATAGTGGAATCACTCCCTCCGCTCCTTTCACAGAGAACCAAACGACCACACAGGTTTTGACCGATATCACCTGGATTTTTCTCTCCAAGATGCTAAAGGCATAAAAAAACGTTTTTGAATCCAAATGAACCACATCTGAAAGTGTGAACAGGTGTGTTTATGCCACTATTATTGTGTGCACAATTTTAGGTGCACATATATCTTGTATTGGTTATTTGCTTATGGTGGCATATAATACAAACATAGTTTATATATTAAAATTAATCACTCTGTGTGTTGTTGTTTTTTTATAATAATAATAATAATAATAGCTTTTCATACTGTAAATATATATATATATATATATATATTTCTTTATCTTTATTTATTTTGGTTTGTGTCCATCAAGTAAAGAATATAAAAGACTAATTAAATTAGTTGTAGTATTTTTTTTCCTAAATTTAGTATTTAATTGTAAAAGTAGACCTTGGCTTAGTGGGAGCTCATTTCTAGGTCATGTATCATAAGCATATTTATGTTTACATTTCATTCAGATCCACACATACGCCTCCAGTCCTGGTCAGGCCAGAAAGGGTTGACGTGGGTGTAGTTCACTTCAGTACAGCAGGACGTAGTTGCAGGGAAGGTGCTAAATTCAGGGACAGGCACTATCTGGGTGGAGAACGGTGTGAGTAGGTGGGAAGAGGGGAGGGATGAGGGAATCCAGGGGCAGGGCAGGGGGGCATTTATTTGTAGCACACTCCCAAGTGAGTTTCCTGTCTCTGGGAGGTGAGAGCTGGGAGCATATGAAGCTTTAAGACAGCCCATCTGCTAGTCTCCGGCCATTGGAAGACTGTCAAGCAGGTCTAAAAATAAGCTACTCTAAAGTGCACCAGGCGGCAAAGGTGATTTTTCATTTTGTGTTAAAAACGGAGCAGAGAGGGACAGACTAGCGTCCTAAGAGCAAAGCCCCCACCTCTCTCTCTTTCTCTCGTACTCATTCACGCTCTCTCTTTATGACAACTTTACTCTTTCGCTTCCTCTGTCTTTCTCATTCATGATCCCTCTCTCTTTCTTTTTTAACCCCCTTCTCTTCTCTTTTTGTATCGGCTTCAGTATTTCCTCTCCCTGTCTATGTTTAGCCATACAGACAGCAGACAGACTCAAGAGCACTTTATAAACCTGATAGCACAGAGACACACTGTCTGTTCATTTGTGTGTGTGTGTGTGTGAGTGAGCATCTAGATACAGTAATACAGTGTGTAGTGAAGTGTGGCTCTTTCTCCTCTCTATCATAATATATTGATTTATTATGTGAGATAGAGAAAATAATATATATATAATATGTGATCACACGTATATGGAGTACATTGCGTGTGTGTTTGTGTATATATATATATACATACATACACATTTTTTTTCTCTGTATTTTATATATTTGAAAGGTTTTATATGTACATAAATGCAATATAGCCATATACCTGTGACCACATATTACTTACTTATTAATTATTTGTATATTTACTATATATTTTTTTTTACAGATATTTTATAGTAATGACAGCATTTAAAATTTATAAAGTAAAATGTTTATTTACATATACAATGTAACCATAAATAATTTTAAATAATAGAATTTATATACAATAATAGAATGTATGTTTTATACAATTTATGTACTTTACGTAGTTAAAATATTTTGTTGCGTTTAAAATAAAGACGATTTTGTGATATGAATGTATTAAATCATTTTTGTTCCAAATCAAATGGTAGTAGATGTACGTGTCTTTGCATGGGTTTCACTGGGGAGCCGCCGTTTTGCACCGTTCTGAGGTCAGCTCATAGACGTCAGTAATTCCAAAGAATCCTGTTACGAAAAACAGTTTACTGACAGAACGGCCACCCTCTCCAGCAACACTCTTTTCTCTCTCTCACTCTGTTCGCTCTTGCAGAACGAGCCAACACATTAGAGTTTCACTGACACTGCACCGTCCCCAGGGGGCACCACAGAGCCGGGAGCCAGGGGCCCTGCGGCACACACACGCTCACGCACACGAACAGCCCTGATTGAAAGTGACATGACAGCCGCTCGGTCCGGCTGTATGTGCATGCTCTGTGTGTGAAAAGAGGCTGTGTAGGGAAACGTAGATTTGATTTTCCTTTATCTTTATCTCCCCACCGCTTCCCCCTTCTCTCTCCCCCCTTTCCTCCTCCTCCTCCTCCTCCCCCTCGGTGAGTGCAGCAGTCTCGCAGTCACTGCATCAGTAATGTGACTGGGCCATATTTCCCAGGAGTGCACAGCTCCGCAGGATTTAGCCTCTCTTTTATAACCAGTTTAGGAAAACAATGACAGCGTAGATATTGACTGAGCTCGCAGGGGCTGTTCTGCCCACCGCACCGCCTCCCCCCGCTCCGTCACCAAGCCAAGGGAGGGAAGGGTAAGGAGGCTGTTCCGCACATTACTCTGTGCCCTCCTCACGTCGCAGCAATCAGGTGCACGAATAAAACTACAATTACAAGTACCTAAAACTGTACTTGAAATGTAGAGGAAGTTGTCGCATTTCTGTTGCAACAACAACAGCGCATGAGCGAGATAAAGTTCTCGTGCAACTGATTCCATGAATTGCACGTGTCGTGGTGCATTCAGGCGCAGTTCATCCATGACTGTTTAAACAGCCTTCCTCTGTGTTCCTCGCCTCTCTCACTCGAACTTCCCCCCTTCAAGAATATATCAATTACAGCTGCATTGCACTGATGTCATATTGCGAGTCATTATCAGATTCAGAGACACACACCATTCTGGCGATCGATCGCCTGCGGCTTAATCAATAGCGCTGCCCCCGACGACGCGCTCGGATGAAGAGAACAAACTGCGACCGGCCTGAAAATGTGTTTGTTCCAACACACTGATTAACTAATTTAAACAAGTGTTGCTGGTTTGATCGCCCACACATCAGCTGCCATCTTTCAAGAGAGATATCGGAGCGATGGAAATAGATGTGTTGGGGTGTGTGTGCAGTGGGCAGCTGAAGCGCGACAGTGTGTTGCGTTTATAAGGGTGTGTGTGTGATTAGACCGAGCAGATGTATGATACCACAGTGGCTCGTATATGGGGGCTGTTGATTGTGGCTAGTGGCCGTTTGTGTGTGTGTATATGTGAGGTATGTACATAGGTATGTGTGCGCTTGGGAGTCTGAGCACACGTCTTTTGTTTTATTGAAGGCTCTGTGTGTGTGTGTGTGTGTGTGTGTGAAGGAGGTTGTGTACTGTATGTTAGGTCGGGCTCCCCGCACCCCTCCAGTCCTACTGTGCAGTTTCCATCAGGCCACTGCAGTGCTGGTGTAACCCTAGACCCCAGGGAACAACACTGCCTCTCTGTCCCTCCACCTCCAAATCAATACAGCTCCACACAGCCCTGACAACCTGGGGGAGACCATACACACACACACTCAATCACACACACTCTCTCTTTCTCTGTCACAAATGCGGATACTTCGATTCAGACTTGCTCTTATTTACACATTATTTAAAAGCAAATCCAAGAATGCAACGGTATTTGAAACAAATTCACAAAATCACACACACACACACACAAACACTCATAGTATAGTATTTTATATACATATAGTATAGTATAGTATAGTATTTTAAACAAATTCACTTTAGTCAGCATATTGTATTTAGACACAATGCACACAAAAACACAGAGTAAGTGTATATATTGCAGGTTATAGGCTGTAGCGTACATTTTGTACTATATATGTAATTTTATAATCATGTGTTGTATAAAAATAATTTATATAACTTCATCATTTGGGGTTTGATTTAAAAAAATATATTTTTTTTCTTTAATTAGCCAATTAATCGCATTTTCAAAATAGAAATTTAGTTCACACAATACGTGTGTGTACTGTGTATATTTATTATGTATATATAAATATACACCCATGCATGTATATATTTAAGACAAATGTTACGTTTATATATTAAGTATATTTATATATAATATAAATTGTAAATATTTTCAAAATATGTGCTGTATGTGTGTGTGTTTATATATTGTGTATTTATATATACATGCATCATAAAAATACGTAGTACACACAAATATTTTATGTAAATAAAAACCTTTATTTTGAATGCGTGTACAGGTGAGCGTGCAGTAAGGGTTTCAGGACAATGTTAGAGTCAGACCTGGGCTCTGAAACTGTATCGTGTGCAGTACAGTATTGACCAATCAGAAACCAGAAATGAAACGTGTCTGTTTAACAACATGTAGTAGTTTGCTCTTAATTTAAGACGTCAAAAACAAGTCACGAACACATGATCAATGCCAGTACTGAATGAATTTAAATTTAATGACATGAGATTATTATTACTATTATTAGTGTTTTTATTGTTTTTGTTGTCACGATCATCAGCGTAAATGAAAAAATAGGCGACCCAGATGTTAATTTGGTTTCACATCGAGTCGTAGTATCAGGTATATAATGACAATGGCTGAGTTGCATTTGGCTCTGCAGCAGTTGAAGATTGAGTTTGGAGGGGGATTGGCTTTGTGGGGAATAACTGATAATTGATTGAGCAGCAGCATATTCTTGGGGACTCAGCTAAGGCAGGTTTGGGTAAATTGGGTCGTTAGTTGCTCTTGACATGTGCACATGTGACAGTGCAGGCAGGTACGCCGTATTGACTCATTGCTCATTGTCATGCGAGTCCCAGGATTCTTTTCGGTTACGTTTCACCATGCAGTTGCTTATTCCCGTTCCCGTTTTGTTGTAATTCGGATATGTGAAACAGGTGCTTGATGATGAGGACAAATGATTTGCAATATGTTTGGGTTTTGTCCGATGTGCACCTCCGTCTCGTTCTCCTCTCCGCCGGAGCTCAGAGCGAGACATAGACAAGGCTGGCCTCTGCTGGAAGGGGGGCGGCAGCGCAGGCAACAGAATGCAAAAGGAGAAGTGCTTTGCTCTCATAATGGGGTCAGTGGCTCCCAGAGAGATGCGTCTCCTCGCTCAAGAGCCCTCCTCGTGCGCGTCTCCTCTCTGTTCCATGCAGGAGGGGCGGGAAAAGAGAGAGAGAGAGAGGCCGGGATGGAAAGAGAAGGAGGACGCGAGACGCGCATCCCCTGACAGGCTGCCATTGATTCGGTCTGGGGTTTTAAGACCCAGTGGTTTGGCCTTCCTCGGATGGAACTGCCCATCCCCTTTCGCCAGCAATCATTTGCGAAATATGTGCACTAAGATAAGAGGACAAAGAACAAGAATAAGTATTTATCAACGAAAAACCATGTTTAATCCTTCAGATTTGTCTCCCCCTTTCCGTTTTTTTATATCGGGGCATAAAAAAACAGCCTATCTCTCTTGGAGAGATTAATCTGGGAAAGGAGCTTTGAGAGGGAAAGTGGGATGATTGCCGGCTCTTCTCTGGGAATTAGGTTTATGGTCCAGGGAAAAGCATGCGGAAAAGCAGAGCTGCCGAGAGACCGCAGAAACACAATAACTATTTAGCCTTTGCATATCTGCTCCTGTTTAACCTCTCACTCAACGGCTGATTGATCTGTTTGTGATCCTGGTTTTAGGTCATTATGGCTTCCTTTGTGCACAGTGGTGCATGCAATAAACTATGATTTTTTCGACAGATTTCACTCTTAAAAATAAAAGTTCTGGCATTGAACCTCTATGTAGCCTTTCAGTTGCACATTCAGGTTCTTCAAATCATCAAAATATACTTCAGACTAAGAAATGATGCTCAGTGAAAGGTTCTTTTGGGAAACAAATATGGTTTGTCTACGAAAATGATGAGAAAACCCCACTTTGGAACCTTTGTTTAAATTTGAGTGTATTTTACAAGAAAACACTATTTCAATCTTTCTACATTAAAAATTTGATGTTTCATTCAGTGTGTTACTTAAAATTACTTGGTCATTATTTATGTATTTTACTATTTCTAAATGAAAATGGTTGAAAGTCGTGCAATTTCCAGTTTTTTTTTTACGTGTACACTCTTAAAAATAAAGTGTTATTGGAATTTATGGTTCTATAAGGAACCTTTAACATCCATGGAACCTTTAAATTGGACAGACTTCTTTATATTGAGGGAGGGGGAAGGGTCTTTGGATTATTAAAATGTTCCTAATAATAAAAAATGTATTTTAAGAATTGGTTCTTTGGGGAACCAAAAATGGTTGGAACCCTTATTTCTTACACCTTATTTTGTTTGACAAGAAAATACTATTTCAATCTAAATTTAATGTGTAGTCCAGTGTGTTATTTGCAATTTCTTTGTCATTAATTGTGAAATTCACCAGCAACTTATTTTTAAACTGTACATTCTTAAAAAATAAAGTGTTGTTCGAATATATGGTTCTATATGGAACCATTAAATTGCACAAGAGGGTTCTTTATACTGGGGGGGGGGGATATTTTTTGAACTATTAACTGTTCCTTACTAAAAAAACTAAAAAAAAAAGTTATTTTAAGAACTGTTCTTTACACACCCTTTTAGAGCCTTTGTTTTTTATTTTAAGACTCTAATTTGACACAAAACTTCCCTACTTTTCCTCTACACTTCAGTACGGTGAGACTTAATATTTTATTTTAAATGTATGTTATGTTCTCAGGAGTCCATAGAACGAGAGCCTCATAAGACTTAAAAGATTCATAAACATGTATCCACTACTCCAAAATAAACAAATCAGTGGTTTTGCATTAGAAACAGAACTCTAAATTAAACAGAGGGCGAATGTTGCTGAAGTGCGGCGCGTGTGCGAGTGGGTGGATGAATGGGATCGCAAGTGCACATGTGCCCAATATTTAATGGGAGGGTGTGGAGAAGAAAGAAAATGGGAAGAAAGGAAGGTGTTCGCTCGTGGCTGCAGAGCTCGAACTCCTCTGTCAAAGTGGGGCTGCTAGCCTTGAGATGGACGGACAGGCCTGGTGGGTAAATGGAAAGAGAGATGGATAGAGGGAGAGAGCGAAGGAGACGGGTGGAGGTGTGGGCACGTAGCTTATTATTTCTCTCCTCATGTGTTCTCTTCTGTTCCCCTGCAGAACCACACACTGAGCCAGCACGCACAGTGAGACCGGGCCCCGCAGGACTCCCGGTTCAGCCTAGAACCCCGACCCAGGCCCGGTGGGGGAGGAACATTTCAACATCACAGCCAATCAAAGTGTCATTTGCTACTCACATGTAAAACTCTAACGATTCCGCCACCAGGCACAGCTATTACGAACGGTGGGGAATGAATATTAATGGGATATGCTATTAAAAAAGAAAAGGAGAGAAAAAAAAAGGAGATGGAGAGAAAAAGGTATTCTACGTGCAGTATTTTTTATCGTCCCTTCTTCCTGGTTGTGTGTTCCTTATTTTCTCCCCGTTTTCTTTTTGCTTTTTCTTAATTTTTTGAGGACAAAAGATGAAAAAAAAAAAAACAACGGAAGGAAAAGACACCCTCTGCCTGATTTTAATCTCTAGAAATACATATCTTGTCCTCTGTTGCTTCATGTATCAAACTTCATACGTGCCAATTTTGTTCTTTTTCAATGCATATATTCTCAGCCCTTTTTATTTGTTGATTTATTTGTACCATTTATTTCTTGCAGTAAATAGGTACTTGTGCTGTGCTGTGATTGCTTGCCAGTCGTAATTTTTTCCTTTCTATTATTATTGTTATATATTTTCTTTTTTCTAATTACAGTAAAAAGACAAAAAACATATAAAGAAAAAAATAAAAAACATAATGGTTTTGATTGGATTTTCCAGTACATGGGCCTTATGGATGTTGTAAAAATGAATATCATTGATTTCAGTGCAACTGGATGATGTCTGCTTTTTAAATGTGAATTAACCAGTTTGCAATAAACTAGTACAGTTGAAAATAAACAAATAAATAAATCATGAATAAAGGGAATCCGTGCATCTGAAGTGAGTGTTCTTTCAAAGCGCAGATAAAGCGTATTGAAGCGACTGAACTCCGTAGAGTGCTCTGTTCCCCTGATGCTGTGTGAGCTCTATTCTTCTTGTCATTCTTTCTATTTAACAATAAATATCCGAGAGCTACAGTAATGCTGCTCATAAAACATACAGATCATTTGCATCAAAATAAACTATAATGACAATGATGAAACTCTTGGACGGGTGTGAACGGGCTTAGTTTATTTTTACATTAAGAGATATCATTAAATAATAATAATGAAAATATCTGCAGTTGATATTGTTATAGATGTTGGTAACTATGATTACTATGATTTATCTGCAGGCGAGTCGATATTGCATCACAAACCATGATTCATGCTGCTTTCATAGTGTTTAATTCAGTGCAAGAGGATCTGAATCAAAGATCTTTTTTATATGATGATTATAACACTGCTCGCCGTCACTTGAATTCAACTGTAAAATATGATGATCTGAAAATCATGGGAAAATGGCATCTGTCATTGGTAGATACTTCATCAAATGTATTCATCAGGTTTTAAAGGGAAACATTTTATCCTGTATAACGTAAAAAATAATCAATGCAGAACTATAATGCAAATTTCCCTTAATATTAACATTATGATTTCTGTAAGGAAGGAAAAACCCAACACTGAACATCAGATGATTTAATGCCTCACTAAAGGGCAGAAACATCTATTTAAAGTACGGTTTCTTCTTTTACCAGTGCAGTTTCTGCTTTAATTGCATCCATGTGTTTAAGCAGCTGGTTCGGCCGCTGAGTCTCATAACTTGAGCTGGACAGAAGGTCGGTGCTGTTCCCAGAAATCAGCCATCGGAACGCATCGATACACTACGGGCCTCAGGGGGCCTCTGAACCTGTCCGCTTGGGAAACAGGGTTCAGCACACCATCTGAGTAACTCCTAAATACTTGAAAACTATAGCACGTGATTTTATGAATCAGCCACAAATACCCAATAGTACTGAAAGATGCCCTTAATAGGCTACTGGTGTTTCAGTTAAGTATTTTACCGTACTGAAGTAGTTTATCAAATCTCTGCTGTATTATGCGCATGTGCTGTTTAAGGGTAAATGGAGATTTACAAATAAGGCAACTTTCAAAATATTCCAATTTCTATTTTGTGGTCGAATTATTTAAGATATGTGAGGATTTGACTAAGTTAGCCAGTCAGTTCTATCGGTCTGTATAGGCGTTGCCAATTTTCACATCCTCATACAGATCCCCACACAGACACTCAGCATCCCAAGGACTCTCAATATGACAGATTTTCTTTTTATACACTTTGTAATTACTTTTTTTTAATGCTTAACAGATCATTAGCTAGTAAAAAAAATTACATGTGTGCGTTTTTTTGTGACATCTTTTTTTCTTGTTCCGTTTTTTTGTTGTTGTTGTTGTTGATTAGCCCATATTATATTATACTATGTTTTATTATATTTTATATCCGATGAAAAGCAAATAATATTTGAATTTAGAGTGATATAGCCTAATATATATTATTATGTATTATATTGTGACTGAGCGTTTCAGTAGCACATAATCAAACAGATTAACATAAACAAGAGATAATAGGGTTATCTTATCTGTTTCTTATCAACAGGTAGTACAGTATTCGTAATTTCGCTTCAAGATGCTTGTTTCTCTTATCAGTCTTATGATAGACTCGCATGAGCTGTTAGGGACCATCAATAAAATACTGCGCATTTTTGTACGATTATAATATTTAATAAACAACAACTATATATATATATATATATATATATATATATATATTAAACATTTAAAATATAATGTCTTTTGTCAATTATAATCAATCCTCCGAGAGTAACAGCCAGTGATGGTAACGAATGTTTCGGGTCACAACGCAAACATACATTTTACGACGGTTCCTAAGACCACTCCACACCACAGAGCAAAAGTTTTGCAAATATTCACTTTCTTCTGGCTATCGGACAGTTTAACGACCGGGCTCGGATTCCCTGAGGGGAGAAATATTTGTCCGTCATTCAGCTCATGAGATGAAACAAGGTGATCAATAATTATTTTAATATGTCTGTTTATTCTAGCGAAGTATCAGACAGGCAGTTCGTGCGTATTTTAGTTCCGGGTGTGTTTCACTAAAGTAGGAACCTCAGTGGGCTTACCAGGAAAGGTGTGTCATTCAGCGCTAAACCTAAACCCATGTGTATTAGTTACTAAATGCACGATACAGCGTCATTATTAATGCATTTTCTCTGAAAACTGGCCATCATAAGGGAGCATGGCTGCGGCGCTGCTGTCAGAGACGGAGATCAGACATCGGTCTATGGCAGAGGAGGATCCGAACGGGAATGAACATGGGGCGGCTGCACGCAGCACCGCGCCTCGCTGGGGACCGCAGCACGCCGGGGCCCGACAGCTCGCCAAGCTTTATTCTCCGGGTAAGACAAGCACATCGGGTGTCATTAAACACGTGTGTTTATATGAGTCGTTTTTCTACTGTTTCACGCTGCACCATCATCGGCCAACATAAAGGCCAGGAAAGCACGCGCGCGCACACACACACACACACACACACACACAGAAAAGTTACGTGCGGCTTTGTGCATAGAGGTCAGTTTCAGATCAATAATATGTGACAGCAACGCATGAATAACATCGACATAATATAATGAATGCTGGTGCTTGTATTACATATTCCTGTACATATAAGACGTCCTAGTTATGGGTTGCGTGTATTGTGTATTTGCTACTTTGTAAAACTTGTAACACTGCGTTTAAACCCTTAGAAGTAAATGACACTAGAAAGTGTACCTGTCAGCGCAAAGTGTTGAGAACGAGAGTCAAAACTTAACATTGTGTTATTATTTACTCACGACCTTTTCATTTATCAAGTGAAATTTTTATTATTATTATTATTTTGAAACAAAAACATCTATTTTTCCCTCCTTAAAAATGAAAAAGTAAAATTCTGCTTCTAGTAAATGATGATTTGTTTTGAGTGAACTGTGCTCATGCATATTCACATAGGTAATATTAGGTATGTTTTATACAGCTTTTTATATTCTGTATATTTTTAATATCAGGGATATATGGTAAAGTCATTGTCAGTTGATTAATTTAATATTTAATATTCACACAGATAAGTGTATTTATATCTTTTAATTTGAAGGAAATATTATTCAGAAATACATTTAATAGTTCCATCCATTCAGCATTGACTAACAATGAGCAGTACATTTGTTACAGTATTTATCAATCTTTGTTAACATCAATGAAAATAAAGTCATTTGTTGTTCAATCATGATAGGTTACATCAAAATACTATTAGGAGATGCTTTCAATTTACTTTTGCTTTCAATAATCTACAGCATTGATAAATGTTAAAAGTAACATTAACTGCAATGCTTTAGTAGCTTATTTCTCTTCATTAGTTCATGTTAACTAATGCAGTTAAAAGTATTACAATGATCTTAAAAATCAAGCATGCAATAATCTAGAATGACAGCAGAAGTCTATTGTGATGTTCCCAGTTACTAGACATCATTGACAAGCTGTGCTTTTGCTGATATTTTTTATTTGACCTGTGTCCGCTGTGGGGAGTCTGACACGGAACACCAAATAAACAAATTAATGCATGTTTCAGATTTGACTTCATTCCACTTTTGGCTTAATGGAAAACCGCTCCATCTCTGCACATCATGAGCCGGAGATCAGCAGCGTTAGGAAAAGCCTTTAACCCCCAACCCCACCATGCCATCCTTCTACCCCCAACTAAAACAAGATTTAGCATTGAAAGTCCCCCTCCACTGTCCTCTAGCTGCAGAAGCAGTCTCATTGTGTCATGGGACGCTTGTAGTTTGCAGCTGCAATTAAAACTACATCGATTTAACTCAAAATGCTATTAAGAATGATAATGACCACTCCATTTTCTTTGGCAATGCACCCAGCGCGTTAAGCACATGCTACCACCGGCACGTCCAGCATGTAAATTACTTGTCCGTGTTGAGAATGTTTGAGAGAAGTTTTGTGAGGTTAATAAGATAATGTTGTGATGCTTCTCTCTGTGAATGGGGGGGGGGGTTGGGTGGGATTGTGGATGGGATTTTTGGATGAGCTCAGTCGAGTTTAGTATCCACCAGCTGTGAAGTGCATGTCGGAGAGGCTTATCTGTGGGATTCTCAAGGAAAGTACGCTGGGATTGTTGTTTTGCTTGTGCTATGGTTTGCATGCTGTTTGCAGTTGTAATTACCACACTTTTAAAGTTTATCGTCCATGACATACAGGATTGTGGTTGGGAAAAAAATAATATTTCATAGTATTGAAACATTTTACCTCAAAATGTCAACTAATGTTCTTACAAATATTCTACCTTTTAGATAAAAGTTTAGGGTTATTTAGGGTCACCAAGGTTACACTTAAAAACAATAATATTGTGACATATTATAATAAATTTAAAAAAGATTTCTATTTTAATATTTTAAAACTGAGTTTTCTTAGTAGTCTTGACTTCAGTCTTCAGTGTCAGTCCTCAGAAATGCTGATTTGGTCATTTTAATACATTATTATTATCATTGTTTTCTGCATATTTAAAAAAATGATACATGTTCTCTTTCAGGATTCTATGATGAATAGAAGGATCAAAAGAAGAGTGTTTATTTGAAATATATTTTTGTAACATTTATAAATGTCACTTTTAGTCAGGTAGTTAGTTTAGTTGGAATCCTTGCTGAATAAATGTGTTCATTTATTTAAAAAATTCCTAGTCTTTAAGACACAGAAAAGCATCCTGAATTATTACTGATTCAGATTTAAATAGAATTTAAATGGTGTTAACAAACAGGAAATAGAACTGCAATTCGAATTGTAAGGAAATGGTACAATCAAATTACTTTGTAACAAACTGGTAAAACAAGTTTGTTGAAAAGGCTTTGTTAAAATTAATGAACTAGGCCTTGTGTTTACTTACACTTGGCCAATATATTTCCAATTCAGTGCATTTCACTGAAAATAATTTGTTTTTCCAACTCTTTACGCCATAGATTGGCACAATGTACTTGCAAAATGAGTCTTGGCTCACTTCTTGCAGGTATCTAACCTCCAACCTTGTGGTTACCATTCCTGAATATTTAAGTACACCACAGTGCCCCCAAATGGTCTTGTCCACCTCAAGCTCTTGTATATTACCTTTAGTTTGATCCTTTATCCACAAAAAGTGCCACAGACTTGGAATCCAATGGTTTGGTTACCTAAGAGACCCTTGAGTTCATCTGATGGAATTCAGCTGGCATGAGCTGATGCTGAACTGTGGTCCATCTGGAGAGGCCATGGAGAGCAGAGGGTTGAGCCACAGAATATAATGTCAAGGATGCTAAAAGCAGATGCTCCGGAGGCTTGTCTGAGGCTGGTTTGTGCCTGAGATGAGGTGAGCGGGAATGGCGTTTGGAAGTGTTGAGGCTTACTGGTGAAAAGGGATTGATGAGGCTTCAGTCTGCTCAATGAAGCCTCCGGCTCATTACTGTAACCCCAGGACAGCGAAACAGCTGGACGCCTCTCCCCGCCATATGTCTGCGTGTCATGCACCACTGACTGCTCTTTGTGCTTCTTATCCCACTTTACAGATTCGCCGCAAAGTAAACAGGATTTACAGGCTACTTTCTGTTTCCCCCATCGCCTCTGCCAGCCGCCATGCTCTGGTTACCGGGGCGCTTGCCGTGTGTTTGAGAGTGTGTGTTCAAGAGAAAAAGAGATCAATATAGTATTACATCGCAAGATCTAGTTTCCTATGCAGTCAGCGATCTTGCCTCCAATTGGTTTAGCCGCTTCTTATTTGTGGCAGACCGATGTCTTGACTACAGAAAAGCTTGAACCGTGCGGAAAGGTGTAAATATGGGTGGACAGCACTATATACACACACTGACCTAGGAGTGCGAATGTGATTTTGAGCTTATCAGCTGTCAAACACCGCTATTTATTTATGGTAGCAATCCTGCAGATAAGCCAACAATGTGTCAACACTGCACACCAGGAGCGGTGCTGCTCTTTGTGTCTGAATCCGTTCCGCCATAACAGTCCACTTGAAGATACATTCTTGTTATATACACACCTTTAAGTTTGAGAATAAATTGATTCTTCCACATGCAGGCTTTGAAGTTAATGTGAAACTTGATGCAATTCAAGAACACATCTTTTCTTTAATCATTCTGCTTTGATACAGTGAACGCTTTTGTTTTATTTTGATGAAATGATCAAAGATTGGCATCAAATTGTTTTCCTTTTACTTACTTTTATATTTGCTTTTGAATAAACCTTTTGGTCATAATAAAGTACTGCCAGTTGCAACAAACCGCTTGCGTTAGAAAAACCCTGAGTGATCATTTTGTTTACAATTATAACTTTGGCTTTTCTGAACCGGAGGGGTTGAAGACGGGCCTCTTTCAAAGTCTACACCAAGTCTGACCTTTTGAAATCCAGCGGTTTGCTTTCCTGTCACCTCTTGCCCTAGATCAGTCTGAGGGCATCTGGTGGCTTTGGAGATGGAAATTTACTGAAGAAATTCACACTGAGTGTCTTCAGGTCACAGTTGCTATGTCCACCTTTAACCCCCTGGAGTCTGCGCCCGCAAATAAGCGGTTTGAGGCTTTTTCTCCTGATGACGCCAATAAGAACTTAAATTACACACTGAGTTTTGATCGTACAGATAAGA
>JAUCMS010000034.1:19972766-19988555 GCA_032357445.1 Enteromius radiatus
AATTTACTGAAGAAATTCACACTGAGTGTCTTCAGGTCACAGGTGCTATGTCCACCTTTAACCATGTGATCTTGGGTTCACTCCCCTATCACTCTCGGTTGATTATCTAACCCCTGACTGACTCTGAATGCTATCGCTGTTTCATCTGTCCTTTAGATTCTCCTAGATATACAGTAGGTGAAGTTAAAGTGGCTCTAATGAAACTTTCTTAAACTTTCTTAGAGTTTTTACCAGCTGCTCTCAAGTTGATTTTTGGTGAACGTATGACATCAGTTCAGATGTTCACACAGAATAACAGAATAACCACTGGTATTTCTTTACATAAAATGTGAACATACACCACCATAAAAACAAAGCAACGATGCTTCAGATTGTTTGAAAGTGTTAGCAAAGACATGTATAGTGTTATCAAATTCTATTAATGAAAAAATCCTGAAAATTAACTGTTTTCACAAAAATATTAAGCAGCAAAGCTGTTTCCAACATGCAGAGGGTTTGAAGTTGTTAGCTACAGTAAAGCATATTTCCGTGGAAGAATTAAAAGTTACAAAAGAGTCTGAGCCAAAAGGAAGCAGTTGATCTTTCGGCTTGCTGCCTTGTAGGCAAATTCTCCGGTCTGTGGCGCAGGGCCAGGGGTGTGTGTTACAGCACCGGGCCACGGAGTAGAATGAGACACCAGACACGTCTGCTTGACACTGAGCATAACCCTGCCTTCAGTCCTGCTGCACTGCACCACACACTGTACAACACACCCACAGTCTGATCAACTCCTCCTGGTACAGTATGAGCATGTGCTACTAATAGATTGTAAATCTATTGGTTAGATTACATCACTTTTTATAATGCATTATAAAAATGTACTGATTTAACTGTGCAATAAAAACTGAATGAGAAGACTGCCTTGACAAATAAAAAAAATGAATGAATGAACCAATGCTCCATCATCATTCAGAAGTTTGTGACCAGTAATTTAATAATAAAGTTTTATTTTTAAATAATTGGGGAAGTATGTTTTCATGTAATAGAAATTAAGCTGCAAAGCTGATCATAATAAAGTGTTTCTTATTCACCAAATCAGCATATTTTGAATCATTTCTGAAGGATCATGAGACACTGAAGAAAATAATTCAAAAACTTTAAAAAACATTAAACCAGAAAACTTGTTTTAAATTGTAATAATATTTCACAGTGTTACTGTTGGTGCTGTTTTTCTTTACCACATAAATGAGCAAAAAAGCATTACTAAAAAGGTAACTTTATTTTAAGGTGTCCTTGTTACGTTAAATGTAATTACAATTGCAGTGTCAATAAATTATGCATAATTACATGCAAGTAACCCTAAGCCAAACCCTAACCGTATGCAGTTACATGTAGTTAATTAATATTACTCTGTACTTAATGTATAATTACACTGTAACAAGGACACCTTAAAATAAAATAAAAGGACACTTTTGAGCAGTAGTCTATTACTAGAGCAAAAGTTTTAGTTGTATTATAAGAAGTATGTGTCCATTGCTGTGCTGATTTTGTTACAGAAGCCAAAATATGAAACATCTGTACTTGTATGACTTTCTTCTATGAAACCCATATTGTAAGGAGATGTTTAGTAGACTTTCTTTATTATATGGTAACTAGAAGCCATACAAAAGCTTATCATGGACCAGTGTTTCTCTCTCTGCCACAGCTCAGAAATTCCATTTGTGAGTTTGAATATTTAAATGTGGTTTGTTTTGATCTTGACAGACTGTTTTACTGATGCAATTCTGGTTCACTGTATGGAAAAGCAAAACTTCACAGTCTGCTAAACGTCTTTTGTGTTTCACAGAAGAAAGGAAATCATACATGTTTTGAAAGAACAGGAATCTTTGTTGATGTATATTACTACGAAATATTTTTTTTTTCCAAGTAGAAAAACCTGACTTTCCTGAGTGTCGGTTGTTAAATTACACTCCGGTTCTCTCCTGTGGAAAACTGCAGACTCCAGCTAATGGTCTGTGCAGTCTGATGACCGCAGTTTTTCTTGCTAAAGCTGCTGGATGCAGCTTTCACTGATTTACAGAGCCCAACACCTCTGGGTGCGCAGCTACTCTAATCTCATAGTCACTTTCTGACTGCAGAACTATTGCATTTCTAACTCGGTTCCTCTTGAAGCTCATTCACACTGGCCCAATCAAACACTTAAAGTTGCTTAGTCATGTAATCTAATTGGGCCTGACCCACTGCCCCCTGGCAGCACCGGAGCCCAATTTTTAACGCTTTTCTTTTCTTTCTACATGTACATAAGAGTCCCCCTTACTCAGTGGAGTCTGACCTGCTGTATAATTTATCCTGCCTTCCCATCAAACTCACACCAAGTTGATCCAGTCATGCCTGCCAAGCGCTTTTGGCTCTCATATGCTGACCCTGGGGTCAAAAGGTCACAGGTTCAAGGTTCTGAATGGCTAGCTGTCGGCCATACACCCGAGATGCTCTTGTGAGCCGGGCCACAGCAGAATCTGGCACTCGCTATGTGACGCAAAACATATAGTGTTGCTCTGGTTTTCACTGAGCCACTCAGTCCAGCATGAACTGCACACCGGCAGCGTAAACAAAAGCCAAGTGGGCTCTCGAGGGGAAAGAAGGAGAGAAGAAAAGAGAGGGAGACGGAGAGACGAGGAGGAGGGGAACCTGGCTACCTGCAACCTCTCCTGCTGGGCTTCTCAATTATACACACACCAGGGCAGCTAAATGCATTAGGACCTCAGCTGTATACATGATACAAAACCGGATTCGTTCTCTCAAACAAACGTGCACACACACATTCAAGTGCTTTTGGGATATGGGGGGGGGGGTCAAATGCGGCAGGATGTTAATGGCGCACACAGAAAATTGTCTCTTTTGCATGCCTACACGCACATAGAAGCGTACCAGGGCGCCCAAATACATTTAGACTGGAACCACACAGCCTGTTATTAATATTTGATGGAGTTCTCCATCGGCTTTCTGTATGAATTCAGGTGGTTTGTGGCAGTTGGGGACAGGGACAGTGGGTGAGCCGTATAATTACTATTATCTAAATTCCATTTCTGAACGCGGCCCTTCCTGCGCCGTCCTCAATCAGTGCTGTATTTAGTATGGAGTTCTCGCTGAAGTGGCTCCGCTGTGAATTTTCAATATTTAAAATCCACTCTCTGCATTTTAATCCCTCTCTCCCTTATTAATGAATTTCAATCTAAAGGCCGTAAACCTGCTTAACTCTTTGCGTTCCTGAGGTCAGAGGTTGGGATTCTAGTTCGTAACATAAAAATGTGAGAAACATGATTTCGAGTCTACGGGATGACATGTGTTTAGTTCAAACTGTCTGTCCTGACTGATTGCGTACAACCTCTCGCTGTGACCTTCAGCGCTCGTCACTCTGGAGATTTGGAGATATTAAAAGGTAGCGCGCGTGTGTGGGGGGGTGGTCTCAGGGGTCGCTCTTTCCTAAGCCTGTCATCTGTGGCCCTTATCAGGGTCGGTCTGACTGGGTACACTGACGTAAATGTATAAATGTGCCTACCTATCTCTCTTTAAAAATGGGGGTAAGTTGAAGGAATGGGTAACGAGATAAAACATTATATTACTTTATATTTCTTTGTCTTTGTGTTATCTGATTTGCAAAAAGTAGTCAGTCATTTCATGAATTGGTCGGGATGCCTCTCAAAACAGTTTCAAAGTTATTAGTTTGAATCAATCTAATGCCTCACTGACCTACAGATCAAAATTGCAGAAATAAATGATTTGCTTCCTTAAAAGTACTTAAATATTTGTTGATGTTTAAGGAATGAGTCAAATTTGTTCTTTTTTTTTTATGATTCACATCCCTAGTAATCAACTTTCGTCCCTGGTGGTGAACTTTTTCTGTTCAGCCAGTTCAAAATGTTTTTGTCTCTCTTTTGTAGCAAAAAAAAAAAAGTGTCTATCAGTCCTCACGTTTTTTTTAAAATAACATAGAGCATTGTATGGCACAAAGTGTGTGCGCGAGTGTGTCTGGGTACATGTGTTAGTGTGTGTGTGTCCCAGGTTGAGTTGTCCACTGAGAACAGATGAAAGCAACAAGGCCTGTGACTGATCCATTTGTCCTGATCAGGGGAATTCTACCTCCCTCTCTCTCACTCTCTTTCTCTTCGTCTCGCCATGTATGACCCACTTTCCCTGTCTCTCCCTTCTTTCCCAAAGTCCCCTCTGAAGACCGGCCTACAGAGAGCTGGCAAGGGGACAATGTGTGTGTGCGTCTGTGCCATTATGTATCCCACTAAATATAATTGTGTGTGCTAATATGAGGTTCATTTTCCTGGCCAGCATTTGATGTTCCTAAATCAATACTGTTTCCTTTTTGCCCACATGTAGATGCCCTTGGCATTGTTGGGGGGGGAGGTGAAGTGGAGTAAAGAATGGCTCAGTCATGGCATGTTGGCAGGACTTTGTGGCGTGGCCGGCCCTCTGAAAGGCTGCTATTCTGAGTCTGTGAGTTGCTTTTTGTCTGCCTCTCCGGAGGAGGTGAGAGCCGTTCTTTCAATGCCACGGCTGCGCTGAGAACAGAGGGGCCCGCGCACCACCGCAGCCCCATCAGGAGAGCCCACCGAAGAAAAGAGCCCTTTGTTCACCAAGGATAGAGACAGAAAAAACACCCATCTCTCCGCAGCACAAACAACACATACTGTTCACACTCGCTGACTTCTGCTAGCCTGACAGGTGATAAACCGCCACCACACCCCCCGCACCCCACCCCTTTTCATCTGAACTCACCCCGACTCGGCATGGGATCTAAGCGTCCTATCAGATAGATGTCCCATCAGCTTGTTAGAGCTGTAAAGGTTTGTCTATCCTCATTCATTATAGGATTAGTTCATACGAAAATTAAAACTGCCATCGTTTGTCAAGTTTTTCCAAAACTTGTTTGACTTTCAAGAGGACAAAATGCAGGATGTTTGCAGTAATTTGATAGCTTCCTCTTTTTCTATGTAATTGCATTGAATGAGGTGGAGAGTTTAAGAGCTGAAAAGATTGTAAAGTAATAAAAAAACAAAAAAAGTTGAACTTAAGTTAACTTAATTCTGCTGCAATCAGGTTTTTGAATCTGTGACCGTGCGTTCACACCGCCGGCGGCGAGAGCGTCAAAGTGGCCGGAAGTCATTCATTTTCAATGTGATCTGGCGGCGAGCAGCGGCGCGTCTTGGACGGCGAGAGTGTCAAGGAGAGTTGAAATCAAGTCAATTTTATGGTAATGAGCTATGATGCGGTTCGGCGGCAACCAATCGGTCACCGCTTGAGCAGATTCCAGATAACGCGGTCCTGTAAACTTTGGTTCTGACCCTATTAGTTCCCATGGCCAACCGGTAGGTTTCACACAAATTAATGTTAATTAAAGATCAAGACTAGTAAATGTCTACTATAATATTGAAATTAGACTAGCACTTAACCATGGATATAAAAATTACACACCACACAAGTGGCTTTTAATTGAAAGAAAACATGTTACTTCAAAAAAGTTCTTTCCATCGATCAATTTCTTACTTTCACATTCAATATATTTCATGAGGTTAACTTATACCCTCCTTTTGGTCAGTCTGCACAAGATTAACAAACTTGCTTGATTCGCGGTCCCTTTAAATACAAGACCAGCATTCAATCTATGTCAGAGCGTCCAAGAAATCTCTGTACAGCGTCGTTGGCAGGGCGGCCAGGCAAATTTTGACGCTCTCGCCGGCGGCGGTGTGAACGCACAGTGAGTCTAATTTAGAAATGAATCAGTCTGAATCAGAAGATTCAAGACCAATTTTGTGAACTGCATCAGTTGATCCATTGAAAAGATCAAATTTCATTCCCTGCTCTTTTTATGAGCTAGCACCGAAATGCACATTTGTAGCTAATGACGACTAATGTTTTGGTCTATTTCTTTTTTTTCTTTAGAAAACACATATTATTTCATGACTTTTATGGGAATTTTAGAGAGATGTTATTCCAAATCTTTCTCAGAAACAAAATAAATTTTAAAGAATTTTGAGAACAGCCATATTATTAATTAATTTTAATAATTAATAAATTAATTTTGTCTTTGAACTTCTGATTTGTTTGTGGGTGTTTTTTTTAGATTGCTCTATAGATTACCTGTGGAAGAGTAATTAGCTGGTGAAGTGGATTGACTTATTGTAGAGTTAACAAAAGTTAATGTGCATTGTAATGTTATGCTGTCAGAATACAAATGAAAGACAAGACGTGAGCAACACTGAAAAGAGGCTACAGTACATAAGGTCTACAGAAGAACTGAAACTGTCCCTTTAATCTCTTTTTGTCATTTTTGGAGCCTTACTGTCCTATTCATTACTGTAATTCTATTCACGTTTTGTTTTCAACATAAGTAAGTTATACAGTTTTGGAATGACATGAGGATGAGTAACGTTACATGATCATATGAATGATCCCTCTGAACCTGCTTTTTTTCTTTCTTTTTTTTTTTTACACAAGTGTGACGTTGAACAAAATGGCTTACGCGGGAAAGATTCACTAGGTTTTTCGCCTCAAGCTGTGTAACCATGCTTACTTGCATCAGCAGGTGAAGCGCGGCGAAACTCAAGGATGGACGACGTCGTATTACAGCCTTCCACAGAAACTTGCGCACATTATGACAGAGCGAGAGAGCAAGAACGCCATTAGCATTCACGGACGTTGTTTGGCACTCCAGCCGCCCCTCTGCGTCGAATCAGGCGTCGTTGATTAATTTCAGCCTATTAGCACCCCCTACCCTCCCCCCGCCCCTCCCAGGTTAATTCCCCACGCCAGCGAGCAGGAAAGGGGGCTGCGGGTGTGAGCGATGGTGCAGGGGGTTGCAGGGGAGCATGTTGTTGTCAGGACTGTATTAATGAGCGCGCCGCTCAGGTCCCGTGGACAGGGGGACGGTGTTCCTGGCTGCGCGTGGCGACGGCGGCTCTGTCGAGGCCTGGCCTAGTTTCTGCCCTCACCGGGGAGCGGGAGGATCCAAGGACTGACGCTGATCACCTGACAGCGGCCCCACTGCTGCGAGAGAGTGTGTACGCACATGTCTGTGTGTGAGAAAGAAAAAAGGCAGCAAGGAGAGGACGCAAGTGCTGTAAATGTTTTTTTTTTTTTGTCTTTCTTTCTTTTTAATTTCAGGTTTCTGTCTCTGAATAATTTTGAAAGTTCTCAGAGATGGTGTCATGTGAAGTGTTGATCAGCGGTAGATATTTTCCCACTTTTCCTTTCCGTGATATTCTGTCAAAAGAGCTGTAATATTGTTCCTTAACAAAAAAAAAGTTACTGTAAAAACGCTTTAATGCAAACCTTGTTCAGATTTCAAGACCATGTTTGGAGCTGCTGTCATATTGTGGTACGGAAAAGAGCACTAGGTCTAGTTTGAGCCCTCGTGGTCATACACCTGGATGTGCTGCACCTGGACTTTCTCATACCTCCACTTCCTGTTGAGCTACCACATTTATTCCAACTTCGCAATTCATTGTGCCGTCAGAAAGTGATTATGTGCTCTCTAACATCAGCTGACCTTATATCATCTGTTCCCTTATATATTCAGTGGTGTATATAGAAACAGGTGTTTTGAGCTTGTTTTATGTTCATGCTTATTACTGTACGACATGAGTCAGAACCAGAATTTTCTTCTCATTCCTCCTAATGGCATTTACAGTACAGTGGTATTGGTATATAGAATCTTCATCATCACAGCAATCATATAAAAAAATAAATAAGTTATTTAATTTATCCAAGTTGTGAGCTTGAAGTTAACATCAAATGTAGTATATCTGGTAATACTTTACAATTCTATTCAAGTCATTACTAATCACACTGGGTTTTTGAGCACCACAAAAAATGGCAGAATAGAAAGATGCATTTTTAATGTCATGATTTTTTTATTTATTTTTTTTTAAATCAGGGCAAACTTTGTAATACTTTTGTAAATTGGACCCCAGAAAATTTTACTTTTATTGCAAGTATAATTAAAGAACCTTTTATAGAGAAATGAGAAATTGTTTCTTAATTTTTTTAATTTTTTTTTTTTTTTATGTTTGTCTACCCCAAGTTGTTCAGTGTTCAATAATGGCAAAACAAAACATGTTTTTATTGAATTCTCTGCAATGACTGCAAAAATAAAAGTATTTGAGGACAAAAAAACAACATACGTAATCAATGGCAATTCACCACATCCACAGATTGTGCTATAGTGTATTTTAGCTAAAACCAATGATTGATTTGTTGATGTGCAATCGAATTCAAAAGACTACTTTCACACTAATCCAGCAATTTTTTAACAGTTCATTGAACTCGAGTCTGCACCTGTGCATTGTGGGATACAAGCTGTTAGATTAAGAATTCTATAGGTTGGTGCTCTTATAACTGCACAAAATATAACTCAGAATTGTGAGTGCATTATAAGAACCGTGGTCCACCGTTCAGGCACACGATGTTGGCTGGCCCACTGAGGCGCTATAAATAGCTGTCATCAATATCTTCTTCTCAACCTCCTCACGTTCCCAATCCACTCAGGACGGCTCCTCTAATGGCATTAAATTTTCAAAAGAGCTGAGTCCACTGCGCCTCTCGGTGCCCACATCCGCCCAACAGGAGAGCAAAGGAGAGAGCGATGGAACGGGAAGAAAGAGTCACAGTGAAAGAGCGAAAGACTCAGACGTGGTTGAATGCGGTTTAAAACTGAATATGCAAGTTTTTTAAAAAATGGAGATTGAATGTAGGCTGTGGAGAGACGGGGACATGTAGATGTGGTCGGTGTCCATATAGACTAATTCTCTACTCTGTTGTGAATAATGCATTAGCACTTTAATCATCCTCCGCGGTCGCCCGCCGTGCCACGCCGCTGTCATGGTGGTCTGAACAGTGCCCGTTGTGGGCCCTCCATCAGTGCCCTTTGCCCTGACCTGGGACGTTTAGCTGTGTCAGGCAAACGCGCCATCGCAAGAGATCCTGACCCTCGTCTCTACCTACAACTTGTCCTAGTCTAATCGATTACTCCTGAGCACACAAGATAATGGGACACACACACACGGTTACACACGTTCGGCTCGTCTCCTGTCCACCGACCCCGGTGACCTTTTCTGCTTTTGAGAGATGTCAGTTCACTGCTGTCTGTGACCTCGCAGTGGACACTGTAGTTAAATATACTGTTACTAAGGAGAACTAAATACATACAAAAGATGGCACTTTGAGTTCTTTTTCTTAGGGGTTTTATTTTTTATTTTTTGCATTTAACACCTGATGAGAGTCATTATGGTGGTATTCATTCAATTACTGACTAGTCAACAAGGTTTTTTTTTTTTCTTCTCTGTCTGTACAATTTTAAAAGACTGTATTTTTCCCATTCTGTTTTATCTAAAAATGTTTATTTAATGTTTAAATGTAAATTAGGCCAAGTATTTAAATTTAATGATAGACTTCAAATTCAGTTGGTTTCTTTCTGTTGTTTTTTGTTTCACCCCCTCCTTTTACATTTTTTTAGTACTAATCAAAATATGCATTAATGTGCTTGTTGTCCCTGTAGGAAAGCGGCTGCAGGAGTGGGTCTGTGTGATTCTGTGCCTCTCGCTCTTTGTTATAAATCTCTCCTTCCTCTTCTTCAACTTCTCCACAGTGCACATCTACAAAATCATCTTTGGCATTGGTAAGTCTTACATTTCCTTTGACCTTTCTGTCCATGTCTTTCCTTTTTCTAATAAAGTTCTGCTTTCATTATCTCTACAGAAAGTCATTGGTTGTAGTGCACTTTTTCCCATGTCTTGGTCTTATAGTCACTTTATTTCAGTACTTACTGAATTTAACTTTTTTTCTTTCTCTCAAAGTGACTGGCATTGTGACAGCAGACTTTGCCTCTGGGATTGTACATTGGGGAGCCGATACATGGGGTTCAGTGGACATCCCAGTAATTGGGAAGGTAAGGTACAAGGCCTATGCATAGTTCAATATGTATGGCCTAACTGTCTCTATACTATATGAATATTATTGGCTGTAGGAATGTGGGCACATTTAGGTACAATCTTTTTGGCACATATGCATTTTCCACACACTCGTATGCACGGTGCAGTCTCTAAGCGTAGTATTTTGTTTGATTTTAACAAATTACCCTGTTTAATTTTCATATCAGCTTTTGCTCTATCGGCCTGTTGTGGTTTACCGGGCTCAAAAAACGGCGAGTGCGAAATGCCATCTCCACCCTGGGGAGTTTAGCCCTTCCTGCTTTCCTGGAGCGCCACATCTTAACCCCACCCTCTCTCAACCCCAAAGGGTGCTGGGGATACTCAGGGGGGTTGCATTAATGCATAGTACGGTCGCACTCTCCTTGCCCAATCAGAGAAAAGGTCACCCCCTCACTGTCCAATTAAAAAGCAGCCGACACTTGCTTTCTGTGTCGGACAAGCAGGGCCCATGAATCTGGGAGCGTTTATGTGTTTTTGTGCTGACAGGGGTCATTGTGCTGTTATGTGGAAGGGGCAGTAGACTGGCAGTAGAAAAATGGCTAACCCAAGCTAAATCCGGTCCCGTGTGCCAATTATTAGGCTACTTCTGGAAATATGGACTGTTTAAATTTGATTACAGCAAAAGGAAATGACAAGTATACAGGTTTAGCAATGATCAGAATACACTTGACAATGAGTGCAGCCATAAAATTGTCACAGTTTGAGGCCTGTCCTTTGAGTAACACCAGTCTTTTCTATTGTTCTCTGGCTGATGTGTGCTCTGAACAAATGGCAACGTATAGGACTGGGCGGTATGACGCTTCATACTGTGCAACTCCAATTAGTCTCCTATATAATTTATATCTTGACATGATTTAATGAGAGATTTGTTTTTTCTCAATAATCTAGTGTTAAATACAAAAAAAATCAAAAGTAGTAGCTACATCTAATTGTATATATTTATACCAAAACAATGCATCCATTTAGCAGTAAATGTAGTTAATAACTGAGGTGCAAGATGGTAGCAGCTGTGTTTGAATGAAATGAGAGAGTGCATTTGTCATGTGATACAATAAGAAAAGTGAAAGAAGTGCTGGGAATCGATTCAAAAAGAATATATTTAGACGATCAAAAGTTGAAATTAGTATCAGGGGTTTAATTCACTCCTCTGTAAGAGCCCTTTTTATATTTTGGAGCTAATTGTTAATTTGCTTCGCAAAATTTGATTGAAAGGCAGATTCACTTCTGTGAACGTTCATTTGATTCGATAAAATCTTTTCAGAAAATCGATTTAATAGATCTTTTACTCCATTGTGTAATTCGGTATTATGGTGTCACACTTAACACCTTCAAATAACTGCACATCTTCGTATGTAGCTGATTCCTATTTTTAGTGGTGTTCATTGTCACACTTTCAGTCTGTGGTCTTGCATGTCAGACTTGTCCAGAATGTACAGTAGGCTACTGATAAATAGAGCTGACTACATATTGAACAAGTTTCCTGTCATAAAGTGTTGCACTCAAAGCAGGACAAACAAACACTACTGTTGCTATAATAATGAACTCTTTTATTTTTATTTCAGTGTTGTTAATGTTGTGGTTATTTCAGGGTACAGTTAGCTTTGTACATTCTGCTCAATAAAGTTAAAGTAAGCTTCATTAAACTGAACCGTGCACAACACATGCAGTTTAGACATTGCTCTAAGCATACCTTAAATGCATGTCCTTCGATGAGCGTTTTTAGCAAAAAACTTAAACAGCCGTAGCACTGGCTTTAAGTACCTGGATGAGCGGCCATTAGTCATCTGGGAATGACTGACTTAAGAATGTCCCACCTGACTAATCATAATCAAGCATTTGAACGATATTGTCTATTATTGTACCATACCGATGTACCTTAGTTTTGGTCATACTGCTCACTCCTTATGCCCAGCTTCTATTAATGTTTACATGCTGGTCTTTGAGGCGCTGAGTTGTCCTATATGGCCAATACTTTGAGGCCAAGAGCAGGATTGCAGAGAGCAGGTGATCTGAAAGGCCTGTCCAGCTCCCGCTGTGGGTCAGGCCTAGGGCCCTGCATTCTCTCGCTTTCATCATCGTCCGTCTGTGCTGTAAAACGGCTCGGCCACACTGCCCCACCGTGAAGGGGTTTCCACCCGGCTCCGTAGCCACCGCCGATCCTTCTGCTGTCGAGGATAATTAGGATCCGCCACCTGGGAGTGATCGAACTTCAAAAAAAGCGAGGGAATTTACAGACATCCAGAACGCCGCGCTTTAAGACCCTTAACCAGCAGATTAAAGGCGGCACTTAGCGGACCGATATATATGGCTTTTTGTCCACATGTTCAAACAAGAAGCACCAACTTGAGGGGGAATCATTAATGACCGTGATTAAACAGGCACTTAAGAGCAAAGAGCGTAGGGAGGAGGAAAAAATGAAAGAGAAATGAAATGGATCTCTCATGTGCGCTCTGGGTTAAGGGTGGGGGAGGACGGGGGTTTCGGTCTTCAGCTGGGTTGCTAGGGCAATCTGAAGATGTGAGTCGTGATTAGGCAGAAGGCGGGTGAGGCGAGGCAAGGCAGGCCGTTAAACGGTGTGGGATTAGCGGCGGCGAGGCACAGGTTTGCCGCAGCGTGCCGGTGAGTCGACATGCACGCCGTGTGCTGTCTGGGGCTTAGCGCTCTTTTAATCTCGCGCACAGAGAGACGGAAAGGAAAGGAGGAGAACAGGAGGGAACATAATTTTCGAAATATCAACAGATAGTTTTCTCCGCTCCAGCAGAGTGTCGCCACGCGCTCTCAGATATAGGTGTGATTGAGTTCAGCCCACAAACACGCGATAATGACATTTTTCCCCCCGCGCTCCGTCTCTGAAACGCTATGGTAATGTGGCTCCAAACGATTCCTCCTTTTTATGTGGAAAATAAATTACCTTCATTCTTGTATTTTCCTTTGTGCTTATACGATCCTTTCTCTTACTCCCTTTCATTTTGTGACACCCGCGCGGTCGCAGACGGGTGCCCGTCTCAAAGCAGCACTCCTGGGCGTGAGTGACGGGTGCTGCTGGGTTATGCTTTTTCATGATGCTGGATCTGAACCGTGGGGAAGTGCTGTTTAATGCCAGGTTATCTCTCCGCTTCGTAACGTGTAGCTCGTGCCGCATGCGTCATCTTTCATTTAGGACCTAGTACCTAACCGGCCAATTTGCGTCTATCAGTCAACATCTAACCCCACCCAGCCCTGTCTTATGGCCAGTTCCGGGCGAAATCTGCCTTTTCACATTTTCAGTGCTAGTTTTTGTTGTAAAGCTATGGTGGCTACTCTTTTACTTGCATGCATTTAAAAAAAAATTTGACTAGGCACAGTGGGTTGAACACCTGGTTGACTGATCTTTCTTAACAAGTAGTATGTGTAATAAATTAGTAGGCTGATTCAGCTTCGCCTGTCAGTTTTTCTTACACAAGGTAGATTCTTGCTTTCATCTAGACGTCTAGACGAGTTCAGTGAAATGGCACAGTGCTTTTAAACGTTAGACTATTTCTTCATTTTTATTGAACATCATCTTGATGAATGCAACTCTTGTGGCAAAATTTTCAAAAATACATTTTTCAAAGGTACAACTTTTCCAGAAGGATTTTACTTACTAAAATGAATCAATTTGACCTTCGTGATCATCTAGTTAATTGACCATTGTGACCCATTCTTATTAGGTCTTCTTTTTTATTTCTCGCCTTCAAAATGCACATCCAGTGATCTTACAGCTTGCTCTTACAGTCTACTGTAACACAACAGTAGCTTCTAGTCTGGCCCTGTCTTTATCATAGACGTACCCATTCATTACCACAGGGTAATGGATCTAAATCACAGCCCTAGACACCCCTGCCCGTTTTTCAATTGAACCTTAACCTCTTCTTCTCTGCCCCCATACCCCTCCCCCATCTCTCTTTACCTCTCTCTTTCCATTCAGGCATTTATTCGCCCGTTCCGGGAGCACCACATTGATCCGACGGCTATCACACGGCATGACTTCATAGAGACTAATGGAGACAACTGCATGATCACCATCCTGCCTCTGGCCCACATGGCCTATAAATTCCTCTCTTACCCACCAGGTATACACACACACACATCCACTCACTTTTCCAGTGTATTGTGAGAGTGAGTCAGCGTGACTATTTTAGAACCAACGAGTGTGACCCGAGTGCGACTCCTTGTCCTGGAGCCATCGATGTGTCCCACATTCATTTTAAAATACCTAAAAACTGGGAAATCGACAAACCAGAATATGGTTTGAAAAGGGTAAAATGTTTTTAGTTCCATTTTTGCCCTGCATGGGTTACCAGAGGAGCTCAGCCAAAAAATGAAAATTGTCATCCTTTACTCATGCTCGCATTATTCCAAAACTGTATGACTTTCTCTCTTCCTTAAAACACAAGAGTGAAAATCTAGCAGGATGTCCTAGAGGGCTTACTGTAAATGTTCCATATATCTGGACCTTTTTTTCTTTATTTATTTATATTTTAAAACATTAACAAAAAGATAGTATGCAAAATCCATATTGAGTGTTTTTGTGTAGTGGTTTTATATTGCTGTGAGAATGTTGGTTGAAAGGAGTTTATGATGGAGAAAATGTCATCTTTTATTTGTGCTTATGTTATTCCAAACCTGTATGACATTCTTTCCTACTTATAACATGAGAGGAAAATTTAAGGGAATGACTCAGTTTCTTTAATTTTCCTTAAATAAACTGAAATCATTTTAAATTCTGTTTCGTTTCTTACACACAATATGAATTCACAAGACTTCAAATGCTTCAAGTACAAGTTCTGTAGACCACCTTAATGGTCCTTTTGTCTTTTTTTTTTTTTTTTTTTTTTGGAGCACGGCACCTTTATCCCATCCCAATTATGGTTTCCAATCATTGTTGTTTAAAAAAATATATAAAAGTAAATAGTGACAGAATGTTCATTGGATAAAATTCCAAGAAATCAGTTGAATCACATTCAATTCTGTTTAATCATTTCTGTTGTGGTTGATCTTAAGAAAGTTGAAAGGTCAATTTGATTTGATGTTTCTCATGCTAAAGGGTAAGGATGGTACTAGTGATATCTTCACTACAGGGTTAGGGCATGTTGTATTAATTTGCATATAATTTTCTCTCTCTCTCTCTCCACCTTTTGCCATTGCTCCTTTATCTCTCCATACACCTCACTATCTCTCTTTCCCAGATGCCCTTGCAGAGTCCTACCCCTGGGAATGTTTTGTTTTTGCGTTGGCGGTTTTTGTAACCATGACTAATCAGATCCACAAGTGGTCCCACTCCTACTTCGGCCTGCCACGCTGGGTCACACTACTGCAGGACTGCCACCTAGTGCTGCCACGGAAACACCACCGGATCCATCATGTATCACCACATGAGACGTACTACTGCATCACCACAGGTACACACTCGTGCTTCACTTGATGAGGTGAAAGCTTTGTGTCAGTGTTGTCTTAAAGGCATAGTTCACCCAAAAAAAAAAGAAAATTCTGTAATTATCTACTCGCCCTCATATCATGCCAGGAGATATTTTGAAAATGTTGTCTAAAACTGCAATATACCAAGGCTTGACATCAACTTTTCTGCTCACCAGCCACTGTGGCTAGTGGTTTTCAAAATTTACTAGCCACTCAGCATTTTCACTCAGCATAGCCACAATTTTCTTGTTAGGAAATTACATTTTATATGACTTAATAATGCATACAAATATTTCAATGTCATTTGACCTATTTTAGTAATAAGATAATGTTACCAATCATATGAAATCACACACATCCACAAAATTGATCATTC
>JAUCMS010000034.1:19995849-20009581 GCA_032357445.1 Enteromius radiatus
ACATGGGCGCCGAAAAAAATACGCGCTGCTCACGCCCTGCTGACGCCCTGCTGACGCGTGCAGTGTGAAACCGGCGTGAAACCGGCGTTACAATCAGTGTTTGGTGCATCAGTGTAAGTCATCTATCACTTCCTCTGATTTTAGGCATTACTCATGGCTAAGGTTAGGTTTAGGTGTAGAGATGTGGTCAAGACTGTATTTTTGCATTAAAATGTTACAAAACATGTTGACCTAGGGACATATTGAACTTGGCTAAATCAGGACATGCAGGACTTATGCATTATAAAGATTTCTATTTTAAAAATTTTGGTGAGTATACAGTGATGGTGAGAAATTTAAAGGGCCCTAAACCTACAGTATAAATGGCAGTGTATGTAGTGATGGTCTTAGCAGATGTGCTAAATTCACTTGGATAAACTTGTTTTTCCTTTTCAGCTGGAGCAATATCTTTCTATGGTTAGTGGTAATCAACCACTATAAGTTTATGCTCAGGGAATGGCTAATATTCTTAAACTAAACAATGAAATATATTTGAAATGAATGATATTTCTGTCTGGTGGTGTTTTTAACAGGATAACTTCATAAAAAGATCTACGTAATCCCATACGTAATGTGCTGAAGCCATCTGCTGTAGTTACCAGACTACTGACAGACACATAATCAAAGCCTTTCTGTGGCTGGCTTTGTGAAATAGTTTGACAGTTTTGCTACCAATCATGTCCAGATTGACAGAGCCGGATCTCTGGCGCTCCATTTTAGTGAGGCTATGCTGACAAATGATGGACAGACCATCTGATTTGCATAACAGTCTTGATGCCATCTATTAGAGTGCTGGAGGCAAGTTCCTTACCTCTTTTTATTCACTGAAGAGTGCACTGGAAATGATTGGGAAAGTGGGAAAAGGTATGGGGAAATGTTGGTTTTGAATTCATATCACTTTATGAGCACCACAGCTCAATATGTAGGAGCTTGTGATTAAGCTAAATTAAAACTAAGGACTTGTTGCAGTACCTCTTACCTTATTCCAGAGGTTATCACATTAACCCACAGTTCACAGACGAGGTTTAAGCCTAGCCCTAGACTACATGTAAGTCTGAGCTGTTTAAACTGAAAGATAGTTACACTTACTGATCTTAAAACAGGTCAGTGGCTTTCTATTATCTTAAGATGCACACCAGTAATGCTTTTTTAAAAGGTCTATGGCCTAATCCTGGCTTCGGCTAAACCCTGTCTATGAAACTGGGCCAATGTTAAACACATATATAATACATCAACAGATGTTGATTGTCTCAGTGTAGCCCTAATAATAGGCTAAATTATGTTAAATGGAACTCAGTATTTTTTGCATATTGCTGTGTTTGTCCTTTGGTATATGGTGAAGGGTGTAGGCAGAGTGACATAATGTACAGGGTGAACAGTAGATAGATAGAGAAATGAATTGCTGATTCAGTTCACTAGAGACCACAGTGCTGTCAACCTGTCAAATCGCACACAACTGTCACTACAGCCCTGTTCACTTACTGGTACAGTATATCTGTTGTAGTTTAGTGTTCTAGCTGAAGTCAGCATACTTATGCTAGTCCTTCTCCTCCAGGCCTTTAGATGGCCCCCTTGTACCTCCTCTGTGACGCCTCTTTCACATGCAGGAGTGGGCAGATGTGTACTGCGTGTTGCCTGACAGAGATGAAAGTGAAGATGTTGATTAAGTGGAAGATTTGAGGTACAGTTTTAGCCTAGCACACTCAACTTTCTTGCTTGTACAAAAGTGCAAAAGTGTTTGTTTGGGTGTGGCCCAGATTTCTGGAAAAGTCCTCACAGATATTGTAAAATGACATTTAAGTGACTTTAATGATTTCTTTGATGTAAATCAAATTATGTATCAATTATAGTTTAAAATTCAATAATGTTTTTATAAGGATCAGTAATGTGGTAATTAGAAGTTTGCATGTTATATCAAACGGAGAGCAAATGGAGGATTTAGTTTTCTGCTCCTCAGACATTTTTCATGAAAAAGGTTGAACTTTTCTTATCAAATTATTTTATACAGTGTTATGCTACGATATAGCCATATATTAGCTATCAGTCAAAATGTTCATACTATATCCCATCAAAAGTTTAGTTTGTTTCTGTTTGTACAGTATTTATACTGTAGGGAAGTGTAAGACAATGTCCTAATTCTGGTAAAGTATGTATTACCCACTCAAGTTTTTTTTTTCTCACTGCATATCTTGCTTCTCTCAGAAATACATCAATTTATGGAAATAATCTTTAATTCACATTGGCTTTGAGTATCCTGAACTGGAAAAGCATAACCTCAGAGCAATTAAATTTCCCTTTTGGTTTGTGTGGGCATGTGAGTGAAAGACAGAAAACATATGAACTGTGAGTCAGGAAAATCAATATGGGTTTACAAGAAATATCAGTGAGTGGTAGTATACATCTCAGTAGCTTTAGAGGAAGTATAATTACACTTATAGCATCCCTGCTGTATGTTAGCCTATGCTCTGATTGCCACTCTAATCAGTGACTGATTAAGTCCTCTGTTCAAAGCTCCAGGTCTGTGTGAGTCACTGGCCTTGCTGTACTCTCTCCTGGGCCCCTTGGGGCCTCTCTGATTGGGTTTTAATTTGCCGGTCAGGGGTTGGCACTGGTGCTTTATTAGCTCAGTGATGGGTTGAGCTATGTACAGCGTCGCTTCGTGCTATTGATCTGTGATTTCCACAAGAAGGTCATTGTAAGGAGAGACAAGGGAATGGATTAATCAACAACCAATAATGCTGCACCAAAAGTTACCTGCAGACATTAAACATTTCCATCAAAGTTCTTGTTTAATTGCTAGCTGTCGCTTCACTAATGGCATCAGGGATGAGCTGTATATACACGTGTTCACAGTGCCAATAAGAATAAGTGACAGAATTCATTCCATTATTAATAATCTCAAAAAAATAAGTGCATTTAATAGTGTGAACACCAGAACCATTTCAAATTAGTGCTGTAAAATGACTAATCATGATTAATCACATCCAGGATAAAAGTTTTTGTTAACATTTATTTATGTATATTTATTTTAATACAGACACATACAGCATATATTCTGAAAATATTTTACATTTATACATTTATATATTCTTTTCTATTTAATTTTATATTTTATCCATCCTGACATAGAGAGACCTAGCCCCTCCAGCGTGTCCTAGGTCTTCCCCAGGGCCTCCTCCCAGTAGGACATGCCCAGAACACCTCCCCAGGGAGGCAGCCGGAACAGATGCCCAAGCCACCTCAGCTGGCCTCTCTCGATGTAGAGGAGCAGCGGGTCTACTCCGAGCTCCTCCCAAGTGACAGAACTCCTCAGCCTATCTCTAAGGGAGCGCCCAGCCACCCTACGGAGGAAACTGATTGTATGTCCAGTTGCCGACTGCGCCTAGAAATCCTGTCCATAAAAATAATGAACAGGACCGGTGACAAAGGGCAGCCCTGCAATAGTCCAACATGCACTGGGAACAAGTCTGACTTACTGTCGGCAATGCGAACCAAACTCCTGCTCTGGTCGTACATGGACTGGACTGCCCTTAGCAAAGGACCCGGACCCGATACTCCCAGAGTACCCCCACAGGACACTGCTAGGGACACGGTCGAATGCCTTCTCCAAATCCACAAAACACATGTGGACTGGTTGAGCAAACTCCCATGAACCCTCCAGTACCCTAAAGAGCTAGTCCAGTGTTCCATGACCAAGACGAAAGTCGCATTGTTCCTCCTGGATTCGAGGTTTGACTATTGGATGAATTCTCCTCTCCAGTACCCTGGCATAGACTTTCCAGGGGAGGCTGAGGAGTGTAATCCACCTATAGTTGGAACACACCCTCCAATCCCCCTTCTTAAAAAGAGGGACCACCTACCCAGTCTGCCAGTCCAGAGGTACTGTCCCCAAACTCCACATGATGCCGTAGAAGCAAGTCAGCAAAGACAGCCCAACGGCATCCAGAGACTTTAGGTACTCAGGACGGATCTCATCCACTCCCGGTTCCTTGCCACAGAGGAGCTTCTTAACTACCTCAGCGACTTCAACCTAATGGTAATGGTCGAGTCCACCCCGGCCTCTGCCTCCTCAAGACACGTCGGTAGGATTGAGGAGATCCTGCCTGCCTGCCGAGTCTGTCCAGCTTCCTCCCCGCGAAAGGATCCAACTCACCACCAGGTGAGTTGACATACGGCCGGAGATCAGATGAAACAACCACAGAGTCACAGGGCGTCCTGGTACCACGTGTACCGATGGACAACCTTATGCACGAACATGGTGTTCGTTATGGACAAACTGTGACTACCACAGAATTCCAACAACAGAACACCACTTGGGTTCAGATCAGGGTTCCTCCCAATCACACCCCTCCAGGTGTCACTAGTATGACCCACTTGAGTGTTGAAGTCCCCCTCCCAGAGACCCCAAGAAGGCCGGGCCGGTATGCACAAACAACAGTGAGAGACCTAACCCCCACCTGAAGGCGCAGGGAAACGACCCTCTCATTCACCAGGGTGAACTTCAACATATGACAGCTAAGCTGGGGGGCTATGAGCAAGCCTACACCAGCCCGCTGCCTCTCACCGCGGGTGACTCCAGAGTAGTGGAGAGTCCACCCCCATCGAGAAATTGGGTTCCAGAGCCCGAGCTGCACATGGAGGTGAGCCCGACTATCTCTAGTCGTTACCTCTCAACCTCCCGCACTAACTCCCACCACCCCACCACTGCTCTTTGTCTGGCCTGTCACCCAGAACCTGTTTGCCTTGAGAGACCCTACCAGGGGCATATAGCCCCCGACAACATGGCTTCTAGGATCGTTCAGGCACTCAAACCCCCCCACCACGGTAAGGGGGTTATATCTTATATTATATATAAATATTTTTAATATATAATTTTAACATATTTTTCTTAAATATATACATGCATGTTTGTATTTATATATATACATAATAAATATGTATAGTATACACACATATTATGCAAACTAAAACTTTTATTTTGGATGTGTCATGATTAATCATTTGACAGCACGTTTAAAATATAATATAATGTAGTATAATATAATATAATTTAGTATAATATAGCTTTTTGTCAGAACAGGCTTATTTTCTCCATGACTGTCTGATTCTGGCAGGTCTGCAGGCCATGTTTTTAACATTAAAGAACATTCAGGTGCATTGCAAATTGTATATTTTATGATTCATTCGAGGCAAAATATTGATGATATGTCAGAGAGATTGGGTGTTTGATGATGGAAACTGTTTTTGCCCTGAAGGTAATTGTTATCTGTGTGGCCTCAGATTGAAATGGACCAGGTCTAATCCAAATGCACTTACTGCTTGAGTTTTACCATACAGCCATATAATGTCATCACTAGAATGCTCTGATGAGTCTGGTTCTGAGATTTCTGTCTTAGTCTCTTCCCAAGGCCTGATGGGAATTTACAGTGTTTGTTTAAGAAAAAGAGAGAGCAGAAGGGCACAAATAGATGTCTTTTCTAATACAGTGTGTCTTGGGCACAGTGTAAAGGTGTGTGTGAGAGAGTGTGTGTCATGTTAAAATCTGTTGCTCAGTGAGGGTAGAAAGACAGATGATGGGCCCTGAGTGAAGTGACAACACATTTCTCCTGTCATCCTTCTCTCATCTCATCACCTTCTCCCATCAATGCTCTTCTCCTCAGCAGAACGCACAGATGCCCTCCACCTGGGTCGCCAAGGTCCCGTACGCACCTCCCTTCTGCTCTCTCACACACTGCTACCTTCTCTTCTCCACTTTCTTTATACCCTTCCTCCTCAATTTTCTACTTCCCTCATATTTCCTCATTTCTCTACGCTCATACATCCCAATTAGCCGCACGTTCGCATCGCTCTCTTTTCTCCTGGGTCATATCTCCTTGCAATTGGTGTTCTCTCTGCTTCCCAGATTCTTTTCAAAGTGATCCTTCATGATGATCACGTGGCATTTTCATACGAACAATTTAAGGATAACTCACTGCGCCTTTTTAGAGAATGCAAAAATAGGAATTATTATGTGTGTAGGCCATAAACATATTCAGGATGAGGTTTTATATTGAAGAAAAATACACACGCCACTTATTTCAAGTCTTTTACTTATGAGCTGCAGTGTAGCAAGCAAATATTTCTGTCATATATAAAGTCCATACGTGAACCATATCAAATCCTCATATAAAGTCATAAGACTAAAAGGGTGTTTGAATATCAGGACTGTGTTTAGACTAGTAACGTAGAAACATCATGCATTCCTTATTAACTTGTCAGCTAATTAAAGGTTCACTTAAATATGAAAATTCTGTAATTATTTATGCACCCTGTAAACCTGTAAGTTTTTTAACTGCAAAGCAAAAAATATTGTCATAAATTACAGTACTGTATAATTAGACTGTTTTTGTTTCATATTATAGGGACAGAGCTACAGATATAAACAGATTAATATACAAAAATGCAACTTTTCTGAGAGTTTTACATCTGACATCTAAAAAAACAGCACACTAATTAAAACAACAAAAATCATTGTCCTACAACTAATCAACCCTTGTAGCCTAGCCCTGTCCCAGACTATGACCACAGGCCTTTGAGTGTCTGATCCCATCAGGATTCTTTCCGAGACCTGGAACAGTTGTAGCAGACTAGATGTGGGCCTGCTGGTCGGGTGATGTTGAGTGAGTAGCTGAAGGGTAGATGTGATGTGATATCACTGACAGAGGAGGGTATGATGTAGTGCTGAACCGCTGCTTCACTATAGCCACACAAGCCTTGAGGCTACATGGACCTAGTGACAGTAAGTGAATGTGATTGAATGAGAGAGTGTGTGGTCTATACTATATGTTCATTATGTGATGATAGATGCATACCACAGTAGTAGTGGCCCATTAGAGACCTCACGGCATCCAAATTATGGCTAATTACCTTTAATACTGATGCAGAGATTTTTACACTGCATTGATATATTGATAAGTCTAACCCAAACATATTGTTTCAATAGGAAATACATCAGTGGAGGAAAGAAAAGTGTGCTTGTTAAGCATAGGATGGATTTTTTTAAACCTCTTATGCAATTAATTTATGTTTTGTCCACTAGATGGCAACAATTAAACAAAATGACTAATATTGTTTTGGTTTCATCACTGGCACAGAGTGGCTCTGACACAATAAGCATTCATTTGTCCATCATTTATCCATCCACCCATTCAGTGATCTTTATTTTTGCCCTTTTTTCTTTTGTTCCGTTGTCCTTTATGTCTGTTCATCTGCTTATCCATTTCACTATCTATCATTTGAGTTTATTATGCCTTTTTCTCTGAGTGGCTCAGTGCAGGTGGAGGCAGTTGTGTGTGTGTGAGTGTGTCAGATATCTGTGGGCTACTCTGACAGCCGTGCTGAAGGCCTGTCATTAGTGACCTTTCTCCAGCTGTACGGAGTTGCTCCTCATTCGACTAGCAGGAGGCCGTTCTGTTTCTTCTCTTCCACCAGAAAGAACAGAAAGAGAGGGAGAGTATTACAAGAGATTATTGAGCAAGAAGAGTCTGAATTATGATTTAGGAGATTTAAGAGAAACCAACAGACGAAAAACTGAAACTAAGACATGGAAGGAGTTTAAGGAATTGTTTTAGTGTTTATATTGCTCTTGCACCCTTCCTGGAGATTGATTTTTACACCCATATTATGCAGCATACACTTCTTGTGTAACCATACTGTGGTAATCAAAGGTTCAAATTTGTTTGTGTGTGCTTGTTTAGTAGCCTGTTGTCTGAGCTTTCCTCTAACAGTAAGCTAATATCCAAACAGGTTCAATCAATGGTATGTTTGATCAAAAATAGAGTAATAATAGTAGCGTTATGAAATATTATTACTTCTTAAAATCATTACTCCAGGCTTAAGTGTCACATTATATCTCAGAAATCATTATATTATGCTAATTTGCTCACAAAACATGTTTTTATTTCTACAGTTTAAATGCTTGTGTTGTGTAGTAGTTTTGTGGACCCACAATACTTTTATTCTTTGATGAAAACATTTTATTGAAATTAGGGATGCACCGATCCGACTTTTTGAGTCTTGATACCGATCCCTGGGCTTTGTATTATCGGTCGATACCCGATACCGATCCGATACCATGAAGTATCTCCACACAGCCGACTCTTTGGCTCGCTCCATGTTGCTTATGCTCCAACTGTTCCAGCATGAGACACACGTGCTGCTAATGAATGACGTAGGATCTGCTGCGATGCTGCAACCTATATTTACAGTAACTGGCTGCGACGGAGGAAGAAAAAAAAAAGAGGAAAAAAACTCGTGGATCTGTTAATTTTTTCAGATTCCCGATCGAGCTAATTTTTCAATATCAGGGCGTGCAACCCTAATTAAAAGACAAGGTTTGTGTGAGGAACAGGCCACAAATTACGTTTTTTTTTTCTTTACTTTTTTTATATATGTATAGGCCTACTTTAAAATGCTACAGTTTGAGCTTTTTAAAGTTTCAAAAGATCTAATTATTTAGAACGGCTATTGTACTCTGCTTTAAGCATACAAAATGTGCACATGTCATACAGTATGAAGTGGTCTTAAAGCAGTAGTTCACTTCCAGAGTGTACATTTCCTGATAATTTACTCACCCCATTGTCACCAAGATATTTATGTCTTTCTTTCTATATTTGCAAAGAAAATTAAGTTTTTGAGGAAAGCATTTCAGGAATTTAGGAATAAATGTAAAATGTTTTTGTTTTTTTGAAAGTGACAGATTATTATTCCCTTCTTCCTTGTCTGGGATTGTGTAGCGCTTTTTGAAGCTCTCTTACATCAGAGTGCATGTCCACAGCCATTTTCCTTTGTGCCTTTTTAAGAACGTTTTTTTTTTTTTACCATTACATCACATCTCTTTCCAACCTGTTCCAACCTTTCTCTCTTTTTCTTTTTTCCTCATCCTTGTCCTTTTGGCCCCTGCATAGCTGGCTGTTGAGGTCTGGAAAAGCTGAAGTGTGCATCTCTCTGCATAACAGCATTTTTAAACGGTCTCTGTTTGGTTGTCGCACACTCCCTTTCTCTCTTTAAATGTGTGTAAAGAGTGCACTTTAGGAAGACCTCTCTCAGTGCAATGTTAACTTGGTCAAGTTGGCTCGTATCTTTGCATACATTTAGATTCATTAGGACGTATGAACCAGACAGCTTTTTACTTTCAAAATCATATAAGGTAGATTTTCAACACTCTCAGAATGCAAATTGCTACCTGAGCAACACTTCTCTCTTCTCTCTGCAGTCTCATTTTAGAATCCATATGTACATAATGTTCTTTTTGTGAAATGGAATACAAGAATGATATACAGGCATTATGGTTTTCAGCTTTTTAGCCAGAGTTTTTTTAGTGGTTTTCAAACTCATTATTTGATATTTCATTTTAAATAATAGTGTTTTCAGAGATGTTAAATTTAGATTTAAGAACTTAATTTTTAATACTATGAGATGTCATCCACTTTTATTCAGCAAGTTAAAGGTTTCCAACAAAATAGTAGGCAGCACAACTGTTTTCCGTGTTATTACAGGAAACATACACCAAATCAGCATATTCAAATTTTTTCTGACTGTTCATGTGACACTGACTGGAGTAATGGCAGGTAAAGGGAATAATAAAAAAAGTTAAATTGTAAAGATATTTAATACTGTTTTTGCCAATTGATCAAATAATTGGAGCCTCGGTGAGCACAGCAGATGCAAAACCACTCAAAAACATTCAAATAAAAATTGTACTGACCCCAAACTTGAGTATAGTGTATGTTAGTGTACGTATTTACAATGTTCACTTCTGTAATTAAATGTATTTAGGAGTGAAGCAGAATATTCTATATAAAGAGAAAATGTAAGGCAGGGTTTGATTTTATACAGGCAACATTTAAATCTCAAAAAGTTGCCGTTACATACTAGAATAGAGAAAAATGAGCTTGGTGACTATCTTTGACAGACATTTGATGGATACTTTTAAGAATTTATTATGCTTGTCAACCAAAGTACCCATCCAATCTAGCTCTCCCACTAGAATCCTGTCTCTCATGAATTCAGTCAAGTGTACACAGCACAGTACTTACATTTGTGGCCACCAGGAATGAGTATAGAGCTTGAGATGTACGAACCCAATGCTGATGGGCATGTGTTTACATGTGTGCATTTGTGTTTTAGCCTCCTTTTCCTTTCTTGAAATGTTCTAATATGTCATTTAATACCTGTGCATGTTCAATGATACTCTGAACAACATCTCACAAAAGTTTATTAGTGTGCATGTGTCTGTTTTACAGTGTTAATGTGTGTAGTATACACACACAGATATTGGGAGAGAGATTGTAAGATGCTCATCAGGCTGAGTGACAAGCGTGTGTGTGTCTGTGACACTGGCAGTGTTATTACCGAGGGATCAGAAGTGAAGATTGTTCCGTTTCCCATCAGCAGCGGCCCAAGTATCGATCTTTTCTGTCAACACACCACTCCTATACTCTGTTTACTGAGGATACACACACCTCATGTGCTGAGTGCAGACTGTATCTGCATGCTATACAGGGGCTGTTGAGTGTTTACAGTATTTATACAAACAGTCTTGTGTGTCTTAAATGTAAGACACACATTTCACATACTGTACACACAAAAAGAAAAAGTACTCGCACAACATATTGCTCCTTTGTGTGATCACACACCATCTGTGCATTGCTCACACTAACACGAGGAGTAAACTTCAGTGCTTCTGTTAATGTTAGTCTTCTTAAAGGGTCATATGATGCAGTTTCAAGTTTGCCTTTCTCTTTGTTTTATTACTAGTCTCGGCCTCAGACGTCACTCCCACAGAACGTTGGCTAAACGTCTGATGCATATGGTACACTTAACTGGAAACCCTTCAGGAACGTTGAAGTCTTCATCTGATTGGTTGAATTTTTTTGGGTTTCCGGGGGACGCGAGTGTCACATTTATTTTTGGTCCGCCAGGAAGCAAAGTGCAGATCTGTGATTGCGTAAGAAAGACATGTTGTGTTTACATGTGTGACAATGAGCATTTATCAAGATCAGCTAAACGTTGGATTCTCAAAAGTATGTGAGGTTCACGGCATAGACTCTTTAAGAGATGTCCAGGAGTTTTCTATTATGGAATATCAAGCACAGTACTTAACTAAGAAGGGGATATCAGCCGTGTTCACGGGCAAACATGAAACAACAGACGCTGACATCGCAGCTGACCGATTCAGTATTGTGTTCGGTTCTCCAGAATTGCTTGTGGGTGTTAAAAAGTGGAGAGATATGGTTCAAACAGATGTTTACCATGAGCGTCTCGTCTGGATTTTCTATGCTGACTGATTTGTTTCACGTCATTCTGTTGTTGTGGGGAAATTTCCACGCCCTGAAACGTGACGCTGAACAAAATTAACTGTGATTGGTTGTTTGACATGTTGGTCAAATGGTCTTATGGGCGGGCCTTGGCCAAAGAAAGCCGCTATGAAGCCGTTAGTCTGAAGGTCTGGCTACGCGAGACTAGAGTATTAAAAGCTATTTGTGCATATATAAGATCTCTAAAGTTGCAAAGACTCAAGTCTCAGAGATACCAAAGAGATATTCTTTTTAAAAATTAAGGCTTGACCACGCCTTTCTAAAAAGGCTTGTTTAAACATGACGCCACATCTCTAGGTCGCTATAACACCACCCAAGGCGAAGCTATTATTCTCACTGTAGTGTTGCTGCCCATGCCATGTTCTGGAGATGCTGTATTTCGTTGTGATACTACTTTAAGAGGACACAACTAGACATCAGTGGTTAGGTAGTATTTACAACACTGTTCCAGATCAGTTCAATCCAAATATTTAGATTCCTGGACCTGGAAAGTAGCCCATGCTGGCTGTACAAAAAGGCTTATAAAGCGGGGCAATTCCAACTCTGTAAGGGCAGTCTGGTGCTACTTACTCACAACCTGTAAGAAAGTTATTTCTTTGTAAATGAAAGAATCTGCTACTTACTATTCAAATGAAAGGTTTGAGCAGTGAAGGGTAGTACTTGCTGTTTCTCATTTCTTTGATCATTAAAAAGACCGTAAAATTCATTATAATTAGTAATTATGTACACACTGGATTCAACAAATGGCTTGTTTGAAATGGCTTTTATTGTTTTTGTCATCGCTTTGGGACATGGTATCACGTTATGGTCAGGGGCGTAACATTTCTGTTACATGCTTGAGATATTCGGACAATGACAACACACTGTATAGCTGGCCAATCAGAGCACACCTCGCTTCTCAGAATGAGTTTTGTACAAATCAACGTGTTTCAGAAAGATACAGTAATGTACAGTCTGTGGGAAATAATGTGCGTTTTTAAACTTTAAATAGCATACACACATTGCATTACACCAAATACACTAAATAATGTTCTTTTTAGCAACATTATATGACCCCTTATTGACGTTTTTATGTGGATCATGTGATATAAAGCTAAATTATCCAAGCCTGTTATGATGAAGAAATTAATTAATCTATATCTTGGATGGCCTGAGGAGTTTTTCAGCAAATTGTCATTTTTGGCATTGCGATTGCAAAACTATTTTTCAGAATACTCAGTTTTATATAGCAGTCTATAGAGAAAGATGTTTTTTTGCTGCCAGATGGTGTAAGCTAACTGGGTCATACTAACCAGTAAAAGCTCAACCTCTCAGTCCTCACACATATCGCAGTCACATATCGAGTCACTACCCTCACCCACTTAAAATAGATATGCTCACACCTAATTTTCATAATCATAATCTCTTTATAATACAATCCAGTTATTTTCCACCACTCAGTCATTGATATGCAGACTATTTGAACGCACTTGTTGCTGTGATGTTGTTATATCTGGCCTCATAAATGATAACGACAGCTCTGGTTAAGGGTCGAGTTTTGTGCTGAAATTTGCTGCTTATTGATTTTGACTTTAGAACAAACCTTTTACTTCATGGTATTAATAATTAAACCACTTCAAAACACGACCTGTATACCCAAGTTATCTTCTGCTTATCTCATCACGTCTCATATAAGATCTTTCTCACCATATCTCTCTCTTCACACATCTTTTTGCACATGCTTCTGATTCATTTTTTAGTATTACAACAAGGTGACCGTTTCGTTTAGTGTTGTGAGCTAATTCTGTGATAGAAAAATATATAAACTAGAAATGTGAAAGTAAAATGTGCCACTCCTGTGAATTCCGGTATCTTACATATTTTTTTTTTCCACTTATGTTTTTATATTTAGCATCCAATTATAGGCCTGTTTGCTTATGGGTTCAGACATCAGATCTCTTTTATTTACCACTTACCAGAGATTTAAAACTACATAAAACATAATTGTAAATATTTAATTATAAAATGTATAACCCCAAGCACTTTTAAGGTCTACAAATCTTTTCCAATGAGCTGAAGAGATGATTTTTTGATTTTTCCAAATGAAATGCAGCACCTGTTTCAAAATAGCTTCTTCTGTGTTTAACAGAAGAAATGCATTCATACAGTTTTGGAACAACATGAAAGGTGTCACGCCCAGCTGGAGCTGTCAGCTAAAGACTGTTGATGGCAGCTCCAGCTCTCTATGAACTCTGTATTTTGTGTCTGTTTCCACTTCCAGACTCCATTTCCCAGTATGCACCTCTCACCCACAGCTGTTGCTAGTTGGTTCAATCATTCAATCAGTTCCACCTGTA
>JAUCMS010000034.1:20009681-20054608 GCA_032357445.1 Enteromius radiatus
TGTGTATGTTTTGACCCTGAGCTAGAATTAAACCCTTGCACTTGAACTCGCATGCTTCACGTCCTCATTTCATGACAAAAGGTGAGTAAACGATGATAAAGTTTCCAATTTGGGGAGAACCATCCCTTTTACGTCTGTGGGTTATGCTGGGTTATCATAGCGGGTTATCTTATTTCATGTTTCACACTGCTCATAATTTACTCAGAGTTAACAATTAATCCTACATATTCATACACTGATGTAAATTCCTAAACCCTGAGTTAACGATCTTGTTTTCATGTTTGCGGTGCAGTGTTACTAATTGGATGAACGCAGCACACAACCTATTTACAGAATGGCTCTAGCATTGTGCATTGCCGCCTTATTTTTCCTATAAGAGTGGGTGCGGCCAATTTGTAAATTTAATGTGTCTGGCTTCCGGTGTCATCCACTTCAAGCTAATTTTAGCAGTACGAAACAGCTCATTTTGCTGTTTAATATTGCAAGCTGGTATTTTCTTACCATATTATTTTAATGTATTGTCTTAATTGGTTTGTAGCACAATCTGTTCTACCATTTACTGTACACTGCTATTCTTCTCCTTATTTCCCTACAGTGGCTAATGAATTTGAGGTATTCTAAATAGATTTTTCAGACTATAAAAAGTAATTTCTTCACTCCAGTTGACATATTTTCAGTTAGCATTTGACATGTTTCTATTCCATGCTGACAGTGTTTTTATGCTGTGTTTCTCTGACTGTCGAAAGCTTGTGAAGAGGCACGGGATTGGGTGTCTGTCACACATCTAGTCATAACATTTTCACACTGCATAAGTTTGTAAAAAGCAGGGCTAACAAGTGTAAAACCCTCCCTAACCCAGGGTCAAAAGTGGGATTTAGAACAACAATCACCCGGGATTATTATAAAAAGCCCTCTCGGCTTGTTAGGTTGTATATTTAAAATGTCTCTTTTTCAGTAGCATCTTGAGGTCTTATAAGTACCTATGCAGCTGTTTTAACCAGCACCGTAACAAAGGTAAATACTCTTCATAATACGCGACTAGCTCTTTGCACATAGTATCTCTTCCTGTTTTTCCTCTCCCAGTCCTGAACTCTCTCTCTCTTTCTCTCAGGAGCATCTTCCCTCTCTCCCACTTTAGTTTCCTTCTCCCCTATCCTCCATCTGCCTCCTATCAGGCTGTCTCTCTTTATTACAGACCGCCTGCGTCTCTCACCTTGTCCCCTGAAAACCCACCTCGCGAATTAGACCCAGAGAGAGACTGAGTGACTGAACAACCGAACCGATAGAGGACCGAGAGAGCAGCCAAAACCAGCGAAAGTGATGACAGGTTATTTTTCACCAGCCCTCCCTAGACAGCGCAATGCTGTTTTCTCTTCTCCTCTGACACATGGAAGATTTAATCTAGCCATCTCTGGGCGGCCCTTCCGCTCCTGTAACCAAATGAAAGCCATGATTACACACGTTACAGGCGGAGGGGGGTCTGGAGGCCTCTGCGCCAAAAAAAAAAAAGGCCAGAGCAGCAGATTCGCCGGGCTCGGCAGGGTGATTCAGAATGCATGTGGGTGCACATGTGCAGACTTGCTTGCATGTAAAACATTGTCTTTATTATTATAGAGGTTTATTGTTTGTGCGCCAGGTGGGAGACATCTTGAACCATAAAAGTGAATCGTACACAGAGGACTCGCACGCCGCTGCTTTAAATGATTATTCTAATGGCCTCCCTCCTCATCGAAATTTCTCCTCCCTTCCTCTTCTGAAGGATGACCGCTTTGACTTATATTACATGCAGCAGGGCACAGACATAACCTTTTATTTTATATGCAATGACATACGAGTCATAACAAGTTTATGGTGCTGTATACTAAAAATTATACCATGTGGATTTCTCTAAGAGACTCCTCAATCTGACGTATAATTGCTGTGACAGATCAAAAGATGGCAAGCCTTTTCCATTCACGCAATTACAACAGTTGGTGAAGATTTTCAAAGTAAGTGGTTTTTTGCTGTTTATCCCTCAAGAAGTTTGTGACTGTCTCTTTAAGTGTCAAGTGAGTCCTATATCACTGCATGCAATATTTATTCTATTCCACTGCAAGGCCTTAATGGTTATTTTCCCAGCCAGCTGAGTGCACCATAACTCCAGAGCAAAGCAGCAAGGAACATGGAAATCAGAGGGATATTTATGTTTAGATAAGAACGTCTAATCGGAGAATGCATTCGGATAAAAGCCTCTCATACGCTCATGATGGTGTGACTACGCAATTTTGTGTTTGCGAACACTGATTAAGGCGATGATTTTTCAGATTTTGACTGAAAACACAATTTGAATAATTTAACCTCATTGTCACTGGCTTAGAGAGCAAAGCGTTCATTATTTTAAGTGTTGCCTATGTCTTTTTAATAACTTGATTATCTGTGTACCATGGTTGTGCAAAATTCAGAATCTCATACTCCCTGCCCAAGCGGTTAGTTTGCTTCCTGAAATTAGCTTTTTCCAAATTTCAGTACAGTCTAGTCGTGCTTCCTTACGTTCACAATTGCATTGCAATTTTACACCCTGTTTGCTACCAAAATTCAAAATCAGATTGGAATTTATAATGTATTGTGAAGGGTAAGCAACCATACACCCCTTTTCCTTGCTGACACATAATAAATAGTTTAAAGCGGTGACACCGATGTACACCTTCCTTATTGTCCTTCTGCGTCCCCGCTGGAGTGGACTCGAGCCAACTCTTTTAAAATCATATTATCGAATTGCCTACAGGACAGAAACTATATTTCTGACAAGCCACCAACAGGCAGCCAATAACACACTAATGTGATTTGTCAAATTGCATTTACGACGCTTTACATTCTTGATTGGATTACCCCCAGCAAAAAAAAAATTGGTTGCAGTCCTCTCCTAATCAAGTTAATCATCACTTTCACCTCAAAATGTGTAAAATGAAAAGAGAACAAGGTTCATTAAATATACAATGGCGCCAGCCCTTAAGTTTTAATATGATTAGTATCAATCTTTTATTTCAGAAAGGGAAACAAGCTTGCAGCAATATCAGTTATGCCTCCCAATCCTGTTTGGAATCGAAAACAGTTTAGCTCAGAGGATTATTTGCAGTCAATTGAATCTGTATTTAGTTACAAAACTGCAAAGCCAAGGCACCTCAACGAAAAGCTTGCTTTTTAGTTCTCCATAAACAAACAATAACTAAAGAATGCTTGGCGTTATGGAGGCTCTCAGGGAAAACATGTCATTTGCAAGGTGATAAATATTTTATTGTGCTAATTACTTTGGTTGTTAACTTCTCCTTTTGAGAACTGAAGTGTTTGCATGCTAATTGTTCTTTAATGACTGTGTACTGGGTCGTCTTACTCTGCTGGGAGGGATATATACTTACCTTGATTTTCTTTTTCTCATCATTTAGACAGACATGCGTTTTGTTATTATATACTAGAGGTGCTTTCTCGCACTAGCAGCCAGGCATTGCGAGCCAGCTGGCACCAGCACACACACCGTCACGCCCAACATGTCACTGACACACCTCTCTTTCTTTCTCTGTCTGGATTTCTTTATTTACACCATTCTCGCTTCATGATGCGGGGAGATGGAAGCACCTTAGGCAACAGAATGATGCAACAAGACCTGCGGGATGTGGAGTGTGACAGGACATTCCTCACAGGGAAGCTGTCACAAGACAACATCTGTCCTGACGCTCCACTAACCTGGCTTTCATTGTTCATCTACAGCATCAGGCGACTGTCATTACTTATCTATCTATCTTTCCATGTATCTATATCTATCTATCTATCAATCTGTCTGTCTATCTATCTGTCTGTCTTGCTAGATAGCTAGCTATCCATTCACCTGTCTGTGTTTCTTTCTGTCCGTCTATGTCCATACTCCATGCAGTATATGGTTTCTAAATGACATTCTCTAGGGCAGCTTATGAATGTGCTAATTTGAGCCTACAGTTACAAGTTACATATGGCTTCCAAAATGTGTTTCTGTTACCATGATTATATGAAAATTTTTTATATCAAGACAATATCAACTCAACAATGATAGGAACAAAATAATCCAAAAGCAGAAAAAAATATGATCTAAAAATAAAATTGTATAAAAGCTAACATTCAGTGCCACTTTGATTCAGTTGAATTTCAACTTTTCAATTTTTTTTTTTTTTTACCATGCACCACTGCAGCCTTGTGGGAGCCTGACCTCACTAAAGCTGTGCCTACAGCTCATCATCTCTTCTTTAGAACATTTCTTTAGATAAAGTGAATAGGTGACTTGCTGACTCCAGACCAGCATGCTGTCCGCTCCTGTTGAGATATAGTAGGTGAGATACTGGTGGTGAAGTATTGTTTATTGTCTTTGCTTTCACCATAACAGCAGGTGTCCATACACTGGTGTGCACACAAAAAAATCTGACTCAACAAATATATATATATATATATATCACTCATCTCTGTACAAGCTGCAGGTCTGATACCAAACAAAAAAAATGTTCTCTTTTCTCCTTGATAGGATGGCATCCAATTTAATGAACTCTTCAGCTCATCTCACGTATTCTCATACATGCTTTGTTGTCACTGTTTCTTTCAAATGTCAAGCTCGTCCTCTGTTCTTGTTTAGCTCGCCATGTCTCTTTTCCTACTAAAACCTGCTCAGTGATCTCATTTATTAAATGTCATGTAGGAACTGCGCTGGCGCAGAATGAGTGCTGTCAGAAAAATGAGAGTCGCGCGGGCCTCAGACGCCACATCCCATCAACGTGTTCAAACTCTGGGCAAAATATTGTGGGCAACAGCATACAGTATGCTCTCTACATTTTGTGGCATATATATAAATATATATATCCTAAGCAGGCTTCCTGTGTATTCACAATGCATCATTCATGAGAAAAATGCGGTGAAGATTGATGGAGATCTATTACGTCAGTATATTACAGTCAGCTGGAAGTGTAATATGATATTGATTTTGATATCGAATGAATTAACTGGACGAGTTCCATTAGTGTTCTACATTTGTATAAAATTATTTTAAATGTAAAATAAAAAGCTCTCATTCGTGGTTGCCAGTACCTCAATGTAAAAATAAATGTTTTAAGCCTTATATGAGGCACTGTGCATCTGTATTTTACAACTACTATATGTCGTTAACATACCAACGTACTGTAGGCTACTTGAACATTTTTAAATCTTCTTTGTGGAATATAGCAGATTGTAGAACCTTAAAATATATAGGCTTATGGTAACCACCATAAAACATATCATAAAACACCACCAGACTTTCAAATGAAACACACAAACAACTAAGTCAAACTTGTAACACCATAATGACCGTCATTTAGCCTATTGCAAAAATATAGCCTAATAAAATGCGATGCGAAAGATCTTACAAGAAAGTCTTTCATATTTTCTACCAGGAATGTATTTTTACTATTTTAAACATGTTATTTCTTGACGTCAAACCCATTTTTAACACAGTGAAATTACATTTATTGTCCATTAAATCTAATATAGTTTTATTAACATTTCATAAGGTAATCAGTTAACACCTATTCATACTGTAGCATAATTTTTCTGTTAAAAAAATTACTTTTTTTAAATACAATAGTCCTTCCTGCTTAAAGTTGGCTTGTCCATCTGTAGAAGAATGTCTAATCATCACTGCTCTCGTGAAGTGTCCTTTTCTCAGCAATAGGTGTCCGATAGTGAGCAAAATCAACTTTGTGAACTTCTTCCACCCGGCGTTCGTGAAGACAACCTCCGCAGAATTTCCTCGCGCTCACAATCCATTCATCTTGAGTAACATTTTAACATGGCGCGGAAGGACAAATCGCGTCCTTGTGTCCGGTAGAACGATGACAAAATAACGCGCCCCCATTTTCCGAGGATCGGGGTGTCATCCCCTTCTGTCTGCTGAGTAGGGTCCACCTGTAAGATACTTCTTTTGAGGGGTGGGACCCCACCGGCGCTGTCACGAGAAGAGGCGGTCCGTGCACTGGCTTGGAAAAGGATTGGAAAAGTAAAGACCGTCTCCTGCGCTGATTGGGGGCCCGGAGGGGAGAGCGAGGAGGGCGGGAGGATTGCGCTCACGAGCCTTTGTGTTTCACTTCTAATATCTCACATATCAATAATTGAGCGCGCGAGCAGACGGACCCCACGCGCTATGTATTCAACTGCGCGCGAGCTCGGTAAGGGCCTTGATCCGCTTTCAGTCGGCTTTTCCACTACGGACTGAGACGGGAACGAGGGAGAAAACTGTTGTAGTTTTGTCTTGAACTGTTTGGAAGGACTTGGTTTTACAGTGAGGACAGGTTTGGAGTGGTTTTGGTTTGGGATTTGAGCGCGCTGCGTCTTTGCGAGAAGACTGCTGTTAGGTGCGGAGTGAAGTTGGCATGATGTTGACGTTGGTGCTAGGCGCAGTGTGGTTAGTGTGCCATGCATACGCACAGAACGAAACAGAACCTATCGTACTGGAGGGGAAATGCTTGGTCGTGTGCGACTCAAATCCCACCTCGGATCCCACTGGGACGGCTCTTGGGATATCGGTGCGCTCGGGAAGCGCCAAAGTGGCTTTTTCCGTGGTGAGGAACACGAACCACGAGCCGTCGGAGATGAGCAATCGAACAATGGTGATCTACTTCGATCAGGTAAATTTTCACTTTGGAAATGTACACTGGTTTTGTTTGATGTTACTTTTTACGCGCTCGCCGGTTGGAAATCGCGGGAGGATTTTTGTGTCACGCTTACAAATGCAAACTATATCACAAAACCAAAGAAATATCACAGCATTTAAACATTTCACTGATATGTGTAGTCTGGGGAGGTGTCACATTCCCTTTCACTTCGTTAAAGGTCAATTACAGGCTAATGGCTTTCAATTATATCTAATAGCCGTGAACTTCTTTTTCGTATCATAAAACTATTCATCATGTGCTCTTGTGTATATAATAAATCACGAAATGCTTGAAACGGTTTGCTGCTCTATACCAGCGAGTCTCCATTGTAAAACGTCAAATAAAGAGTCAAAACCTTAAGTAAAAAGGCGCGATATTGCCTATTGTTTGACTTACATTTCTGATGTCTGCTCCTCCTTTAGGTACTTGTGAACGTTGGTAGAAGTTTCGATGAGGAAAGGAGCAATTTCTTCGCCCCGCGCAAAGGGATATACAGTTTTAATTTCCACGTAGTGAAAGTGTATAATCGTCAAACGATCCAGGTAAGTGCTCATACCAGTGTCTTAAGTGTTCTGTGGTGCGCGTGGGACAGTAAAGTGTGTGAGAAAATTAGATTTTTTTTTCAATTGCCTAGAGAGGAACGCTTTCTTTTATGCACTCAATTAGCACGAGATTAACAACCAGCCAAAAATTTGGCGCTTAGACAAGACTGGCGCGTGTTCAGGACCATGGACAGAGAACGCGCGTGACAGATTCGCCTCCTGTTTTTGTTGAAGTCTGCACAGCACAAATAATGAAATAATTCTATATATTATAATATATTTATATATGCGATGCGTGTAAATATGTGGGTTGTCTTTGGCTAATTAAAGCAGACTCACTGTCTTGTCTCTCAGAGGATTCATAATACATCCCGTTATTCCGCTCTGATCGAAGGCTGATTTAGAAGCCAGTCAAATCACACATTTCACTATTCATCTCTGAAATGCACTGAAAGGTTGACTAATTGAAGACAATAAGCTGGAGCTGTGTATAAGACACACACAAACAAATATAAGATGAAACGATACATATAGCGAAACCAAAGCTCTAATCCAACAAAATCATTTAATTAGGGCAAAAATTACAAGCAAGCACTTGAATAGTCTTGTATTGGAGGGCTTATTTAAATGCTTTTCTACCATGCTCACAGGAATTACAACAATTATATTTATACCTTATATATTTATTTATTCCTTTTTTTCATACATCATATGTAATGATTTTGTGCACAGTTGTGTACAAGAGGAGTTTGGGGCTATTAGGGTGTGTTGTGCATTAATTGTGAAAAGGGCCAGACTTCTGAGGACAGAACAGTGTTTTCAATCGATTTTTAGTTATTAATTCTTTACTAACTATTTATAACTAGTTTCTGTAATCTGTCCAGAACAAACAGAAAAAGTATTTGTATTTTTTAAGCATATAATCTTTGATAGATTTTTCTTTTCTTCTTCTTCTTCTTCTTCTTTTTTTTTTTTTTTTTTTGAACAAAGTTGTTCTCAACTCCTTCCATATTTTTGGCTGGAGTAACACAGCTGACTATGTGTGAAATGTTTTGTTTAGCTGATAGAATAAATATTTTCTTTGTTCTTCTATATACACTTCACACTTAGTACTTCAAAGAAAACATGAATTCCACTGTTGAACTGAGAAAGGAGGGGCAGGCCTCTCTTTTAGCATATGATAAACACACACACACACACACACATAAACACAGAGTGATCTAAAAGGCTCCATAAATAATCCAGCAACACACACAGTATCGCTATGGATCTCCATTAATTGTTTGGAGGTAAAACTGCATGCTTTGGCATGTATTTTAGCTATTTTATATCAAAACCTGTGGTCATATATAGTCATCTATACATTGTCTCACAGACTAATGTACTTCAGTACTCAAAGGACAAGCCCATCTGACAACATATGTGTCTGATGTGCAAAAGTTTTTTTAAATTCTGGTCTGGTTCAAGTTTCGAAATCAAGGAATAAACATTGTCTATTTAAAATTCAAGTCAGTTGTTTTCATTATAAGTTAATTGTATCATAAAACTTACAAACATGATTTAGTTAACACATATTTTGTGAGCTTTGGCGATACTGACATAGACTGAGGAGTTTAGTACAATGCGATGCAAATTGCCACAGAAAGTTCTTCTCATGCAAAGCTTGAAGCAACACTTTTCAATAGACAAAGCAGCAGACAGCCATGCATTTGAATATTGATTGCAGATATACTGCCCATATTTTGTGGAGCACAATTCTCTTTGAACCCGCAGATGTGACAGACAGTAATTAAGAAAATTACTCTCTGACCTAAAATAATGACCCTGTGAATAGATATGACAAAGGAGGAGGAAAAACATTTTGTCGTCGCTCGTGTCCAACCATTATGTATGACTGAGACAGGCAAAGGGACTGAGAGAGAGAGAGAAAGAGGGGGGTTGTCCTCCATCACTCCACTGCGTCATTTGGACAGGAAGCTGTCTGTCGGTTCTGTTAAATGCAGCATTAAATTGTGTGTTGAGGTCTGTTCACATCATCTCACATCTCGTTTTTGGGTTGTTCTATACAATGGTCCGTTTATATGTTTTACACGTACTTGAAGAATAAAGATCAAATTAGAATTACAGGGCCTTAAAGCTGGAGGTTTGCTTTTTGAAAGGGGAAAGGCAGCCGAAAAAAACGACATAGACTGCATGATGATTTTCTCACTTGTGATTCTTTGAACAAATGCATTGAGTCATGATGAGGGTTTGTTAGTGGTGAGCCTTTTGTGGCTTTTTATCTCTGTGTAAGAGTGGTTTCTCATTGTGTAGCAGTGTTTTTGCATATTGATAATGATAGCATCTGATTTCGTCCATCTGATGGTCACACACTACATTCATAGGTGCCTTTCCAATATTCACTGAGAGATCTTTTGCATCAAATGTCTTTTTCGCTCTTCTTCTGGCTCGGTCTGAAAATGGCTGGCTTAGGGAAACAGACACAAATAAAGCAATGTGCCATTTTCATTTCCCCTTGCAAAAGCCTATAAATGCTTTGATCAACTTTTATGATTTCATAGGGAGCTGCCTACTGTATTATCATGGGGCTTGTCAGCGTGCAAAAGAAAGGGTACAAACATGTATAGATTATGCATGTTATTGTTGTTTAGGAGATTAAAACGGGCTTTGATTTATTCTAATAACATTACAGTTTCCATTTGCCCCTTTGGGGTTTTGCGTGTTATTTTCAGCCAAGCAATACCTGCTTAGCTATTTATATACTCAGTTGTTCAAGAAAATTCTCTTTTCAGTTTCTTAAAGCAAAATTAGACAGACAAAAGAAAGTTTTTTTTTTTTTACACCTCTGGGCTAATATATGCTTCCATGTTCCAGGTGAGCCTGATGCACAATGGCTGGCCGGTGATCTCCGCTTTCGCCGGGGATCAGGACGTCACACGCGAAGCGGCCAGTAACGGCGTTCTGATTCAAATGGAGAAAGGTGACCGCGCCTACCTCAAGCTGGAGCGAGGCAACCTGATGGGCGGCTGGAAGTACTCCACCTTCTCCGGCTTCCTGGTCTTCCCTCTGTAGAGGAGGGGCACGCCACAGAGAGACTATTGCTCTTTAGCTCGCCGGCTTGTGGGAGATAGAAGGGATATGAGGGTGGATGAGAGATAGAATGATAGCGAGAATGTAAAGAAAACATATAGGAAGAGAAAATTTAGTGTGGCAGGCTCTCAGTCACACTCACTTTGCTCTGCTGCTTGACTTCAGCTCTGGACAGCCAAAACCTTTTTTTATTATCCTTATGATAATTGAAATAATATAGAAAGAAAGCGTACCAAGGACCGTAGCCCTTCCCACCCCCCCACCCCCCTCTTACTCATCCCATCACAATCCACCCTCAAAAGTCTTCATCTGCTTTAAGGATTGTCCTTCAACAGCCCAGATCCCCATTAAACACACAGGTCACATCTTTGTATATTCTCTCCATACATACATACTGTGAGTCTCAAATGCCATTGTCATTCCTCTCAGTCCAGTCGCCCCTTCTTTTCTGGCTTCCTCCAGCTCACCCTTTTTTGTCACCGAGAGGGCGTCTTTGCTCTGTCATGACTGAAGGATCTCTGAATCCCCACGAAAAGACTGCATACTGGATATATACATATATAAATACTTAAAAAAGTTTCTATATGATTATGATATACTCAACGCCTAACTGAATCTGGTCGACTCTCTGTATTTCTGTATTTCAGTGTTAATACTTAGTGATTGTGTGTGGATTTTCAGGCTGCTGTCCAACTACAGATGCTTCTTGTTTTTGTTTCGGTTAAAAAATGTGGCTAAGATGAAACTATATCAGAAATACTATAAAGTACAAAGTTTTATTATCATTGATTGTAAGATATATGTGAATATTTAGCAGACAAAATCCTCCCTTTTAATCAATTAATCATTGTTTTTTTTTTCTTTGATTCAATAAAAATTAAATGGTACTTTTTATTTTTCTTAATCTGATTCTGTGCTTTTGAAATTTTAAGATTGTCATTACGTTTTTTTGAGAGCTAAAAACACAAATCATTTCACTAAAACGACTCCTGACAAAGCTCTATGTGTGTGTGCCACAGAGACACAATGACACACTCTCAGTGTGTCTCATTGTGCTCTCTCATGATGTAGATATGCTTGGCTGGTCTCTCTCTCCCTGTCTCTGTCTCTTTCTCTCTCTACCGGGTGATTGGGGCCTCTCTCTGCTGCACTCAAGGCTCTAATGAGCTCCTGGGGGGAAATTAGCGCTTGCATAATAAGCAAACCCCACTGTTTACACAAAAATCATGTTGCGTGTACATCTTTCCTACTCTTTTTCTTCCGTTTTTACTTTTGCTTTGTCCTTGAGGCATTTCATACCATGAAAGGGGTTTTTAATCCACGTGATTCTTGGCTTCATTTGATGACGGTCTCCATCATCCCATATTTATTTTAGCTGCACCATGCACAAGAGCTGTAACCAAACTAAAAATAATTGGACAGAAAGGTTGAAATTGAGTCATTTTTATATTTGCATAATAACAAACACAAAAACGAACAAGAGATGAACCCTCAACCTTCCCTTCCAACGTAGCAACAAGAGTGCAGTGTTCTGACAGGCAACGCTCACCTCAGCACATTATACTGCTATCTCTTCACAATGCAAAATAATGCTGCATTTGAGGGCCTTCTCAAGAAAACTTGCTGCTTCGGTGCTCACCGTTTGGAGGATATGAAGAGGGTGAATAGACAAGTGTTGAGCTGTGAAATGTTAACACAGCACCATAAGAGCCGTGGTGTCCCTGCTGGCCTGCACCCAGACAGTACAGGCCTGTTTAAAACCACTCATTAGTGTCTGCACGCTTATCATTTTTTTGAGCAGAACTATGGAATGAGAGCTGAGGGGCATGTGGGAAGTGAAGAGGAAAAGAGTGTGAGGAAAAGGAAAAATTGAACTTGGGCTGAGTGATAATTATAGCATGTTGATGTTTAAGTGCAATGCATTTTTTTAATTGGTGTGGTTATCATTCAAGATCCCTCTTTACCATTTGTTTGAATGTTACATTATATATTAAATAGAGGCTAGTAACTCTGCAAAGCTTGACATAAAATTATACTCAGAAAATGGAACAGTGTATAAAAGGAAATCTATGAGAAAAGGTGTTTTTGTTTATTTGAAACATCAGACTTTTATGTAGTATGATGCAGTGAGAATATTGAGTTCACACTAAAAAAGGATTATTTTCAGAGGCCCACAACTAAGAAAAAATATGCCATCTTGTGCAGTAGTTATTTATATGGCCAAAAATATAACGTAAATGAATTAGATTTTTATAACACTATATAAATTGAATATAAATCTAATTTGTCACACTGTATGGAATTTTAAGATGAAAGCTCTATGGTTTTCACTGTAGGGGGCAAACATACAATGCAATGCTGACTAAGAGTTACACAGATAAATTTTCCTCAAAAGCCTGTTGTATCATATTTGATAATTACTGTATATATTTTTTCCCTACTATGATATAGTAGTTCATAGGGTTAAGATTTACTGTCAATAAACTTGTTCTTTATCTGAGTACAGTGCACTTATTGCACTGCACTACATGCTGAACTCATATGGCTGACCAACATTGAAATCAGATATAAAATAAAAGTCATAAAAAAAGTATGAAGTCAGAATTCTGGATTGGTGTCGGCGTGTGAGCGCGGTGTTATGGAGTGGGGTAGCCAAAGGTCGCGCGACATAAGTGCTCCCTCATGTGGCACGTGCCAGGTGGTTCTCTGGGCGCGAGCCTGGTCAGTTGACTGGAGGAAGGCGCGTCATCCATCTTTCCTTCTCCGACTAGGTTTCCAGAGACCTCGGCCTTCGCTCATTACCGCGACGCTAGAGCGACCCATAACGACGAAAAACAGCCATATGGTGTCTTTCCTTGAAGTGAGTTCCTGTTTAAGACTGATACAGAGGGGATTGAGATGGTTACACTTACATGAAGAAAAAAAAAAGAAAGTGGATTTTTGTTCAAGTGTTTCGATGGCAACGGTTTCATATACCGAATACGTTAATCCGAGTAACGTTAAGCAAGGAATTTATATGTTTACGGCGAATTCTTAACGCTATAATTTTTAAACCCGGTAAACGCTGTTGTGTTGCTTAAAATTTTCACCAAAAATGTGATTGTTTTGACCGCCATTTTGTTTGTATTACTTGTACTGAAACCAACCACACACAATTTTATCTGTCATTTATTTGAAACTCATTTCCACCTCAGGATAGCAGTGTGACTTTATTTCTCACAATTTTGCCTTTAAAGTTTAATGTGTATTTTCCTTTTATTTCATCATGCTTTGAGCGTCCAACCCGAATAGTCCAGCAAGAACAAATACTCACACACACACACATTATCATTGAAAACCTCTTACAAAATTCAGATAATATCAAACGTTATTGCTATGCTGTGCTTTGGAAGCTTTGTCAAAATGTTACTATACATATTAATGCCAGTAATGCATATTAAACTCAATTATTAATTAATGTTATTTAGTAGATACTGAATTTAAAATGTTTTGCCTTTCCACTGAGCAAGTTTTTATTATTTATTTCTTTTTCGCTTCTTTGTCCTCTGAATAAAGGCATTTTGTAATATTTTCAACAATTTGGTGTGCAATGTTCTGCTCTTAGCAGACTGCTCTTTTTGGACTTTTTTGAATTTTGTAATTTTTTGAGATTACACACTAATTGAGTTATATTAAGTAATTTCCATTTTACAAATACTGCTATACTTATGTTTCAATTAATTGCAGTATTGCCTTAATCATTAAATGTAAGGTTCTAATCTAAAACTCACTGTAGGCTCTATAATATTTCAGCTATATTTTGTTATTTGTATAAAAAAAATTCACATAACTCACAAGATGCGTGAAGGCATTGATAATTAAATAAATCAGTTGAATATGATCCGTATCTTTCTTCTCTGTCAGACACAAAATTACTCTTTACTGGCTCTTGGCAAATGACAATGTCTTTCTGTCCCAATGTTTGTAAACCTAGCCAATTTCAAAATATAGCTCCTAAAACCAAGGCCAGTGACAAGCAATTAGAGGATGGCTCAGTGGTAGTTATTTCCTTAAACGCTAAGGCAAAAAGAGAGGTGAGAGAGAGCAGCAATTAAAAGGGAAAGCGGTGAGACATTGCAGATTGAATTTTAATTGCCATATGAGGAACCATATTAGGAATGTTTACTTTAACTGATGTTTACTTTAACTGTGATGCTCGAACAGGAGTGAAGTAATTATAACGGCCTCTGAAATTAAATGAACCGCCTGCTGAATTTGATTTGTGCTTTAGAAACGAGTGACAGAGATGTTGACATCATTTTATCTGTTTTATCGGGGTTATGCGCTCACGTCACACCAACGCTTATAATTACACAGCATCATCAACATCTGCTGCAGGTGGCTCAGTTTATGAGAGCTTGATGCTGTGTGGGGTATTTTGCTTCTAATTTGATGTTACTGTGTTATTTATCCAGAGAAGTGCTGTTTGAGTATTTCAGCCCAATAATGTGCTTGATTAAAAAGAAAAATAGGCATACTTACAAAAACAGTCTGTGGACTGGTGGACTTATGTGGTGGTAAATCATCCTCAAATCATAAATATAGCTCAATGAGAGATAAAACACTATTTAAATAGAGACATTTTTGCTTTTTAAGTGTTCGCTAAATCACCTTCTAGTTTAGTCTCAACTTTACAGCTTGACATTTGGTGAATTATGCATTTCAGATTCTCCTTTTATTTTACTTGTAGGTAGAATCTGTGGAATCAATGGTTTTGTGGTTTTTAGTCAACTCACTGGTTGTAGTCATGTCAATTCATTAAGTCATTTATTTTACCAGAAAAACAGATTTGAAATGTTCTTATGGCTCATCCTGAACAATATTTGTCAGATCAAATCATCTCTTTTTTTAGGATGACAGTGTCCCTGGTAGCAAGTAGTCATAGTTTATATGTGTGACTACACTGTAAAAGTTTTAAAGTTTATTACTATATATGCTAAGGCTGAATTACGCAATTTAACAGTAAAATACTGTTAAATGTACAGTTTGTCATCATGTAAATTTTCGTATCAGTTTTATACGTTTGAAATTGATTTCACATTTTTTGTTGAAATACCTGATTGTGTAATATGTGTATTACACTATGCGTATTTTATATAAGTACTCGCCTCAGCTTATGGAAAGGCTATTTTGTAATGAACTCTAATTCATCATTTTGTCTCCCTTGCCTATTATTATGGTGAATATCAGTATAATAAAGGTACAAAAGGGATTTTATCCCTTTAGAGAGAATATTAATATTATATGAATTGGCAAAATATAAATCTTTTTTTCTGTCAATTTAAAGTTCAGTCTCCTAGAACATGTATATTTACAGTAAAGTACATGGCAACCTAAGGTTTTTCACAGGTATGTTTTCTACAGTGTAAAGCATAATGGTTGATAATTATTTTTTTTAATTGGTATGCCCCAACCTAACTTCCAATAGACAATAGACAGGTGGTTTCATGCATGGCAATGTTTTTAAAGTGGTTACGTATTTAAACAAATATCTGAAAATTATATACTGTAGAATAAATGGATACCATGGTACCTTTGATGTGAATTGAAGGACTCGTCTTATTTGTTGTTAATGGGCACTACTGAGATGATTACCATATGACCTTCATAATACTTTTTGTTTATATAATTGTCAGGCAACTTACATTTTTTTTATTTTATTTTAATTATTATTTTTTTTTTTTATTGCCATGAATAATCACAGGCAATTGAGTCAATATAAACACATTTAAACATTTCGTGAAGAATTATGTGGTTAATGGCTTGAAGTAAATTTGAGGATTTATCGTTTCTCTAAATTTTCCCCTGGGGAAATAAGATTGTGAACTGCAAGGATATTGATGATATTGTCAAACAACTGAACAACAAACGTTTTAAATATTTAAAATGCTAGGAACTGATGTTTCAGCAGATTGTGTCACCTTTTAAAGCCAGACAATATGTCACTTCAAGTGTTCAGCCACTCTCCACTGTCAGTCAGATGATCAGTGCTTCAGTGGTTGCTTATGTCTTTACACTATTTAGAAAATACATCCATTTTATCTTGGTGCTGACAAAGTTTGAACCATTTTAAATTGTCATGTTATCTCAGGAAGGATTCAGATTAAATTTTTTTATAAATACGCTTATAATAATTTGAGTAATGTTCAGTGTCTGTAAGGTTTTTTTTGTTTTTTGCCCTCTATAACTTGTGGGTGAGAAGGCCTATTACGTTAATGGGAAACAATTGAATGTTAGTGTCACAAATTATCTCTGCGAATGATATCATTGTGCAAATTAATCCCCTTCCCATAAACAACACCGGCATGCTCAAACTGAGAGAGAAAGAGAGAGAGGTTTTAATCATGCTCATAATTAGTTTATGTGCGCTTCATTTAGCTACAGCGCGTTTATCTGAGTCCTGTTGTACTCACTTTAGCAGGTTAATGTGTTTTCTGTTTACAAACAAAAAATGCAATTATCTCTTTAATCAAATTAGGCACATTTTGAGTGCATACACCTAGTCTGCCATCTACCACACTTAAGAAATAAAAGTGTGAGTTAAGCTGTTATCAAACATCTGTATTTCACAAAATATCATCATCATTTGCTCTGTGCTATGTTGTGAAATTTTCTAACTGTCTGTCTATAGATGTCAGAATGAGTTGGTTAGAATAAGAAAGGGAGTGTGGATTGAGAGAGCATGATTTGGCTGAGTGGTGCCATAATTGGGAGGAATGACTTGGTTTTGACTGGAGCGAAAACACAAAGTACTGGAATATTACATTTATTTCCTGACGCGTTTCTAAGAGCTCTTTAGCAGCCCTTAAACTGTCACCAGGCACAAGTTTGTCATTACTATAAAGGGCTGCAAATCTACAAGTCATCAAATAAGGATGCAGGACCATGGAGGGAGGGAAATTTATGTGGAGAGAGGAGAATAATTGTATGACTGCCTAAGTATTTTAGATAAGTCCTAATTACGCTGCAGAAAGCAGCTCAGAGGGGTGGATAAGAGGAAAGTGGGGCTCGAACGTAATGTTTCTCGTTGTTTCAAGAGGGTTACAATCTGACGCAGTCATTTGAAGTGAATTTAATTCTCTATTGCTTTAATTGCAGGTGAACTGCATTCAAGCAAATTATGTTATTCTGAAAGCTCAATCTCAGTAGCTTTTTGACACCACATTTAACGTGATGATTAGGTATGCAGTCATTAGATGACAGTGATTTATTTTTTATTTTTTTCCATTATTAGGGATATACACTTAAAACTAAGACCATAAAAATTATTTTCATTTCTTAAATATTAATATATATTAATCAGCTACAGTAGTTGCCAAGGGGAAACTTTTCGTATTTTGATAGTTGAACTTGATGTACTAAAACAAATAAAAATTAAATAAATAAACTCTATAGACAATAAAAACCTCTAAAAATGACAAAACACACACAAATAATAAAACTTGAAAGAAGATTATAGAATGAAAATGGGGAAAACATAAAAACAAAATATTACTAAAGTTTTTCATTGATATTAACACATTTTCATTTATATTATATATATTATTTACAAACCATTTTGGATTCATATTTGCGAATATGGGACATTTAAATATACACTTCTCTTTTCTCTTTATCCTTGCCCTCATGTACTTCTCATTTAGGTTTACTGTGAAAATTCTGTCCACAAGCATATAGTTATTTTTGTGTTAAAATTAAATGCATATATAAAAATATTAATAAAGAATTTTATTCATGAATAAATTCATTTTTAATGTGATTTCAGTTTTTTTTTGTGTATTTTATTATTTGTAATTTTTGTAGTTAAATAGCTAATAAAAATGATCAGCTTATTGGCTTAATAATAAGCCAAATAATAATGACCCATTATGATGGCGCCTCTGTATTGACAATATGTGTTGTTTGTTTTAACACCCCAACAAGACTTGTTTGGGGAGTGACCATGTACCATTACGAGATCTTAGAACCCTGCATGTGTTTTTCTTTAGCGGTGCTCAGTCTGAGTCTCTTATAACTGATTTCTTTTTCCCCCTTATGCCTGTGAACAGAGGGTCCCGGACATTAGCTGTCTAGTTGCGGTGACACCGACTTCTCCATTCTCACACGTGCCAGTACAATCCGTTCCATCTCTCACATACCTTGGTCCCCGCAGCCATTGAAGATGATGAAAACTTCTCTAGTGACATTTAGTAACCTTTTCCACCGAGAGACAGGGGGATGGAGATCTGAAAGACTGAGAGGGGGAGTGAGGGAGGGGCTGACATCTATACGCGGCATTCTTCTTTGTGTCACCTCGCCACATGTCTTCTCCTCCTTCCTTTTTTTCAGCCCACCTCAGTCCTTGGTACTGGCCATTATGAACTGTATTGTGCAGAAGCTATGTCCACAGTAATAGCAGCTTGTTTTTGTGCGCCAGTGTGTGCATGAAAGGCGTTTAGGGAGTGGTGCTGTCCTTAAATATGTCATGGAGTAGAACTTCAGGAACATCTCTCATAAGAGTCTTTTGACTATTATACACAATACCGGTTAAACCGCTGTATGTGTTACTAAGCAAGAAAGTTTCAGTTGGCCCTGCTGCAGCAGACGTGTCAATGAGTAAAAAGCAACGTTTCCAATTTTTCTACAGTGTTCACTCATCATGACAGAAAAACAGGGCATTCTAAATCAATCTACTGAGGGGTTTCCTCTCTCAAAAAGTAGAGAATGTGGTTGTCTGGTCATGCATGAAATAAAAAATATTGTCATATAATGTTAAACTGGTATAACTTTTGGTTGTACCACCCAGCGCTATATAGAGAATTAAAAAAATACCATGTCTCATTTTTGTTAATATATGTTATAAGATTGTCAGTGTAGCCTTACTACTTCTTTGTTGTGCTTTTTCATTAGGAAAACAATAAATACATGTTTCAAACATCTGTTTTAGTCTTACAAAGTGAAAGGTGCATACATGTAGGCAAAAGAAACAATTATCTTTTCTTGTCAAATTTAAAATGGGAAAGAGGAACTCTTTCACAAAATGTGTATCATAAATATGAAAAAGAACAGGTTCAATGTGTATATAAAAAAATAAATAAAGTGCAACCAAATTATGTGCTTGTACTTCAAATCTAATTAGTCTTATGGGCAATAAATTGAATATTAATGATATCACGTTTTCAACAATGATATCATGAATATTGCATGTTTCAAATTCATGCATACATTTGATTTGTGTTTTTAACTAAAAAAAAAAAAAAAAACAGTTTCACCCAATTGGAAAGTAAATTGTCAATCGCACCAAAAATGTTGACAGAATACACGTTCTGTACTTGTTTTGCATTACATAAGTTACATATAAGCTACATGTGTTCATTTAATAAAAAGCAGTGATCACTTAGTATAGATTTAAAAAAAAAAAAAGAAGATTTGCACTGAATATCGTAAAAAGTTTGAAAATATCAAGATATCAGTTTTTTTGTTGTATTGGCCAGACCAAACGAAAAACTGAGAATATTACTTGCAAAAGAGTCTAGAGCCCTGGGCTGAGATAAATGATTGAGCAAATATAGCTTTGTATTGTATTGTGCAATGTGCAATCTGTAGCCCTTTTTGGATTTATGCCTTAATTTCAATATTTACAGATATAACATTTGCATGCTCACCATAATAAAGCTCATTCATTTGGTAAATTTGGGGAGCAAAGGAGTTCTGTGACCAATTAGAGGTATAACCCTTTATGGTCAGTCATGAACATGAACAAACATATTCCAGAATGGCACTGAGGAACAACACTAGAAAGAAAACGAATACCGTACAGTCTTGTTGGTGGAATTAATGCAAATTGTGGTACTCAAACTGACTTCTACTTTCAAGGAACAGCGAACAAAAATGTTCTAGAAAGTGAATTTGTGCCTTTGTCATGGTACCAGTCCTTATTCATTGCTCACTTAACAATTTCATGCTTCTGGACAGAATTAATGATTTGGATGGGAATTAAATGACCAAAAGAAAATCTCTGGTTCAAAAAAAAATCTCTGGTTAGCACCTATAAATGGTGATGTTAAATATTTGTGCATATCCCCATATAAAACAATGACCATCCAGATAGACTTGCAATGCTATAACCTGACTCACACATGAAAATGTCACAAATGAGAGTATTACCCATTTTTAACCATATTTTTCTTTTCTCTTGGGATTTTCTCTTCTCAGGCTAGTTTAAGAGTGAGTGTCCTGTGTTTTTATTTATAATATATGGAAAAAGATTCTGTGCTCCTGGGACAGGAAGTGAGTAATGGCACAGAGGGCATCGGATTGAATACGCCGAACCACAAACTCAAAGAAATGCTCCTCTGTGCCCTCTCGCTGTCTGCCTCTCTTTCTCTCAAGCACACGCACACACTGACTATTAGCAGATTAGTCAGCTGTTTTATCTGATAAAGGAACCCTATGGTGGCATGTCACAGAAAGGAGGAGAGCACAGACTTGAGCCGTGGAGGGAGTTGATTTCTCGGGCACTCAACAGCAGCTCTGCTTCCTCTGTCACACAATCACTGTTATAGTTTCGCTCATCCTACCCTAGATTTTTCCATGTCTCCTTCCATGCAAGGTGATAACATTTCCCATCTATTCTCCTACAATGTTGCCATTTTCAGCTATTTTGTACAGGTAACATGAATCGTAGGGTTCAAAGTCCCATGATATTAGCTCCTGTAGACCTTTCAGCTCTAGCTCAGTTTGATTTTTATGTCATAAACATGTAATTGTATGGACATTTAAATCTGGTGTTTGTTGGTGCTAGCAGGGGATGGTGGAAAGGACAATCTCAAGATTTTACTGTTAAGACTATAGTTGTTTAATTGAAATACTATGAAAGTGTTTTACTTTTTGACTCTTGTTGCATGATTTTACGGGATTAGTACAGTGGCTGAGAGGTGCAAAACAAATCACAGTTCTGAAAACAAAATAACAATTTACAAATTACAAATAACAAGTCAGAAAACACAACGACGATAAAATGAAATAAAGCTCTCTGCTCAGTCACGCTCGTCAGGAAAGTAAGTGAAATGAACACACATTTTTGTTATCAAATAATATGTCATTAATAATGGTTCATTTCCGTGATTGATTGCGTTCATATCAGCAGTGAACCGTACTTCAGAGACAGGGGCGCCTGCAGGATTTCTTCCAAGGGTACGAGCTTATAAATATTTTTTTTTACTTTTGCGGCCAGCGGCAATGTATAGACATAAAACAGTTTAAGCATATCACAATGTTAGTTTAAAATGTTTAACCTACCTGTACATGTGTGCTGTAGATGCATCCAACAGAAGCTGAAGCGCACTCTGTAGGATACGGAGGCACCAGCGTCATCACTTGCATATTATTATTATTATTATTATTATTATTATATACGTTTACTTTACACCAAAAGTGCTGGTGTGAAAGAACCCTCAATGCAGTTTAATTTTTCCAATAAAAAGACTGTTCGACTCTTAATATTTAGTTGTTGTTGTTTTTTTTTAAGGAAAGGAAAGGACGTGACCCATACTTGGAATTTGTGCTCTGCGTTTAACCCATCCAACGTGCACACACACAGCAGTGAGAAGTGAGCAACCACACACACACACCCCATGAACACACACCCGGAACAGTGGGCAGCCATTGCTGTGGTGCCCGGGGAGCAGTTGGGGGAATGGTGCCTTGCTCAAGGGTCTCACCTCATTCGTGGTATTGAAGGTGGAGAGAGTGCTGGTTATTCACTCCCTTCACCCACAATCCCTGCCAGACCTGAGACTCGAACCCACAAACCTTTGGGTTACAAGTCCAACTATCCATTAGGCCATAATGGCCATAAGTCTATTCTTCCCTGCCTCACAAAAATCACAATTTAACACACATCTGCCTCCAGCCCTCCCTCCCCCATTTTCTGAAATAGCAAAAGAAAAATACCACAATAGTGTTTTCATGACCTAGCTAAAATAAAGAGAGAGAGAAACTGTACAACAGTCAGGTCACTCCCATAGATGCTGTATTAGAAACACCCTCCCGTCATGTTAACTAGTTTTTTGTAATCTGACTCAAAGTAATCCAAGTAGTTATAATAATGCAAATGTACATGCATATTTTTATGACAAAATAAGGGTAATTCATACAATATAACTGTTACTTTAAGACTTTCAACCGCTAGTCTGCTGTTCTTCCTGTATTCCTTGATTGACAGTTGTCTCGTCCAATCAGCGGTGAGTGGCCCTGTCTCAAACTATACCTACCTCTTCCGGTTAATCTGATTTGTCATTGTGTTCCTGACTTGTTATAATGTTTTCAGAATTTTCTTTTGTTTTTTAGATTTGCATTTGTAATTTATTATTTTGTTTTCAGAATTGTGATTAGTTTTGCACCTTCCGGCCACCATAGATTAGCCTATTTGGGCAATTGTTCACTTGATATGACCATTCATATCTGTGTAAATCTGATTAATATTATTTTATGTAACAACACAAGTTATAATGCGAGATTTAGTCCGATTTTCATGCTCTTTCAATTGTGTAAATCAATTTAATGTTAATTGATTAGATGCACTCAAATGCACTAGGATAACCTAAATTTGAGAATTAAATAAAAATTAAATCTCTGAAATGGTGCCTTTACAGGCAAGACAGTGTGTTTTATGTTGTGTTTCACTTCTATGGAAACTATATCTGTCACTGACAGCAATACATTTTGCTTTCCAACTTGTTAATCTAATCTCTAAATGCATATAGAATGCATTTTGCTTTCCATCTGTTCTGTTCTTAATTATTGAACTATTTACATGTGTAACATAATGTTTTTGACTGTTTCATGTCATCTAATCACATTCACACATTTCCTTTAAATTAAAATAATCATATTAAATTAAATTGTTAAATTGAAAGCCCAGTAATTAACATGTAATGTTATTTGGCCTTTAGTGCCTCATTTTGTAAATGTTAATTTTAATAAATTAAAAGTGTAAAATAACAAAACGAAATAGAAGACACCTAACCTTAGCTTAAAAAAATCTAAATAAATAAATAACACTAGGAAATAAAATATGGAAGGAGTCCTAGAAAGAAGCTTACTCTCTATTTTGGGAAACATTTTCTAAATATTTTTTAAAATTATAATTAGTTTGGTTGCTCATGACTGAGGTTTATTTTCTTTAAAAGTGCAAGCACAGATACTTTAAGGGCTCACTGCTAGATTTACAGTACAAAATATTAACATTCATGCCAGCTGAGCTGAGAAGCTCTGCAATACAAGAAGACATAGCAACAAGTTCAAAAGGCTACAGTGTCTTTATTAGCTGAAATGTTGAAAGTGAACTGAATTTCACTTCAGCTGCAAGAGCAAGAAGTTAGCTGAAGAGCATATTCAGCATCTGAAAATGAAAAAAAGGCTTCTATGCTTTAAAGCTTTGGCTTTTCTGCATGTTTGTGCTTAATTACAATCATGAATAACTTCTCTCACAGAAGGTTTGCCTAAAACGCATGATATTTCACAGTTAATTTGACATGCTATTTGTGCGCATGTATTTGAACTACCCTTTTCTGTGTGTGACTTTTTGCTCTGTATTTAGTGTAAGTTATGTCCTCATGGCAGAACGGCACAAGCTGTTTCCCCTCTGTACGAGTGTTTTGGCCATGCTTGAGCACTGCTGCTCTGCTTGTTTCTTTAATAATCATTTTTAATGAGCTCTTCCTTATGCTATTCCCCTCTGCAGGCAGCTCAATTAATGCCTCGTTCCATATCTCCACATCTCGAGTGCAGAGAGCCCCCCCAGAGAACACCCCTCCCAACACACACACACCGATCCACGGCACAGACTTCATACTTTTCTCTCCTAGGGTCAGGTAAGATGCCGTTTTTTGAAACGATGCCCTATCTAATGCAAGCTCTCCAGGTAAAAGCCACGTGGTTTGTTTTTTAAAGGTGTCAGGAACATGCTGTTTAAGTGCAAGTAAAATGGGAATGAAAATGCCACCAGGTGGGTCACTGTGTTTGCAGTAAACAGTTCATAAAGAGGATTTGAAATGCACTTGGAGGACTTTTTTTTTTTTTTTTTTTACTTTGTTTACTATGTTATTTAATTTGAAACATTGTTATTGTTATGAGGATTTGCAGAAAAAATCACCATCTGAGCCCTTTCACATTTTTTGGTAAATCATTGATTATTAAAATAAAATGGTTAATTTTAAGATAATTCTCCAAGATCTACTTGCAAATGCTGTTTTGTCAACTTTAAGTACTAAGTTCATTGAAGAGGATTAGTGTTTTGTGTGTGGATTAAATGCATGCAAATAAAAGTGTTAGACTGTCTAATGAAGTCATTTTGATGGAACTGTCCTTCAAGTTAGAGACTCAGTAATGCCTGTTGCCATGGCATCCTTTACCTTCAAACTGTTTGCTTGCATTTCAATGTCAGCTCTATTGATTGGCGCTCTATTGTCTGTGGCCCTGAAGATGAAGGTTGTTCTGTTCTGAGAAGTATAGACGGATTAAGAGATCGTGGACCCTGGGCACAAAAACTGTTGATTTTTTTTTTTTTTACTTTTCTGCTTTTCTTTTTTAATGTGCTGCACAGTATGGGTTTGTGCCATTTTCAGTTTCTCTGTAGATAATGCTAACATTTTTTGACAGGATTTTTAGTTTTAATAATACAAAAATTAAATAAAAACAAAACACATGATTTTATTTTAATAGAATGTAATTATGTGGTTGTATTCATGGTTTATTTGCAATCCGATTTCCAGATATGTTGGGACTTTTTAAAAAATGTAAATAAAATGAAAACTAAAAGACTTTGAAATCACATGAGCCAATTGAGCTCATTTCAAATTTGATGCCTGATAAAGGGCTGAACATTTTTGAAAAAACTCAGCTGAGAGAACATCTAGCAACTAATTAAGTTAATTGACATCAGGTCTGTAACATGATTAGCTATAAAATTAATGTCTTAGAGAGGCAAAGTCTTAAAGATGGGCAGAGGTTCTCCAATCTGTGAATGTGTGTAAAAAGATTGTGGAATACTTTAAAAACAACAACAACTGTAAAAACTGCAATTTGGGTTATATATTTGACCGAGCATGCTGGGTTGCTTTTTTATGGTTTAAAATTACTACATTGCTAGCTAAAACAAACCCAAATTAAGCTAGGCATTAAACCTACAAAACTTGTTCATTTTAAAATCACTTTTACACACAAAATATTTATTAAAAACAACAAGAGAAACAGTCAAAGTAACATGAATGTTAGAAGAAATGCTGAAAAAGTATGGCATTAACAGCTACAGAGTATAAATGAAGCACTGAACATTTGTTAAATATAACAAGATCAAATTTAACTCTTTTTTTTTTTGGTAAATTTTATATGTATTGTATTGTATTGTAAGGTCATTCTCCTCTTTGACCAGCTTTCATCCTTGCCTGTTCTTCATTGGCCTAAAAAGAGAAAAACATTTGAAAAAAGAAAACATTTAATTAAAATCGATTCATTTTCATCTGAAGATAAAGATGCCTGGCAAAATGAACAGTTTCAGAAAGCTACTTCTTTACTAAAACATTGAACTAGACATAACATTCACATACCTATATATTTATAATTATTTATATTAAGTAGTTTTATATATAATATAGTATATTTCTACAAGAACTATTTGTGAAACATGAAAATATGGATTATCTAGACTCTCAATGGATTAACAAAAATTTAAGAGAAAAAAAAAATTGTATTTGTTCTAAAGTAAATACTTTTTTGTGAACTATTCCTTTAAGAGCAGAACACCAAGAATGATGACTGTCCAAATCAGACAGGTCCAAAGTTGGTTTGAGTTCTGCAATAAAAGAACACAGGCAAAAACGGTTAACATAAATTATAAACAAGTAATCACATAGTTTTGTAGCATCAAAAATGTGAAGTAAATGGGCAGGCCCATTTATTTTCTAAACAATTATTTGTCATTTGGCTTCTGTGTCCTTAACTCCAAAGATAGTTTGATTACTGCAATGAAAAAAATTAACATCAATGGTTTACATAAAATATGAACACGTAATCATACTGTTGTTGCATCAAACAGCGCTGGGTTATGGATCAACACCAATTTTCAACCCAAAAATTGGGTTAAAACAACCCAATGTCCTTACCCAGCGGTCTCAACCCAGCATTTGGGTTGAAAAAATAACCCAGCGTTTTTTCGAGTGAAGGCTTTTCAAACCGCATCATCTACAGTGCATAACTTTATCTAAAGATTTTGAGAAACTGGAGAAATTTCTTTGGGCTTTTAGACAAGACTGCACTACTCATCTGTCATTGACATTACTAAATGGGCCCAGGAGTAGTTCCAGAAACCACTGTCGATAAACACGATCTGCTGTGCCATTTGCAGATGTCAACTAAAGCTCTATCATGCAAAAAGTTAGCCATATGTAAACATTGTTCGGATGTGCCGTTGTTTACTGTAGGGCAAGGCTCGTTGAAAATTGACTGTTTCTGAGTGGAAAAGGGTTCTGTGGTCATTTTGTTTGGACATCACGAGCACTGTGTCCTCAAGGCTAAAAAGGATGGGGTCCTTCAAGCATGCTAGCAGCGTTCATTTCAAAAGCCAGCATCTCTGATTTGTATGGGAGTGCATAAATTCATATGATATGGGTTTTAGAGCGACATATGCTCCCCTCCAGATTATCTCTATTTGTGCATTTCAGCGGGACAACTGCATACTGCATACTTCATAGTAGAAGAGTCCAGGTGCTGAATTGGCTGGCTTGCAGTCCAGATTTTTCACCTATAGAGGACATTTGGCACATTATTAAACTAAAAATATGCCAAAGATGACCACAAACTCTTCAGCACCTGGAAACCAAAATCATGGCAAGAATGGGACTAAATTCCAACATCCAAACTCCTCTAACCTCAATGACCAGATGTCAACAAACTGTTGGTAAACGTGCCCCCGTCCCAACTATTTTGAGACCTGTAGCAGACATCAAGCTTGAAATTAGGTCATTGTGTGCATGAAACAGTGAAATTTCTTTTAGTTTGTATTATATTCAAATAAAAAAAAAGTCCCAACATCTTGAATTCAGGTTATAAATTTGAAATGTTATATTTATTTCCCTATTTATTCTTTAATTAGCTAAAATTAAGCATAAATACTGTTTTATTTGGTGTCAGATTATAGCTGGTGGATAGTGTCCCAATGCTGATGGTAGATTCTTTCTCTCTAAGGCTGAGGTCTTTCTGTGTTTTGTGGTCATGAGTCAGTGCACTAACGTTTTAGTGCACTGTCCTTTTCCCCCGCAAATCTCTGATCACAATATCTCTCCACAGGCGTTCTCACTAAGGTCTTGAGATGAGAATCTCGGCAAAGGTTTGCTATAGTTTTTCTCTATGAAAGTTTTGCCAATCAATTTCTGAATACATGCAGGCCTGACAGATCCTGCATCATTTCTCCGTTTGACTGACAGCCCTTCTCATTTTCTCACAATGCTTGCAACCTGATCATGGTCGGTGTGTGTGAGTGAGAATGCTGGGAAGCGAGTGTGTGTGTGTGAGTATGCATGTTCCTTTGTAGATATAAAAAAAGAAAATCCAATCTTTGAACTGCATATTCCTGTTTGTCTTCGCTTGGCGCTTTCCTTTAAAGTCTATATATTGGGGGGGTTGAGCTGTGATATCTTGTCCTCTGTGAATCAGTTCTTATGTCGAGGGGCTGTCAATTTAATTCAATCTAAATATGTTTTCTTTTGTGGGCTGTCAGATGGGCAACGTTGCACAGAGCCCAACTCTCCTCCCCCTTTTTTAAGACAGTATTGTAATGAAAGATACAAGATCTGTGGGTTTGTGTGTATTGTCAATGTTTTGGACATGACTCCATCAAGACTATTAAAATTACTGCTAAAGCAATCTCTCTCACTCTCCTTCTTCCTCTGTCACTTCACCCCATTCTCATCTCGAAGCACTCTTACAAAACTAAATTAGTGCCACGCACACAAGCATTGAGCAATGATTATTCCTAATGGATGGCGATTTACCGTTGCAGGGGTGCTAACATTTTTATAATTGACTTCTGATCAGCCGGATGCCGAGCAGCAGAGACAGATGTTGTGGCTCATTCTGGCTTGTCGCGAGCTTGCCAACCATAATTTGCAACATTCCCTGCACCTGTGCCCTGTCCTCTCCAGTTACAGACGTGTAAGTGTGTAATCCCAACCCAATGAAATCGCCGTTGTCACCAAAATGCAAACAAAAGGTGCTTGTTGGTCAAGCAAATCGTGGGCCATTCGGAATTGAATTATTAAAACAATTTTAGCTAGAAAAGCAGACAGCTGTCGCCACTGATAACCTTGTGTTTGGCATGCCAACATAAAGCATCGTTTAGCTAAAGGCATCTTGATTTCGAATCCCAGATCCTTCTCCAGTCCCTTTGCTTCCTGACTCATCTTCACTGTCCTATAACAATAAAGGTGGCTAAAAAAATAAATCTTAAAAAAAGCAGACAGCGTTTGAATGCTGCTTTGAGAAAATCTGATTAGAATCTGCCCATTTTCAAGTAAAGGAATAGATTACCCAAAAAATGTAAATACTGCCACTATTTACTTGCCCTCATATCTTTCCAAGCCTGTATGACTTACTTTCTTTTGTGAAACATAAATGAAGACATTAAAAAAAAAAAAAAAAAAATGTATCAATGAGCCAACATTCGAAATACCTTTCATGTTCAGCAGAAAAATAAAGTCACACAGGTTTGAAATGGCATATTTCCATCATCAATTACTCAACATTTTCATTTTTTGGGTGAAAAATTTCTTCAGTACCAAAATCTTTTGCAATACATCTCTTTGTAGTGGCGTTCTAGGACATAATTCCCTTTTAGAAATCTATCTGTCCTCATGTGTGTAAGCTAACATTATAAATGCATTGCATATATCATCTCTGATTGATTGAATTTCATTTATTTAAAACCAGTCCTCCAGAGAATGGCGTAGATGGAAGAGTTGGAGGTGTGGAATAGATTGAAAGGTGTAAAGGGATAATCTGTTCAGAGCTGCGTGGTCTTGGCCTTGTGTTCACACTCCTTCAGCACTGCATGATGGCTTTAGAGCGGATTCCTCCCTAGAGACGCTTTCATCTTTAATAACAGCAAGATACCCTGTAGAGACCGTTAACCAAGCTCATATACTGAACCAAAGGCAGGGAGTGAATTACAATGAATGAAGCTAATTTATAAGAGGAGCGTTTCTGAATGGGATGGTAGTTGTTGAATGGGACAGATTTTTGGTTAGTTTTTTTTTTTTCTTTTTGTTTTTCAATGTATAAATTCATGTTGTTCTCGAAATTCAGTAGATATTTTCATCATTCTACAGTTAGCTTTATTGCAATGCTTTAACTGAAAAGCAAAACTGACTATTAGGTTATCTTAAGAAATGTAGTTTGTAGTGTTTGTGTGTGTGTGTGTATGTTACTGGTCCCTTGGATGTATAAAAATCCCTCATTTCACCAATTAGGCGACCAAGGCACTGCAGGGAAGTTGGATATAAATAATGTACCCGTGTCATGAAGTCAGCCACTGTAACCTTTTTCAAGCTCTTTAAGACGTCGTTTTCAATGAAGCTGCATCTCCATCACTTAGCACAGAGTGAGAGAGATGCTGGTTGGAGGGATTCAGAAGGAGACAGGCAGAATTGCACAGCCTCTTAGAAGGTCAAACCTGGAGATCAGGTCTATCAACTGCCTGCTTGTCATCTGTTTTCTATGAAGGAAAAATGAAGAGAAGAAAAGGGAAAAAGAGCAAAAAATATTGTAGTCCAACTGCAGCAGATGTTAGAAGGACAAAAATGACAGATAATAAAGAAGCGAGCGTAAAGATACCAGTGCATCATTTCTCAACCATTGAAAAAAATATTCCCTTTTTCCTCTGAACAAATCATTTTTTGGATGTCTAACCCATGCTTTTACTACACATGTATGCATTGCTCTTCACTACAAGTCAAAAGCTCTGCTTGCTATTGAATACTGCTGAATACAACTAGATGCAAATTAAGCAGTTTTCATTATTCCACAATAAACAATTTCAATTAGCATTATTCTACTATGTCACATGACCTTATCACATTGCACGTTTAATTATGTGGTTAGCGCTTTGTTCTCATAAATGTATATATGTGTGTATATAAACTGGTATATAATAGCCTAATTAACCATGTTGGTTTTATTGATGATATTATATGTAGTCTAAAATGACATACGGTCATGCTAGACTTGCTTTTAGCCCAGTTGAGGGAAAGGTTGAGAATTGCTGTACATACTAGAGATGAGTTAACATGAGTAGATTGTATGCAGTGGTGATTTTTGTAGTATATTAGTATATCACATTTTTTTAGTAAACCATATTTATGACAGGCTGGAATGACTTGTCTATAATGTCTATAAATGGAATATTTGCATCACTATATTTCTGTTTAAATTTATTTCAAATGTAATTTATTCCTGTGATAACAATTTTATACACTTAAACAATTATATAAATTGTATTTTTAATAATAATTTCTCATCAGTATTAATGCAGAAAGCTATTGTGCTTTTTTTCTTCTTAGGATTTTTTGATTGATTGAAAGTTCAAAAGAACAGCATTTATTAGAAATAAATAAATCTTTTCATTAATATTTGCAATAATGATTATATTTTATTGCATATATAATACCATTCCAGGCGTTTAGATAAATGGCAAGAGTGACCCAAAAACTGGAGCTCCTGAGATCACAGTCATGCTGTAAGAGCCACACACAGTGGGCTAACCCTCAGAGACTCCTCTAAGTGTACTATCACATGCTTTGATTGAAGCACAGTAGCCAACTCGTGCAGCAAATGAGTAACAAATGGCAATCATATTTACTTTTGTGATCCAGTGTTTAGCAATGTCACAAACTACTCTTTGCCTGTTGATAATATCAGAACTGAAAAATAATTTTTCTCCTCTAGGTTTGTACCTGGTGCTGCTGCCGTTCGGGAGCATGCTTCTTAAATAAAACTGCAGTAAGCAAATCTGATGGGCGGATAATGTTTGAAGCGGATGGGGGAATTGAAACAACATGATAGCTGCATTCGCACCCCTTCAGGCAGGTTCCCCAGGGAGCGTGCTGTGTTACAGTCTTCCCCCATCCACTCCACAGTTCTGAGATGCACAGAGACGATAACACTCTGGTAAGTGTGGTGGCCTTGATCTTTCTACCGCTACATATCTCTGTAGTCTCTGAGAGAAGACGTGGAGAAAAAGACCCTCTCAGACATTCAGCTGTAATCTGTGATTTGGGCCGCACTATCCACCTCCATTATCACCTCCTCTCCCAAAGGAAGAGGGAGAATTGCATTTACCACTAACCTCACCTTGGCTGCTAGCACTATCACATACACATATTGATAACATGCAAAGGCTTTGGGGGATAATTCATCTTTCAGTCATTTCAAATGGAATAGAGAAGGGAGATGGATATAACTTACATAAAAGTTTGATGTAACGTGGTGTCCAAGGTTTCCCAGAATGCACTGCAGATAGATATAATATTTAATGTACTAGTTATAGTTGTTACATAGTTATTATTTAGTGTTTAATCTTGTTACAATAGAAGTTGGTGTGTTATTGGTATTGGTATTTTTGATCTGCACCTAATTCCATTTCTTTCTTATAGTAATATTTTCTATAAGATAAGTTTTTATTCACTTAGAGCTGTGTTACATGTTGCATGAAAGGACTTTTTAAAAAAAATCCATAATTGGGGTCTTTTAAATGTATCATTATTACATTGATCTCTGATTGGTCAAACTTGCAATCCAGCTGTTAGAATTTTCTTAATATTTACCATTGTTCCTTGCAGTGTTTTCATAACATAGCTTTCTGGGTAATCTAAAATTACGCTGCTGTCATGTTATACTGTAGACTTATTCCCTCTTGTTTTATAATTATGTAACTGGTGTCATCTTGCATCTTTGATATTGAATGTAGTGGAGATGACTTCAGAGAACATCTTTATAAACATTACTGTAAAACTGTTAGGGGTCATAGAACGGTCAAAGATGTCTGTCTAGTGCAAAAAAAAAGAAAAGAAAAGTAGCTCAGTGGAAGCTGAACGATAATATACAGAAAATAATTGTAAAAAATGTTTACTTCAAATCAATCTTTTATGCCCTCATATTTATTTGTTGAGTTGCCGCCTCTCTGTGTCGGGGTCCAGATAACCCTGCCAGGGTTTAATTAGCAAAAATGACCGTCAGGTTATGATTTCGGTGTATATTCAAGTGTTTGAATGCCTTCATTAGCACTCTAATACAGGAACTCCACACTTAAGGTGATTTCTTTAAATGTTTGCTCTGACTTTGTGCACTTCAGAGCAATGCAATATCTCCCAAGAGCAATCTACACCTGTTTACTTGTAGTTAATGAGACATCATACTTACACCACAAAACGCTTACATAAAATATGTTTATCTCTTGTAAGAGATTGTATTGCGGCAGTTTATTTGCTAGGTGAGAATTTAATGCGAGCCAGTCGGTACTAAAGAGGCAGTGATATTTACACATTGCCTTATGATCTGCAGAGGTACGGGTTTATGTACGATAGGTGCACTATTAAGTCTTTATAGATCTATAGTCTTCTTTAACCTAAGAACTATTGGTTAAAGTAGATTTGATTAAGTTCCGCCAACATCCATTTATTCTCCCTTTTCATTTCAAGGCTAGGGCCAACAGGAAATATAAAGAATTATCAGGATGTTAAAGTAACAGTTAATCAACAAATCAGGTAAATCAGAAGTATTCTATATCACGTCTTTAGTCCCACAGGTGTGTCATATTATGGTGTTTCTTCTTTTATTGTGTTTTTGATTGCTTGAAGGTTCTTGTGTGGGTGGTTGATATTTTATTCTCTAACTGTCGTGAGAATCGTTCTGAGCTTCTGTTAAAGACAACAATAGAATATGCAGTGAGCAACACACTCTGAGCCTGTGGTAAACCATGCCGCATCCATTAGTGATCTCAGACACCTGGTCACATGACTGGATTTTAGCCAGTGGTGGAAAAACCAGGCCAGATTTTCCTGGACTGCTTTCATGTGTTCCATCCATTGTGGATTGTGGTTTAAAGAAAAAGACTAAATCTACTAAATTTTAAAAGTATTATAATGTACCTGCCTCTTTGCTTTAAGATTTTACTGAAAATAGCAGAGCCTGTTGTAAGAAAGCTTCTATCCCGGCTAACAGGAAATGTTGTTGCAGTTCTCTCAAACATTCTTCCAGTAATGTTAATAGAAAGTTGGTTCAAAACTAATTAATCTACCCCTTTTTTATTTAATGTTACTTGTTTAAGAATGTACAGAGACCATTTAAAATTAATTAATAAAAAAATGAAAATTCCCATTATACTTCATGATATGATGATGGTAAAATGGAATGTTCCTTTAAGACGAAATTAAAACATTTAAAAAACTAGACACTTGGGGCCGGTTTCCCGAACAGGGTTTAAGTCTAGTCCTAGATTAAAATAAATGTTAAGAGCTGTCTAAACTGGAAAAGGCTTGCACTGAGATATCTTAAAATACATCATTGCCATTTTTGTAAGACATGTTTCTAAAAATTCTTAAATGTCCTAAATTAGCAAAGGTCTAGTCCTGGCTTAATCTAATTCCTATCCGAAAAACCGGCCCATAATGATTTAGAAAAGTGTTCTTAGGACATATTTTTGCTCCATGGGATTGTAATTTTATTTTTTTATTCTTTTTTTTCTATTTTCCAACCTGGTCTCATAAAAATATGTTCCTCTATGCACATTTTGTCCAACATTTCATCGCAGTTTCAAAGAGAAAAGTTCACTGAGTGGTGCTAAAACATTGTTATTATGTTGATATAGGTACATATTGCTGTTTTTAAGTTAACCGGGAACTGTCGCTAAAAGTTAATGCTCCATCATGCTGGAAATATGCCCTACACCAAATCCACCCCTAAACCTACCCAATAGTGTAAAAAAATGCAAAACTGATATAAAAAGTCATTTGTTGATGCAACCATGTCATAAAGTTATATTGGATTCGAATCAGAGCTCCTCTCCTCTCAAGTACATCTCTGTACTCCATGAGCTACCAAACAGAGCTATATCAAACAAACCTACCATCTATGAAAACCCATAGATATGGAGCTGGATATGCGTGATGCTAACTTTCAAAAGCATCAGTTTTCAAATTTCCCAGCATATTAATATTCTTCTTAAGTCACATGAAGTAATTGTGACAATTAAGTTTTATTAATATATATATATATTTTTTTTGTGTGAAAAGGAATAACATTTTGGTATTTTGTGTCACTAAAAAGTGTACCCAGGTACATTTATGTCACGAGACCAGGTAGTAATGTTCCCTGTTAAAAAAATATTGTTAGTACAATTTTTGTTAAAAAGAAAAAGAATTGCACTTGCATTTGGGCTGCTGTAAATCGAGCATGATTTTGAGAACGCTCCAAAGAGCATCTTGTAACAAGCCTTTTAAAGAAGGTTAAAGAAAGCCCTTGATCAGAACGAATGATCACTACAGGTTTTTTTTTTATTATTATTATTATTAATATTCTTTAAGTTAAGCAGTTAGTTGTAACTGACTTATGGACTTTTGTTCGAAGGAGATCAATTAGATGTACAAAATCTGAAAATATTTATTTTTTCCTTTTGTGCCATAACATCATTTTTTTTTATCTTTCTGTAATTTTTAATCTCATCTTTTTAATGTGTTCTCAGACATTCAAACCTCTCTGTAATTTCAAGGTTGCTACTTCAATCCACCTTCATTCATCACGTTCCTTCTTTTTCTTTTAGCACTACTGCACTGTTTTTGTCTTTCAGTGACACTTTCCATGTACTAATTACATTACATTACCGCACCACAGCACACAAATCAGTATTTAGAAATCGGTCAATGGTAAACTAATTAGCCTTTGCACAAAGTAAGATGTTGATGGGTGAGGTTGACATAAATATATGAGCTCTCTGCTACACCGCGTACATCCCTGCCACGGTTACAATCAGTTTAATGTTTATAAGACCAAATATGAGAGCGCTTTATGGTCCGTGTATGACTGTAATACAATACACAGCACATAACAATATCACTGTAGTATCAGATGTTTGGATATAAGTAGTTTTCCATCCAGCAGCCCTGGTTGTTGTTTTTTGCTAAGTTTTCATTTGCAGGTCTTAATGAAAATGTATTGTTTATGAAGTCCAGGCCACAATGAAATCTGTCTGGAATTTCAACCCCAGAATTCATTAGTATTGATTTGGTCGGACCTCTGTTGTCTAGCTGCTGTTTTGGCCAGTGTGTGTGCACATTGTAATGCTCTGCGTTTAGAAAAAGGTTTTGACCAGAGCCCTGAACTGGTGCTCCTACTTTTAGTATTTATTGAGAACTTTTTTCCTTCACAGTGATTTGTTTTGTGTGTCTCTGTATGTAAAAATGATACCAGAGTTACAAACATGTTTTTACATTGTACTTAAAAATAATAATAATAATTATTATTATTATTTGAAATGTAATTTCTGTAGATATCTCTATACACTATTGATCCAACCTCTACACCTTAAACCTAACCATATCAGTAATCTAACAATCCCACCTCAATTGCAGCAAAAGTGTTTGGCAATTCAACACAAATGTATATTGTACCTAACGATCCATTATAAGACCCCCAATATAAAGTGGGACCAAAATAGTTCATCTTCCTTTTCCTCTACTTTTTTAGTCTTATTCTTCCAGTTATTATAGCCAATCAGAGGCAATATGACAAATTATCACTTATAAATATCTGCCAATGTTAAATCCAACACATAGTGACAAAATAAATACATACAGTAAAACTGAGACTTCACATTGAAAAATGGCAAGGGATAAGGACCATAAAATATAACAAAAATAGCTACAGATCAAAAAGGCAACTGTGTTATGAAAACAAGTTACGTTTCAGAAGACAAAACGGCATCATTTTGATGCTATCAGTCAAAATCCCTTCAGACAGTAACTTTTGTACAAATGGAGACTGATTTTACCCAGCATCTATGTTTTAAGAGTCAGATTGCCAGCAAGCCAGAAAACAGCCAAAGAAACAAAACACACACTTTCAAATCCACCCCAGAATTTTAGGCTTTGCTCAGGATTTTGGGCAAATAAGGTATTGGTAAAAACAGTTAACATGGTTAGAACAGTTAATAATGAGCATAGATTACACATTCACACTTTACATCAGGGTTAATTATATGGGACTGATTAATTCAAACGAAGTGCATTCACTACGTGTGTAATTATTCTGCAGACATTCTTATAATGACGCATTGTTATAGTTGTGGGTTTTTTGTTTTGTTTTGTTTGTTTTTTTAGTTTATTCTTGCATAAGTTCAGTCAAAACACACATTTAACAGAAATTTTTTATAGATTTTTATACATGGAATTCTCTATGAAAATACTATCAAGCTATTGTGATTTAGCAAGCTACTGGGTTCTGAGAATGCAGGGCAAGTGCTATTTTAATAATGGAAAACACAAAAAAAAACTCATCCGTAGAGAAAAGCATACTGCAGCTGTTGCTGTAAATAATGTCAATAAACATTTATGTGTTTGTGTGTGTGAGAGAGAGAGAGAGAGAGAGAGAGAGAGAGCGCGTAAGAAAGAAAGCATTTTCAAACACTGTTATCAGATTGTTATACTGATATTTTAATGGTATTAGTATTTTGAAATATAATGTTTTTAATTTTGTGAGCAAACAGTTAGCACAAAGAAACTGAATAAGTGCCATTCATTTCACTCAATTAGCTTCTTTTTTAATTCTTTTCAGTACTGAATGAATCAAAATTCATAATTCAGATGAATGTTGCTTTATCCAACATTGTTTTAGACCTCATTGACTCATTATGCATAGATAAAAGAAAGATACACAATTTTGGAATTGCATAAGGATGTATATAATGAAAAATAAAAAATAAAATGTGAGCTTTAAGCTCCTTAGCATTTAGAACAGCCTTTATTTCTGAAATACACTTATAATCCCTTAAAATGCTCCCTCAGTAGGCACCTCACTAGGAAATGAGAAGGATTCTTTATTAAGTCTGGATGACCGTTTGGCACTTTGTATTTATTCCTCCTCTACTTTTCTCTCGGTTCTTTAAATGTACAGACATTGATGTATTTTCACCCATCCAAACAGCTATTCTTTAACATATGTGACAAACTGCAATTAAAGGAAAGTGCTGCTTGTTCAGGGTTCAAAGATGCTTTGAGGCTGATAAAGGAAACTTTTAGTCAGAGTGTGTGTGTCACTGTGTGTGTGTTCGCATCCAGAAAAAGAGGGAGCACTAATGTTTGTGCATTTTGCCCTGCTCTGTACAGTGCGTGAGATCTTGAATACCAGTCAGCTGTCGTGTGTGAATCCCTGGATGAGTATTCAGCTCTCCATCTGCCCTTTCCACACTTGCTGCCTGCCTACCTGTCTACTCACCGCCTCATCTGTCCACAGCAGAATAAAGCTGTGCCTTTATCTGACAGCAGCTTCAAGGCCCTGAGATGGCCAGGAGTGGACATGGTGCGTGTGGGCAAACGCACAGCAGAAACTTAAGACCGAAACTGATCTGCTGAGACTGAGCACCATGGGCTCCTCTTAAATTGTAGATATATTAAACAGTGTGTGTGTGTGTGTGCGATTGCTTGAGCTGTTGGTGCAAGCTGACATACCTTAAATCTGTGTGGTGATGAATGCATGCAATATGTGTTTGTGCCAGAGGGGTTTTATCATCTTTCTTTGAAGGAAAAGTTCTGGATGATTCATTAGAGTGAGACAGAGAGGGAGAGTTTGGATGAGGGGTGTTTGGAGGCCTTAGCAGTAGGGAGGGATGGAGAAAGCAAAAGAGGAAATGTAACAAATCAAAATCACATCTGCTTTATTCTTTTTCCAATTATTTACTGCTGCAGATTAGCTGGTCAGTCAAAAGCACAAACTCTGCTGCATAGCTCTGTGCAGACTTTTTTTCAAGAATAATGCTTTATACTGTATTTATTTTTTTTTTTAGTGGTGATCAATTATTTAGCATGAAAATCAAGGACTCGACAGTATTTTTGTCTGGCTGGTTCTGCTTGCTCTTTATATATTTTATATATATTATTTTTCATCTAATTTAATACAGTTTTTAATTTATTCCTTTGTTAAATATATTTGTGTTACATTTCTTCACAAATATAAATATTAAAGCTAATGACTAATATGTTCTGATTGGACAATCCACATCTTAAGCTGTTGTGAAATGCATATATATATACTGTATATAGATAGATAGATAGATAAGACAGTGTGCAGTGTCTATGAAAACATTTTCTAAGAAAACGGTCTAAAAATGAGGGAAACTTAAAGGGTCACGGATGGGGTTTTGGTTCTTTGCCGCTGTCGCCTCTGGCTTGGCTCTGGCTAGTTGGGGCGACTAATTTCTAGTGATTGTCGTTGTTTGATTACAGAGACCATCTCTGCATTTGAAAAACAAATAGTTTAATCTTGTCATTATATATTACCATCACTCTGTTCTCCTATTTGATAATGTTCAATGCTTTGCTACAATCTGTATTTTTAAATGCGCTATATAAATAAAAAGTGATTGATACTCCACCCCAAAATAAAATGTTGTCATTAATCACTTAACCTCATGTTGTTCCAAATCCGTAAAAGCCGTGTTTAAGATAAAAAAAATTGGATGAAAATAGGGAGGCTTGTGATGGTCTCATTGACTGGCAAGTAAATGACATTGTCAATGTCCAGAAAAGTATGAAAGACATCTTCAAAATAGTCCATCTTCTATTAGTTCAATTTGTATTTTATGAAGCGATGAGAATACTTTTTGTATGCAAAGAAAATAAAAATAATGACTTTATTTAAACAATTTGATTCCTTTGTGTCACACTGCATCACTGTAGTACTATTTTGGAGAGTATCGACTAAATGCAAACTGCATACAATCTTCTGTCTCAGCTGCAACACAAGGATACATTTTCTATGTGTAATTAGTCTTTGATTAAACAAAAACAGCATGTCCGTGTGGAATATTCAGATGATGTCTTTCATACTTTTCTGGACCTTGACAGTGTAATTTATTTGCCAGTCAATGACAGTCAGAACCCACCCGGTTTTCATCCAAAATATCATAAATTGTGTTCCGAGGATGAACAAAGCTTCTTAGAGTTTGGAATGGGGGTAAGTGATTAAAATTTCCATTTTGGGGAGGAGTAACCCTTTAAACTTTGCTTGGCAACTGTAACATTCATCCATCTATCCATTGATTAATCTCATTCTATATATATAATAATATATAATCCACCCCATATATATGGAGCCAAACCTGAATACGTTATTCGGAAAACCGTTTTTTTAATGAATACTTCGAACAAATACTTACAAAAATATTTGTGTTCGGGGACAAGAAAACCTTATATCAAAAAGCTGCGTTTCCTCATGAGACCACAGTGCATGCCCGGATGAGTGAGTGAGAAAGTGACGTGTAAAAAAGGTGACTGACACAGGCTGCTCCACACAGCAACAGAGAAGGCCCGCCTGAGCAAAAAAAAAAAAAGACTTAACTGCATCACTATTTTTGTTGAATAGATTTTTGTACCTTAACTGAGTTCCGGAGGCAGTTTATAACTTTCGGGAAGTGGAGTTTGATCGGGAGATTATACCATTACGCGGCATTATTGATGTCTGCAGTTGGGAGCTCTCATGTTCCCTCTGTTTACGTAGATTAGCTCGGTAATTTAGACAGTAGTCTGTTGACAGAGTAATGTTTGGTTAAAAAGGTTAAAACAATGCTTGTGTAGTTGTGTCGAAGTAATGGCTGTTATGTTATTTTCCTTTTCCATGTTCATTTCTGGATTTATGGAAAAACATCAACCAATATTGCATATCCATAATTATTACAATAAATAAAATTAAAGAATACTTAAGTTATAACGTAAATTAGAAGTGTAATGCAAAAAAAACTATTTTTACGCCTATTTTGAATTTTACTCAAATACAAATATAAATACTTTCCCCCCCTCAACAAATACAAATACAGATACAAATACCAGCTACTTTGCACAGATCTATATATATAATAGTATGGTTGCATTTGCTGCAGTAAACAATAGCTGTTTTCTCTCAAAAGTTAGTAAAGTTGGAAAGTACAAGTCCTCAGTGAGACACTTGAATTAATGTGCTCTCTTATTTCCCATCACTAATTCTGAGTGAGTCTCCATATAGACTACATCCATTTCACAGCGCACACACACTGCGGTTCACAAAGGCTAGTGTTAGACAGCCTAGAGTGAGAAAAGATAGGAAATGTGCGTATGGTCAGAGACCTCTGTAGTGTGTGTGTGAGAAAGAGAGTGAGGGAAAGACACATTTGGCAGTATTAATCTGTTCCTGTAAATGATCTGACTGGCACTCCGCTCTCCTGTAAACGGCGGCTGTCAGAGCGATAAGGGTGCAAGCTTCAGTTGAGAATCTTTTTTTTTTTTTTTCTTCTTTCTCTGTCTGTCCACTTCCCCAGAGAGAGCCAGATAAGCCCAGTGTGCAGAGGGGCTCCACACAGCACCAGCCCCCAAAAAGAGCCCCATTATCAGCTTGTCAAAGTCACTCCTGATGCGCTACACACATGCTCAGAGAGGTGCCAAGGACATCAGTTGGCCATAAGAGTGCACGCATGTTCATGTTTTCTGTCTAATACAGCATGAACATTTTAATTTTTTTTGTCGAAAACAAAGGCATTTGCACTTTATGAATCACACTGGTTTTATTTTATTCACACATGCTCTCAAACTGTCACATACACACAGATGCTTTACAGAACAGCTTGGGACTCTCTTCCATTTGAGAGGAGGGGGTGTATGGGGAGATTTGAGCCCACAGGTCTGATTGGCTCACATGGCCTGGGCGAGGCCGGTGGGTTATCCGGCTCTCTTTGGGTTCCTTGAGGTCTGCTGTGAAGAGTCTCATCTCCAGAAAGCATTACCGTACAATTCCACACAAACACGTTCTGTGTTAAGCACTTGAACTGGAGTGTTGATGTCTGGATTACTAATGCCCTGTATGGCAAAATGCGATATTGTCCATGATATTACTGTTTTTAGCTTATTAATCAAATAAATGCAGCATGTTGTGCACAGACACCAAACCTTTTGAATGGTAGTGTACATAAAATTTTTTTGGACTGTAGATGGCTGGAGATAATTTCCCATTTCATATGCCACCGACAATTTCCACCACAATTCTCATGAGCTATGTATGTGGTATTGTAGGGTTTTTGTTCCACTTTGTTGTTTGTCCCTGAATCAAACTGAGATCTTTTTTAATTGTATTGTTCTCCAAACATTCAGTTCATTTTTCTCTTGTTTTCTGCGTTTCAGCAATGCATTCTACCCAAACATTCAGACTTTTGCTGGCACACTAATATGCAATCCACTGAGGGATTTTGCAACCGCTCCCTAGTCTTAATGGAAAGCACAACAATGGAAAGTGAGCCACAGTGCCAAGGCAATTAATTCACTTCTGCAGTCCATGGTACAATAATGGTCACATGAGAAGTCGTGAAATTCTTTCAGTGACACTCAAACGAATGTCACGGTGGTCTCAGAAGCCTGCGGTCGCTTCATTAAGGCCACATAAAAGAACATCGGGGTCACAAACACAGAAAATATAATAACCACATGTGTGCTTTATGCTGCAAGAGTTCACACGCCCATTTGCATTTAGTAAGCAATTTAAAAATGTACACACAAACAAAAACAGCCTCGTTTTCATTTCCTATCGCCCTTAATGAAAGAGACATTATTTTGCAATCCAATGAGGAAAATGTGTGATAAATGATGGGGCAAAGTAAATGACTACGGTAATTAAATGCGACAATTACTGTTTATGTTGTGTACCTGATTCTTAGAAAACAATGCCGTTTGCTCCCTAGTGAAACATGGTGCAGTATCGCCCTGTCTTTCTTCCTCTCCCACAGATGACAGTGGTATAATAATTACAGAGTAAAAAATAATCTGTCTCTTTTTTCCACCCTTCCACATCCAGTTTAGCTTGGGGCTGATAATATACTGTACTGGTTTTGAAAGCTATTTGAATATTTCTTTGGCAGGAAATCATATTACAGGGCTATTAAAAAGTAGTTATTTGTACATAAATTCCTAGGGAGTCAGTGGTGGATCTTGGCAGAAGAAGTGCATGCGGCTCGATACAAAGGCAGTTAGGAGATGATATTTCGCCAGCACCGTGTTTATTAAAAAATCGGCCTGCTCCTTCATCATCCTCTGAGGGAACTATGTGTCAGCTAGCTCATATTTCATAGCTCATGCTAATGTAATTAGCGCTGCTTTAGCGCTGTCACGCGGGAAGGAAAACGCTCATTACCACTCTTATAAATGTTGATTTCACTGGGTGGCAAAAGACAGCAGCTCTCAGCACTGGAGGTCTTGTTTGGAATTGTGTTTGGTTTCCTGGAAGGTTTTGTTTTACATGTTTTTTTTTTTTTTGTTTGTTTTTTGGATTGTCTCTTGCATCAGTCCATACCTTCTATTTTATTCTAGTGTATGTAGCCAGGTGTGTTGTTAGCAGGTTGTCTGGTACAGTGGTTGGTGGGTCACAACTCTGAAATGGTTTGCAGGTATTTCGTGATAGGGTTGTAAACAGTGAAGGAAAAACAATAAATGCAAATAATAAAAATGCCCTGTCTAATTTTGCACACTGTTGTGACTTTTGTATGCAAAACCACTTGAGAAAACAAACGTATGCATTTCTTCTAAATAATACAATAAAGAGTGTTTTGACTCTTTTTGTCCATCCAATAGAAGTCATTGGGTTCCAAAACAATATTGTACCTATTTTTTTATGTAGAAGTCAATATGAGACGTGCAAATATCTTAATATTAAAAAAACATAGTTTATTATCAGGAATATGAATCAGCTGTTGTCATACAGTACGCTATATGGACAATGTACTGTTGCTTCACTCTATCTGAACTGTTGACTTTGATGAAACCAGATGCTGAAAAGCATGCAGTCTTGTTGATTTGGTTCCCACCTCTCAGAACATCTGGTTTTGTGTCTCCTACATAGAGTACAAAAGCAGCAGCTCTTTTGTTTGTTCTCTTATTTCTATTTTCATCACCGCTCATGAACCTTTTCCCCCTGATGTGTAGCAATGTGTTTGGGGCATTAAGTTAGTTCAGTCAGCTGATTTAGTCTCAATTTGGCTAGAGATGAATACTACTAATAATAGTTAACACGGGGCCATGGCTTATGCGAGCGACTCACTATGGACTCACGGAATCTGTTTGTATGAAGCCTACACTTCATCCTAATGCACATTGTATTCAAACAAACTCTATCATTAGCGCTAACGGCTCTGTTTACCAGCTAGGATATGACTGCTGATCCCACACACTGTAGCTTCAATTTCAAAACAATAAGAGTTTTTGTTTTACCCTCTCCATTATTAAATTTCAAATGATTATGTATACGGTTATAGAAAGTCCCAAACAACTAGGAATGATTTTGTGGCACTGTATGAAGAACCCTGCCATTTTGTTTCTAAGGAGATTGCAAAACTTCTTAGATGAGGATCTAGATCACCATAAGTTTTCATGGGTAAGTATTCAGAGAAGAACTAAAATATTGTGGAACACATACTGTGCTTTTGGCACTAGCATAAATGAATAAAGAAATTGGCCCCGCCCCAAAAAACAGTCCCTTATCTTCGTTGTCATGGCGAGTGTGTCAAAACAGCCCGTTGTCTAGACCGGTGGTTTTAAATGTTGCTGCTCTGCAGTGTCGGCTGCATTTGATTGGACGCTTCATTAACGAGCAGTTGGAGAATGGTCTGTACATAGCAGGCAGACAGGAAAGAATGGATAATTACCAGCCTGGTCCTTACACACACTGACAGACCAGAGAGAGAAAAAAGACAAAATTGCCTAGAAGCCTCACTTTGAGGTTTAGCCAACTGTCTGTATTAGTAGAGGTTGTATTGGAGGATAATGATGACAGGACATTTACAGGTCAGTCGAACTACTGCCTGAACTGATTTGACAAAGACACATTGTCGTGTTTCACTCTTCTCTTCGATTGCTTGTGTATATTTATTTGTCTTCTGCAAACTTAACACTGCAATAAAGATGTGTACAGTTGGGGATTTCAAGATATTTTATTAAGACTACTACAGTCACATCCAGGCATTTCATGGAGCATCTGCTTGATATTGCACACAGAAATAGCAATACCTGGCTAAAATTGCTTTCTTAGACAGGTGTTTATTAGTCCTTTGATAAACTTGTGTAGAGGTAGGAGGCTGATTAAAATAGCATTTAGGAGGAGGAATAATCAAAGTTTTTAAATTTAGAACACAAACATTTGATATTTGAGACTCTTAGTGAAAGGGATAACTTTTTACAACCCAACAAACATTGAGACGTGTAAAGACCGTTGAAAAGACGTCCTTCCGTCACGTCCCGTTATGGTTGAAAAATAGTTCCGA
>JAUCMS010000034.1:20054708-20092831 GCA_032357445.1 Enteromius radiatus
AACAAAACCAAAAAAAAACAAACCCCAAGAAAAGGGCACTTGAGGCATCCAGGAGGAAAGATGCGGGTGCTCAAGCATGATGATTGGTCAGTCTGATATAAGTTTCTTCATCAAAAAGATGAAGCTGAATAACTAGCATTTGACTAGTGGTTTACTGAGGTAGATTAGCTTATCTTTGTAAACTTGTGTATGTAACATTTTTTAATATATGGCATTGCTTTAAAGGGGATGTATCTTCAAACACAGCTTCTCAGAGAGGTTTTAGTGTTCTGATGGCATGTTTTACTTTTAGCTTTAGGCTGTCAGTACTGAAAACTATTTCTGAGAAGATGTGTTCCTAAATTCAATCTTTTTAAAATGCAGCCAGCCATCAAAGCACAACTGGTGTAACGAATTCAGCGCTTCAGTAATAAACGTCAAGACAATTAATGTTGGATTTATTATGCATAAAGCATTTGTTTACGAGGACCATTATAGATTTGTTGCCATAAAAGTTTATAGTTATTTACTCTATGTGTTGAATATTTGCCAGTTTCCCTATTGAAAGGTAGAGCATTAGATTCATTCCGTTTTTGGAATTCCTGTTTTGTCATAGCTTGTTGTGTTTTTGATTATTAAAATTCAGATTTGTTTTTTTTTTTAAGCGGCTAGCTTGAGAGCTCTGCATTCTACTATCTTTTATGATTCTATTCAGACAGAAAATGGAGTGAATAGTTGTATAATTGTTTGGAATAGCCCAAATTTTAGTGGACTTTACACATTCCTACACTCCTCCATCCAAAGTTTTAATCATATAATAATCAGCTTCAGTTAGTTAACTTAAGTAGTTTTGGAGGAAACTTACAGCATGAGCCAGGTCACACGCTCAGTCCTCACATTGCAGACAGTAAGCCAAATCTGTTCACTTTTATAACTCTTGTGGATTGAAAATGACCACCAGTCAGTGGCTGGGAATGTGTAACAGGCTATTATAGAGTAAATGAAGGTTTTTAGAGCCATCGCCAAGCCATTTCTGTAGTGTTTGCTGTGTGTTAAAAAGCTACAGAACATGTCCCTCAGGTCTTGTTGCAGAAGCAGAGAAATCATTACATAGGTTACCTGAGCCAGAATAGCAGTGGGAAATTCAAACTACTAACACACAAACACATGTATACACGCCAGACCACCTGCTTCCTTCTCAAGGGTTCTGTCCAGCACAGGATGAGGTTAGAGCAAGACACATCTGCCTTTGGTGTTCACAATATAGAGGAGGTGTGAGACAAAGAAAGCCAAGCCTGAGGCCTAGCGAGAACAGTGGGAAAATCAGTTAGAGATCCTGTCTCCTCATGTGAACACCCGCTGTCGGCCTGTAGGCTGGAATCGCAACAGGTTCCTTGTCTCAAACAAGCTCAAACAGACCTGGGGTATTATGACTTGGGAGAGATTTGACAATATTTAATGCTGAAAATGCACCTTGATGTCATGGTTTCACTAAATTTTATTCTGATTTAGGGTGCTTGCTTTTTGGTACGGGGCCCAAGCATTTTTTTTTTAATCACAGTTAAGTTTAAAAAATTTGAAAAATTCAGATATGCAGTAGCACACCAGAGAACAGTTACACAGGTGGTCTGGGGTAAAAACAATGATATGGTTCGCAATTGAAAGAAATTAGTCATTCCACTTTTGACATTCTACTAAATATAAGTAACTTTGTAACTAACTAATTCTAATTCATTTGCAACTACATGTCTACTAACTGTCAGAGGTAGACTGTTAGGGTACAGTAGGTTTAGGGTTAGTAGAGTAGGTTGACACATACTTGCAATGTTTCTCATAGTCAGTATGTTGTTGTGGACCACACAAAATAAGGTGTTAGATGATCTGAAGCAACCAGTCTACCACTTGACATGTAGCATAGATACTTACAGTTAGTATAATGTCTAAAGTAGACTATCGAAATAAAAATTACGTCTTTGCTGTGCAATAATGTAAAGGCAAAATATAGTAGCTACAGTTGTTTAAATGTAATTTTATGTTATTAATCGCATTCTTATTAGTATTTTGATCTTTTTGTTTCTCTTGTGCAGACCTCCTTGTGGCAAAATCAATGAAAATTCAATCATAAACTTTTTTTTTTTCCTCAGTTGCAATGTTAGCATAGTTGATGCCGTTTGCTTTTATGCATAGTGTAATACATTTCTCATAGCTTCTTGTCTCTGAGTAAATTGCCTTTGGTGATTTTTGCATTATTTGAATCTCTTACGCTGCATCTGAGACAGACCAACACAAGTGCTGTTCTGTACATGTGAAGTTTTAGTGCTAAATCCAACGTGACAGAAACATGAATAAAACAGTGAAGCTGGCATCTTCTCATCCTGAGTTGTTACCCAGCTACAGTGGTATACAGCTGCTGCCAGTTCAACCAGTTGTACTTATGCTGATATACTGTGGTTCAGACCCAAAAGTATATAGTGAACTCTGGTTTGGATCAAGCAGCGTGTGACATTAGGTGACTTAATGCAGGCAGAAGAGAAGATTTTTAGCATTCAGGATAGTGTTCAGCTTGCAATTGATTTTATGAACAGTGATGAGCCTGACTTCTCTGACAATATCTCCATGTCATGTGTTAAATTGCGGTAATTAAAATGTCATTAGGGCTTTGTTATATGATTTAGTTCACTATCTGCCTCAGGTTCTGAATATCACGCGTTAGTACACAGGCAAATCATCTCAAACACTGAAAAAAGCTGGTCGTTTAGTGCTTGACCTAGCGCGTTTGTGTTGGCGGCACTGTCTATTTACAGATAAATGCTTCTTCTGGCCTGTGGCTTCTATGGTGTGCTGACCTTCCCAGAGACCTGAGGGGCAGGGTGTTCAGAATTAGGGCTGCTGACCAGTGAGGTCACGCTGGTGGGTAAAGCTTGGTGGAGCCATTCCAAACAAACACTCCGACCCTGCCATTCAGTCCTCTACCCGTTTTCTCTGTCCCTTCCTCTCCATTTTGAATCATTCTGCCTTGTTTCCATTTTCAAGGGCCGGTGAATCACATTGTAACTACAGGGAGCGCTGACATTTAAAGAGACTGGATGAGAAGCAATTAGCATGCTTTGCAAAACAATTAGACCACACTGACTACACAGATGATCAAACACTGGCCCCGCAGAGTGTTTACTGAAACAGTCGTCGCCCACAAGCATAGCTCAACAACCACGCCTGAAGCAATCCACTGCTTCCTCAGCAAAATCCACCTCCTCTCTATCTTAACATGCTCACCATAAAGCAAATATATGTGTTATGAGTAAATTGTTGCATGGATGTACTTTTGTGCTGACTGATTTATTGGTTTATTTATTGGATATTGCCGCTGCCACACAGATCTAAAATAAACATTTAGTTCCCAGCTATTTACCTGCACAGACATAACTGACTGTAACTCGTGTTTGTTTTCAACATAAACTTGTGTGTGAATAAGAACTCAGTTTAGTGCATGCTGTGAGAGCCGTTTCTGTCCGTGTGCTTCGGATGTGTGCACTGAAATATCAGAAGTTTGAACTAATATGGTTTAAAGGTGCCGTAGAATGCATTGATATGGTATTTTAAATTGTTCTCTGATATCTACTTAGAAGGTATGTGGCTTAAGTAAAGGCAAAAATCTCCAGAATCTCTTTTACATGTCCATTTACATCCCTATGACTTGTCTTTAGAATGAAAAAGTCTGTTATTTACTTATTTTGGAAAGGGTCATCAATAATAATTTTGAGCTTTGTTTCACCGTGCAGCTCATTTCAATAAATCGCACAGCAGGAAAGAAACACAGGGAGGAATATATTTTAATACCTTTTTTTTGCAGTTAAATCCTTCGGTAATTATACTGTATATAAACTGCAGGCATCGGGAGCCGCTATTAATACAATAATTTATTTCCATGATCTGCCGTTTTCGCCATTGTCCTGCTTGTTTTTCACGATATCTGCTGATAGTTGTTGTCTTGAACATGGGTGGGTATATGTTATTCACATGTCGGGGGCGTAGGGACCCTGACTGTGATGTAACAGTTGGTGTTATGTTTAGATTCGCCTGTTTTTCAGTGGCCTTTTTTTTTCACGAGATTTACACAAGAACCCCAGTGCAGAAACCTTTTTATTTAACTATAACAAGGTAAATACAATTTTATATTCAGTTTCACCATGAATATGAAATCAAAACCCATGATTTCAGCATGATAAACATGATAATCAGAACCAAAACAGATGGGTTTTTAGCAGGTACAAGCTGTAATGGCAGTTCTATTCTGGAAAATGTGGCGGTTCGCAGCAGCTCATATGCATTTAAAAAGACACAGCTTGTTTCTGCTTCTACTCAAAATAGCCATTTTTAAAATGATGTAACAAATGATCTGTGCGGTATTTTGAGCTGAAACTACACCTGAAACGTTTTTCATGGTGTAAAAAGGGGCATAATATGTCTCCTTTAAAGAGACAGACCACCCAAAAAAAAAACGTTTTTATTTTGAAAAGTGCCGGATTTGTCATGCAGGTAAGATCACTGGTGTTTTGGTGCTTTACTGACCCCTGATTTATGAGTGATAGCATTATACTTTTGAGATAATTATTTGGTAAGTGGTCGTGTTTTCCCACCGTAATGATGCAAAGAAAGATTGACATAATACCCTGTTGCTTGTTAAAGGTGCTCTATACAATCTTGTTTGACGTCACTTCCGCTGACGTTTCACGTAAATAAAAAACAAAACAGAGTAAGCTCCCCCCTCCCCCCAGTGTTTCTGTAACTGCTGTGAACGTGCAAAGCGCATTGATACGAAAAGTGCTGCTAACCCAAGAGAGACAGCTACAAAGCTAACATCAAGCTAACATGTCTAAATAAAAATAAAAATAAAACTTCACTACATAGCCACGCCTATTCCAGTTATTGCCCAACAGCAACCTATTTGATTTAAGGATCATGCAAGACTTTTGTTAAAAACTACTATTTTTGCACATCATAACATTATAATAGAACCTCTGGGAAATAAAGCTCAAATGCTTTAAAAATGATGATATGATTGCTAAAAGTTTATTAATGAGCTTTTCTCCTCTTTGTTCACAGTGCGGGTGTACGCTGAAGCATGCAGCGGCAGCAGTTAGGAGGAATGCATAATGGAGTTGCTGGTAAGACTGGAGGAAGCTACTGGGATAAGGCACTGGATCAGTGGTGTCGTGAGATGCAGACAAAGAATAATAGAATCTGCATAATGTACCTTCCCCTGTCTCCCTCAGTGCCACACTCTCCCGCCCCACAGGGCATTGTGGGTAATATATAGAGGTGCTCAAGATGCGTTGGGCTCAGGCGCTTGTTTATGGTAGGAATAAAGTGCAGTATAAACTGCAAACAAAGCAGCCGGAGAGATGCTTAATGGCCTCCTCCTCCATCTCCTCTATACCATGTTCCCTGTCTCTCTCTCTCTCTAACTCTGTATTTCTCACTCTCTCACTTCCTTTGCTCGCTTACATCCTCTCTTTCTCTTTCTGTCTTTCTTCTTTTTTAAACAAGAAGCTGGACCACTGAGATCATTTGCTATTTTCTGCTGGTCTCTTGACAACCTGACAACAAATTACAGAAGCATTTTTTGTCGTCGGGTAAGATGTCTCTCAGTGGTCATTTCATTAAAAGTCTTTCTATACTGTAAGCAATCCCCACCTGTCTTTGTTTGCATGAGTGTGTGTGCGGGCTTATTGTCACATCCAGAGCCTCATTTGGATCTCGTAGTCCCAGACTCAATAACCACTCATGACTATGAAATGGCATACTTAATGACACTTTTCGCAAGTTTTTCTGCTCACTGTTTTGTACAGTTAGTCAACAAACTTCATTAAAGGTGATGTGTGTAATATTTTTGATAGTTAAACACCTTTTCCTTTTTCAGTTTAATGTGTAGAGACAACTCTAAGTAAGTCATTTGTAGGTTGGTTTTCTAGAAAAGCGTAAAATGTGTGGCTTTATGGCATTCATTAACAATGCTTTATTCGTTTGAGTCAAGGGAGTCTGTAATAACTGGAGAAAGTTATCCATTAGCATTCCTAGACATCTCAGTGGCAGTTTTCCAGCCTGTGCACGACTCTCTGAAAGTACATGACTTCTCTATCTTTGCTAATGGAACTAACTCTGAATTTATTGAGTCCAGTGAATGCAGTGTGACTAATCACTCAGGAGCCACAGGAAATCATGACATCATCATCAAGCTGTGACATCAAAGGCAGCTGAACCTCCATTTTATGCTTTTAAGAGCATTCAAAACAATTGTTAAAAACATATTACAATTAAATAATGAACAGTTTCAGATACAAATGTTTCCTGTTTCAAAGTCAGGATGCACATGTTCTTTTGCAAGGAATGAATGCAATGGAGATGAAATCAGGTTGTGATAACCAACCAAACCATCAGCCATCAACGGGAATGAAAATTCTGTTATTATTTATTTGCCATCATACCACACCTGAATTACTTTTTTTTTTTTTTCTTTCCCCCTCAGCAACAAGTCGAGTACATTTTCGGGATGATCTGTTACTTTAAGTTTATCCAATGACAAGTGTTTGGACTAGTTGTTTGTCTGCCCAATGACTCAAGGAGCAAATTTTAGGATTTTTGTGCATTCATTCACTCTTATGAAATACAGACTGCTCTTTTTTGACTCTATAATCTCAAGAAATGAAAATTGCTTTGATCTTGGCCTGGTTCTGGTCTGTATTTTTTCCTTGTCATTGCAGTAGATTATCATCAGCCTTGTTCCAATATATTTGTGGGTGGACGCTGTCTCACTTAGACTGATAAGAGAACTCAATATGAGCTCTTATATTAAGATATAAGCTCATAATGACAACCCAATTATAGAACTTTAATGCTCTTTGAACTTTCAACCATAAGCATCCAGTCATCTGCTCCATCATCAAGGTTCAATCAGTGACCCACAACCTTAAATATACATTGTCAGTCATTAGTTTGAGTCTTAGTTCAACCGTTGGAACAGAATTGGTGCAGTTGTGGCATGTACATAGCGGCTAAACATTTGTTGGATCTAAGTATGTAATGAGTTAATCGATTAGAGCTGGGCTCAAGGACTACGCCGTCTCATAACATGGCTTCCACAGCCCAGCTTCCTTTGCTGAGGGAGTTCAGCCCTGATTATCAGAGGGGCTTGGCACTGAAAGACTGGAGCTTACCCGTTCTCTGGATGTAATATTAGGAGCAAGCCACCAGAATGATTTCACATAGCATGGTCTAAATCCCTCATAATTGACTGCAAATCTGAGCACACTATTCTTGAGCCTAATCCAGTTTACTCCTCTATCTCTCCCTTTCTCTTCTAATAAATGCAAGTATATGTGTGTGCATATAAGAATGTTTAGATGATAAATGTTGATAAACCCAACTTTCTTAGTCTCCGTTTCCGTTATGGCTGCGTGAGTGTATAGCACGCTGATTCATTTTCTACCATGCAAATGAAATTAGACTCCATTAGTCCTGCTCGGGTTAACCTGTATCTTTACAAACATCAGCACATTCGTATACTTCACACTAATATAATTCACAAAAATAGAAATCTCTGTTCAATTACATTCAGCCTTCCTTTTTGTTGTCTCCCCGTTGTCTTTCTCCTCAAGTCTTTTGTAAATATCACATAAGCGAGACTGAGAAATACTACCTATTTAACATCATCTGCCTTTCAGCAAATAATGTAAGAAAAAAATTGACGGCCACTTAATAAATATTGATGAGACAACTGTTAGATTTGTCCCACCTATTTTTCAGTCCAATATGAGATCAAAATTTTATTAGCATCTTTGGAAGTGAGTTTGTTCAATCTGATTAGAGGACCTGGAACTAATTATTGTTTAGGATATGTTATGATATGATGAATGATAATTGCCATCGGCTCTTTAGCAGCGAGAGGTCACTCATCATTTCCTGCTGGCCTTTCTTCCTCTTTTGGCCGTCTGGTTCACTGCTGGATAAGACAAGAGGGCAAAGTCTTTGTGGGGTGCAATAAAGATCTCTCCAGTTATCTAAGCTATTTATCACAGGATCTCTCTACACTTTCTGATTTAGATTTTAGTCTTTAAATGTTTATTGGGTTTCCTTGTTGATACACATTATTTACTCTACCTAGCGCTGTCGATGGTGTCTGCGGAGTGCTTTTTGTGGTATTTTTGTTTGTTTTCACTCAGGCAGTGTCCTTTCCAGCTGAGCTGATTGAATGAAGGGCGTTCTTTGAAATTAATGATTGTCTTGTTTGAGTGAAAAGCACTAAATATTCATGAAGAGAGAAACAGAGAGATCAGCGAATGAGAGGAAGAGAGATACTGAGATATTGAGTCAATGTTTGGTCAGTGCGTGAATCAAAATGACTGTCACCATATATACACCAAAGCCTTTGTGCACATTGAACAACATGTTTTTTGAACATTTAATTTTGAAATGTGAACATTAATAGGAAGTTGTGCATCATTCAGAATCAAATTTAGAATGCTTTAATATTCCGGCACATTCCTGAATTTGAAATGGATTTGAACTGCAGCAGAATACAGAATTGCATTTGGATGCTATTTGAATTTGAATGAAAGCACATGGAATTCAAATTAGTTGAAATTCATAGAAAAGCAATGATGGATGGATGGATGGATGGATGGATAGATTCTCTTTCAAATTCCAATTCAGTTTCCTGTAGGGTGTGGCCAATTAGATTCAAATTCGTATTCATGGAGTAAATTTTCTTGTCTCGCAGTCTAGAAGTTGTAGGACAGAATCTGATTGGACAGTACTAACTAAATAGTTTCTACCTGTTTCCAATCTCATGGACTGAAAACATGAGAGCCTCATTTGCTGGACAAATTGATTATTTTTGGGATTTATGTGTGTGCGTGTTTGTCGCTTGGGCCTAATGAGGCAGCAGGACACACAGAGGAGAGAGCTGCTATACCTGCACAGCATGGACAGTCAGCAGGGGTGGATGAGAGTTTAGCAGTACACACACTGTGCAGAGCAGCTGTCATCACATCCGCTCACACACACATACTTTCATACTGAGGTGTGGCTGCTAAAGTTTAGAGAAAAGAGAGGCAGATGCTGTTGGAAGCGGCGCAGTATGGAGTCCCTTGTTTTTCACACCAGACACACACACACACTCACACATGCAGCTGGCTGTGTTGGAAGAAGTACAGGTTGAATGTGACTTATTATTTATGCAATGCAATTTGTAATCCTCCTCTTTCTTTTTTTCTGTACTTACGGTGTTCTTACTAAGAAGCTTAGCACTAAATGTTCTACATAAGTAAAATTCCATATAGCGTCTTAATAGACCGTAGTCTTCTCCAAAAAAGTTGTGCTTCATCTTCGTCTTGGTCCTTTTTTGTTTTATTTGTTATTTTGATAATACTACTGTAATTTCATAGATGTATATTATCTACACTACTGGTAAAAAGTTTTAAATAATAGTTTTTTTAAGTAGTCATGCTTAATTTAATCAAAAATACAGTATAAACAGTAATATAGTGAAATATAAGCATACAAATAATAGTCATGCGCTGTTATTAAAAGATGTGGGATAAGTAATATTTTTAAAATCTAAATTATTCAGCAAAGATGTATTAATTAGTCAATGGGTGACAGTTAAGGCACAATGGTACAAAAGATTTATTTTTCTAATAAATTATGTTTTGAACTTTCTATTCACAAAGAAAAAAAAATGTAACATGCTTTCCACAAAAAAAAAAAAAAAAACTTTAGTGGTACAAACGGCTTTCAACACTGATGATAATAATAATCATTAATAACTGAACACTAATAGTAATTGCTAATAATTGACCAGCGCATCAGCATATTAGAATGATTTCTGAAGGATAATGCAACACTGGCGTTTGCATTAATGGCTGCAGAAAATTCAGCATTGCTGTCACAGAAATATATATAGTTTTAAAATATATTATAATAGAGGGTGAGCATAAGGGACTTCTTTTAAACGCATACAAATATTAAATAAAAATGTTGAATTAGACAGGGTTTTGTGTATATATGTTCTTTGAATATTTAAGATTTTTAATTTTCGATTTTTATTTTCAAGTCATATTTAAGTCATATTTTATTAAAAATAATAGCAATAAAATGTACATTAACTGTACATTTTAAAAATAACTTTTTACATTTTAGTTGATATTGTTATCTGTTATAGACATAGCTTACTATTCTTATTTTTAGTCTCTTTCTTTCTACTTTTTCTCTTTTTTTCTCTCTCTTTCTTGCCATTTAGAATGCCTGATGTGCGTGTGTGGCTGACAGTGAGCTTTCACACTCCGCTGTCAGAGTGAAGTGATAGGAGAGATGATAGACAGACAGACAGATGCCCAGCGCTCCGCTCTCTTTTGGCATACAGAACAAGCACACCGCAGAAAAACGTTCAGAAAACGTTTTGTTTGCCTTTCCCTCCATTTGACCTACACTATATTCCTAAAAATAAGTGGCCAACCTTACCAACATGTGCTTGTTTAGCTTTAACAGACCCAATCCAGCATAATAACTGCCACTTGATGTGATCAAATATGAATTAAGCTTCATCTCAAACTGTGAAGCTTTGTTGATTTGAGATGATGTTTTAAGTCGCAGCACCACACATTTATTTCCTCTCTGTTTTTCTTTCTAGTCATCCATCCCTCCTCCATCCTTTTCTCCTGAGTGACAGTCCGATGTTAATCCTCAGGGTCAGGGGGTGGCTCGCCCCTCCTTGCTGCCGTTGTCCTTGGCCCTGTTTCTTAATTCATCCAGCACTCATTACACATGCCGCTGTGTGTCTGAGACAAGTGGCCATTTGAAACATGCTGCGGTGAGCACGCCTTGGTGGCCGGCGATAATTAACATCAGCTGGGGTGACACACATCTATACCTCCTTCTGAGACATGCAGGATGATGAACCTGATACAAGAAGAGATGATTGAACAGAAGCAGGAAGAGGTTAAAGGGTGGAGCTGATGAATAAATAAGAATATAAGAAGTTGGTTGACCATGGAAAGTGAACGCATGAAATATCATCTTTACGTCCCTGAATGTGACTTCCTTGCTCCTGTCATCATCATAGAATAGGCATAAATCTGTTAGAACGTCCATAGACTACCTACATAGGTCGGAATGCTTTCTAGAATACAGTGTGAATGTGTTAGCCAGAGGTCACTGCTTGCCAGAACGCTCAACACTTAGCTCTCGCTTCCGATTTCACAGTCAGGGCAGGTCACCTCTGGCTGCCCACTAATTTTTTCCAGGCTGTGAAAGATCAGCAACCTTTTTGTCTTTCACTTGCGCTGTCTATATTCAAGGTCAGCCTGTCGACTTTGCTTTTTGAAAAGAGGCGGAATTTTTATTTTTGCTTTCATGCCATAAATGGAACACTGTGCGTCTTGTTGTTAAATATTCTCACAAATCCTCCTGTGCAGCAGGCCATGTCAGTCAGATGTTAACTATGCAGCTCAAATATGAGGATTGGATCTAGGGTTTTTTTAGTATATGTGTCACTTCTGGATGGGAAAAATTACAGATGCAGCATGTTTTGCTCTGTAAAAATATGCATAAATGCTGGCATGTGATTGGCAGGGCAGGTTGGGAGGGATTTGCTTGGCTAGGACATATGTACCGTGGACATGCATAAACATCTCCCGTACAGTATGTATTATTGCACAAGGGTTTGAATCAGGAGTATATCAGAGCAAAATAGGGTTTGTTTGCATCATATCTGCTGCACTGCTCATGTTCTGTGATTACCTGAAATAATAATTATAGCACTGACCATTTAAAAAAAATAATGAAATAAAAAAATCATTTATTCACCCTCATTTTTGAGTGAATGATTATTTAGTACTTTTTTTTTTCTCTTGAATCTCTTAATATTTTCAAAATCCCCCATATATGCTTAATTTGTTCCAAACTTCCTCTCAGTCTCTCTCTTTCTCTTCCTCCTTTTGATATCTTTTTAGTTTTGAGTTCTTTTGTCTTTATCATTAGCTTTTCTGCGGTGGGTCTTTTCACAGCAGGAATGATAACAGACGAACAGGATCTGGAGGCATCACTCAATCCCGAGTCCAGAGGGTGGAGGAGACGCTGTGATGTGTCCACGGTTGTGGTGGGCTCACGCTGAGCGGGGAGATTGAAGAGGGAGACTCCAGAGCACACTCTCCACGAGCAAAGGAGGAAAGAGGAACGAGAGATCTGTGATGTGGTGAGATGAAGGAGAAGGAGGGATGGATGATGTGGTGCAGCGGGTGGGGACGCTCTCGTAAGCTGGATGATCACAGCCACACCGGCCCCCCTTGTCTGCAGCATCACTCTAAAACATCCCTAACAGATCAATCCATTACTTACTGAAACGCTGCATAGCCAGCCTGTGATTTTTGTCTGACGGTCACGCTGGGAGAATGCATGTTGCTCTACAGTTTTCAAGGCAAGTAAATGTGAGCATAAAATGAGAGCTAATATTAAATCAACATGATGTGGAAAGGTAATCCTTATCTTAGGTTCTGTCTTAAACAAGATAGATTTTGCTCATGTCCAGTTTGTTTTGCTGGGTCACTGCACCAGAAATTCAGCAGCATACAAAACAAATGGATGTAGCAAAGAAAAAAAACACACAGTAAGAAAACCCCTGACCTCTGTTGTCCATAGCAACACCCAGATAAAGCACATTTCAGGTTTTAATAACACAAGATACCATTGGAGAATTACAAGCAATTTTTAGCTTTCTGACTTGCTAATGGATGTTTCTTCAACTTCAGGCACATTTTTCCCAGTTTTTTGTTAGATAAAAACTTTGAAAACAAAATGAATCATTTTGCATTTATTTAATTGGCAGGTGATTTTATCTAAATGGAATATTAAGTATGCATTTGACCAATTCTTGAGAATCAATCCTGTGACCTTGCTAGCTCAATACTCTACAGTTTGTGCTCAATTGCTTTTTACATGCTTTCATGATTTATATTCCTTATGCTTTTCAAATGCCTTAATGTAAGCTATAGATTTAGTTTTACCCTTATACCAGGCCCAGTCTTTAAAACCTGAAATATAAAAATTCAGTAATGCAAGTGACTAGTAGAGCAATCGTCCCACATTTGAGAGTTAATTTCCACCACACAGAACCATTTTGGCCCTAACATTTTTTATTTGTAAAGTGTATAAAGAAAAGTCTCTGTGGATAAAATATTTCAGGAGTTTATTTACCATGGCCCAATGACCCCAAAGAAATGCGCTACTAACAACAAACCAATTTATTAATTACCTATATGAATAACTGAGTCCTTTTGTGTTTACTTTGAGAGACCCAAATCGCCACCATTCCTGAAACCCAGGGAGAGAATGGCGCGATCATTTCCTATCATAAATTTTCAGCTACAGAAACATATTTGTCTGTCCTCCTCAATGACCTTCTCTCATCAAAAACATGGCAAGAGAGGGAGGGATTGAGAGAATAAGTGCATGTAAAAAGCAGTACATTTCTCTCTGTTCTCCACACTGGCCTTGGGCTGTCTCTTCTGTTTGCAGAAGGTCTTGAGCTCGATGAAAAGACCCATTGGCAAATACACCGGCATGCTCCCAGAAGTGCTTGCATGTCTCTTTTGTGTGTGTGTGTGTGTGTGTTTGTGTCTTTGTATGTTTGAGTGCATGTTTGCATCTCTGTGTTTGTGTGTGTGCACTGCGCCACACGCCGCCGCAGCCTTGTAGCCTCCGCATCTGTCTTCAGGAATGGGATCCTACACGCATTTGCAATACTTTCTCTTTTCTTCCTTTCAAACAAGTGGCAGACTGCTTTAATAAAGACATGTGAATCAGGTCTGAACTGGCTCCACAGTACTGAAATATATTGCATGTCCCAGAACGGACTCCTGCCTTGATGAAACAAACTGCTTAATCCATCCGCTGGATGGTTTCCTGGTCTGCCCAAACAGTTTAGACTGGTCTTGTTTTATGGTGGATTTCTTATTCAGAGTCTTTAAAATGTATCTCATTTATATAGCTGTTCTCCTTGTCATTTTCCATCTTTCCAAACCAGAGTTCGCCCTGTCACACTCCATCTCTCTGTCTGCACCTCTGTACTCTGGTTCAGATTTGTCTTTATATGTTGCAAAAGAGCGCACAGAATGCCTGTCATTTGAAAGGTTACCTGGCTAATAGAATTGCCCCATATACAGGGACTGGTATACTAGGAAAGATTGAGCTTGTCTCCTCGAAAGTGTGGTAAGAATATTTCTAGTCCGTCTGTTTAAACGTTTCAATTTAATGTATGATTTTCAGGCAGCAAGGTGCAGAGGGAAAAGATGTAAGACAAGCAACATTGTGAGTATTTGCCCAGCCTTTTTAAAAAGTCATGAAGGCCTGAACTGAAGTATCCATTATTGAAGCACTGGTCCAAATTGCTTCTCTATGCGTAGATTTCCTCCTTTAAAAAAACAAAAAACTAATACCTCTGGTACACCGCAGTCTAGTGGGAAATGAACTGTGTCATATGTCTCCCATAGGCTGTCAATACGGAGCATAGTGATTATAGCTCCTGAGATGCCTGTGATAAGTGTTTTTCATTTATGTGGTAGGGATATTGATTGTGGAAAATTAGGGTCATGTTGTTGGTGAAATTGATTATGAGAAAATAAGAGAGAGAGACATGCAGAATATATTGTAAAATAGAGTATGGTCATTATTAAGCAGCAGCTGGTTGGTAACCAATCATAAATTCAGTAGTAATCATTTTAGTTCACTTAATTTCTGATAACTCCATCTGCTTTCAGAGAGCCACAGGGAGATGGTTTGATTGGCAATAAAATAAATTACAGTCTTAAGTCGAGAGAAATGTGATTATAAATACAGTTCACTTAAAACCGACAAGCATAGATAAAAATGGTTCGTTTCGGTATACTCAATATATTTCTTTGATATTTCAGGCTGCTTTGAAAATCAGGTTGTTCGCATAGCAACATGCTGACAGCAAACTCTAATGCTGTGTAAGGAGTACAGATTTGCTACACTGTCTCCTGACTTACACCCTGCCATTATTTCCTGTCCCTAAAAGGCCAAGAAATACAATAAAACGCAAGAGATTCTTGGAGAAATTTCTATTTGGAAAAGTCCAGAGAGCTTAAAATATTGTGTCCTATATACAGTACACTTTACAACACTGTTATATAACCTACTGTTCTATTTCCTCACTGCAAATGATAAAGTGTTCTATGTAACGCTCTGTGAAAAAAAAGTAGTCAAATTCTTTTGGCTTTTTAACAGGCACACAATGTCGCACCATTTAGATACATTCGCCCACTTCCGTTGCGTCAGTACAAACACACTTTTACACCTGCTGAGTGAACACACACAGGAGTGGGACTCACACATGCACTCTCATGCTTTCACATGAGAGTGTGATAGGCGTCACCATCCGTTTTTCGCACCCGTGTCCTCACACCCCTGTTCAAGGTGTGTTGCAAGTCTTCAGGTGCACATCTTTTTTGGGGAGGGGACTGTTGATGTTATATTAATAGAATTTTATGAAACATTTACCTATGTTACTTCTAGTTGAATTTACTTGAAATCTTTTAGCAAAAAAAAAAAAAAACACAGTGAAGAATAATAGATTATCATCAGTTGTATCAGATTTCCATGATTTTTTTTAAAGCTGTGTTCATTTGACACTTTAAACCAAATCTTTTGATTCAATGAAATGTTTACATTATCATATATCAATTATGATTACTTTTGCAAGAGCAATATGAGTGTGATTTGAGAGAGAGATTTGTGAAGATTAGAGAGAAAGTGAGGGGTAAACTGTAGGCTGTGTTTTGCAGCTTTAAAATAAAGTGTGAGCGCATTCACCATCCTTCCCTCCAAATCGCACACTGACGCTTCCAGGAACACGGAATCATGTAACACAAAAGACTTTAATTTTTCTATTTTAATTCATCGCTCTTCGTGTTTACCTCCACTTCCCGTGGTTCAAGGTGAGATCGAGTTGCTATGGTAGCATTGCTGAGATCACTCCACCTCTTTCAGTATTTCAATAATGTTTTCTTGTACATTTTTACCCGTTTCAAGGGCATTTCTTCAAGAGATGTATGAGGAAGTGAAAACATTTTGCCGCTTCTGCTTAGAGAGTGTTTGAACAGAAATGCTTGTTTTGTCTTGGGGAGAAAGAGAGGAGGAGGTGAGGGGATTTTTTGGGGGGGGCAAGTACTGTTCTCTGTCTAGAGTTCATATTTGTTGTTGTGTATGAGTGGATATATAAGTGAGTAGATGAAAAGGTGTCTGTATATATATATATTGTCATATAGTATGATGCATCCTTTCAAACTAAATCACATCTTTAGCCTTTGCACTTTCCATTTCTTGACTCAAATACATAAGGATGTCAGTATCAGTGGAATGTATTGGTATGTGGACTTGGCATTTAGCTTTTCTTGCTGATAAAGACACTTTTATGTCTTTTAAAAGAAATAGTTAACCCAAAAACGACCTCGTCCTCATGTCATTACAAACCTTTATGTATTTTGAGATCTTCAGGTCTTTTTGGACAGTTCATCATGGATGTATAGCCCATATGTTTTGTTTTATTTCATGTTTTCTAAATCTAAAGGATTGCTGTGTGTGAGGAACAGATTAAAATGTAAGTCTGTATTGCCTGTAAACCTGCCCCTCCAGTGAGCTGGAAACTTGGGAAAAGCTGCAATTACATCTCTGAGTCAGCGAACTACAATTCCTGAATCAGTCTTTCCAACAAATTTGTTAAAAGAAAACGTTTACGATATGTTTCAAAAGAACTATTCTTACACTAATACAATTCATAAATTCATCAGCTTGATTTAGTAATTTGAATACAGTGGCTGTCGAATTGTCAGCTCATCGGAGGAGAAAGTTATCATTGAGTAGTGTCTTAAAGCAATAGTTCACAGAAAAATGCTAATTTTGAGATTGTAAATGATGGCAGAATTTTAAGTTTTGGCTAAACTATTCCTTTAAATTTCATTTCCTCACAAAAACCTGAAGAGTAATGGGTAAACTGTGGCCTGGATTTTACAGGTTTAAAATAAAGTGAGCGTGTTCACACACTAAAGCATCATGCAAACTTGTCATATGGCTTCAGAAGATTGGGAATATTCCTCTTTTATAACATTTATACCTAAAAAAAAATTTCTGTCATTTTTTTTTTTAATTTTATGGAGAGCTTCATGACAATTTTTTAGTAATTGACGAATAAACAGTAAACAGGTTTGGAACAAAACACGATGGCGAGCAGGTTCAAACTTCAGATTAACTATTCCTTTAATTATCCATCAGTAGCTGCAGTGTCTTTGGCTCTGAACTTGCTTGAGGTAGAATATGCAGTAAATGAGCTTGGCAACAGCAGATTTTTGGCAAATTAAAGCATATATTCTACTCTGAATCAGTTCTGACTGACTGTCTGGGCATGAACTAAACTGATGGACTGGGTTTTTGCTGGCATTGAATGGACTGTTGGTCAGTGTGGGCTGTTCTGAGGTCAGTTGTGTGGGCAGTAGTGTGTAGACTCCCACCAGGCCAGAGATTAATGCTGCTCGTTTTCTCTCCAGAGGAGATTAATGAGGAAACTTCAAACTGTTTGAATCAGAGAGCCAGCACTCCGCTGAGATGTATACACACTAGACACACATCTGCTATTTGACATTTGCCCTTTCTTCTTCCTGCTCTCAAAAAGTTTCTTTCTGACATAATGCAGTTGTATGTTGAAGCTTGAATGTATTTGTATGTATGTGTTGCTTTTTATAATGAATTCAGTGCCTCGTGTTGGTCTAACTTTCCATGTTCTGTTTGCTATTAATTTGGTTGTAATGGAACTGTGCTGCCAATGCACAGTGTGTATTTATAGGCAATTTCAATAGTTCACTGTCTGATATTTTTCAATTATGATTTGATGTGTATTTCCCTGTTATATGCTCTCTCTCAAGGTATCTAGAAGTAATGGAGTGCGTGCTGAACTGATTTAATCTAACATGGTCCTATTATGTGACCGAAGTCATAAGGTCCTGGAATTGTTTTCATTGGTTGGGAGGCATATCTGACTCTGAGAGTGTGGTATGTGTGAATCACAGCTTTCTAAGCATTTTAATGGACTAATGACTCAGTGCATCAGGTGTGTGTATGTCCAGGCAGCCTGACCTGAGCGATGCTGAGCAGCTGAGACTCACCTCTTGCCTCCTGCTGATTCAGCCCATTCCTGGAGGTAATGCCTGCCTAGCCATGACCTTAAGCAACGTTTCAGAGTAACACCTTGGGTCTGTGCATGGACAGCTAAACTTTAGGATATTTGGCAGCATTGTTGTCATTTGGCTGCTAGGTCTGTGTAATGAGTCATGTTACGTTATGAGCTTCAGGCTCATCTTCAGTGTTTGCTCTCTCCCCAGCTAATTATCTCTCATTCGACCTCCAGATCACCTAGATCATGGGAGTGTATGAGGAAATGTAGTGAAAATTTTAAGAAGCCAGGACAGAGTTCAGAGACACTAAATCAATCATTTGGACTGGGGTTGTGAACCATTCAGAAGTGAAGAATACCTTTTGAATTCCAATTGAACTGTTAAATGTGAATTGAATTAGAACTGAGGTGGCAAACAAAATGCCAAATTGTATTTTAAGGAAGAACATAATGCACTTCATTGTCATTGTGTAATTTTATTGTGAATGCATTTCTAGACACATTCAAGTAAATTGTATTAATAATAATAATAATAAGAAAGATCTATATATATAAAAAAATTATAATCCAAATATATATTTATTTAATTCAACTTGCATATTTTATATTTCTAATATAATTTATATTTTTAATATCATTTGCTGTGGTGTTTTTAACAGATGTATTGTAATTCTGTTTCAAACTTTATATTTTTATTTTGTTTTATTTTTAAATTTAATTTAGATTTTATTTTATGTGGTAAAACGCTTAAGTTAATTTTCTGTTTTCCATTTTCTTGATATGTTCGGATAATGAAATTCCTCTGCTGTGTGACTATTGAAAATAATCTCTTTTCTTTGCAATTGCAATTTGGTAAATTCCTCTTCCTGTCATTCCACTTCAAATTCTAATTCTTTTGTTTGAATGTCAGAACTAGCTTCGCTTTGGGACATTGCCATTTCAAATCAAATTCCAACTCATGAACTGAACAACAGGCATTACATTTCTGAAATTGTGCCCAAACCTGAATTTGGACAGAAAAGGACAGGCCATTTTTTTAGAACATTTACACATTGTTCTCTATTATGATTGCGTTTGCCATAGGTACAGCAAACTTCTGTGGAGAGATGGACAGCTAGAGCATGAGTGGAGTGTGGAGCATGAGAGGACTCTGAATTCCCCAAACTGACGATGTAATAATCCAGCTAACAGGTAGAAGCTGGAGTCTGAGACAGTGTCACACTTCCACACAGACACACACTCACACAACATTTCATGTTATTAAAGGTGTCACCACGCTCCCTCAGAATTAGGTTGTCAATCATAGTGGCCGTCATCCACGGAGAGAAGAAGATAGAGATGAGTCCATCCTCTAGCCTCTATCCACTCTGCCTTTGTCTTCCCACCGTTCAACGTCAGTCTCAATCTATCTGCCGCCTTTACATTTCTTTCTTTAAATAGAAAAGAGACAGCGCACATCCCCACCCCTGCCTCCTTTCCTCTCATCTTCTGCCGCCGCCTCATCTCTTTTCACCTCCTTTTCTTCCCTTCATCCCTTTCTAACCTGCCAAAATATCACAATGCATTTTTATCCTTTTTTGTTTTACTTGCTGTGTCATTGATCAATGCAGCCAAAATGCCAGGCCTCCATCACTGCAACAGAGTGTGATAGTGGAGCTTTGCTGCGGCCCACTGGAGCTGATCTGTTTTATCTCAGCCTCTTGGGCGAAATGTCACTCCAGGAGAGAGAGGCTAAACCAACATATGTCAGCCGCCCTGTCATCCCTGGTTGGGCCACGGACGAAGGGGGGAGGAGGGCTTGCTTTTGACGAGCTGCTTGGTCACGGCTGAACGGTATCTGATAGAGCCACGGGGCAGAATCGGGGTGAACAGAGGTGGTAGTTAGAGAGTACGAGGGTGGATAGGGGCTTGTGTGGAGTCACCGTGTTTGGTGGTCTGTCCACACAGCGGGAAAGCTCTCTGACATTATGATGGTGATTAAGCATGACTTGTTGGGGCAAAAAGGAGCGAAAGATCACTGTCTGTGTTTGTGTAACCTTGACCAGATCAGTTCATTTAACATGTGTCATTTAATAGTGTCATTAATATTAATAGACTATATTGAACAATTATATCATTATTTTCCCTGATTTAGTTTCAAAGACTTCCAGATGTTGTACTATATTGCTTATTAGAAAACAATTTTTGTTTATGATATTTGTCGAAATTGGGTATTGGAGCTGATTTTGGATATATAATTGTGCAGTTTTATTTTCCTTTTTTTTACATTTAGATAGCTTTTCTCAAAAATAGCAATTTTACATGTACATTATAAGGATGAGATGCTTAAATACACTAGCATTTTAATAATTGGTTTTAATATTTTAATACCCATCCATCCATCCATCCAAATTCTTCCGCTTATCCAGGGCCAGGTCACAGGGGCAGCAGGCTAAGCAGGGACACCCAGACTTCCCTCTCCCCAGACACTTCCTCCAGCTCTTCCGGGGGAACACCGAAAGACTTCCCTCCAGCGTGTCCTAGGTCTTCCCCGGGGCCTCCTCCTGGTGGGACATTTACATTAATAACACCTCCCCACCTCCCCAAGCCACCTCTGCTGGCCTCTCTCACTGTGGAGGAGCAGCGGGTCTACTCCGAGCTCCTCCCGAGTGACTGAACTACTCACCCTATCGCCAAGGGAGCTCTCAGCCACCCTACGGAGGAAATTCATTTTGTCCACCTGTATCCGAGATCTCATTCTTTCGGTCATGACCCAAAGCTCATGACCATAGGTGAGAGTAGGAACGTAAATCGACCGGTAAATCGAGAGCTTCGCCTTGCAGCTCAACTCCTCCTTCACCACAACAGACCTGTACATCGACCGCATTACTGCAAAAGCTGCACCGATCCTACTCTCGTTCCATCCTTCCCTCACTCATGAACAAAACCCCAAGATGCTTAAACTCCTCCACCTGAGGCAGGAACTCCCCACCAAACGGAAGGGGACAGGCCACCCTTTTGCAGCTGAGAACCATGGCCTCAGATTTGGAGGTGCTGATTCCCATCCCAGCCACTTCAACTTGCAAACAGCCCCAGTGCCTGCTGTAGGTCCTGGTTCAAAGGAGCCAACAGGACAACATCATCCGCAAAAAGCAGAGATGAGATCCTGTGGTCCCAATCTGGACCCCCTCCCACTCCCGACTGCGCCTAGAAATCATCTCCATAAAAGTAATGAACAGGACCCCAAAAGGTCCCCAGTTTGGAGCGTTTTCCAGCACCCCTCCCAGAGACCCCAAGAAGGCCGGATACTCTGGACTGCCATTCGGCCTGTAGGCACAAACAACAGTGAGAGACCTAACCCCAACCCAAAGGCGCAGGGAAACGACCCTCTCATTCACTGGGGTAAATTCCAACACATGATGTCTAAGCTGGCGGCCCACGGGAGGACGGCCCCACATCGCTCCTTTGGGCTGGGCCTGGCCAGGCCCGGTGGGGTAAAACCTGGCCACCAGGCACTCGCATACGAGCCCGAGCCCCAACCCCAGGCCTGGCTCCAGGGAGGAGCCCCAGCTTCGCCGTACCGGGTGACATCATGGTTTTATTTATGATGCTTTTCATAAGGGTTTTTTTTGAACGGCTCTTTGTCTGGCCTGTCACCTAGGACATGTTTGCCACAGACCCTACCAGGGACATATAGCCCCCGACAACATAGCTTCTAGGATCATTCACGCACTCAAACCCTTCCACCACAGTAAGGTGGCGATCCCAGGAGAGGAATATTTTAATACTATCCAGCTATTGAAAAATGTCTATTGAAATCATTATTTAAGATATTTTCCTATATTTTCTATATTATTTAGCATTTTCCTGTTTTTTACTTTATATAACCTTTGTTGTCATCTAACACTCTCACTTACAGTTAATCATAACACTTAATGTAATATTAACACATCTCAAAATTAATATCCATGAATATCCAAATGAATATCCATTTTACATACTGTACATTGTAATTTTGTGATGCTTAAATCCACTTTAAATAGCTATTGTAGTATTTTAATATTTTCCAGTTATTGGTTATTAATAAATATGAATGACATGATGATTTTATTTATTTAATATAATATCTATTTTAAATTATATTTGCTATAATCTAATGCTTATTTACAGTTAATAACTGCACTGTACAAAAGTGATTTTAATGGTATAAAACTGTGAAAATGCCGCATTAAAACTAGTTAAATGGTTAATGGTTAATAAAACTGTGGAGTGACATTCCCAGATTTCCCTGCATTGCGTTCCAAATTTTGTTTGAATTTGATGCTTTTTCTTTGAAATAGCTGTTTCTTCTTAGTTTTTCTTATCAGTTATGTTTATTAGGGTTGTATGTTACATGTAATGTTGTTAAATTAATGTTATTGCATATTTCAGTTTAATCAGTTATCATAATCAGTTATTAGTTATTGATAAATATTTATGATATGACAACATTAGTGAATGAATGAAAATGTTTTGGTTGATGCGCATGTCATCCCAGTGCCCCTGTTTGAAAGTGCATGAATGCAAATGAGGTAACAAGTCATGACTATCTTAAATTTAGCTTCTTTTACCTTCTTTCTTCAACATTTCAACATTTTTTTCAGCATTCCTCCTCCATCCCAGCTTTCACTTTTCTCACTGTGGAATTATAAGCTTAAGTCAAGACTCACGGTTAAGCCTCTCTATTACAGACAGCAGGTCCAACCTGTCTACCAATTTCCACATCACTCTTAAATGTTAGGACATGGGAACTTATTATGGAGTATATATAATATCAGATATAATCATTTCACATGTGTGTGTCTTTTTATGCAATACTTTGGGTATTTTTGACAGAGTATGTGATATTAGCGTTACTCTGGCTTTACTCAGATATCATGTGAAATGTGTTGAGATGAGATGCACATGCTTTGGCATCGTTTCTCACAACTCAGCCAAACCCCAGAAGCTGCCTGTTCTCTTACAATACAGCGCAAAGCAAATAATTCAGAGCCAGATTAGAATTGAATTTCAATTTGCTGGGAAAACTCTCCAGTCTCCTTTATGTCAATACAGGGCAGGTTTCTGTTCTCTGTGAAACAGACATTCTGCCAGCCTCCCTTGTATGGGCTGTAGAGCACAACAATACAGCAGACCCCCTCCTCCTCATCTCTTCGTTTTATTGGTGCGTGCAGATGTTTCTCTGTTAATGGAGTCATTCATGTTCTTCATTCTAGGTATCATGGGCCGCTCTGTGCTATTAAGGGTTCTCAGCTGCATCTGATCCTTTCTACTCCTCTGTTATCTGTAAATGAGAATAAGAAAATATCTCACAAAAATTCACTATTAAGATATCTGAGATATCACACTTGATAAGTAGGCATTTGATTTAGTTTTATGTTAGCTAATTGTGAAAGGTGAATATACTGACCTGTTACCTGTAACTAGATAGTTACCTGTTAGATATGCCATAGCATATCAAAATAATTTTGATATAAGAATATATCAGTGATTACCATTTCTGTGTTATGTACCCCCTAAATTAAATAAAATTAAATGATTATAGGTATTATAGAAGTTTTATGTATTTAACAAGCTAGCAACTTGTTTCACTGTCCCTTGGGGTATATGATTTTACATTATATCTGTAAAATGTTTTTAAAAATTCAACAATGATATGGATATTTCTCTTTTCCCTTTTCTGTCACTTCCCCCACCTCTCTCTTTCTTTTACTCTCTTTCTCTCTCCCCTCCCTCCTCTTTGTCTCTGTCTAACTAGAAAAGGTGTTCTGATGGATTAGGGGTATTTTCCTCTTTATTTTGCAGTATGTTGTGACCCTGGTTGTGTGACAGGCCTCCTATATCTCCAGTCCTAGGGGGATTTTTTTCTCCGCACGGCCCACTGCTCCCAGATGAAGATGTATCACAGGTGACCCATTAACTGATGGGCACATTCTACAAATGCAAGTGTAACTCCTTAATGCTTTACCACTGTCACCACTGAATGAGGTGCTTGTGTGTGTGTGTGTGTGTGTGTGTGTGTGTGTGTGCGTGCGTTCACAGTTCCTTTCCTTCTGTGAGTCTGAATCTGAGTGGGAATCTTCAGCAGGAGTAGATACAAATAACCTCAAAAGTGAAGCAATCAAGTTGTTTTGGTATTTAATATGACTGAATCTATGATGTTATATTAGATTGCACTGATGAAAGTACACTTTAAAGGCATAGTTAATTCTTTGCATGTCTTTCCAAACCTACATGACACAACATTTTTTGAAAATAATTGTAATTGGAAACAAATTATTACATTTTCAAATTTTCTAATAATTGAATTTTGCTAACCAGGTTTTTGACAAAAATAATTATTAATCTAGCTATATTAAATGGATTTTAGTGTGTTTCATGCAAAGTTATCATATGGCTTGCTTGGCTTCAATAGACTAGAAATATAAATAATATAGAGCAATGATATGGACTACTTTTATGACACTTTTATGGAGCCCATTCATTTCTAATTGACTGCAGACTAGCCTTTTTCTGTTAAGAATTTTTCCTGCTATGTCCTGCAGAAGGTAATATGGCTTTGGGAAAACATGAGGCTGAATAAATGAAGAAGTCTAGTCGGGAGGGAGGTGAACTATCCCTTTTAAGATCAGATCCAGTATAGGTAGTTAACAACTGCACGTTTTCACTTCTTATAGTGTTTCTGTTTTGTGTGTCAGGGTGTGTGTGAAGGAGAGTTTTCCAGTGTGAGCACATTTCTTCTCACTAACTAAAGTGGCATGTTTTGTCATTTAGTTTGGACAGAGCCTACCTGATAAGCGTTTGCTGAGAGAGCGAGGACTGGGACACAGAGACAGCCTCATGTTGTTGGCCTAATTAGGCTGCTGGTGGTGTTGGAGGGGAGAGGCCACTGAATCAGGCAAACCCTGTCTACACACAGCCCCAGTGGAGTCGTGGATAAGCCAGCCCGTGCCACGCTCTACACTGACATTTAGGAGAGATATGGAGTCTAATTTGTGCCTTGTGTTGCTCCTCAAGTGTGCTCTGTACTAACCTAGTCTACACATCTCACACACAGACTGGCACGGTGAAAGAATACCAAGGTGATTTGGGGGCAGAGGACGTGTGTGTGTTTGTGTGAGGCCCACTTTTTTCATACTAACATCTGTTTAGGGCAATCAGTTTAAAGTGAGACTACACTAGATGCATATGACCACACTACATCAGGGGCGGAGCCAGACATTAAAAACATTCGGGGATTAGCCCAGATGTAATTGGACTAGATTATTAGGGGGTTTGGGGGCATACTCCCCTGAGAACAAATTGGATAATAATGTAGGTTTAAAACCAAATCAGCAGGCAGTAGTAGCATAAACTATTTTCCAAGATAACAGATTCTTAAACATGAAAATTAGATTAAATGTTGCAATGAATGATCCACGCTACAAACTGGAATTAGAGAAGTTATAGTTTGTTTATTAATTTAATATATCAAAACAATATTTATACACTTGTAACTGCAGTTAAATTAATTAATTAATTAATTAATTTTGGATTAAACAGAAGAAATACATCAAAATGCCACTTCAGATACAGCCTTTGTGTTGATTTAATTTGATTGGTAACAGCCCAAATGTCTTATTATTCTATTTCACTGATTAAACATATTGGAAAAGATAAACTTCTGAAAAAGGTTAATTAACTTGAGTTTATTAAAACGTTAAATACTAATATGTGAGATGATTTAAAACACAAAAATCGGAAAAATCGAAATGTGAAATTAAAACCGCCAATAGATGGCAGCAAATAATTCGTAATAAGTGAGTCATTGCGATTGAACAGTCATTCAAACGGTTGATTCATTCAAAAACAAAAATCCATCGTGTTGCTCAGAGGCGCAAAACAATGGCTGTTTGGAAAGTTACTTTTAAAAGTAATGCATTACAATATTGTGTTACTCCCGATAAAAAGTAACTAATTACGTTACTTAGTTGCATTTTATGTAAAGTAATGCATTGTTACTTTTGCGTTACTTTTAAATATGAAAAAATGTGAGTGTTTGTTTTTAATATAAGAAGTTCTATTTATAGCAAATGTAAAAGCACACTAAAAAGTGTCACGAATAAACCTCAGGCTGAAGAAAAAGTAAATTCACATCTGTAAAGCAGAATACAGGAGAAAGTTCAATAATCGTCAGCAATTTAAAAAAAATCATCAAAGGTCAGCAAAGACATTGCTTAATAAAATGAGATTAGATACATTTGTGTAATTTAATTATTGCAGGTTTACATCATATTCTGAGTTTATTTTAATTCATTTTGATGAATACTAAATCTGTTTTTTGAGAGTGAGATGAATTAATGCACACTGACATTTAGTCTAGAACTACACTGTATTCACACACAGTGCACAATGCCTCTGTATTTCTGATTTCTCCTAACATGTCAGGAGACTTGTCAGTCAATAAATAGGAAAACAAAGTAACTGGCACTACTTTTTTTGAAAAACTAACTCAGTTATATTACTCTAAAATGAAAAAGTAATGCATTACTTGGAAAAAGTAATGTTATTATGTAACTTGTGTTACTTGTAATGCGTTACCCCCAATACTGTTAATAACAATTTTACTGGAAAACTATTTTATTGGAAAAATACTGAGGTCCTCAATGGTGACACAGCCCATATGAATTAGCACAGTAGTAGCAACCCAAAGTTCTCCTCAGCAAACTTACTAACTCAGAATTTAGTGCTTGTCATAATGTAAAAATGCTTGTGAATGAGATGAGACGTGCTGAGTGATTGACAGGAGGTGTGGCTATGGCAGTGTGTGTGACGTGAGCTCAGAGATGAGAGTGAGAGCGCAGCTGATATCATTTTATAGAATTGGAATTGAAACATTTTGATCATTTCTGTATAATGTGTTGAAAAACTAACATGCGGTGCTGGATCCCCAGAAGCCACCCTCTCTACCCCTGCACTGCATTTGTCCTGATCCAACCAAAGTAGTCCAATTAGCAAACAAAGCATTTTAATATGTCCATTCTTTTTAGTGAATCAGTCACAACATGCCCAAAAAGCTTAACAGTTTAATTCTCCATCTTGCAGGTCGGTTCTGAGTGCTAGATTGTACTGAAAACCGCATGCAAAACTGGCACAGCTGTTTTAGTGAATTCACCCCTGAGGGTCTGTGATCTCACAAATTACCCTACTATGTAAGCTTTGGGCTTCTTTGTATTTCTGTATCATCTCCCTACACACGCGTACCTATTGGCACACGTACCTCAAGCTGAAACCTCTGTCTCCATCATTCGCAACTCTTTGTACTGTACACATGCTTTTGTCTGTTCTCATTAAAAGTGATGCCTTCACATCACGCTCTACTGTCATATTAGTAAAATATTAATGATGCGGATCTGTCTGTTGTTCCTTGGCTGTTCCTGCGTGTTTGCGGCTCCTCTGTTGTCAGATGCAGGAAGCGCTGTTGTTATTGCGCAGTAAGCGTTAGTTTGGCATCCAACCTGAAGAAAAGCGTGAAGTAATGGGGTCGAATCAGAAAAAGAGAAGCAGCCCGGCCCCTTAGAAGGAGAGTGTGTGGGTTTTTGTTAGGTTTGGGTGGACTTGATAGAAGAATTGCTGGCAGACATTTAAAGAGAGAGGTGTGTTTGAAAAGTGTGGGAAGCTTTTTTGAGGGACAAAAAGTGGGAAACAGAGAAAATCTTCGGGAAGGAAAGGAAGTTGTTATTAAAGTGTGAAATGTGACTTGAAGGAAGAGGCGGACGTTTTGTTGTGTTGTATGCTTTTGTGGGAGATATTGACCCAACATAGAATGTGATCTCTTAATTATTTTTGCTCACTGCATTTGTTTCATGCCTTATAACAAATGGTGGGGGTATAAAATATTTAATCCGCCCTTGAACGCCAAGTTGTTTACAATTCTTTGTAAATAGCACAATCACTGAGGTGGTTTTGATACACAAAATAGTCTTTTATAAAATATAGAAATCTGTTATTTAAACCCATAAATATGCAGATCCTATTGTAAATAATAGTGAAAATCACTGTTGTTCCACTATTAGCTCTTAGCAACTTATATATAGTACTATATATGACTATATAGTAAATTTAGCTTGTCTACTGTTGCCTATATGAGCAATCCCTCCAAACTTTAACATCACCTACTTGACTTGTCAAGAGTTTTCAGAAACCTTGTACGTCGCAATGCATACAAAAAATCTATACAGCTACAGTTATGTGTTATAACTCTGCTACACTATATCACTACTTACTGTTTGTTCAGATTTTGCCTCATCAAACTTTCCGCTCATTTTTGAGTATCAAAAAAAGAGAAATGTCAATGAAAGAAAATTATATAAAAGATTTTCTTTATACGTCCTTGGAGTGCCTACAGTTCTGTGTAGTCAGGCCTTTTCACACCCAGACCAGTAGAATAGCACATACCCACATACAACCCACTCGCGCACACAACATGAAAAGAGCTCTGACCTTGTCCACCGTGCCCTCAATGCACGTCTGTATTTCAGAGAGAAATTTCAGTTTGAACTTCATCTGCATAAGATGTGCATGGTAATGTACGCTGAGGTAAAATATCCAGATTTATCATCAGCATGTCTGTCTCTCTCTCTCTTTTTTTTCTTTTTATTAAGGGAGACATGAATATTTTTCCATGTGTCATTCAACGATACAGACACAGGTGTGTGCGTCATTGCGTTTGTGTGATCTAAGTTATTGCATTATTGCACAGTGTTGCCAACACACCCAGGGAATAGAATGATCAAAGAAAACAAGGCCTTTCTTTATGGCTCACTCTGTCTTTATTGTGGTTATTGTTTGTGCTCCAGTGGGGCTGAAACACTTCAGCCTTGTCAATTAAAACTCCCTGTCACCCCAACACAGATAAAATACTGCCACCTCTGAAGGCCATGCATTGCATTCACTTATACAGGCATTTGTAAAGTGAATTTGATATATGTCAGAGTTTGAGTCTGCTGTAGCAGGTACGAAAAGGTCTGGTTTAATTTGAAATTCCTATTAATATTGGATGATCATACAGTTTATTATTTGCATATGCATTTACATTTACATTCTTTCTTACCAAAGTAACTTACGGATACATTCCCCAGAAGAATTTGTATTGCTTGTGTAATGGGTTGCTCTGTTGAAGCTCAGGAGAACTGTTGGCATCTTCAGTTGTTTCATAAAAGTTTCAGATGTTTCAACTTAAAATTGAGATACAGCTGAGAGTTGTTGACATGCGGCATCCCTGAATGAATGTGGATTGCATTTGATTAAATCATTTTTATGTTTGTGGTATATATTTAATTGAATGTCTAGAATAAATAATTTGTGTTAATTATTTATAATAACCTGTGTAATAACCTATAACCCGTCCATAGAACAATACATTGTGGATTTTCAACTAGTTATGCTATATATTTTATACATATTTCATGGTGTTTAGAGTCTGTTAAAGCTGTGAATTTTATTTATCGGTATGATATTGTTAATAGTCCTACAAGGTCATTTTGCAAACACAATAGCAGCAGTATTTTATACTGTACACTTGGTGTGGAGAGACATGCATTTTCTTTTATTTGAGTGATGACGAAAGTGCATTCCTCAACAGAGCATCTTAAAGAGAGATAAAGGATATAAAGAAAGTGAGACACACATAGACGCACACACACCCTTCAAGGTCTCTTCTTTAAATTAAAGCCATTTATTTAAGACCTTGATAGCCACTGGAAAAGAACTTTTTGAGAAGAACGACGAGGTTTGCTGTGTTGGGCCACAGGGTGAGGGGGGATGGGTCTTCTGGTGTCAATATATCACCCTCATTGTTGAGTTGACGTCAGTATATAACCCTTTTTTCACTGGAAAAACAGAATTATGGGTATAAAGGGATGGAAAAGATGGAATATGAATAAACATCAACTACAGGTTTCTCATGCATATTTAACACAATAAATAGAAAACATCGGACATTCCAAATGAATATTTTTAAAATGATTAAAATGATCATTTACTCACTCTCGTGTCTTTTGAAAAATGTACAGCATTCTTTTTTTGTTTAACTAGATATGTTGTCTATACAATTTAAGTTTAAGAGTCCAGTTTTCTTTTAGATCCACAGAAAAAAAGTTGTATAGGTTTGAAATTACATGAGGGTGAGTAAGTGATAACTTAAATTTTGGGGTGAAATGTACCCAAATGTTGGTGCAATGATCCAGTCTATGAGAGTTTTCGAGTTTTGATCTGGCTCGGTCCTGGCCTGAAGAATGCATCATGTCAAACGCTAGACAGACTCTTCCCAGCTCCGGCAAGCTCCATCCCTCTCCCGGCCCCCCCACTCACATAAACAGGTGTGCTGGACTGCGGCACTGGATCTATCACGTACACGGTGACAGACCTCTCCCCAGTGCCCTCCCCTTCCCACCATCTCAAGATAGCTAACTTCATAATGTAGTTTTAATAAACAGACAGTCTGTTGTTCACGAATGACGCCATTAACTATTAGGAAAATGAGCATGTGATTGACATATGCAGTTATTTTGGTGCATCCGTTCACCACATTAAGAGAGATGCAGTGAATAGTGGCAGATGCCATATGCATACTTTTAGTTTATAAGCATCAGTCCTCAGAGCATAAATGTGTAATTTGTTGGAAACCGCATAATGGTTTATAAATCATGACAATTTTCATTTTTGTTGTGAACTCTTCCTTTATTCGAGTTTATAAGAAATACACCCATTTTTTCAATGAGCATCCCTATATTAAATGCTCTGGCTGTCAGACACACACTGGTGTAGAATGCAAATGATTCCTAGCCATATCACCCATTCTGACCTCTACTGCATCTCTAGATGAAGATCACATAGTGTCTGAGCCGCTATAGCCTCAGGCTAATTAACAAAATGGATGCAGGAGAGTGACTAAGATTCATTCAGCTTCTAAACATCTGAGGGATCTGTGCTTCCTGAGCCACTCAACACCTTGACCCTCTTCTCAACAGAATGCCCTCTAGTTTATAATTCTGATTCTTAAACGACCTTGTGTGTGTGTGTGTGTGTTTAATGCATCTATATTCCGGCTTACTTCTCTGTGTCTGAATTTATACCCCAGGTTTCTCTTGGCCCTTCAAACTGTTGTGTCCCATAAATCAGAAAACACAGGTGTTGATCCGTACAGAGCTCAACATCATGTTCCTCCTCCACTAAACAGCTGTGTGTGCACAGGTGGACTACACATCAAAGATGGGAGCTCTGAGTCCATCCCCTCTACTTACTCTGATAGTGGATTTCCAAAAGCCTTTCCTTCATGTAGTGATCAGAGAGAAGGGAACTTAGGCGGGCACAGCCTACCCCTTTGCCTTGCCCTGTGTGGGTGTTGGTGAACCGGGGGCCTGGATCGATTTCTTATTTTTCCACCTAAAAATGTACTCTGTGTCATCTCTTTACAATGTTCAGATTTTACAACAACAACTCACTTGGGAGTCGAAATGCTAAATATAATAGTATCGCTACCGTTATAATCAACTAATTCTTAAATGCCCAAAGCAGAAACATAGCAACAAGGCACACTATTTTCTCTCTTCATGTAGAATTTCTGTTGTGAATTATATAATTATGTCTCTATTCAAAGTTGTTTCAAAAACACTTTTATTCAGCAAGGACTATCCAAAAATAATAATAATAAAAAAACTATATGTATATGGTACCACAGCACAATTAATGCAAATCCTTAAATATTACACATTTAATTGGAGCAGCTATGCCATAATGTTGTTAGTAAGTGTTGAATCACGGTATTGTCGAGAGCACTTACAGAAAGAGCTGTAAAGAGTGAAGAGTGGAAGGTGTGGAGTGGGGGGTATTTAACTCAAGTGTTCGGCTGCAGCACCATAGGTTGTGCTCTGTTTTCTTGGGTTTGTTTTATAGATGCTTTCTTTTATGCACACACACGCACGCATACATATAAGATTAGTTGAGATGGGCTCTCATACGGGACAGGGGGACCCCTGCAGATGGAGGTGGGCGTTACATCCGCCCAGTGAGTCATCAGTGCTAAATTTACCAGAATCACTCGCTCACACATGCTCACATGCAAACACACACTTAGAATTGTTTTTATCATCATTGTCTTTATCATTATCACCATCACAGGCTTCTACACGTATCTACACTACATCGACTTTCCCACATGGTCAAACACATATGAGAGGTCAAAACCTTTCTGATCTATCTTACAAGATCCAGCAAGTCAGTTAGATTTGAGTTTGATTTCCTTCATAATCTGTTTGTTTATCTCGGTGATTGCTTCATGGGTGTTCTATTATCTGGATGAGGTGATTCAGAATTTAATAAAATGTCATTAGTTGATTACATTAGTTGAGCCTGTTGGTGACCTCATCTATGACTTTAGACTCTATTAAGTATATTAAATAATCACTTACATCTATGAGATTTCATGACCTTTTCTAACTGGAGTTATATGCTCAAAAGTTACAATCAGAGCAGTTATGTTTATTTCACACAGCTGAGTATATGAAATCAATGAGGACTATGAAATTCCTTCTGGCAATGTTACCACAAAATAGTTTGTATAATCAGTTCATGTTTATTTATGTTTATTAGTGTGCTCAACGTCTTAATAGATTCTATCAGTAATTTAAGGGCACAGTCTGTCGTGGTAGGGCATGGCACTAACTGCACCGCATTGGATAAAACTATATTTGGGTATTTCCAGTGCGGTCAGATGACCTTAGATTTTGATTTTGTTCACCCAAAATTGGAAAATTTAATTGCTTACTCACAAATCTCTATGTCTTTCTTCTGTGGAACACAAACAAAGAAATTTTAACAGTTTTGGTGACCATTGACTTTAATTGTATGGACCAAAAAAAGACATTGCTCATATTTTCTTGCATTCTACAGAAGAAAGAAATTCATACAGGATTGCCCATATATGATTAATAATGACAAAATAGTCATTTCTGATTTTTCAAAAGCCTTCTTTCCCACCATCCCTATTGAAATTGTTTTGAGACTTTTGTGGTTACTACAGTGAAACATTTCTGGAGAACCAAGTTTGAATATTCCTTAGTGGTTGAAATAGAATTAAATCTGATTGGAATGTGTACTTTTTAGAACATATAATTTGTTTCGTCTACGTTTGTGTGCTTTAAGTCTTAATTAGGGGAATCGGACCTACCTTATTAATTTTAGGTAGACAACGAATAAAAATAATTTGCCCTGTGTTTACAGATTTGCATAATAGTTGTTGTTTTTGAAAAAACCCTTGGAAAAAGCAACTTCTTTTTTAATTGCTTTATATTCTAAAAAATATCAGATTCCTGACAGGCATGAAATTACAACCTCATGTTTCTTTTTGTGCAGCTATTTCCATTGAACACTGTGTAATGTTTAAATGTAATTCAGATTTAGTATTTATAGTGTGTTGTTGATGCTGCATATTCACAGACACTAAAACTCCACTGTCTCCAGTATGTTCTAAATAGCTTTTGTGTTGTTTGCAGAGTCTGTTTGTTTCTACAAAAACACCAAGCAAGAGCAAGATCAATATTAATATACACCAAGGCTGTTATTTTATATGATTATTTTGACCTAAATGTTTTATGGTTTAAATATGTGCTTTTCTGCATAGATTTCCGCTTAAAGTCTTGCTCGTAAATAGCAAGAGTGACACCAGCGAGGCCCTCACCTGCTTCCCCTGGTCATCCAGAGCACTTCTGCTCTTTAGACCTGCTGACACAGGTTATTAATGTGGCTCATTTAGCCTGACCCTCCCTCCTCCCCCAGTCCAACACACACACATACACGAGCCTCTGCAGCAATCAGACGCCCCGTCCAGACGCTCATTAGAGAATCATGCTCACTCACACACATATTATTAAGCCATCTGCAAGTGAGTGATTTTTAGGAACAAATTCCATTGCCAAACTCACAAATGTTCGCATTTTTGTAATCAAATGCAGATGCACTCTGGCACAGAGACTGAATGGGGGTCTACCTCCATCCTGTAGTCCTCTGGCACTCGGCTGGCAGAGGCTGCAGCACTACCCCCCATTCTTGAGCCTCTGGTTGCAGCTCCAGCCGCTCCATCTGTTCTGCCTAGAGCTCTAGGCACCTCTCATATTCCCCACCACACATACCTGTACTGCTGCTAAACTAGCATGTACACATCCAAAAATGGCTCATTTTAATCTGTCTGTGGTTTGAAAATAATCTTCAAAAAACAATTAAGTAAAAAAAGAGGGTGAAATGTATGTAAACACGCAGTGTACAACACATCCACATTCACAGACGTCTCTCTCTGCATGTGGCTTTGTTTGTTTACCTCAGCTCTAACTGCAACGCTTCTGCGCAGCGAGAGCAAAGTCTCGCCCTAGTCCTCTCCAGATTGCAGCTCCCCCCCTCAACCCCCCACCATCTCGGCAACTGCTCCAAGCTAAGCTGAGTCACTCCCTAACGTCGTACCCTCTCCCGGCCGTTCGGCTCTCTGGGAGAACAGAGCAGAGATCGGCGGCAGTAATTAAGCCGTGCGGCAGGGGGCTGGGTTTGGACGGGGTGAAGTGCCGGGTTTTCGGGGGAGAGAGAAGGCCACTCCTGTAGGGCAGAGCCGCGATGCCATCTGTTGATCGGGCTCTCGGAGGGAACGGGGCGGCTGTGTCTGACGGAGACGAACCCGGCACACCTGCAGAGAGATTCTCACACACCTAGACATGCCGGGACCGCTGCGCTGCGGTGCCACGGCTGTGTCTGCAACAACCAAGCCTGTGGCAGTTTGTTATGCTTGAAAGATCACAAAGCAGAAGCTCTACATTGAGACAATAGGTAGAGCAGCATAGCGATCCTTTTAAACCATTTGTGATTACTAAATTAGTACAGCAGCTCTTGTGCATAAATACACACACTGTTATTTTTTTGATACATAGTAAATCATTGAATAGTCATAAATTGGTGTTTGAAGTCTGTATAATATTATTGATGTTTTATTTACATAAAATTTAACAAACAGCCCATCACTGATCTAGAATCCATAGTGATCCATTTTGCAATACTTATTAGAGTTAGGGCCATATTTACTAAACTGGGCAAATTAACGTTAGAGCACAATTCCATAAAAGCACAGGTGGGAGGGGAAAAATCTGGGAGTGATTTACTAACAATGCACAAATTAAAGAACACATACGCAGCCAGATCATTTTCATAATGACCAGCGCAATCTACCAATAGTAAGGCAAATTACTATCTGCTTTAAGACTTGCTTTTTGGGGCATTAAATAATTCCGCAAATACCACGTTACTAAATCACTAAATCATCTTTAGTGAATCCTGAAAGTACTTTTTTAACACCAAAAAACTTTGCGCTGGGGCAAACTGTTAATAAATCTGACCCTTAGAGTTGATAATGCTGCAATTATTGATCTATATGCAATGTCTTTTTTATTATTTTATTTTCATGTAGAATTTTTATGTAATTAATTGTATTAAATTTTAATAAAGAAAATTAATAAAGAATTAATAAAGAAAATTGTTTAAATGAAATGTTTAAATATTATTTTATGTTATTGTTTAATTTATTTTATTATTAATTGTATTAAATTAACTATTCAGCCATATATAAAGATCAGTGCACAAGTGTTAGCTAACATGCACGGCTGTTACACATGTATGTGTGTTTGTATGTGTTTTGATTCTGCTATTGGCCGTCCCTCTGGTGTTGTGTGTGTTGTGTGATGACGGGCTCTGAGTAATACTCTGGTGTCTGTCAGCATGCATTAGTGACATTTGTTAACGTCATGCCCTACTTCCACTGCTCCGCAAAGCTGTAGAGGTGCACATCTCACTGGAGAAAAGCCTGCCTACTTAACGATGATCACCGTTAATGAGCACCACCAACAACATCAGTTATGCTCAAATTTCAGAGCGTTGTAAAGCTGCAAAGCTACAGGGACTGTTAAATACAGTATGTTGAACAAAGTCATTAATGATGAGATGTGGAAGCATTGTTTCAAGCAATAAAAAGTGGATGAAAAATGCATGATGATGTTCATTTTATTGGGACTTGTGCGAAGGATGCCAGATACCGACTGGGTGTTAGATGAATAAGTTGAGTTTATAAAATTGTATCTATTGACAGTTCAGACAGAATATAGATTCTGTTCTCTCTTGTCAGGCAGCCAAAAAGAGTACTTGACAGGGAGTTATTATTACTAAAGAACTCAATGTTTTCTCTCTTTTGCTCTAGTGCTGTTTGATTCTCAGAAACACACACACTCACACGCAGGGTGGCAGGTGTGAGAGGCTGAGTTTGATGTCACATCGGGGGCCAGTCCCTTCCCTATTAGGCTGAGCAGACCACCTGTCTGGCTCTTGGATGAAGAGCTGTGCTTCAGGCCCGCCGGACTCATTAAGGCCCCGCGAGCAATTACTGCCTCCTCCTGCCGAGAAATCGACCCCATGCCCCACTGAAGCTCATCTGAAATCCAATCCTCAATCCTTTCCTCACCACCTCCTTGTCTTGTGTTTTACCAATTCACAAAAAAACGACCTACTACAACCCGACCACATAACCCACCTTTTACGTGCTATTCATAGATCTATTCCAGTAACACCGCTACAGTTCCCGATGACCCACTGCCCTGTCTCTCAACCACACTGTGGGATGGTGAAAATCTGGACTTGTGTTACTAGCGATTCTCAGTCATACTGATGAGATTCCAAAGAACTTTTTACCATCTCTGTTTCTCTGACCTTTGCTTTAAGGGCAGATATTATGCGTTAAACATTTAGACTATATTGATATTTCCCAGGTTGTGTTGCTACACCACAAATGAAGTGAGCATGCAAAGCATCATTAACCTTCAAAAAGGTTCTATAATCGTTAGCATCAGCTACAAATTCCACAGTGCATGTGCTATTATTAACCTTTACTTCAGAGCTGCCAGAAATGGTGTGAAACCATCATTTATAAATGACCCAAAAAGGCAGTTTTATGATTTATAAAACACTATCCAACTGTTTTTCACTTTTATGAGGTCACATGGGTCTGTTTTATCCAATCCAAGTCTTGTTTTCTAAAATGTAACATAATTGTTTTGTTAACGGAAGCAATGTTAGCTTTTTTTTTAATTCCAAATGCATATTTTGAAGTTTTTGAGTCCATTTGTACTCCCATAGTTTATTTTCTGAAAAATAAAACACATTTTGATGATACTAGTTTCAAATTTAAAATGTGTTGAATGTCTTTGAATAAATATTGGTAATACGTTGTATGAAGCCAGTATTTATAATAGATTATAAGGGTCTTCTTAAGGCATTATAATGACTGCATAATGCATTGTAAAAAACCTTATGTGTTATAACATCTCACAAATAATCGTAAAAACAATTCTAATCCATTATAATATTTACATATTTGTGATTATAACTTAAGAGTATGATTGTTTATAACACACAATAAAAATAATATTAAATCTACTTCATTTATAATAGACTATATCTTATCTTGTTTAGATCTGCACAGTGCCTTACAACATCTTGTGAGTGGTTAGGTGCTGAGTGTTTTCTTTGAGGCTAATGTGAGCTGGCTAACTGTAGTTGCAGAGTTACTTGTCAACTAAAATAAAATTCAAAGCAAATGTGTCATATTATACATTCATCTGATTTGATTTCTAATCTTATGGCTGTTTGAGAAAAAAAAATTGTATTGTTATTACTTGTAAGTGGTATTTGTCAGCTTTAAATAAAGTAACGGGTAAAATGGCAAGATATGAGACTTTTAATGCATTACAATTATGCATTATATATTATATTTATTTTATTATGTAATTCATTGTAATCATGTTCATAGATCGGAAGAGCGTCG
>JAUCMS010000034.1:20101125-20113788 GCA_032357445.1 Enteromius radiatus
TTTTGGAGTTCCATATATGAAGCGGGTAATAGAACCATTTCTGGTTCTAAATAGAACCATTTCTTTTAAGAGTGTAATAGCTAAATGCTGTCTCACCATGTTGAGAATGAACCCTAGGATTTGTAGCTCAACTATTTTGCGGATGTTGTCTGATTGTTCTTTTATCTTATTCTGGACCAACAGTACATTACTTTTTCCTGCTTTTTCATATTTTGTGTAAAGAAATGTGTAATGTAATGCAGTCTCATTCTCTTTCTCTCTATAAAAGGTGAATGGAGTGGTCAGCAAGGGGCAGTGGAGAGGAAATTAAATCAGCGGGATACACAGGTTTGGGGCAGATGCAATGAGTGCGAAGTGCAAACTAATTTAATTGTGTGTGGGCTGCTGTCCCTCGATGCCCGGCCCAGACCAACCACCCCACGACCTTCACAACCCTACAGACCGCCATAGGGAGACAGCAGTCTGCTGCAGGGGGTGGCTGGGATAACACACTTGGTAAGTGGTCTGCACCTAATTTGTCAGAGTGTGTTTGCATGTGTGTATATGTATAGTTATATGTTTCATATGCTAATATGTCTGACAAAGAAATGCACTGAAGTCACACAGTTTTAGCATCTGAGGACAGAAGGAAGATCAGAACAGAAAAATGAAGCATCTCAGAGGGATCAGATAGAATAGGTGGCAAAGACTGTATAGAGATAGAGGGGAACAGAGATAGATCAGAGTGCGATGGAGAGGTAGGACGTGCCACAGGTTTGTCTGTGACACTGCATGCTGTTGTGTAAGCCAAACAAACAACAGGTGTTAGGCTTCCGTAAAACCCTCTTGCTCCTGACTGTGAGGAAATTGGAGTCGGCAGACCTGTGAAGTTCAAAGGAGGAGAAAAAAACATAAAACAAGAGAAGCATCACTCTAAGTATGGATGGGAAATCAAATGCCATTCTAACACACAACACACAGATGTACACACATGGGAGCAGACAAGCACACATGCATATATGATATAATATTACATAAGATGACTTTAGACTGAGAATTTACACTTTATAGGAACACAGTACAACTGGGTGTCCCATGTGTTTTAAAAATGAAAAGAGCAAATCTTAATTTGTTGTTTAATCTCTTCAATACACCACCATTCAAACGTTTTTTATCATCAATACACTAAAACACTAATACTTTAAAATATGAATTTGAAAATGTTTTTTGTGAAAACTGATGCATTTTTAGGATCCTTTTGTAACAAACTAAATGTTTTACTGTCACTAAATAAGTTTAATGTATCCTTGCTGAATAAAAAATCATTTTAAATGATAGTGCATGTTGAAATATTAAATAACATAACATTAACTTAGTATGAAAAATTATTATGGTTTAAATGTATCTAACATCTGTATTTACTAAGATGGCAATTTGTATATAATTATATATAATATAAATTTAAAGTCATACTGTAATAGTTTTATGAATTAAAATATTCTCTACTATTTATTGTTATACAAAAAGTTTCACACTTTATTTAACCATATTCTCAGAATTCAGCAAGAGTTCATATAAAATGAATAGAAAATAAAACGCATCATTTTTAATTTGACTCCCTGAGGCTGACAGACATTTTCTGAAGGTTAGGCAATGAACATTTAGTTGAAAAATACTTCATTTTTTTAAGAGTTTGAGGCTCTATTTTGTACCCAATTTGCAGAAACTGCCACTTGTTTTTATTTGCGCCTGACTTCCTGATGAGGAAGTCATCCTGATGAGTTATGTAATGAAAGGAAAAACACATATTCAGTCATTTGCACAATGGCCATTATAACACAGAACTTAATAGCATTTATTTCCCATTTATCAGGGATATAAAAGGCTTCCATGGTGAATTCAAATGTTCGTTTGCCATTAAAGCTTAGCTCAGCGGTTCTTCCACTCATTTGCATTCTCTCCTGCTCTCTCTCCCATTCTGTCTGTCTTTTTCTCTTTACTTCCCCGTGTGTGAGTTTTAGTTGGAGTGAAGTTGATCTTCCTGTGCTGCATATTCTGCCATAAGTGCATTCACTCTCACTTGCACTGATTTGATTTTGAATTTTCAATCAGTTCATGCTGTGAAAAATGTTTCTGCTTTTCTGTTTCTGTTCTAATTGGAACCTTTACTTAAAGGTGCATTAATGACCCTCATGGGTTCCTTTTGGATTTTTTTCTAGATAGCAATAACATTGTCATTATTAGTATTAATGTTATTATTGTTGTTTTTATACTTATTATATATTACTAATCCAATTTCATTCTATAGACAGAACACCATGATAAAATCAATCAATAAATGAACATAATACATTTCTATACTGTACATACACATTCATTTAATAAAAAAATCACAATAATAAAACAAAATTAGATGATACAGTGGGGCAAAAAAGTATTTAGTCAGCCACAAGTTCTCCCAATTAAAAAGATAAGAGAGACCTGTAATTTTCATCATAGGTATACCTCAACTATGAGAGACAAAATTAGAAAAAAAATCCAAAAAAGCACATTGTAGGATTTTTAAAGAACTTATTTGCAAATTCTGGTGGAAAAAAAAGTATTTGGTCAATAACAAAATTTAATCTCAATACTTTGTTATATACTCTTTGTTGGCAATGATAGTCTTTCATGATAGAATGGCTGTCTTCACAAGGTCTTTACACACTGTTGCTGGTATTTTGGCCCATTCCTCCATGCAGATCTCCTCTAGAGCAGTAATGTTTGGGGCTGTCGCTGGGCAACACAGACTTTCAACTCCCTCCAAAGATTTTCTTTCAGGGTTGAGATTTGGCTAGTCCACTCCAGGACCTTGAAATGCTTCTTATGAAGCCACTCCTTTCTTGCCTGGGCGGTGTGTTTGGGATCCTTGTCATGCTGAAAGACCCAGCCACATTTCATCTTCAGTGTCCTTGCTGATGGAAGAAGGTTTCACTCAAAATCTCACAATACATGGCCACATTCATTCTTTCGTTTACACGGATCAGTCGTCCTTGTCCCTTTGCAGAAAAACAGCCCCAAAGCATGATGTTTCCACCCCCATGCTTCACGGGTATGATGCTTTTTGGAAATATTTAAGGTTTCATAGTCTCAGTTATGTCTCCATCAATTTCAGTCTCTGTTAAAACAACAGAAGTCTGAAGAATGAAATATCTTGAAATAAAACATCTGAGAAAGAGGTTTGAGGTTTAGTAACTTCGGTGTACACGGAATAATTAACTTGGTTAAGTGCCGGTACACTGACTTAATGTTTTGGCCACATTATCATCATGTGTTTTAAATGTTTTTCTGTAATTCCGTGGCCCGACGTCATTCATTAATTATATACCACACCATTTTGACATTACGTATGTGTTATTTTCGTAGCTTTGCAAAAAGGTCATATAGTTTATCTAAAAGGTTTTAAATGTTTCTAACGGTTTTTCCGCACCACCACAGATTCTGTACACTGATTGAGTTGTGTTACGCAACTTGTGTAGTAAAACCGAAATATTTGGCTGGTTTAAATGTTTTTGATTGTTTGTTTTATTCTCAAAATCAAAACATAATAGTAATCATAATAGTAATAATAATAGTAGTAGCCTAATAATAATAAAACAAATAGGCCTACTAATAAAGAAAGAAAAAATGAATAAATAAAGAAAGAAAGAATCTTAATGATGAGCCCTTACACAACACAGATCATGCTTCACATTTGTAGGAGTGCTATAATGACATAAATGTTCTTGAATAATAAAAACATGTGACCAACCTGGTCATGTCTAAAAGGTGTTTTGCCAACCAAATTCATTTAAAATAATTAGTTTTTGTCACTTGTCATGTTCTGAACTGAATAATAAGCTAACTGAGATTTAAAGGTTGAATGTGGTATGTAGAACATTTAAGGGATGTACAGCTGTAAAATATGAAGATTGCTTATTAAACAAAGTCTAATTTTGGTCACAAGAAATTCACTTCAAACTCTCAATTAAAAACAGAATAGCTTATTGTTCATTTATGAACATAAAACTGAATTTAGATTTTTGTGAACTAAAGGTTTTTGTGCAATTTAGAGATATACAATTCATGAAAGAACCTTTTCTATGCTGGGTACTAATATGAAACTTTTAAGGTTCTCAAAATAACCCGTGGATCATTATAGAACCTTTAAGTTCAACTTTGAACCTTTTTTATATCTGGAAGTTCAAACTCCAAATCTCTTCTAAGAGTGTGTGCATGAGATTAAACATCCATAAATAACATCATGTCTTCGCACCATTTATATTTTGACACTTTTCATTAAAGTGACTAATAGAGCATTTAAGGTTATGCTATTTGTGACTAACTTTGATACAGTATGCACATTTATTACATTTACCTAAACTGTGTAATTGATACCATGTCTCAGATGCTGTTAATATGATCAGATTGACTAATTAATGGTTGTGATTCATTGAGATGTTTGCAATGTCCCATGGCTCATAATGCAGAGTGACCTTTAAAAAGCTTAATGCCAAGTCAGGCATATTGAATGCAGTCTGTGGACAAAGCAGTTTGTGTGTGTGGTGTGTGTAGGTGTTTGGATCGTCCTGGGCACAATGGGGCATCGTCAAACAGAGGGTACTCCGGATGAGGGCATTTGAGCCAGAAATGTGATGGAGAGCTCTTTCATTTGATGTCTTCTTTAAAGGGCTCTCCAGTTTGGGTTGAGGTGGGTGGTCTTCTCTAATGAGGAGACCAACCTCAGACCAGGTCAGCTTTCTTTTTTCCCTCTCTCTCTGATGCTTTCTCTCTCTTTCAGTCTGTCACCGGTGTGTATGGGATCATGCTGTTAAGTAATGGCTCTGGATGGTGAGCTGTTATATGCTATCTTTGTATGCTACCTGGTCATCCTATTGAAAAATAGCCAATGCTGCCACAACATATATAAAGTGATAAACTCCAAAGATATTTATAACATGAGTATGAGTGCTAGATGATGTCCCGAAAATTGTCACAATTAGAAAATTTAAAACAAGGTCCCCATTTGACTTGACTTTGTAGAAATGCTTAAAGAATTAAAAATTCTGGGAAACATTACAGTCAGCAATAAAAAAAGATGTTTGTTTGTTATATTTTAGTAATTTTGTTATGTTTCTGTCATTTTGTTTTAGTAGCATTAGGCTACTTTTCAGGTTTATGTTTTTTAATTTAATTTAAACTAAACCAAATATATATATGTGTGTGTGTGTGTGTGTGTGTGTGTGTGTTCAATTTCAATTTAAATAACAAAAAGGATTTAATAATTTGATTAGTTAAATGTTTTAATAGATTTAGTTAATGATAATAACTCTTTATCACTGACTAGCCAAACCTTAATCTATTAAGTGAAACTTCAGCAAACACTTTGAAGACATCCTATGAAAATAAGCCTCTTTGTTTCAAACTAAACTGAAAAAGATGTATCATCTCCTTATAATCTGAAATGTTTTGCAAAAATCATTGTACCACCTCTTGAAATCTCGACAGGATGCCTAATCAAGCAAAGACAGTCAAGCACTTCATCACTGATTTGTGAGTAACCAGCATCCAACAAAACAAGACAATTATATCAACAATAATGTTTAATGATTGTTCAAATTGGCTTATTCTGGCCAACACAGTTTAACTTCCTTACCCCCTCTCTCTCTCTCTCTCTCTCTCTCCAGGAGTAGAGCGGTTCTTTTTGAGCAAAACGAAAGCCTTTTTGTGGTGGTGAAGATCAGGAAGGACATTGTGGCCTTTTGTGACCAGCAAGGTTTTCATTCAACCCACTGATTGAGCTTTCAGCCCTTCATTCATAATTGAAGGCCATTAACTCCCATGGTAAGTGCCTGTAGTTTAATTAGCTGGTCTGATGGCCTGGGTGCTTCACTAGTGAGCACTGAGCTTTAATTGAGTCTTCGGTCAGCGGGCAGACAGGGACAGTGATCTAGATCACCTTCAGCACAAATAGCAGTAAAGGTGGACATTTTAAAAGCTGCCTTTTAAATACGCTTTTTAATTTTCATTGCTCTTTGTTCTACCTATAAGAAAAGCAATGAATTCTCAGTCATTATCTGTTCGTATGTGTCCTTGAAAGCTGTATGAAAAGAGATATTAAAGTTTGTATTAAATATTTGATTAGTTCTGCCACTAGATGATGTGTCGGGTCTGTGCCAACTAGTTGTGGATTCAGAGTCTTGTGAACTGCATTCAGACTAATCAAGTGTCATACAGACTGACAGAAACCGCTTCTGATGACGATGCAAGCTGCAGTTTGTCAGTGGACAAGTGGATATTTGACGTGCATCATCTCAGCTGCACATTCTCTGCAGTCACTTATTCTGTCACAAACATTAGACTTGGCAGAAAAAGTAAAGACTGCTGATAGGGCACTGTGTGAGACATTTTTGTAAGGTAAACACTCGCCCACTGATATGTGTATATATCATATGCAAATATTTTGTGTGTGTACCTTTCAGAAGTTTAGGTTCGGTCATTTGTTTTAAAAACTTCATGTTATTTGAGCACAAATGCAGTAAATGCAGTAATATTCTGATTCTGTGATGGACACTGTGATATCCATGTAAGATTCAAAGATAAATTGAAAGATCGAAAGAACAGAATTGTAAGCTGTCACTGTCACTTTTGAACAATTTCATGCATCCCTGCTGAACAAAAGCATACATTTCTTAAAAAAAAAAAAAAAAGTCATCTTTAATCAGAATACATTTTTTAACATTAAATTAAACATTGCAAAAATTGTTATTGTTTATTGTGCAAACCAATTAATCCCAATCAAACTATAGTTGGGTTATTTTGACTAGGTTAAAGAATGAGCTAACACAATAAAATGTAATAGAAATTTTTCTGTTTTTGCAAAATGTTTTTTTGGGGGGTTATCTGTCCTGTCTTCCTTTTCCTTGTCTTCTTCTTTTCCATTGTCTATCACTTGTTTTCTATCCTCCTCCATCTTTCATTTACTCTCGTCACCTTATCTGCTCTTCTGCACTCAATCGCTTTATTCTCTTATATCTTCCACTTCCTTCATACATCTGTTGGCATCTCTGTGTGTGTGTGTGTGTGTGTGTGTTTATGATTGTGTAGGAGTAGCAGGGAGGGAAAGCTCAGCTGTTCATAAGATGTGATGGGTAGAGGTGAGATTTTCTTACACTTTCTCATTGCAGCAGAGCCAGGGGGCAACTAATGTGAGCAGAACAATAGACTTGGCTCCACAAGGCCAGGCCTTATTGCAAACAAAGAACACAATGCTGTTTCATAAGGCTTTTCATTCATTTTGTGACCACTGTAAAGAAGTTTTTCTGTTACCATGTTCAGAACATTTTCTTGGAATCCTCTGAATGAATGCATGAAATGCGTAGGCTGCAAAAACAGTAAACGTCAAATGTCAGTCATTCACTATTCTTGAATATTTTGTCATAACTTATTTTCATTCCATGCGATCCAACTAAATTTGTCAAATGAAATGACTTTAATATTTAGATGCTTTGTTTGTAATTGGACATCAGCTGATTTGTTGAATTCAAGCAATGCTGAAAAATCAAGGAGTGTTATTTTTATGCCGTGTTTAAAAGCTTTCTATGGCTTATGTGATATTTTATGCTGTAAAAGAGGGCACAGTGAAAATGCACCTCCTGTAGGTAGCTTTTGGTATAGCAAAATTGCAATAATGCAAGCAAGACATCCTCACTGAACATGCTAAATAATATAACCTTCATCATCCAGAGGGTATAAATGATTCTTACTGATGTCAAAGTACTCACGGCTTTTGCCTTAATATGTAGGAAGATATACTTCTAGAAACATTAGACCAGACTGCCTGTCCATCTGTCTCACCTCAAAGTGAGGGTGTGTGTGTAGTGCGCAACTCTGTGTGTGTCGATAGACTCATTTGCAGAGCTCCTCAACAGGCTGTTTTTCAGGAAGCTTTGGCATTGACAATTGCCCTCTATTTCACATCTCTGGAAATGTGTGATTTTGTCTGTCTCTTGCTGTGAGAGGTTCCTGTGGGTATCTGCAGTACCTGCACTCCAGTGTCTATACGATATAAGGCAGATGTTGTGTTATGGTGGCTTGCTTGTGTTGTTAGACATGTAATGTCTCCTACAACATTATGAAATCCTTTCCCGCTGGCTTTTTGGTTACTACGGAAATTGCAGTTCACTTTCGGTAGAGTTCCGCTTAAAGGTTCATTGTTTGAGCTCTGTATACATTCTGACTTTATGTTTGTTCATTTTTTTGCCACTGAAAAAAAATATTATTTCCATACAGACGATGTTTGTGGAATTCCGTGAAGAATATTGGCACTTGATAGCCAAAAATAGTAGAATTAATGACATTTAAAAGTGTCCTTGAGAAATGTTTCAGCTATATATATATATTATATATGGGAGTGGGGTTAGAGAAAGTGTAGAGCTTTGAAAACAAGAGCTGTTCCAACTGTGTGAAAATAGAGCTTTCTTCCAATTTCTGAAGGTGCAGGTTCTTTATGAGCAATAATACAGCTATAACATCACTTAGATTAGATTGATCAAACATAATCATCTTTGAACCAATGAGTCCTTTTAAATTGACTTATGTATTGCCAGTTTAACTCAATGATGACATTACTGATCTGTATTTGACCTCAAGTGACTCAGTTTACCCTTCAAACACCAATCCCTGTCCAAGGTGAGAAGAAAAGACAAGATCTGACAGCTACTGCACCAAGGGAGCAGCCAAAACTACAAGCACTGACACCCTGAGATTGATTGATTATGTCTGTCTTGGCTCAGACATGAGCCTGCAGTCGTCACAAACTCTGCACTTTGGTTGTCCCAGCCCACTTCTCAGTATCCGTCTGCATCTACCTCACACTTATACAGACCCACGTCTAGTTTATTACATTAATGCCAGGCGTTTCACCTCCTGTCAGTGGCAGAACGACAGCAGTGAAGAGTGACAAGGTTGGAGCAGGGCTCACAGTCTAACCAGATTACACGGAAATTAGGCGAGCATGCACGTTTCCACTGATGCTTAGAAATGTGCTTTCTGTGTAGTTGAGTGTGTGTTAAACCACAGGATGACAAGACTGTCTGCTCTTATGTCCTTGTGAGCTTCATTACAACATGTTTTTTAGTGTATTTATATGATACCATATACTCTACTGTAGTAAGTTTGGAAACTGAGAAGCAGTGCTTATTCAGAACCCATCTCGTTTTCCAAAAAACAACCTTGTGCATTCTTCAATCAATGTGGACTAAACACCACACTAAAGTACTCTGACAGTTTCTTTTATTATTTATTCAGTGTTGCTGAAACACAGAGTAAAACAGGCAGCAAAAGCAGTATTGTCCAGTTACAGAAAGATAACTCTATTCAGCTGTTTTCGGGGTTTTTTAGGCTTAAAAAAGGCATACAATGCAATCATTGTTGTTTGATTTTTTTTTTGTGACAGCATAATCAGTGTAGTGTATGTACAATTCCCAAAATAATCACTTTTTTGAGTCTGTTTTGTTTAGTGAATTATAATATAGGCTACTATTCATATAATTCCATACCAGAACAAATGGGTCCTCTATTGTTTTAAATAAGAAACCCTTAGCGTCAATATGCCATTGGCTCTTGTGTATCTCGTGACCGATTGCATCATTCTACTGGATGGGAGTATGTTTTCTGAATGAGATGACAGCGCGTTAATGGAGCGGGATCATTTTTTGTAATTAAAACCTTGTTTTACTCTCTTCTTCGTATGGCTTCAGAAAACTTGGAATGTGACACGACTTGTTTGTAATGTATTTATACTGCTTGTTTATGATTAGTTTGTGCTATAAATACCTGTAACTGCATTTGCTTGTGTGTTTTATATTGTTCAGAGGTGGGTAGGTTTAGGGTAGGGGTGGGGTTTGGTGCTCCAATAAAAGTACAAAATTATATAATACATTTATATACGCATGCAAACCATTACATTAAGCAAAACAAGCCTGAGGTTTATTCATAAAATTTTTTGGTGTGAAAGGGCTTTTACACAAACTATAAATAGAACTTCTTATATTAAAAACAAACAATCAATATCTGATCATAATTAAAAAGTAATGCAAAAGTAACGTAATGCATTACTTTTCATAAAAAGTAACTAAGTAACGTAATGATTCCTATTGTTTTTGGATTGCTCCTTCTGGCTAAGTGTAAATTGCGGTGTTTCTGTTGGCTCTCAGGTGTCAGTGATGTCCTGGTGGGGTTGGACAGAGGGGGGTCATCGCCTCACTGTGTCCCCTACGTCCTGTCTGCTTGCTGACAGGAAGAGCACGGCCCATTCTGACCCCTGGCTCTCACTCCCCTAAGGTGGCTAACTTCATTTCTGCACAATCGAGTTAGAGCCCAGATTATCTCTGCATATTCAGCAGCCCTCCCTGTTTCATCTTCCACCTACACACCCATCAAATCAACACACACACACTATTTCAGATACATATTCATGTTTACCAACCTTGAAATAGTGCCATATACGCTATGTATTTTGAAGCAGACAATGTTTGGGGCAGAGCTCACATTTATTTGGCGTACTTGACAGGACAGCTGTCATATGTACAGATTCCTTGTGTGTTTTTTAATAAATCAGCTTTACCACAGTTGTGCAATGCACCATAAATCACTTATTGTCTTGATGCAGACAATTTTACAGGATCTCTCCCATCTTTCGCCCTCCGTTGCCACTGTGTGTGTGCGCAGGGAGCACGATGCCTCGTCTTGCCTCGGCTCTTATGAAAGCTTTATTGGATTCCACCATCCCCGAAGGGAAAACGCTTTAAATGTCTTTGCAATTATACCTCTAATAACAGCGGCCAAGCCAACGATAAGGAACTGCAAGTTAGTCAGTCAATAGAGGGGCTATTAATCTCTGTCACCTGCCTGTCAAGATGAGTCAGACAACAACAGAGGTGTCTCTTGACCTATGTATGCGTCCCGGCACCGTTGATGAACTTAGAGCATCAGTCTTCATCGGTGAGGGTGGTGTATGTCTACGGACTGGAGGAGAGAATTTTACATGCTCTCGCGGGACCCGCTTTAGGCTGAAGCCTTCAGACAGGGAGATGAGGAGAGATGGTCGTGAATGCAGATGATTATTAGTTGCCACCGTTTGTAATTTGCTCTGGCCTTATACTCTCACCGGTCTGACATCACCTGTCTCTTGTTCTTGACATCGCCTCCATATTGTTAAAACGTGCTCTGAAGGAGTTATTCACTATATAATATGCAAATAAGGACAGATATATCTATTTTCTGAAGTAGACCTGTTTCACTAACGTTTTTTTAACGTAATAATTTATCTTAAAATGCTAATTATGTCATCACTCATTCTCATGTTATTTCAAACACAAAAAGAGCACATTTCCGGGGTCACAGATGATTGATTGATGATTTGGGACTTTACACCCTGACCTGGCTTGCGTTTCCATCCCCAACTGTAACTTTACTCGATTTCTGTGGTCAGCGGCACCTGCAGGTGTATGACTGTACACACTGTGCGTACCATGAGCACTGAGACTGACCTGAAATGTGCCCAGCAAACATTTCAGCAGTAAATTATAGACCTGTGTGTCCGGTATTTCTGTCGACTGAACCAGCCATGCTATTAATTATGAATTTATCATTGGTCTTTTGCACACCAAAGTCAATAAATATTATGCCAAATAGAAACATCCCATGTGCACTTTCATGAGGTTTAAACTATAACAATAGTTAAAAGTAGTAATTGAAGCTTTCTATAGATATATTTATCATATATGTGAGTCAATTCGCTGAGATTCGGTTCATGTGATGTGCTCCTATTCTAGACCGAGACAGCAGAAACTTTATCCTTCCTAGTTATTTTATAAAAGCACAACGTTTTGTTGATCTTTTGAATGTACACAAATAAATAGACCCATTACAGTTTCCAAATGATCTGAATTACGGCATATTTAAATTATTTCTACTGAAAAAAATATGAAAGTAATCATGCTGGTGCCTCTGGGTCCTGCAGAGAGCTTCAGCTTTTATTGGATATGAGTCTAACAGTGCACATTTATGTAGGTTAAACATTTACATTGTGATATGCTTGAACTGTTTTATATCTGTAGATTTTATTTCAGGCAAGTGGTGATGATCATTTAAACACTGACTATGATCAACTAGCTGCCACTGGCAAAAAAAAAAAATCTTATAAGTGTGTACCCTCGGAAGAAATCCTGCAGGCACCCCTGGCTGTGGTGTATGCCAGAAATTAGCAAACCATGATATTCTTGCATGAAGAAGAAAGATCAAAGAGCAACATTGGGTGCTTCTCAATATTCAAATTGATGCTACTTTGTTTCCTCGCTCCTCCGTCCTCAAACCTGTGACCCGGAAACCGTTCGAACCAGTGGCGGTTCTACATGAAATGGCACCCTGGGCGAGATCGCCTCTCAGCGCCCCCTACAATGCATGTGCCTATAAAGCTACTTCCGTAATAATTATCGGAGAGACCACACCTGAAAATGTATGAAATTATGAAGTAGTACTTCCAACCATACATTGAGCAGTTTCTATAATATGAATCGCAATATCAACAAGTGACTCCCGTACACATCTCTCTCCATGATGGTAACACTTATACTTTTTTATAACGGCTGCAAATGAACCAAA
>JAUCMS010000034.1:20118987-20137092 GCA_032357445.1 Enteromius radiatus
ACTAAAAAGATACAGGCAGGTGTGTTTGATTAGGGTTGGAGCTAAACTCTGCAGGACACCGGCCCTCCAGGACCGAAATTGCCTACCCCTGACGTACAGTATAGAAATGCCTTTATGTTTGGTACTGATTATAAAGAGAAATGCATGAAATTCGCTGAAGCCACTTGTAACCAAAAGCATGTCTCTCATACACTCTCAAGAGTGTTCAGTGCACTTATGCATTTAATTCTATACTTTGAGTCCGCAGAAAATGAGAGGACAGAGGGATGCCTGCCACACCGATCCTCTCATTATTCATCAACAGCTTGGCAGTGCTTTTAGCTATCTGCATATTCACAGGGAATTGTGGGAGATGTTGTCCTCTGGGGCCCAGACGGGGTGCCGCATCTGTTTTGCTCTTGAAAAGTCATTGAGTGAGTCAGAGAGGAGTCCAGGCAGACGCCGTCTTCTCTGACTGCGTTGTCTTAAACTGCTCAGCTCCACAGCATTAAGCATCCTCTCTGTTTAATGAGCGTCTGCACAGCGAGAAAAAGCACGTTGACGCTCTCCTCGCCTGTCATTAACGTGCCGACAGAGGGGACACGGGACGGGCTGAAATGGAGAAATAATAGGCAATTTAGCGGTGCATGGAGAGAAGAGGGGGATGAGAGGAAGGGCAGGGTCATCCCTCGCTCTGTTTTTAGGGGATCCTTTTCTGTCATCCCTGCAGAGCCGCAGGCAGATAATGAGGAGTTGCCTGCAGCATAAATAGGCTTAAAATAGAAAGATGAAGTAAATAACTTTAGTAGAAGAAAGTGGGTGATGGGAGGAGAGAGATGAGGTAGGCGGCCCCTGCTCTCTGTCCATCTCTCCGCACAACATATCCCTCTGTCCTGCCTCTGTCCTTTTCAACAAACGTTTCTTTAGAAGGGCAACCACTGAACAAGGGCACTGCCTGAACAGTTTCAAAGTTTAAAAATTAAGCTTGTTTAAAATAATCCTTTGTCTTATGTAACAATTAACTGTCAAGTAAATTATATTTCCACAGAACATATAAACTAAAAAGTCAATACTGTGTGTATAAATCAATCTTTAAATGTATTTTTATGTTACATATAAATTACTATTCAGAGTTTTGGAGCCAGTTCAATTTTTGTACTTATTCAGCAAGGATGCAGAAAATTGTAAATTAAATTAAAGAATGTAACAAAAATTCTGTTATCAGTTCTGTTCTTTTAAATTGATAGAGGCAGCAGGAAGGAAGAATACTGAAATAATATACACATAATAAAATAGCCAGCAATATAACACCTGTAGAGGTGAGATATGGCTGTAATCCGTGCCATAGGTAATCACAGTGTGCTGATATACAGCCGTATCTCACATCTACTGATATACAAGGGTTCGACAGCATGAGTGTGTAAATACATTTTAAAACATAACAACAGAGTGTCTTTAAAAGCCCCCTCTGTGTGCAAAATTACAGCTGAGCGTCATTTTAGAACTAGGCTTTGCATTATGCTTTGTTTTCACACTAATGCATTTTTGTTTTAAAATGTTTAACTTTTGCAACAACGGTTACCTCTATCGTTTACACTATTCTAGCATTTTTAATGTTGAAAACGGAGACATTTGAAAAGGCTGCAAACCATTTTATTTTGAAAGCTCTGCTCTTGTGTTTCTGTGTAAACGGAGCAAAACAAAAACTTTTAAAAACAATGGCTTGGCTACACACAGGTGCGTCCACAATCTAAATAATAGGGAATCTACCTTCTGTATACATAATTATGGTTATACCTGCATCAGTGTGTGACATGCATTTTAGGTTGTTTAGAGTAAATAGAGATCGTTTCTGGAACACTAGTGTAAAAGGGGATTGTTTTCATTTGAAAACGATTCCTGATGATAGCGCTGCTCAGTGCATTTGTTGACTGTGTACAAGCTGGTTTTGAAAGAAACACTGGACACGATAAAGTTAGTTTTCTGTCAGAAATTTACTTCCAGTTTAGACAGCAGAATAGGTTCTATTGTATTTTGTTGTGTCGTGCTGCTTGTGTTTGGTGTAGACATGGTGTGATATCCTTGTTCAAAAGTTTAATATTTTAGTATTTTTCAATTTAAAAGTCTTCACTGCTGAAAATCAATAAAAACTTAATTGATAAAAAAAAGTCTTAATTGCTGACTCATAGAAACTCGTCTCTTGTCACCATCGTGTTCCATAATGGTGGAACACACAAAACCACACAGTTTCCTAATACTAAAAAGTAGTACTATTATTCATTTAAAGTATTATTTAATAAACAACAACAACCATCATAAAAGTTGCTAGGTAATTCAATCTAAAGTACAGAGGGGACGCCTTGTTATACAGCATTGAATTACATAAACATGATAAGATTTTGCCAAAAAAACAAACCAAATTTACCCAAAACAAAACAGATCTCATATTTAACTATAGAGAGTCAGAGCCAGTGGTAAATTTAGAAGATCTCTCTGATGTGAGGCACTTTCAGCAGGTTTATCAACAAAGCAAATTTTCAAATAGACCATTTCTTTATGAAACTGCAGATTTGAAGTCCAAACCAATTTTTTTTTTTTGCTGAACTCTAATATCAACACTCTTATCAGCCAATCAGTTTCAAGGACAACAAAGATAATAAATGTTGCTTGAATACCAAATCATCATTTATAGACATTAATGACCTCTTAAATTTGCATTTTGCATCAGAGGAATAAACTGCATTTAAGATATATTGAAACGTAAAACAACTACAAAGTGATCTGGGAGACTTCTTTCAAAAAAGAAAATCTTATACCACAAACAGTAGTGTATAATTTTTTTGACAGAGCTGACATGTCAATGGCTTTTGTCAAAATGTAGGTACCAAATATTTAGTAACCTAGTGCCTATTTATGCTGGAAATAAGCTAAAGTTTAATTTACACACAGCTGGTGCATCTGGCCCCTCATGAGAGGAAAATCACACAAAGAGTGACTGCTACATAACAGCTGAATATCTGTTTCTAAATGAAGAAAGATTCTTGGTGAAAAGCTTTGTTAAAATGTGTGAAAGTACAGCCAACACATCTTATCTTTTCCAGGTGTATTTTAACCCAAGAATAACTGTTACCTCATGATTGTGTTGTCTCTGATGTGATAATGACTCTGATTGACAAGTGAGAACGACAAAGCAGCAGGAATTTGAAACAGTCTAAACTTAACCTAATTACCAGCTTTTCAAAGCTAGGAATTTTTTGTGTGTCCTCACCTGTAGGTTAGCCTCATCTCAACCTCACGTGAACGACAGACAATTAGTAACTTGTGTTTGTGTGCGCAATAATACATCAACAGGCTAAGGTGCACAGCTGTGAGAGAAGGATAACTGGGTTTTATTTCCAACTTGGTGACTCTGATGTGTGGCTGTGGCAGGGAGGGGAAGAGGAAATCGGTGTAATTATTCTCCGTGTGCCGGGGAGCCAGCTGGGGACCCCTTCAACAACATAGGCTAATTTATATCTGCGTGGCACTTTCCCGGTTTCTGACAGAGCCCCTCTCTGCTCTCCAGGCTCCCCTGACCGTACTTCTGGGAGCGCTAGTGCAGCTACTACACTGCTTATAGACTCCCTCCAATCTCTTGCTATTCTGCAGCACTGCGCTGTGAAGGAGCGAGTCATTATGGGAACAGGCGGATGGCTCAGATCGAATGAGTCACTCTTGGTTCAAATGGACTGTTGCCTCATGAGACTGAACTTTTTAATCATTGACTTCCAAATGAGAGGTTACACTGTTTTTTTGTTGTTGTTGTTGTTTTGGCTGTGTCTGATTTCTGCTTTGTCTTTGTCTTTGATTTGTCTTTTTTTTAAATACTTGTAGTCATTCATCCGTTTAGAATTACCTTGATCTCTGTATGTGTAGTGATGTATAAGCATATTAGCATTAGTGTTATCTTTTATTTAAAGAATAGCTTTGATGATTTTCAGCCAGCTTTGTTTTGCTATGAAGTCAAAATACAGATTATACTTCTGTGAGGGTGAACCCTATGCATTATGGGTGTTGACCTTTTTAGAAAAAATGGGCTGCCACCCTTTTCTGTTTTCTCAGGCCATTTAGCACCAGTTTAAATCTATCAGTGCATTTCTACTGCATAGATAGCCAGTTTTATTAAAGTCCATCTTGCCAGCAGTTAATTACTACTTTAGAGGTTCATTCTCCTGCTGTCATGAGTGCCCTTAAGCGCCACTAGAGGGCACTCGCATCACTTCACTTCCCCTGGACTCAGATTCTATTATGGACTCAACATCCCAGCATGCACTGCACACCCACACCTGTTCCCATTCAGTAATCATCACCCACAGCTGTTGTCAATCACCACACCCATCACACACTGCTTAAATATCACAGTCTCACAACTGTTCATCATGAAGTATTGATCTGTATTGGCAATTTCTAAGCGTTCTATTTTCATGTTTGTTTCTGTTTCTGACTTTTGAAAATAAAACTCTTGCAAATGGATCTGAACTCTCATGCCGCATTCGTCACAGAATACTTCGCCACCCAGGATCCAGCAGAGCTCTTCGATTCACCACAGTGAGGGAAAAAACAGGATTCCTTGTATCAACTCAACAGAATTTTTCAAGAGGGAAGAAACATTGAAGACTGGAGGAGTTTTTGGGCTACAGCCATCTGTTTCCCGAGGATGACGATCTGATAAAGGACTGTTTTCACTGCACAAAATGGCTGCCATACTCGAGTCTCTACACAAGATCTCTGCCACATCTGAGTAGGGCTGGGCGATATATATCGAACGATATATTATGCACATCTCGTCAGTAAAGCCAGTTCTTTGATTAGCGCTAAATATATTCGATATATATCGCCCAGCCCTACATCTGAGTCACGGCTCAAGAGGGCGGCCCTCAGCCAAACTGAACAGTCAAGATGGCCGCCCAGCCTCAGCCCAAGTCAGCTCACAAGATGGCCGCCATGCCTCAGCCAGAGCCACTGCACAAGATGGCTGCCACTCCCGAACCTTTGCACCCTAAGGCCGCTGACCCTCTGCCGGTAGTTGCACAAACACTAGTGGTTTGGGTGAAAGCCACAGCCTCTCTGGTGGTTCCGCCGGTGGCTGCACAAAACCCTGAGGTGTTGGTTGAGGCAGTAGTTCCTGTCACAGAGGTTCTACCAATGGCTGTACGATCTCCAGAGATGTCGACTTTAGTCGTGGATTCTCCGGAGATTCCGCTGGTGGCTGCACAACCTCTAGGGATTGTGGAACCCTCGCCTAAACCTGCGATAGCCATGAGGGATGAGGAATGCTCGATCCAGTTCCCCGTATTATGACCACGATTTTGCCCTGCCTCTGTTGTACCTGTCTGCCTGTGTTTTTGACCCTGTCTGTTGACTTTTGAAAATAAAACTCTTGCAAATGGATCTGAACTCTCATGCCACATTCGTCACACCTGCACTTGTCATATGATGTTGATGCATGACTTTTTTTTTAATTTATTGCCATTCTATATAATACAAAAAGTAAAGAAATTCTAGTTTTGGTTTGTTATTGTTAAATTGTCTTGAATAACTTAAACTTAAATGAAAATGACAAATATTGCGTTGGCAACTAACTGAAATGAATAACTTTAAACTAAAGGTCTAAAATTACTAGAAACAAAACTGAAATAAAATAAAATTATTTATGGAAATGTTTAAAATGTGAAAATGACAAAAGCACATAGCAAAAGTGCTCAAATTAAAATGAAAACTAAAAATAAAATAAAGGTTAATAGTTTAAAATATTAATAGTAAATAAATAATACAAAAGCTCATCAACTACAATTAAGTAGTTTTTTGTGGCTATTATTATTATTATTATCTGTGGCAAACTATTTTTTAGAAAATACACGGTTTTGGATATGATATATATGGATTTGAATTGTATGTTGATGAGGCAAAAATTAATTTAAGCAACTTTATCATAAGGCTGCTATGTTTTGTTAGCTATCAATGAAGTTGGAAAACAATATCAATGAAGGCTTCATTCAGAGTTGCAGCGTGTTTTCACTCATTAACATCAAGCTAAAGTAGCAAGAATTGTTGTGCTCACACCTTCACACTGTATAATTTTGTCATTCTTGTGTGTAGAAGAAATCAAACTAAAACTTTCTGCTGTCACGTGTATAATGCTATCATTTCCCATTCGCTCTTAATTTAGGCTTAGCAGGGGGTTGATCTCTGCAGTCTCCAGAATTTGAGTGACAGTAATAAAAATTAAAGGCTTTTGACAAATAATTATATTATAATGCCATTACTAAACTTAATAACTGTAAAAACTCATCATCTACTACTATCTTATTAAGTATAAAATGGCATCAGCATGGAGTACATACTGAGAGTATTGTTGTCTGAATTTGATTCTGAGCACGGTTTTATATTTTCCTTGCATGTGTACAGCAGCTGTTGATTTGATCTTCCCTTTCAGCAGCTAATTAGAGTCTTTTAGTTCCTGTGAGAAAAGGTCACTTTCTCCCTCTGCACAGATGCATTAACAAGCCAAGTATTAATACACTCACCTCCATGTACAGGTCAGACTAGAGCAGACAGCTCCTTCAGTTTAAAACAGCCTTTTCCCTCCGGCCTCTCCCCCCAATTTAACTCTCAATTAAACCGTCTCTACGCTTTTCATGTTACAAAATGGTCCATGTGTGTATGCTAGAGTCAGTGTTTTTTTCTTCTTCGTCAGTGCAATTGGTAGCATGAAGGCAATTGATTTTAAGTTCAAAATGGTTTGCGTGTGTACTTCAGACCCTGTTTACACCTTGTAGTAACAACCATCTCAAATGACCGAAATAGGGTTTTTTTTTTTTCTTCAAAATTTCAAGTCACTGTGTTGCTGCAAGATGACAAAGCACAAAGAGCAAAACAAAACCAAAGAAAAGATCTCATTTCACCATCTTCTCCATCAGAACTCACTTTATTCTCCAGTCCTGACAGCTCAATTACAATCGTAGTAACAGAACAAGTACTTAACCAGTCTGCAACTGTCCAGAACACACGTTCATTGTGTTATCATTCAATTCATGCAAGCACCCACACAATTACGCAAAGGACTGTGCTATAAGATTGTTGTTTTTCTACTGCTCTGGCTCATGCTGTTTTCGTCTTCCCAGCAGTATTGATTTGTCTTTGGTTTGTCTGTAGCAAGTACCTATTCTTGTCGCAGAGACACTTAGGTGAACATCCCTTTAATTGCTTGCCATCTATTCTGAAATAAACACTGCCCCGGGGTCCTATCGTCTTTGCATGGTGAGATTTAGTACGAAGAAAAGATGCAAGGTCGATGTCTTTAAGGAATCAGGAGGGGAAGTAGTTCTACTTGCAAACAGAGTTTAATTTTCCACAAAACCTGGTATTAAATATACTTACATATTGAAATGTACATATTCATATATAAATATATTAATGCACAGTACAGTGGCTTCAGCAGGTGGTGAATAGGAAAGGAACAGTTCCCCCAAAATATACTTACCCTCAGGCCATCCAAGACATACTGTAGATGTGAATTGGAGAAATGTAGCATTACATCACCATGCTCACCAGTGGATTATCTGCAGTGAATGTGTATCCAAGTCCATCAATTAACATCTTGTGAAATGACAATGTGCATGTTTGTTAGAAACAAATCCATTAAAAAAATTTTTTTCAAACAGTCACTTCTGGCCCAAATGCATGTCCATAATCCACAAGCAAGCATACCAATTTTAAAGTCCATCCTCTGTTGGCTTCTCAAGTCAACATCCACCAAACATATTTGAGTTACTCTTTTATCTTTTAAACAGTGTGTAATCTGTGCATATTAATGATGGATGCATATGTTACATATATGCAGTTTTTCACTTCACTATTAATTGATGCAGTTGTGTTACATTTTTGGTGATCATTTGTGGATTTATTAGCAGTTCAAACTTTCATTCTGACGGCATTTGGTGCAATGCTACTTTTCTCTAAATCTGTTGCATTTATGAAATAATCTCAGTGTTTAGATAGTCTGAAGGTGAGTACATTTTTGGGTAATTTTCAATTTTAGGTAAACTTTAATGAAACCACACTCTAATGAAAAAAAGTCTTTTAATCATTCACAAATAGCTTCTTTTGGTTGAGGGAAAAAGAGAGCCTGCAATACAGTGTAAAGTTTTAACTTCTTTGTTGAATTATTGTATTAAAACAGTATCACAAACAAGCAAATAAATACTTTTAAGAAGAGATCATTTATTCTTGCACATGCTATTCTTTGGAGGAAAAGTAAATATTGAATACATCCTTAAATGTTTCCTCATGTGGAAAAGGATTAGTGAATATTACCTTGTGTGTTTCCTCACATGGAAAAGGATTTGCTGGTATTGGTGTTTTTATTTCATTCTCACCGGCCCCAGGATCTTTACACCTTTTGTGAGAGTTTTGGAGTGAATCAGGTTGAATGACAGCAGCGGCAAAATAAATCTGAAGCGTTTGAGCTGCAGAGAGGAAAATCTTTAAAACAAACATGATAACTGCTAACGGACAGAGAGAGTGATTGAGTGAAGATGATGGAAAAGAGGTATGAATAGAGAGAGAGAGAGAGAGAGAGGTGGATCAAAAGAGGGACATGAAGGAATGACATTAAATGATGAGATGAAAAGAGCTGCTCTGAGGGCTAACAAAGAGAAGAGTTGAACAATTTTGAGAGAGTTTGATCTTGTTTGCTGACATGCGTTGTTTCAATAATATATGTTTAATATTTCAGAGCTGTAAGTATCATTCTAGACATCTGAGGGAAGCATAAAGTGAGAGTCATTGTACACTGAACTTGTTTCTCTGTGTACAAGCACAATAAAACCAACATTTGAGAAGATTGCATAACTTGCATAACCATCCCTTCATCCCACAGCCTCCTCCACCCGATGCAGGTGCAAGCCTCATATCACATTTCTCTCTTCTGAATGTTTCTCTCTGGTTCATTTCTGAAGAAAGCCTTGTTATATATGTGATTACTGTTTAAACACTGGTATTAGAGTGGAAGTGTGCGCACACACACACACACACACTAATACTGCAATCCGAATAATGCAAACTTTATCTATATCTTTGATATATCAATCTCTTGGGGCCATGAGAATATGCATATTATAATAGCAGTGCTGTCTTCCACTGAAACCCCCCAGGTGCTTGGTTGTGGGTAACATCATTAATGGAGGAGCTGATGGAACAGATAAATGAAGTGGTTAATCTCTGTCAAATTATTGTTTTACCCCCCACATAGCCTGCCACCTCCTCAAAACCAGCACACATGCTTAAATGCTGAATATACATTAAGGGCCGGTTTCCCGGATAGGAATTAGATTAAGCCAGGACTCGACCTTTGCTAATTTAGGACATTTAAGAATTTTTAGAAACATGTCTTACAAAAATGCATTATCTGTGAGCATTTTAAGACCAAACAATGGCAAGATATCTCAGTGCAAGCCTTTTCCAGTTTAGATGGCTCTTAACATTTATTTTAATCTAGGACTAGTCTTAAACCCTGTTCAGGAAACCGGCCCATAAAGTTTAAACCTCAGTCAGACAGTGCTGATGACTTATGGTAGGTTATGAAAAGGCATGTACAAAAAACAAAAACAATCAGGATCACATAGAACCAGAAAGAGAAGTGAGTTATTACAAAACAAAAATGGAAACTAAAACTTTTTAAAACACAAACAATCAAACCTTTATTTTAATTACAAATAAAAAAATAAAAATCATTCCAGCTACCAGGGTCACATTTCTCATATTAATTTAGTTGTACTGTTTTAATGTTTTAAATGAATAAATGTTTTAAACAAACCACTAAAAATGACAAAAACACAAAATGACTTCAATTTTAACAAAAATTTATAGTAATAAATAATAGTAAAAATAGACTATAAGTAGTTTGCGATTTGTGCCTAACCTATTTTATAGATAAATGCAGTGTATTGTGATATAACTCTTATGTCTTCCAAAGTTATTATTATTTATTAGTTGTTTTTAATCTTGCTTTGAAAAATCCCACTGGGCATATTTTGTTTGCTACATTCACCTCCAGTAAAACTCCCGTAATCACGTCAGTAAAACGCATCCTTCTCACACAATCGACACAAAAATGAATGCATTTTTCCCATCAACTTGCCAACTTTACAACCCAGTGATGCAGGTGGATAAGATTAACTATTAATGATACAAATATTAACTACATTTTCATGTTTTGTGTTTGAAATAATTTTTTTGATCAGGTATACGATATCCTTTGTGTGTGTGTTTTCTCCTGCTCGGTGAGTTGCAGTGAGTTGCAGTGAAAGAAGACAACTTTGGTGGTACGGAATAATAAAAAAATAAATAATAAATAAACATGTAAATTTAGATATAGTTTATACCCCAGTCTCCCATATTATGGTAACCAAATGTTGACAGGTATGAGACAGATGGATAGTGTATCTACAGTGTACAGTAAGACCACACTGATTTAATTTAACAATAATTAAACATTTTTTTGAACATAACTGTTTGGCTGCCCCTTATAAATGTTGAGGGACACCTCTTCCACCATATGTAATCACTAGTACTGTACCTTAGCATCACATAAAATTCTAACGCTGTTTCTCCATGTTAAATTCCCCGGGGCACAATATAACTTCTATAGCCTCATATTATCGCAAGCTTCCATTAATTGTTAATAGCCGGTCAATAATCAGTCAGTTAAGTTAACTGCCCATGGATGTGCAAGCGTATTTGTTTTCATAGATTATTAATTTTCATCAGTACAGAATTGCACACAGGTGTGCTATAAAGATCTCTCTCACAAACACACAGAGTGTTCACACAGGTAAGAATGATCTGTGCGCCCCTGTTTATCCCTGAGCTCTCAGAGCTGAGAGAGAGGTCTATTTTTGTTGATTGCTGGGGGGGAAAAAGCAGACTATGTCCATCCAATCAAAGTCCTCCATGCTATCTGCCCACCATGTTGAGGAGTTAAATGTCATGAATTCTTAATGCTTAATGAGCCCATCAACCCTTGAGTAAAAGTGCTCTGTAGTGCTCCTGCTAATTGGCTTCAGTGGCTGCTCTCCCATGCTAGGCTGGACCCTGAGAAGAGGAGGAAAGTGCGGGAGAAGTAAAAAAGGCAAGAGCGTCTGTTTTGGGAACGGGGTCTGAGATGAGAGGATTGGTCAGGTTGAGTGGTCTGAAACGACTGTTTCTAGTATGAGTGACACAAATACACAAGCACATTTCCCTACCACTCTACTGCTCTCACATGCTAGAAAACTATGTCACTTTGTTTTTGTTGTTTCTTGAATTAGAGAATTTGGGGGTGGGGGGTATTTACAACACTGTTTCAGAACAGTTCAACCCAAATATTAGAATGTGTTCCACCAGATGCTTGCGGTAATCAGTTAATCACAGTGCACTGGATAGCTGGCCAATCAGAGCACACCTCGCTTTTTTAGAAGACCCATTTCAGAAGACAGGGCTTAGAGGAGAAACAATCATGTACAGTATGTGGAAAATAATGTGTTTTTTAAACATAAACACATTGCATTAAAAACAAAATACACAAAATAATGTTTTTTTTAGCAACATCATATGACCCCTTTAAGGTCAATTGACTTAAATTTGAAAAATGGTGTGCATTGATGTCTTTCAGTAGTTGAAACAAGAAACCCTATGATGTTCATTTACATTTATTGTGCTATAACTAGTCAAGAGGAAGAGATGATCGGTTCACGTGCCACGACACAAGCCACAAAACCTTATGTACTGTTTGAATCTCTTTAAAAATTTGAAAGGTGAGACTAAGTTTCATACATTTTCATTTTCCTCTTTACGCTGCAATGTATTTTTCACTGCGTGAGAACATGACGTGTGGCTTAAGAGTGCCATGCTCAGACAGAGCAACAGTAATGAAGGGTATTTGCAAAGGGTCAGTCAAACTTGAACTGGTAAACATATACTAAATATAACAAAGCACCCTAACTTACATAACTGAATCAGTGAATCTTTTTTTTTTTTTTCATTTACATGAACAATCCAATCAAACAAACTGATTCACTTGAATGAATCATACTTCTTAGCTCTGCATGAGAGCTAGTCAATCTGAAGATCTGAATACTTTGGTTCAGGTGTGTTCAAACTCTGCAGGACAGTGGCCTTCCAGGATGAGTTTTGGACACCCCTGATTTACTTGAACTATCCTAACGGAACAAATGGATACACTAGAATGAATCAAACATAATGCTGTATGAGCCAACTGTACCAATTTACTAGAATGAATAGGGCTTTACAGTACCATATATGAGAAAGAGAACTGTTTAGGATGGAGTGATTCATTAGAATGACTTTCCAGCTAGGAGAAAGAGGATCTTTGAAGATGATTTGATTCACTAAAATGAATCAGACTTGACAGCCCTACATGGAAGGGTGCCTTCTGAGGTCATTTGCTTGACTATTAGAAACGGAGGCGTATCATTGGGACACAATACACCACAACTTTTTTTAAAAGAAACAATATGTTTTGAAAACTGCTAAAGCTGTACAGTTTCTACATTCATAGTAGTTAATCCCCAACACTGTTTTTATGGCATGCAATCGCTCTATCTACAATACAGCTTAACTGAAAACCTGTCATGTGAAGTGGTACGACATATCCATAAATGAACACGCTGTAGTTCTTTTTTGTTATTCATTTTCATTTATTCCATCCACCTGCGGTTCACAGAGGGGTACTTAGTGCATTGTCAGCTTTGACAAACGCCATCCACAATATGCAAAGCTACAGGGTGGGGTTAACATATCAAACGGCCGAAAACAAGTGATGAATGTGAGCGACAATAAGTGAGTGGGAGTTTAGAGAAGAGGGGATGGAGTGAAAAATAAAAAGGGAGGGAAGGCGTGTTGCGGTGAGTAACATAAGGACTTTTACTTCTCATTCCGGCGACTCCCCTGAGCGCTCATTGACAAGTGTGCACCATCGCCATCTCCCCTGCCGTCCGTGGCCAGCTTCCTCTAACCACTGCAATTGGCGTGAGCGGCGAGCAGGCACACACGGTCCTCCCCTCCCCTCCCTCACCTGCAAGCACTGTGCCATTCCCAGCAACGCTACCAATTACCATCCAGCCCAGCTGCCAGGTCTAAATCTGTGGCTGAAGAGAAGAGGCATGTCTGCTGATTCAGCCCCTGCAGAGCTTTTACTCCCTCAGCACGGGATGCGGATTTTGCGGCCGCCAGTGGATGTCTGACTCCCTCAAGAGTGAGGATGCCGTTCACAAGCCTAACCTTCCCACGTCACCGTGACACCCACTTCAGGCTGTTTGCTGCTTCGTAAATATTAAAGTTAAGCCTCGATCGGATCAAGATAATCATGTTGTCGATGCTGGGTTCTCAATTTTTGGTTTCATTGCTAAATGCAGCCAACAGTTGTTGGTTTGGGTTTGCTGATGTTAGAAAAGTGCAAAGATGCCGCGTTTTGGTGGCTAATATAGAGGCACACCTCATTAAGTGAAATAAGGGTGTAAAAATGTTTACCCAGGGTGTCACTATAGTGCAGTGCTTTCTGCATTATGTGCTAGCTTGTTGCAATTCATTCTTCTTTGTCACAGCCGCACTTAAGCTATTAGCTCATTTGGGAAGATATGGCATATTTGCCTCATAACAATAAGACAAATAGTGAAGAAAGATCAAAAAAGGAGTTCAAGATCATAATGGAAATTAACAGAACACTTATTATCTTGTTGAATGTAAAGCATTCTTCCTCAAAACCCATAAAATTACTTGTTTTTTTACAAGGGAAATAGACAAATAACAGACAATTAAAACATTGTACAACATAAAATCTAAAATCCCTATGTCTCATCTCAACAACATCAAAACCAATAGATGAATACGTCTTCAACCTAAATTTAAACAAGTAAACAACATTAGAAGATGATTCGACAAAGCTCAGTCGAATTTCAGTTCTTTAAGCAAAAGTTGAGAGATTTTTAAAGTTTAAAATAGCTCTCTATTATGTTTTCAAGTAGTAGGTTGCAGAAAAGATAAATCTATGCTAAATACTTATAATCAAAAGCAACTATAATCATGCATAGTTATTTAGGATACCAAAATCTGCTTTTTAAGGAAGTTAGAACATAACATTTTTGTTCACATTTGTGTCATTTCATAATATGGATGGTACTATATTAAACCAATATTTGGCCATGTGTTTGTTCACTGATTTAGGCTTTCAAATGATTTGTACCATTGTTGATGCATTTAAAAATTGTCAGTTGTCCTATTCAGCCTGTGATGTTTGCAAATTTGCATATTGTTGGGCCTAATGTATGTCATTTTGGTTCTGTGCTGGGTCATACCACTTGATGTCCATTGTAAAATCAGAGATTGAAAGACCAATTGATGCAAAAGTAGTTGAAGCTGAACCATGAGTGTTATATGAATTGCAAATGTAAAAAAAAACATCATCTAAGGGCCAGCTCCACTGCAGCTGGTACGTATATTTCTCTCCAATAAGTGTTTACTAGGCATAGTGCAATTTACTTCTTATCAACAAGCGTCCTGCTGGGGGAAGCAACCTAGTACATTTTCTCTGGAATCTTATGAGCCCTGTTCTTGTACGGGATGGTGAGGAGCGCCTGAAAGACCCTATTTGTCTCCCTAATCTTACACGAAATAACATTTGCATTCAGCCAGCTGCCTGTAATAAAGGCTGGCAGTTATGAGGCCTGCTTCCATGCATTACCATTAATCACAATTAAATAGAGCTTAGCGCTTGTCACATGAATATTTACAGTGTGGCCGGGGCCATCTCGCACTGTAAATTCATAAATCATTTGGCCAGATTATGGAAGTTATGGCTGTTTTATTATTCATGATCTGCCTTTTATGTGGTGTTATATTTATTTCCCTCTCCACCGGACGGGCACGTTGAGCTGGGTTTAGTGGGCTGTCCATCACACCTGTCACACACACATCTGGGCTGTCGCAGACACTCACCTACAGGGACAACACATTTGGGTATCTCTTGCTCTGGCTCTTGCACGCAAGTTTTCTGTCCACTACAGCGCGTCAGAGAAGCAAATTCTATTTTTCTGCCATAAAATGAGCTTGTGTGTATATATGGCCGGCTCCTAAAATAATCAAATCTGTGCTCTGCTGTTTCATGTCGTCGAGAGCTCCCTCCGGAGGCCAGGCCCAAAATGTTTTGAGGATTCACACCGCTCCAGTAGGACATGTGACAAGATGAATTCCACCGCATGGCATCACTTCCCCACCAGCTTTCCCTTTATATCCAACAAAAAGCAGCATGTGGCTTTGCTATGTATTCCTATAAGAGACTGTGAAGTCACCATCCACCCCCTCCTTTTCTCACTCGTGTCGGGAAAAGTTATGGAGAAAGCAAGTGGAAGATCTGAATAAAAGATTCAGCATCTGAAACTGTTAATTGAAAACCTCTCATTTTTCATACTCACCTTTATTCTTGGAGTAACTGACACACTTATGGCAGAGATTTGCCTGAGCTTGATTCCCATGATTAACAGCTGATTCAGCTGTTGACCTGCGCTGTGCACAGCTGTGGCCGAGCCCAGCCAATCAGAGCTTAAGTGGACCATGTGTTCAGGGTCAAGACAGACCGGGCCCAGCAGCCGAGAGGCCACCAGCTGCCTTCAGCTGGAGAACCAGCCAGAAAGAGAGCCTGTGTCCTTAATGAATGCCTTATAGCAGGTAACCCCTAGCTTACTATAGGGAATTTTTAATCTTGCTGAACAAATCTTTTGCTTTTTTTTTTGTCATTATAATTTATGTTCTGTATGCAAATGAGGTGGATTTTGGAAAGAAGATTTGGCAAATGCATTAGTCCTGTTTTGTTTTTGTGTAAACCCACTGATGTGATTTATAATGTGCATAAAAGGAGTTACGGAGTAGTGTGTTTGTGTGTTCAGGAAGCAACCGACTGGCAGGGTGTCAAAAACATAACAGCGTTTCTAAGTAATATTTTGCACGCAAACTGATCCATGCCATCTTCATCTCCAGTAACAAGTTTTCCAATATCTCAGCTGCTTATGTGAATGTAGAGGACAGACATCATGGTTGTTGATATTACAGTCACTCCTGTCTCCCATTGGATGGACATACTTTCCTTTCCTGTACTGTTCAGCACTACATCTCTTCTCTGTGAACTTTAATAAAAACTGTATTCCCCTGATCTGTACGTCTGGACTCCAAATAATGAAACATATCGATCTGCGAAATGCATCTCGCTCAATAGTCACACTTCAGCTGGGAGGGAATAAAGGCAGACATGGTCAAAAATGCAAGCAGAGACACAGACAGAGAGAGAGAGAGTGCGCCATCTAGTGGTTATAAAACAAACACTCGTGATAGATAGTAGCCTAGCTTGGTGGATAAATTAGCACATTTGAGTCTGTAAAGATAGAGAGAGTGATAGAATGATAGATTTTTGATTGATTTGATTTAAGTTTTGATACAAAACCTATACTGAACCTTTTCTTGTTCCTTTAAAACTGATGTTCCTTTACTAAAATGGATGTGATATTGGTCTGATACGTGGCAGATTTAATTCAAGAACGATAGAGAATTTCACTTTGCTAAATTGCTTACCTTTATAGATATTCACTATATGCGATTATTGGATGGAAAGATGGTAAGGGAAGTGAAAGACAGGATAAGGAGGAGTGTAGCATGTGTGGGTGTACTCACGAGAGCTCAAAACTGTATGTGTTTTTCTGCATCTGAATGTGAGCACTCTTTTGTGTTGTCTGAATATTTCTCTGGAGAGAGTGCTCTGGCATGGCCCTTAGTTGATAACAGACTGTTGTCGTGAATGGGCTGTATAGCCACTGCCTCTGCTTATGTAGCAAACTACCTCATGGCCTTGCACTCTTACAACAGTCTACTTTTGTTCTAGTTCCTCTTCAGCCCATCCCTCCCCTGCACAGATGCAGTGCCCACACACTCTCTGTCCCTGAGTGCTTGAAAGAAAAAAAAGGGCTTCTTTTGATGCACAAGTTTTAATTGTATCCTGAAACTCATGTGTTCAAGTTTTATGCCAGTTCTGTGAATGAGTGTGCTATTACTTATGCAGAGATTATGTAGGTGAGACCACACTCTAACTTTCAAGATGTTAGTAAAATGTATTATTTCAAAATAAATCATGCAATTTGAAATAAGTCACAAACTGACATACTAAACCATAAATATGACATAAAAGGTTGAAATTGTGGAAAGGTTGAAAGTCGATTCTGAGATAAACATTTGGAACTGACATTAAATCAAAATTCTTAGAGTCAATGGGCCTTAGTTGATAACAGACTGTTGTCGTGAATGGGCTGTATAGCCACTGCCTCTGCTTAATTGACTTTTTGTCATAATAACTAATCTCATAATTTTGACTTAGTATGACATCATTTCAACTTTATATCTTATAGTTATTACTTAATATGTCATGATTTCAACAACTTTAGTAATTCTGAAGTTTATGTCACTATGATTTGCCAAATGATTGTGAATGAGTTTCATATGAGGATGGGTGAACTATAGATTTGACTCTTACTTTTGAAACAGATATGAGTAGTAAATCTCAGGATCTAGTTCTCCTTTCTAACATCGAGTTGGACCGTCAGGACCATGTGTTGTTATCTTTGGACACATCGACTACACATACATAAACATTTCCAGGGAATGAAGAGAGATTAGAATATGGGCCCAAAACATTCTTTCCTCTTCTCAAGGCCAGAAGGCTATCAGGTCTTTTGAGAGATAAAGACGCTGCAGCTGTAAAAATTGTTATGAGAATCAAGGACACGGCAGATATGAGGCAGAGAGCAGCTAATGAAGTACAGAAAGAACAAAATAATGCTAAAGGGACATTTCATATACTACAGTAAAGAAAAACATCATGTGATCGTGTATAAAAATAAAAGGACTGTAAGGACTATAAGGACTCTAAGAGTGCTATAGTGTTGGTTCCTTTTTAGGCCTAATAAATATATATATTTATATATATATATATATATATATATATATATATATATATAATTAATTACTATTTTATAATTTAATTAGGAA
>JAUCMS010000034.1:20137192-20158337 GCA_032357445.1 Enteromius radiatus
ATATATAATTAATTACTATTTTATAATTTCATTAGGAAATTATGAATAAAATGTAGAATATAAATTATTCAATTAATTCAATTCTCTGCTTTGTTGGTAGCTTTTTTTTTCTTTTCATTTTTCCCATTTGTAAAGTGATGGAAATAACAGTTAATCACCTAGATTATTCATATAGATTAATCACCATTATTTAGTACCTAGAACTGAGCCTATTAATAATCATCTTATGACTGTTTTAAAATATACTAAAATAATAATAGGTATTTTAAATAACTGAATAATATTTCATAATATTATATTTTAAAATAAATAAATAAAGCCTTTGTGAGTATGAAATAGTTTTTCAAAAAACCTTTGAAAAGCATAATTATTCCAAACGTCTGGACGATAGGGTGTAAATCTAAGTTTATAAAGTTTACTGTTTCTTCGTATTTGCACCATCTAATGAATGATCATGCTAACCAACATGACTTTACAATATTTTGTTATTTTTACTGTAGTGTGGTAGGTTGCTGTAAACAATGGTTGCTCCAAGCAACAGACTCTTATCTGTAATCAAAAAGTGATGACATCTCAGCAAACGTCGTCGTGTGCTAATGACGTGCGCGGGGTTTTCCGGGTGCGACGGTTTGAGATGTAGGCTAGCAGGGCTAACCGAGAGTAACGTCAAAACAGATATTAGAGCGCTGTTGACTAACGTCAAGAGTCAGAGGGTGGGAATCGAACATGAAGGGGGTAAACGATTCATTTTACAAGAGGTGTTTCTGAAAGTAAAGTCGCCGTGATCTACATAGATTGATATAGCTAAAAATAAAATGTCAACAACGCGGCCCCTCCTCGGGATGAAGCGAATCACCGAGGTAACCTGCACAGAGCCGCCGGGAGGCAGGCAGTCCCCGACCGTCAGCAGAGCGCAGTTCGAGTCGCTCACCGTGGACGAGTTCACGGTACACGAGGACAAGCAGACAGAGCTCAGATGTAGCAAACCGAAGGTCGAACAGGTTTTTCAAGTGAAATTCACCATTATTGGGCTCTTGGATCACACAGGAGCCCACGGAAGTAAGACTTCCAGGCAGATCTGGCTCCAGCTGAAGGGAAAAAAGGAGGACGTGTCTAAAGCGAAGGTAAATTAAAGTAAATTGTATAAATGTTTATCTTAAACAACGTTGCTGCTTGTTTTTGACTGTCAGAAGGGAAATAGATGAACTTAACGTAACTTAAGTTGCAACGTAATAGCTGGAGTAAGCTGATGTCAGAATCAACTTGGCCTGCGTCTGACAGCAGCATGTTTGTCTTTATTTGACATTTAAACAGGCCTGTGGTTAGCTGTAGACTTGTTTGTGTCTCACCGTCCTCAAAAATGATTTGATCGAGCTTTTATTTAGCTTAAATAACTAAAATAATGTTCATTATCAAAAAACTTTACTAATATTTAACAATCATTTCCAGAACGAATACTGTACTTTTGGAGGGGGTTTTGTTTGTTTGTTTGTCAAGTTTGACAACCTAGAAATTGCAGAGCACTATGTTACTCCACTCACAAATGCTGATCCAGACCAGTTTTAAGTTTTTACCTTTTACATTTGGTGATATGCAAAATGTCATGTTTTCGGTTAATTGAAACTTTAGATTGAGAAGATAAACATTTAAAATTTGGCCAGTTTTGTCCGAAACATAAGTTAATTATGTCATTCCTTATTTGTAGTAAAAAAAGTAATATCACACTCACAATCATAATGTAGTTTTGAGCATTGGCATGTCTGTAATTCATACCTGTGAATCACATTGGCCAAATCCCAGCTATGCTGATACTCAATACAACAGCAGAATTGTAAGTGATATTGCTTGAATAGACCATAACAGATCTGCTTTATGTTATTTGGGGTTAACTGTCACCAAACCACATTGGTCCATTATAGCCAGTGTAAAAGTATTGTGTTTCGGTGGATTTCATGTCTCAGCAGACAGGAACACTTTAGTAAGCTTTCGCACACATTTATAGATGATACAACACTGTACATTTTGACATAGATGTTTCCAGTTAAAGTGGTGTCGAAAAAAAGAGTTGCCAAGGCAGCAAAAAAGACGTGGTTTTTCACTGAATATGTGGCGTCATCGCCTAGTTCTGACATGCCATTGTTTGCAATTCTACTCAGATCTAATAAGGAAATTATAACCATCAGTGCCCGTAAACCTGGAATATCCTTATTGTTAAGCCATGAAACGGAAACCACTCTGTGGATGTGTTTCGCCACCACGTGCACTTCCTCTTTGTCAAAATATTTTGAATATTTCTAATAAGTTTTTACGGGTATGAATATTATATCCACAAAACAAAAGTGTCAAGGACTTTTCTGTGAAATCACATTTACAGGCGAAAATCTCTTGCCTCCACATCTCAGTGACTTTTGAATATCTTTTGCCATTTGAATAAAAAAAAAAACCGATGTGAGCAGATATCTGCTTCTCATCCAAACTGTGTCATGAATTTTCTCATGAGTTTTTGACAGAGATCTGATTGCTTAGTCAGGAGAAAACGGGAGGCCCCCAGTGTATTTCGCTTTCGGTTTTAGTTACTACTCAGAGTAGTGGCTTTTAACCTGGTGTCATTACTGGTACTGTATATGAGTATTTCTTTTACCGTAACTTGCTCATGCAGATCAAAGAAATAAAACGTTCAGCAAAAATATGGTAGATTGGTCCACCCCAAGGGGATCCTGTGTTGTTGTTTCTTTCGAACAAGTAGGCTAACCCACTCAATCAAAACCTCTCAATCATGCTAATATAATGTCTTCTAACCAGATTATCTTTTCTTTCTTTTTTTAAATACAGTACATTTAGGGCTGGACAATTTGGGAAAATAAGATTATTCTGATAAAAAATAGTGACGTATATTTAAATATAATTATTAAATACATACATTAATAAGGATTTTTTTTGCTTATACTCTGGAACATTGCGTAATGTAAAACATAGTAGCTCTGTGTGACTACTTTTGGGTGTGGCATCATGCTTGCTTACTTTGGTATGTATTCACACTTTCATCGATATGATAATGGGCATGTGGAATCTCCCTAGAAAGACGATGTAGTTGCTCTTGGTCATTTGGTCCCTCGAAGCAAATCATATGTGCATTCTAGTTTAAAATAATGAATCCTTTTTTTATATATATATATATATATATATATATATATATAAATTATTTTAGAGTGATATGCTTGTGCTGTCATGTTTATTTGCTCCTTCTAAAAGTGAAATTTTCTATCTTTCGCAATGTATGTGTTGTAATCCATTCCTGCTGTGATTGTTTTGCAGGAGTATGTGAAAGGCCTATGTGACCCAGAGCTTCAGAAGGAAGAATGGTACCCAGTAGACATGCACTGCATTTTTGCTGGTGCTCGTGGACTCTTTTTAGACCGGTTGCTTAGAGACACGAGTGCAGAGGTCCAAGTACTGGAGCCGGGTCGCCTGAAGTTGAGCGGCTGCGCAGAGGCCGTTGTCATGGCCCAAAGTCGTGTTCAACAGTTTGTCGCCCTCTTTCAGGAAAAGCGAAGCTTGCCGGCTGACAGAGAGCCCTTGGTTAAGCGCACCTTTAAGAATTTTGTGGAGGACCGGGCTGATAAATATGCCATGGAGCTGCTTTTACTGCCCAGTGCCCTCAAAGAGGAACTTTTAGGGTTGGCTCAAAGCCCCACACAGCCTATAGTTGTCATAGACCTTGAGCAGGACCGCTCTCAGACTAGCACACCTGTAACAGACCTCTCCAACCGTATCCTGGACACCACTTTTGAGGATAAAACCGCAAGTCCTGCAACTACTCCTGATGTTATGCCCGGTCTAAACGGTCGGCCTTGCAACAAGCGGAGGTCCTCTGATAGTGAGCAGAGAGACACTAAGAGGCAATACTCACTAGAGAGGAGAGAAGAGGAGCAGTTGGAAGAGCGACAGCGAGAGCCGTGCCAAACTTGGACAGTTACGTCTGCAAAAGGGGCACTGGCAGCTAGTGAATCAACTAATGAAAGTGAGGCAGTGAGTCCTGAGACTAATTTGCGTTGTCTTGTTAACTTCTTCCGAACCATGGGCTACCAGCAGGAGGTAGTGGAACGGGTAGTGCGTGAAACGGGGCAGACAGAGGACACATTTTTGCTTCTGGAACGAATTGTGGAGGAGACTCAGAAGGGTCAGGGAGCACAGAGGACTTCTCGCACGCCTGACCCCTCCCCCTGTGCAAATGCCTCGTCCACCTCTACCTCCGTCAGGCTCAAAGAGAAGGAACGGGCACAGATGAGAGCTCTCGCAGAGATCAAATGCAAAGAAAACATTAGACCTCCTAGCACTAACGGCATAGGTCAGAAGAACCAGACAAGCAGCGTGCCACTAGCTTCTACTACTCTTAAAAGAAACAATGGTGCACAGACTGACGTGTGTGAAGTGATTATCATCGATGACGATGATAATGACTTCACAGAGATAGAGAGGAAGCCCCGAATTTCTGCACTTGACTTGAAATCAGAGTCCCGGTTTGACTACCTGCCCCGTGGTAGCTCTCAAACAATGGTTCCAGTGCGGATGGAGAGTGTGACCAATCTCCGCAGCTCCTCTCAAGGCCCTCCTCTCCGGAGCACTGACACACGACCAGGATGCTCTTACCAGACTCTCCCTGGAAGGGCACCTTTACCTCGCTCTGAGGCACATAGCACCTCTAAACCAGCACCCCTCACCGGCATTTCTCGTTTCCAGCAGTCCCTGAGAACCCCCTACCGACTAGTCCTACAAAATGAACCGGGCTGCCCTGATCTGCGCCACATCATCATCGATGGGAGCAATGTGGCAATGGCGTAAGTCTCCATAATATTGTGTAATATTAATGGGGGGGGGTCTGTGACAGCTCATGAACGTCAAATATTTTTACAAAATCGTAACAGTAAGGTATACATTTAAAGCTGGAATCAACTGCAAAACATTTGCTCTGGAGTTTGTTTCAATTTGTGGAGTAGATGTGTTTGTTATGTTATGTTAAGTCATGAGCAGTCTGCAGATTTTGAGCAGTTTGAGTTGACAGATTATTTCACAATAAAATGTTTTGTTCAGTTTTGTTAATCAGACTATGATTACTTCCAGTTTGCGAATACCAGATGTTTAATATTTTAGTTTTCTGTGTTCAGAACAATTTGAAGGTCATTGCTGAGAGTAGTTGTGGTCCTTAAACATTTAGTTCATGATGTCCCAGTTTTTCTGGGTAAATATATCCAAAGTCAGCATGTGTACGATGCCTGGTGTTAGATGATAGCACAAGTTACTGTAAAACTCTCAACATTACCAAAACCCCATAAATGTAGCCTATTAAACATTATTTGAAAGCACAAAGGTTTTGTCTGAAGATCAGACTGAAATTTCTATCAGTACAAATTTTGGCCCGTTTCTCACACAGGCTTTGACAGAGGAAAAATAACATTTTGAACATTGTTTAAAAATGTCTCATTTTGTGTTCCTTTGGAGAATGAAAATCATGATGACCCATGCATTCAGTATTTGGAGTTCAGCATTTGATGAATGCCTGTTCTCTGAAACCGTTGTAAAGGACAGGTGTGATTGATGCTATTTTTGGAGACAGTTTGAGGGAGTGTGAAAATGTTGGTGTTGTTGATATGTAAGTGCACATAAAGGTTAAAGTAAGTCACTTCCAGTAAGCCCTGTTTGTGTGTATGAAGTGTAGTTTGCAAGTGTTTGTGTTTGAAAACCTAAAACCAGGTGCAACCCCCTTTTTCCTTTCTTCATAACAGTATCTGTCTTTCTCACCCACTTCCCCCTTCCTCTCCCTCCCACGTTAAAGGCAACCTCTTTTGTGGGTCTCTCCCCTTGTCAGGCCCCTATTTTGCCCTTTAAGTGGCTTACCGGAGGTGACTGCACTTCTTAGAAGTACAAGTATGGAAACTGAGGTGTTATACAGGGTTAAAGAGAAGAACACCTTTTTAGACCCTACAAGTGAAGTCTAATTGAGGGGAAAGAGGTATATCGTGGGATAAGGTGTCAGGTGGGATTTTCTTTTATACCGTAAGACCTTTACCTCAACAAAAAACGTGGGCATATACTAGACAGATCTGAAACATAGTGTATTCTTGAAACTAAAGGGGTATGTGTAATGTGAAGGTTGTCCTTAGCTATTCAAGAAAAGTCATTTGGAAAGTTAAAGACTGTTGCAGAACGCTCATACCTCAATTAATTATACCATATTATCCATGCAGAGCAGAGAACAATCAGTCTATCACATGTTCAGCCACACAGGGTTTCGCAAGGCTGATTTGTATGCTTGCGTGATATTTGAGATCTGAATCCTCAGGTGAAATCTTGTTGCCATAGCAGCCCAAATATGCAGTTACGAAGAATCGCTGCCACAGCAGATAAGGAGGATGTCAATATCTTGCATGTGAAGGAGAGGTCAAAGGCCACAGACTGAAACTGGTGCAGCGTATGTACAGTTCCTGATCCTGCAGTAATGATGTTGCTTTGGCCTGGCACGTATTCAGGATGTTGATACAGTTTCATTTCTCATTTCACTTTTCTCATGTAGTAATGTTTTGAAAAGAAAGGTTCCTCACTAGGGGTGGAAGAGGGGGAAAAAAAATCGATTCTTCCCCTGAATCGCAATTCTCTCTTAATTGATTGATTCTATTCTTAATCGATTCTGAATATTTCAGAATTAATTCTGAGCTTTTTTTTTCCCCGCCGTGGGCTCTATAGCACAGACTTTGCGCTGTGAGACATATGCACATTGACAGTGTGTGCTTCAATCTTCAGATATGCTTTCATTCATACCGTTTGGAATTCAGGGCTATTAGATGCATGAAAATCACCGACATGTGCTTTGTGTTTGTTTGTCCTGAAGCAGCTGCGGTTAAATGCACTTGCATTTTAAAATGCTTTTTTATGAAACAGATGTACACACCATCAGTTATTTTTTCAGAGCAGAGCAAAACAATCTGATATATCGAAAGAGATCCGTTGATTAGTCTGAATGTTAACGCTGCCACCGTCTCATCAGTAATAAATTAAACAGCAACAATGCAGAGGAACTGTTGTCTGTAAACACTTACTTTAAATAATTGTAACCTGCTTAACCTACTTTTAAAAAAAAAATTAACCTGCTTTTATAATAATTAAAAAAAAATTTGATTTAAAATGTATATGTAAATGTAGCCATGTGCAGTAACATTGAGAACTGAGAATGTGATATTTTTTTAGGTTTCCCAGACGACGCTTAAGCTATTCACAGACTAAAATGCATATTTGAGCTGCCTCAACTGAAAATATCTTGCTCTGACATATCTTAAAATATGGCAGTGTCATTCTTTGTCAGGATGCACACCTGTAATGTTTTCTTCCAAAGCATTTTTTGTAAAAGTTGCTTAAATATCTTAATTTAACTAAGGCTGTTTATTAAACCGGGCATTGAGCTGTTGATGATGATGATAATCGTAATTGAACTGAATTGTGACAGCAAGATTCATACCCCTGCTTTTAAGATGGCAATACTGACACCCAGAAATTTCAACTATAAACAAAAAGCATACCAACAATGTTGGATTTAGATGTAAAATTGTAAAGATGCATTTGCACAGCAGAAGAATTAATTGGGGGGGGGGGGGGGAATGTACAGTAGATGAAGAATCCTTTTGGAATCGAATCATGCCATAGCAATATCGAATTGCAGTACTTGTAGAATCAATATTTGTAAAAAATACATATCATATCGTGATGGTATCGAATTGGGAGGTAGGTGTATCGTCCCATCCCTATTCCTTACACTATACTTTGACAACAGGACAAATGGATTTGATCATTCACATTGGCTCATTCAGTGTTGCACACAGTGTGATGGTGTAGTCATATGGTCAGTCTGTACTGACACAGACTACATTCATTTTGGAAATATGACTGCCTGTATAGCTCCATTTTTGAAGTCTCTTACCTGTCCTGTCAGTGCAAGAGAATCAGGTCAGAGTCTACAGTCACTGGATATGATCTTCATATGGGTGAGGTAGAGGTGAACCACATGGGTTTTTTTATTTGGTGTGTTTTTTTTTTTTTTTTTGTCAGAAATACAAGGTAGAAATGAAAGATGTTTTTTTTTTTTTTTTTTTGCATATTTAGCAATTTACATTTCCAGACTGGGAAAGTTATCTGACTTTTTTACGTCAGCGGTCGTTGATTTAGTAACACTTCCTGTTTAAAATAACTTTCTCTCGTAGAGGGAACTTCCCTGTGACCCCTCTGTGGTTCATTTTGTGTGTCTTTTTGTAGACTGGGTTGGGGGGGGTTGACGACTACACATCTGTATGCATATCTTTTTGTCTAAGCGTTCTGAATGGATGGAGATCTGCGTCTATTTTTGCACCCTTTTACGTCAGTTGTGTCTAATCGAGAATTGGCAAGATTAAAGGAAGTAAATTGCTAACCAGTGTTCTCAAATGCATTTACATATGTGCTTATCTCTCTATCAGTGGTATGAGATGCATTGTGAAATTGAATGCAGAGCTGTTTCCTGATCGAGCAAATTGATATTCAGTAGGGAACTTTTGTCTTTGGTTATTTAATCAGGCCTCTAGCTGAATTTAACATGTTTGAATGTGGATGTATTATACCTCTTATACCTTTTACTGCACAAGGCAATATATTGTATACTGCCTAGTATTTAGAAACATTGCAAAAACAGAATGCAATGATAAATATTAACACTGTTTTCAAATTCCCTTACTACATTTAATTTATCTATTAATCATTTTAGTAATGTAGAATTTTTATTTGAGTCCAGAATGAGATTAAAAAAAAAAAACTAGTGGTTTATTTATGGCTGCACATCCATAAGTTGGAAAGTCGAGTGGAAACATTGTGTTGCATTGTGGGTTACAGTATCCCACTACATGTTGACAAAAGCTGTAGGTCCTCCAAAACTTTCTTGTAAACAGAAAATGTTCATACAGTACACAGCATATGTGTCTAGATACTGCTAAAATTGTATTCGTAGTTTGATCTTTGACCTTCCTGATTTCTGTCACTAGGCATGGACTCCATCGAATCTTTTCTTGTCGTGGGATTGCCATCGCTGTAGAGGCCTTCTGGCGCAGAGGGCACAGAGAAATCACTGTCTTCGTTCCTCAGTGGAGACAGAAAAAGGACCCCAACATTTCTGGTAGGAGCTCAGTTTCCTTCTGTTATTAGGAATATTCTGCAATCTAGATTTGGAGTCAATGTAATGTATAACGTATATTGTTACAGAACAACACTTTCTGAATCAACTGGAAAACCTGCGACTCCTGTCTTTCACCCCGTCTAGAGAAGTGTGTGGACAGAGAATTTCCTCCCATGATGACAGGTATAGCTGCTAAAAAATTCATCAAAAGTTTTTTCAGTCTGTTCCTCAACATATTACTAAACAAAGTAGTATTTGGCTTGTGGCTTGGTGTATTGGTTTTTAATTATGTTTCTGGAAATCACACAAATATACTCTGTGTATAAAAGATGTTTACACGCAAAATGGAGATGTGCTATTTCCCATGTACACATCACATAAATTTGATGTAAAAAAAAAAAAATATGCACACTGCATATTGTCTTTTGTATCAGCACAGACATGTATTTACAGTGTGTGTCATCTATTTTCCTATCTGGATGCCAATGTGAATATGGAAATAATATGCAGATGGGGTCATGCATAATAAAAAGTGGCATGTTTATGCTTATTTCAAGAGCAAGTGGGTAGAATTTGAAAATCTGAGAAAGCTGATGAAATCTGTATAGTTTTTGGATTTTATACATGCCCTAGGTTTTTGTCTATGCCCTGCTTGATCTGTGACCTCCTTCACAGGTTCCTACTTCATTTGGCTGAGAAGACGGGAGGGGTCATTGTCACCAATGACAACCTGAGGGACTTTGTGAACCAGTCAGAAGCATGGAGAAGGATTATTCAGGAGAGGTAAGAAAAACAAGATGTCCAGAAGACCAGCAATATTTTTTTTCTGATGTTAATAACATGCTACTTAATGTTTGGAGTCAATAAGAAAGTAAGAAATGTATTACATTTTTAAAACTTGATTAAAACAGTGACAGTGAAGAAATGTAACATTTTTATAAAAGTATATATGAAGAGTTCAAATGCAAAAGCCACCAAGTGCTGCCTGAAACTTTCTTCTAAAATGAGCATTTTTATTACTGTGTAACATACTGTGTTCAGTTATTTTGCTTTAATAGCAAGGAAAATAACCTATTTATTGCCATTAATGTGAAATAAAATGCTAATTCTAGAAGACAGCACTTAGTCTTTTCTGCAGGAATCTTTAAATTGAAAGATCCAAAGATCTTGAAATGTAACTTTTGTGACATTATACACTATACCGTTCAAAAATTTGTTCAGATTTAGAGCTCACTATATGGATTTTTCAGACTCTTACAGTTCACCTTTGTAGAAGATCACTTTATGATCCCAGATGACCCACTTGGAAAGAATGGACCTCACCTAGATGAGTTTCTATTTAAAGACCGACGGTGAGTTAAAAATTACACATTTTTGTCAAAAATAATACCCAGCAGTGGTTATCACACATTTCTAGTCTCATCTGTTACTTTAAGAAGAAGGCTGTCCCCTCATATCTTTTCTGTCCTTTCACAGAGGTAGTCCCATAATGGCCCCACCGAGGACAGACCTTCCGGCAACCCCGTCGGTATATGCCACATCTGCCCAGTCCACAGCACATCCCTCTTCCCCTTCCCACTGGCCACACTCTGGACCTCCAGACTGGCACCTTCCTCGACCTTCCCCTTCTCCACCTCCACCGCGGTCACCCTCAGAAACCACAGAGCTCAAAAGGAAGTTATATGACATCTTTCCTGACCAAAAGCAGCGCATCGACCGTATCCTCAGCGACAACCCATATATGAGGGACCTGAATGCTCTGTCTGGCCTTTTACTGGGCTGACACACTTTTACACCCAAGATTGCAGTTTCCACTCTCTTGTGCATGGAGGTCACAGGGCTTTTTGTATTCTTAAAGAATGTCATGATGGAAAAGCGCTGCTACGAGCTTTTGTTTGTTCAAGGGACTTTGTTCAAAGCATTCTTTTTTTTTATTTTTTTTTTTTTTCCATCAGCTAATTTAGATTATGATTTCTGGGGCCCTCCGACTGACTGCAAGCACAAAAACCTAAGTTATAAACTGTTTAAACGCTTTAAATATATGAGAATGTACAGTCCAAATTGGCATATATTTTATGTAAATATCTGTGAAGAATAATTCCTTTCCTGTAAGTTATCCATTCAGAAATCTTTATTCTAAACGGTGTTCCAGCTACACAGTGGTTATGAACTGGCTTTGCTTTATTTACAGCTGAAGGACACTTTTGAGTTGCAGTTTTTGATATGCTCATGCTTTGTCATTTCTGTTTTTGTAAATATTGACATTATTGAGCCAAATGAGTACTAGTTTCCAGTCATTCAAAGTGCCCTATTGAAGTGCCCTATCATCTGCTTGCAGGATATAATTGCTCATTTCCTGTTCACTAATTTTAGTTCCCGTTAACTTTAGTGATGGTGACAAAATGGTATGCTGTTTCTAGGAATCCCTGGAGACCCCCGTATCACCCAAGAGACTGTGTGAAACAGTTAGATGTTTAAAAAAGTTTCCAGATTACTCAGTGACCTGGTGGGTCCCTTTCTTCTGCCCTGTTGTGCAAGTTCATAGCAAACCGGAAACCAGAGCCGTCATTGATGTTAAACCTTTGTCCCAGTTACGACCATCAGAGGGTGCTGTGGGATTGCCAGCCCTTACTAACCTCATTATATAATGGAGGACATGAACAAAATGCAATGCATAGTTGAAATTCATTGTTTTCTGTTAGAACATCTTATTGCCATTAAAGTGAATTTTCACTGTTACGGTTACTGCATCAGCCTCTCCCTGTCTCTGAAATGTGTGTAGCGTTGGACATTGTGAATTGGTATTCAATTTTGGGAATGAAAATGCTTAGGCGTTAAACCCTTGAAAGGGTCACAGACTCTGCAGGCACTGTGGGTATCTCACAGTGTGGCTGCTGAAAACCTTTTGCTTTTTCTGAAAGGCAGTGTTAATAAAGGCCAATTATGTGTTTATTAAGACTACTGTGGTTTGTGCTTGTTTTTGGTCTCATTTTGACACATCAAACTAATTTAGAATAAACCATGGTTTCTGCAAGTCATAAAAAGGTCTTCACAAATTAATATCTTAAATTGGATCTGAAAGATTCATGGAATTAAGTCAAGGAATTAAATGTTGCAGAAAACATCTTACCGTTTTTTTTTGTTTGTTTTTTTTTTGTGGGGGGGGGGGGGTTGTGTGCGTGTGTGCTTTTGTATATTATTGCCTTATGGATATTAACACACTCCCCTTTGTACTACAAAACATTACTCCCTGATGTTATCACTGAAACACTTTATGAAGCTGCTTTGAAACGTGAAAGCGATTTAGAAATACATTTGAAATGTATTGAATTTAACTGACGGCAGGGGGCGACATCGCAGTTTTTTAAATGCTGCTAAATGCGCTACCCTGCGTTCCAATGTGCATGCTCTTCATCCTATCTGGCCTAAATAGTTTTGAAAATTACTAATATCACATAGTATTCAGGATGGATAGTAAACACATCTGATGCATGCTGGGACGCAGCCCTAGTCTTTTCTAAGTACGTAACGTTAGATTAGCGATGTTACGCTTTCACTGCGTTCCCAGACCCCCCCTGCATGCCTAATGTCGACTATACATAATCTTCAAATTTTTTTAAACCAACGTCTTTGAGAATATTCCGAATAGTCCTTTTCCCTCTTACTTCATTTGAAGTGTGGACAACTTTAAAAACAGATGAATGACATCAAAGATTCGAAACTAATTTTTGGCAGCGTTACAGTAGGGGTGTCCTTCCTTTGTGACCTCACATGGCTCAGGTTCTCTAAAGTTGTGTAAGATGAGCAAACTAAAACCTAGCCCATTATGCAAATCCTTCATGCCTTTTTGGAATTTGACTGGTCAACAGAATGCTGTTACAGTGTTTAAGGAGTGGGGGAGTCTTGACTTTTGTAAAAGCATAATGGGAAATACATATTGTGCATATGGTGTGAGCCTTCATTGTTTAAGAACAGTGAGTTTTTTAACTTGCCTTTGTTCATTTCGTCTTTTTTATCTATATCTATTTAAAAGTTATTTAGATTGAGCATACGTTTGGTTTAAACATACAAACATTAGCCACTGTTTAGTCATGTCTTAGGTGAAAAAGTGTTTTGAAGAAAATATGAGCTCGACTGGGGAAGCCTTGACAGCACTTCCAAGATCCAAACAGTTCTGTTTCCTATCTGTCCCTTTTTCTGCCGAACACAGCGAGAAAAAACTTTCTCCGTTCAGTCATGGGCGGGCGGTTCAAATGCCATCAACATTCCAGAAAAGCTCAGCATTCTCAGGAACAGAATCTCTCCTCGCCAGTTGTTTGCTTCCCTAAATCTACTAACATTTCTACCGTCTCCTTTTATCTCCATCTCGTTCTTTTTCTCTCCATTTAGTTGGATGGCATGCTTACATAACTTGTCAAAGTAATCCCTACCAGCCCTCCCCCACTGTCCTGTACCCACTGGTTTAAGCTTAACCAGCAACGATGTAAGCACTAATATCTGCTGGGATTATCAGTGAGAAAGACATATACCCTTTAATCTTTAACCATAAACATGCCAACATAAGGATCTTAATTGCACATAAAGGAAGCAAGATTGACTGAACAGTAGATCAGAAGAGATCAGCAAGTCATTCATAAGACGCACAAGTATGCATGGAAACATTTGGTTCTGATAGACTTCACTGAATAGAGGCATTGTTAACACAGATTATCATTAGCAGTGGCTGCAGTGAGTTGGAGAATGTGGATAATATTAGTTTCAGAGGAAAACGTCATAGTCTAGATAGTTTGTGGTCATGGACTGTATCCAAAATTTGCAAGTCGAAAATCTGTGCAAGATCAAATATTGTCTGAGCATTGAGGCCAGTTTCATCTTCAGTAGTCTGCGCATACTTTATTATTTTTCTCAATAGGTGCCACTATGTATATAAAATGTAAGAAAAAATAATTGTATTAATAATTTTAAAAAGTAACATTTAGAAAGTTTCTTTTCAAAGCTGTTTGAAAATCATGAGATTTGCCAATCATTACATTATATATATATATATATATATATATATATATATATATGAGGTTCCACACAGTTTAAAGTCTCTCTTCTAGAGTATCTCCACTTACAACATTGTGTTACACATAAATAAATGCAATGATTTTTTGTCTAATGTGTCAAAGAAATGGCTACATTCAGTTTAGAGCAGTGATTTTGTGAGAGTAGGAGTACTCTGGGATTTTAACACACTGGGCCGCAATAAGGGAGAGAGAAAAATAGACTGTGACTAAATGCTGTTTTGAATCATCAGTGTGGCACACTGGTTGCTACCGTGGCTAAAGGAGGGCCACTCCCATTCCTCCATCTGCTGCAGAGCTGTAAACAATGATGTCATTTCCTCTCAAGGGCTGAGTTGGCAATTTTGGAAGCTTAAAAGAGCACAGGGCTAATTGACAGTAAGTCAGTGCTACTGTTCCATTTTACAGTCAGTTATTTGCGGCTAAGCATGTTAAAATATGCCTGTCATGTTTCTCTAACAACTGACTTATAATTAGCCATTATTAATATATAACTAAAGGTGTGGCCAGGTGGTGTTTCATCTTTATTGACACATTTCCAGAGGTGTGTCTAGTCTGCAGTCATAGACAATGATGGCACTTTTGTATTAGTAGTAGTTTTGGCACTACTGACAGACATGCTGTTCTTTTCCATTGCCATGATATGATCAGCACATTGTATACTCACCTACCTTCAACACCTGTTTTACACAATTTAGGTAAATACAGTGGCTGACTTACTGATGAGTGCTAATGTGTTTCTGGTAATGTCTGGCAGAGGCATGAATAATTTGTGCAGTTTTCCTACTGTCTGTAACTATGGAACAAACTGCATACAAACATTTAAGATAATACACTATTGTGTGTGAATACGAGATATTTATGGAGCACTGTCATAGTAATGAATGGTGAATTCAGATGCACTACTGAACCAAAGGTTTTATTATGCTCACTAAGGCTTAAATGCTAATTTTGTGAAATTTCCAACAGCCATTAGTCTTCATTATCACAGAATCCTTCTAATATTATAACGTTTGTAGTCTTTTCTGCCATTTTTTAAATCAATTGAATGTATTCTTGGTGAATAACATAATAATAATAATTAGAATTAATTCTTTCCAATGTATTGAGTGGTAGTGTATCATAGTTTCCGTAGAATCATGTGACCTTGAAGAGTTTGAAAATATTAAAATCATATTGTAATAGTTTAGCTGAGTTTACCCAAATGACAAAAAAGTAAATAACACAGAGTTGCACCACAATGTTCTTGTGTTGTATTAAGGAAATTTGCTTCATGGTAACAATATTATTCAATGTACATTGTGCATACAAGGTGTGCAAACTTTTTCATGTCTCATAAAACAAACAGCACATGCTTTGGCATTGACTGCGATTTAAATGCACTAAACCACTCTGATGAGTGTGACTGACATGAGAACTGACACGTAGAACAGTTTAGTGTTCCCCAAGACAATAGGACACCTAGCAGTAGTACCCAGTGACAGGTAAAGGTATCTCGGTTAATTCTAGACGGGGAACTCTCAGGAGTCCTCCATCAATAAATAATTCAAAAACCTTTAAGTAGACAGACAGTAAAAAATAGACTGACATGGGAAAAGGAACTATTTGTGTAATTAGAGCATGTCACAGACTATTTAAATCACTCACACACCTTTATTACACAAGGTGGTCTCATTGTTGACTTTATGTAATCCATTGAAATCCTGTAGCTACGTTACACAAAGTCTTCTCAAGTCGTGAACTATTTTGTCGATATCCTCTTTAGAATAGGATTATTTTTTTTAATTATCTAGGACCTGTATACAGTGCATAGGCCTACCATAAGTCTATCTATATGAAATCATATGTTGAATGAACCAGTGACCTAATATATATATATATATATATATATATATATTATTTTTATTTTTTTAAATCAAAGACTGGTGGCTAGATTGCTGCAAAAGCAGAATAACATATTTTTTTACAAATAAAATGTGCTGTAAATATGGTCAATGTTTAATTAACATGGGAAATCTAAAAACAATAATAGTACATCTGAACAAATATACATCTGGTTTTATTCGAACATTTTACACTACACTTGGGATGTCAGGGATCACTTTGCTGAAAAAAAGCCCGGCTCTTTGGGATGAACTGTTCAAAAGAACCGATTCGTGGAAACGAGACGGTATTCTCTTCACTCTTCTGTTGTTGACCCAACGTTGTTCTCCTACCCGCGTTCATGTGACTAAAGCGTGTTCACGTAGCCTTGTAAGGGCGCTCCCGTGAAAAATATATTTGCACAGCTTCAGTCAATGCGCGACACCGAGACTACCGGGCGACAGCAGCGTCTCCTTTTAGCGAATGTGGAAACAAACATCCAGACGATTAACGGGTGTATAACCTAACGAGGATCTACGTGTTGTGGGTTGTTTTTTAATTGTTCCGTTTGACAGCAGAAGGATATTTTTCTGGAGGTAAGTGCAGTGTTTAAAACCCTCATTTGAGGATAATGGCTCTGTTGTTGATTTTACTAGGCTTAGCGTGCTAGCTAGCTCAAAAGCGGCTAGCCAACCATGCTATCAACCTTTTTGTTGTGTTCCTTATCAAAACACACTTTATGTGAACCAGTTATCTGGTAACACGTTTCGATTCCTGGTGTGATTCGTAACTAGTCACAAAATATTTGTTAATTCTACCAAGCGCCGAGATTTGGTCCATGTACGTTAGCCATTATTAGCCCGGCTTTGCTAGCCTTCTGTGCTTATGCTAAATGAGAAGCACAGTTTATGTGATGAGATTAAATGAATTATAACCATTGCAGTGCTTTCTAATCTTAATAGTGGGGTACATAGATACTGACACGCCATTTGTGTTTATTCTTTTAGTCCCAAGCTTGAGGCCTCGTCAATTGACATTGAATCGTATTGTAGTGTTTCTAACCGTAGTGAGATGACTTGACTGACAGACAGATGCTGTATTAATCTTAAGCATGCAAAATGCAGAGCAAAAGCAGCCTGCTATTATCTACACATGTGTTAAATGCACTAAAACAATGTTAGCTGGGTCAGTATGTGATCCAGTAACCTTTTTTATCACCGTTATGGTCAATATAATCTGTAATGATGATGATTTAGAAATCAGTCATAAAGACAACATGCACAACGCTAGCCGTCAACCGGCCCTTGTTTTGGAGTCTCTAGTCTACACTATTCAGGCTCAAGATGTTACATTAAAATCGTGTGCATGTGATTTGCTTTGAGACCCAAAGAAGCTTAATGTCATGAATGCCCGTGTCTCTGCTACACACGGGATTTATTTTAAGCTTCCGCGCTTTCAGACGCCTTGAACTTGGCAGCTCGATCATCACTCCGGTTTGTTTACAAAGCAGCTACGATTTGCCATGGAGATGCTGCATCTTTGTTTCCAGTCTGAATTGAGCTGTACTGTTTTTGTTGTTCTTTATCCTTAAAGATCAGTTTAATCACCTCCCCTATCGATTACCGTAATTGAGGTTAAGTTGCAGCTGGTTGAAGCAATAGTTAGATAGGAAAGGGTCAAATCCCTTCTGTAACTAACCTTATCCTACTATCAAGGTAACGTAAGGTTGTTGTAAATACTGTACTGTTGCCACAAACTTGATGTTTTCATAAATAGAATAAATAGTGTTTAAGAGAACCTTCAGGCTGTTTATTTTAAACGGCTAACCCTGCATCTGTCTATTGACTATAGACATTTCTATTGGTTTGATGAAAATGCCTGAGTAGGCATCAGGTTAAAAATGCATAAACCCTTCTACTATGGCTTTGGGACACATTAGATTTGTGTTTCTGTGTGTCCAGGTACTTGGAAATGCAATCCTCCTCTTCCATTCTCCCCACACACCTCAGCACTGAACTAGAGATCATGTTATGGGGCATACTTTACAAAGTTATTGATTGTTTGTTTATCTCTGCTTTTGCTGGTACTTCAGCGCTAGATATATTAGTGTTCTTCAGTAAGCTGTTCACAAGGTTAATGCAAACATTCAAACAATATCTTCTTTCACCAACAGGTAATAGCAGTAATCATAACTATTGTTGTTATTATGGGAGAAAACATATTAGAAAATAATTGCTTTTTGCATTCTAAATGAGTCTACCTATGTAATACGATTTATTGCTACTTCTAATTCCTATCTTTAACATATGTTGACTTGCAAGACATCTGTTCCTTTTAAAGGGCATTGTTCGGTGTTAGTCTATATTGGTGGTCCCAGTATAACCATAAAAAGATGAAGTGTAAATATTGAAAAATCAAATCTCTACTCAACTGTGTTGTGCAAGAAATTACTTGCTTAAAAAAATCATGTGGTTATCAGGACATTTGGATCATTTCAATCAATGTCTGGAGTCATTTTATTGTGACTCTTGTGTTTTCAACCTGTTTTTGTGGGGCAGCTGCACACTCTTGGTCAGTCGAACTTGGTTGCCCCCTACAGAAACGGCATCTGTCTTTTAGAGTTAGAGTCCACAGCTTCAGGGTAATGGTGAGGTAACCTGAGCCTGTTAAGAATAGCTGAAACGGGAGTATAGAGCAGGGATAGACCATTTCACACTCTTCGGTCCATTGTATTTCTCTTCCACCTCTTATACTTGTGTACACACAATGCTGTTCTGTTTACCCCCTTGTGCCACCAATATGTTTCCTGCATAATCGCTACAGGATCGTAATTCTGGTCGACCATCTGTCTGAATGAAGCAGACAAGAAACCTGATTGTTTATGTTGTGTACATGCATGAAGGTGGGTGGATTCAGTCTTCCCACTGCATCTTAGTGTTCTTGACAACAATCAATTTGCACATTTCTAGCTTAGCATATTGTTTGTTGCTTCTAATAATTATGCTTTTGTTCATTTAAATAGTGTTATTGTTATTACCGTACTTGAGATTTGCTTGGCTCTGAGATTCTGCTTTGCAAAATAGCACAGAACATGCTGATGTTTTTGATGTATTCATCCGATGTGCTGCGTCTTAAAGTGTGCTTTTGGTACGTGGGATAGACCCACATTAATTGGCAAGGATCTGACATTTGTGGCCTGTGAAGATGATTGAGAATGACAGCTTTTGAGTTTTGACACTGAACAGAGAATCAAACCCTCTTACGTAAATGTAAATGACAAGACAAATGCACCAAATGCCTCATTGTTTGTCTAGGGTGCCCACAGCAATTGAATGGTTATAGCTGCGTGTTACCTTAACAGCCCCTTGCCCAGAGCTCTAGCTGTATATAGAGTTACAGGATAGAGCACTAATGGACTCTGTCCATGTAGAAGATATCTTAGAGAAGAGCAGGAGATAATGGATGGGATAGAATCGCTAATGAAGTGTGCATGTTATGGTTCATTTCCCCCTGTTTGTCTTCAGATAGAAAAGCTTCTGTTTCACTTTTGAAGTGAGTGGCCCAATTGGAGATGAGTCTTTTGAAGATGTAGTTTGTTAGATGGTGTGTAGGATAAACTTTTGCTTTTCACATTTGTTTGCGATAAATTCAGTTCTGCTTATTGTATGCTGTTTAATTGTTTATGGTGTTGATATGTGCACCAAATTATGTGATGTGGATGTCCTGTTGTCAGTGCATGTGTTTACAATGGTTTTAGATTGATCTGTATTTTTCAAAAAACACCTGCACTGATGATTGTAGATTCAGCATGAGTGATATGTGAATTTTTCTTTTACTTAAATTAGTTTCCACTGGAAAATTCCACTTGTTTTGCATTCTGACTATAGAAGAGTAGAGCTCTGCTGTTTATTCTACCTGGAGCACTATGACCTGCATGTAAATATCATGCCCGAGCTCTCATTTAGATGGAAATGCTGGGCAGAATCTCTGCCCTACCTTCAGCCCTTTTGTTTACTAGTGCTTGTCCTGTGTTGAGTGGAGATTTGTACCATTAAATCATTCTGCTGTCAGCATATGATCTGGGCCCATGGGGGCAGTGTGGAGCACATGGTGCATTGGTTTCCAGAGCTCAACTATAATTGACCTAATAAGGGAGCATACGAGTCCTTGTACAGTATTTTTTTTAAAAATCTTATTTTATTATTATATAATGCAAATATTGTATTATAAATTATTCGTTTTTTCGTCGAGTTTAGAAGGTTACGTATTGGATAATGACACTTTCTCACTATCAAATGTATAATTTTACTCGAAAATATAAAAAACATGAAAGGAGCAGTTCATATAGTAAGTGAAAAATGTACTGATGAGTTCAGAAGATGACAATACCTTATCTGTGATCGGTTTTATGTTTTTAGATTTAAAGTGAATATGTTGTAATACTGTAATGAAGAACACAATTTTAAAATGGTTAAATATTTCAGCAAAATCAAAGTAAGCTGAATGAATATTAAGTTTATAATACCATTGCAAGTGAGAGTGTTTCCCAGGCATGACAATCCCTCACCTTTCGGCGAAATTCGCCGTTTTGAAGCCAAATCTAGTGACCCACGTGAATCGTGTAGATCCGATGAGAAATTTTTTTTGATTGGGGGGGATTGGTCTTGGAAATTATTTATTGATCAATTAAAACTTAATATAAAGTGGACTTGAGCCATTTCAAATCGTGAAAGCTGAGCGTCCCGCGTTCGTAGACCGTGCGCAGCATCCACTGAAATCCAGAGCCATTTCTTCCCGTGGGAGAAGACGACAGGGGATAGATTCACAAAATTAATTTCATGGTGTTTATCTGTCACCAAAGGCTTAGGGGTCATTCACATGCAGCGCGTTTTGCACGCGCAAGCTCTTTATTTTCAATGGAGCCGCGCAGTTTAAAATCCAAAGCAGACATGATTTTGTAACTGACAGCGCCTTCATGGTTGCCTGGTAACAGCAGACGCTACAGAAGCACGAGCGCCCAAGCGCT
>JAUCMS010000034.1:20161752-20179925 GCA_032357445.1 Enteromius radiatus
ATGATGTAATAATTGATACAATTTACAGAACTTTATTTGGTATATTTGAGCTTCCAGCAGTAGTGACGTCACTGATGTCACTGATTATGTATGATGTTAAGAAGTCCAGCACTATCAAGTGAATGGCATTCGATGGATTGCAGCTAGAGACGTGGAAGCAACACAGTTTTTTGACCGAGCTGTATCGAGTCTATTGTACGTATGTACTTTTGGTTTTGTTTGCATTTCTTCTGTAAACTTTTTTTAGTGGAAGATTCGTTCTATTTGATTTTGATTTTGATTTTGGACTAGCTGCAAAAGTGGTATAGGAACCTGCACAAAGATATGCCACTACACCGAGATTTGGTAGATTGAGACAGGTCACTGTATGACTCATGAATGGATTCATAACTTAATCATGAGGTTCTCATACTAGCAGCAGAGTCAATTACGATTGTTGATATCAAAACAAAATTGAGTTTTCAGCTTTTAAGTCCCTGTTGGCTTTTGGTCACGCTGATCCATGATATTGACCATCTGCCAGATTTAGACTTCTACATCTCTTTAAACTGCTGAATAATTTCACCAGATACTTTAATGCATATTGATCGACCTTCCATTTTGAATGGCTTCTGTTGAAGTATTGAAGATTGGGCTAATGTGGAGAAATCAATCGTAAGCCCAGACGCTGTTGTTCTGTGCATTAGTCCTGCCCACCATGAGTATCAGTTGTAACCGGCTAGGAGGTCGGTTGGAGGGGTGTGTCTGTTTCTTAACATCATGGTATGAAGAAATATCTGTTCTACTTGTTTTGTACCCGTTTTGTTCCCAGTTTCATTGACTCTTGTTATAATTATACGGTTGCACTAGACAAAAGGTTGTGTTAGAATGTTTGGAAAGATATTCTTGTCAAAGAACAATGTTTTAAGAAGTATTTGCAATACTTTAGTTGTTGTTTAGTTAGTGTGGGAGCTTAGTGACACTTAAACAGCATGGTACCACTTTTTCTTTTCTTTGATTATGCAATGTACAAACCGACTAGCTGTGAGACCTGATTTTTCGCCTCTTTTATTCTTTGTGGAAAAACCCTGTTCACTTCTGAAATAAACCAGAAAAGTGTCCGTACAATTGGAAAACAAACACAGGTAGATCTAGATTGTCTTCATTGTATTTTACAAGACTAACCAAGTCTCTCTTTTTGTGTTCTCTATCATTCCAGAGGTCCACACATTTCAAGGAAAGAAGAAAGACGTACTTGGGAATCATATGGACGAAGGCAAGTATTCAGTTTTATGTTCTCACTGTGTGTGTTCTGTTATTGTATTTTTAGAACATGCTATGGTTAGGTTATCCAGACAGAGACTACTGCCAATGTACAGGCCTTTGGAAATGTAGAATCATTGAAACTTGCAACAGGGTTGGGTTTTTCTTGGATGTGATGCTTCATTTCATTTTCAGCTGATGTTTAGTTCAGCTTCAGTTCATGGGGATGTAGAGGGCTTCTTGGTAAATGGAGAAATATTTGATGAAAGATGGATAAGAGCTTGTGCTTATATTAACTCTCAGTCCCCATCTGGAAAGCAGGACTGACCTGTACCATCAGCTACAGGCAGCCATTAGACATTGCAAAGCCCATCTCTAAGGAAAACTTTTTGGTTTTAATCTCTTCATCCACCAGAGACCTGCATACTAAACTTCTTGTCTGTGCCTTCCATCACTTTTTGAAGGGCTTCTTCCAGGGAACTGTGTTCAAGAACGCTGTTTACAAATGAAACTACACCAAAAGCAGTTTATTTTATTGGAGCATGTCCCAGAATGTATCCCACAAACCCCTTCTGCACTCATACACATGTACTGTACAAGCTTGCTTCCATAAAGCACACAAGCCTAATTAAAAGAGCTAGTCAAACTTTAATCATAAATCTTAATGAGCCGCAAAACATTTATTTTCCGTTTTGAGTGCTGCTTTCAGATCTCCGAAATAAAACTAATTCCTATTTCAGAATGTTACAGAACGCTAGCCACATTACAGAGGCTGCAGCAAGCTTAAATCCAATGGTAACACAAAGCGCTTGACTACAAACCTCTCCATGGAGTCTGGCAGCAAACCACATTATTACTGTTCCCGATTAAACACGAAACCAGAGTTTAATAAAACAGAAATTTCTATCTAATGTCATTAATAAGCCTGTCGTCAGATTGTGAGCCTGCAAATGGATATAAGATAGTTCTGCCTCTTCCTTTTCAGAAACTGTTCAAGTGTTTCTTTACACCTACATGGTGTTTGTCAGAGAGGTTAGTTATGCAACTTTGTACTGTCTAAACGAGATGTAGAAGACCAACTCTTTCATGCTCTCATTGTAATTGTTTTTTTTTAACCACAAAATTCTCTTTATGCCTTTTCAATGGTTGTTTATTCAGAGCCCTTAAACAGATTCTGCTTCTTGAGTTTAATCATTTTTACTATTCAGTTAAGGGGGTCATGACATGCATTATAACATTTTCTTTTTAATGTTTCTTGAGGATTACTTGTCATGTTAAAGTTTTTTTGCACAAAAAAACACATGTGGAAAAATGTTTCTTTTCAACCCTCATTCTGACCCTCGAAACCAACCTGTTTTAAGGGTCAGGTCTTTTAAGGCTTGCCAGTAATCAGCCACTGTTATGATGGGCTAATGTCATTGGCATGCATAGGAAACATTATCAACGCGCCCTTGCTACTGCATGTGAGTGTTTAGATGACATAATGTAAAAAAGATAACTTGCAGAAAAGTGTAATGAAATCATTTGAATGCTGTAGGCAGATCTAGTACTGATTTATCTTTCAACAAATCTTTCTTTGTGAACTCTCCATGACACTGTGTCTCATCGTTTACAAAACAAAATGCTCCAAACAATCCTCTGACACAGTCCGGAATGCCATTAAAAATCAACTATCCATGTGTTCCTTATGCTTAGATATTTTTGATATCTGTACAAAGACACGAACAAGCTTTTTAAACCAAACGCATCAAAGTAATTATGCCTTTATTTCATTTGTCCTATTGACGAGACTCATGTGAATGGACCGTGTCAGAAAGCGATTGCACATCTGTATAGTTTATGTAGTGTAGACAAGATAGCAGCAGTGATTGTCATTTCTGTTTGCTTTGTGACATGAGTCATGACACTCGCATGCAGCATAATCAAGCTATTGAGCAACCGAAACGCCAGTGGGCAGGCCTGTGGTAAAAAGATGGCTATTTGTCAATATCTTGCTCTGGAGACAGTGTTTATGCAAATGAAGAAAAACCTCAGATCCAAAATGAGCCATTTGTGAAGCTTAATTCTATCAACGCTTTGTTTATAATGAGGTCGTTTTAGCCTTAGCTGTGAAACTTGTTGTTGTACAACGGTACAAAGACCTCTTGTATGCCAAAAATATTGATTTCTCATGTCATGACCCCTTTAACATACCGAATTATGAGAATGTTCAGTTGAAATTGTGTATTCAAGCATGCCTTGATTTATTTTTCTTTCAACATTTATGTTGTCATGTCTCATCAGAAACCAGCCCATATCTTTTACCAGACATGTAAAGTCTCAGCTTGTGCTTTAGGCATCACAAATTTAGCTTGCAGTTTTGGTATTTGAATTCATCAGCAAACATTAGAATATTTGAAATGTGACTACATTGCAATTATCTGTGTCCTGACTTGGAGATGAGTGACGACTCCAGTGATTTGTGCTTTTTACTTTTGCTTCAGGTTATGGTATATGGTAGATTGTGTTACCTTTTTTCTCCCCCTTAATCTTTCTTAAGGCAAGACTTGTGTGTGTATGTGTGTGTGTGTGTGTGTGTGTGTTTGTATGGGGGGTGTGGATCTTTCAATGATGTCATTGAAAATTGTTTGAGGTTTCTCAAATTGCTATATTCTGCTTTGCAAAATAATGACACAATGGTGACCAAAGCTTTGTTCACTCAGGTGGTAGTGTTGAATTGCCTTGAACTCTCTAACATTTAAAGATTTCTGTGACCCTCAGAAACATATTGGACACACGTATGCAAAGTCAGGTGCAAATCTTTGTAGGTTATTGCATTACATTACGGTAGTGGTAACAGTACTTTCTGTTGTCGGTGCCATTAGACCAGGGGCTTAATTGCATAAAAGCTTTTATGTTGGTTGCATAAAAACATAGACTAGTTTATGATGAATCCAGAAAATAAAACTGATTGCCCCTCGTCTAACTGCTTAATATAGATGCTAAGTTTGTGCATTTGGCCCCAATGTGTTTTTAGTACCTAGCTGTAAAGATTTTTTTACAGGTTTACTTGTGTTGACCTTGCATAGCTAAAAGTGTTGTTCACATACTTTTTTTTTTTTTTCCTCTTTCTCTCTCTTTTCTTTTTTCTTTGTGTGTGCCTTGATTTTAAGACTTGACTATGACTTGTCCAACTGCCTTTCTGACTGAGCGCAGCACCACTGCTGATAATACCCTTAGCATTAATGCTGAGGCTCTACTGATCTGATGTACTAAAGTTACCTGGCCTAACTGTCTACCTGAGACACACAAATAACAGTCTTGGGTATTGTATCTTCAGATTGTGCAGTGTAGGCCAATTGCATTGCCATTTGTTCTGTCTTCCTAACACCATTAGAAGACCTGACAACGAGTTCTAACCACTTCCTCTGGGGTACAGGATTTCCTGTTATATCTGATGGACTACAAACTTTCCACTGACATAGCAGCTCAGCACTGCTGGAGGAAAGAGACACGCCACAGCTCTTTTGATTCCCAGATAAAGAATTTTACAAAGAAAAATCAGCAATGCCACAAGGGCTTCTACCACTGTTACTTTCTTTTTTTAAAAAAGAAAGTAAAAGTTCTTTCTGTTCCTTTTTTTTTTTTTACTGGTTTTAAAATCTAAAGTTTTTAAAACCAGTCCAACTTTTTTTTTTTTTTTTAAACCCAAGTCTATTTATGTGCCATATAATTTCTGGCTTTATATACTTTTGGCACAGTGGAATAAAAGGAAAACATTTTTCCAAAAGAATAACCCAAATTGGATGAATAGTTTTTAAACATTGCATTTATGAACTGACACTTATCCTTGCTCATTAAATTGAAGGTTAATTTAAGTTAAGACTAGTTGGATGAACAAGATGTTTGATGTTTGAACATGCTTCTCTGGAATGCTTCTCTGCCCCCACCCCCCAAGAAACAAATTTCTGATGGATTGATGTTTAGTTTTGGCAGAAGTACCGTATTTTGCCTGCCAAGCACAACTTATAAAAGTCAGTGTCCATAGATAGTGCTTGAACTATGAGAGAGAATTCTTTCAAACTCTAAACTTGATAGAACCTATATGCTTGCTTTCCCTTCCCTTCCAATTCATTTACACGTTTTCCTCTTAGTGAGACACATGCATCACTTCAGCTGTCGTTAAAACCTCAGCTTAATGGAGCAAAAGTGTCGTAACAGTAGTGTACAACAGCCATCAGCTGCTGTTTCGTGGTGGGAAGTCGGCCTGCTGTCTCTTTGGCTCATCGTCAAGCAGACGGACTGTCTTTGCTTCTCTTATTGTATCAGTGACTACTGCTCTGGAAATAAGTGCACATCTCAACATGAGCCAGTTGTGTCCAGTCCTGTTCCTGGAGGGTCAACATCCTGCAGAGCTCAGCACTGACCTGTCTGGAAGTTTCTAATAATCCTCAAGACCTAGATTAACTCAAACACATCTATTCTAAACTCTGCAGATTGTTGGCCTTCCAAGAGCAAAACTGGACACCCTTGACACAAGTACCCAGTTTTGGTTTTGTAATAGCAGAATCATGGTTTGGTACTTATTGATGCACAAATCTTAAATATAGCTTTACTTTGAAGTGATTTAGTAAAACATGGGTCCTGCAACGTTTTTTGTTCTTCTGAGACCTACGGCTAACCCTTTACTGATTGATAGAAATTATGTTCCAAGACGAAAGGTTAATGATCCAGGAATATGTTTCAATCGTGTTTTATATATATATATATATATAATATTTGTTGCCCTTTCTAATCCTCTGGACTTTGACTACAAGCCTAGAAAGGCATTGAGGACGTAGTGCTAGCTCCTGTGCTTGGGCTAATTTTGGCCTCAGTTGTTATACTCAGAGAGCCGCTCAGTGAGGAGGCTAAAAATACTTAAGGCTTTATCAGAACAGATGTGTTTACTAGCAGATTCTAAGCCACCTACACACACACACACAGAGAGCACGTCGTCTATTCACACCCCCACCCTCTTTTCTGGCACTGTCCTTATTACTCCATATGAGATGATTTACTGTGCTCTGATCCTGCCACGCTGCTGCTTTGTTCTGGAGTCGCTTAATTGATGTCTGTTAAATCTGCAATCAGACTTTTAGATTTTTTTCAGTTGCTTCACAGTGCTCTTGTGCTTCCTATTGACTGTTGTGTAGATGTAAGTTATAATAGCAGTAGAGTGTCATGCATTAGGAAGGAATCCATCCCAAGTCCTATAGTTCTCTCCACAGGCTATCCCATACACACTTCTCACTGCAGCTTGTTGCCATAGGAACAGTCCTGAAGCAGACATGTGCTCTGTCTTCAGAGTCCACTCTCTATGTCTGTCTTTAAAAAAAAAGGCATGCAGATCAGTGCATTTTAGTCATGCCAGAAATAGCTGCCCCAAGCCTTCCCCACAGGCCTGTGTCTGACTTATCTGTGGCACTAGACGGCTATATCTACGGGCCACTCAGGAAGAACAGGCCTCTTTCGTAGCTTTATCTGGAGTTTATACTGGTTGAATCAGCAGAAACGTGTATCTTTTACCCCGAAGCTATGTTTTAAAATATCTACTGCTTTATGTTCAGGATGCAGAGGTCCTCAGGTGTGTTAAATGGCAGTTGATCTCTGTTGTCATGCATAATGGAGTTCAGCTGCAGTTGGATTTGGTTTAAATGCATGTACTTCAATTTCCTTTTGGCTGTCTGTGTTAGCCATGCTAACTCTCTTCTCTCTCTCCCTTAGAAATGAGTCGCCAGACTGCCACAGCGCTGCCCACAGGAACCTCTAAGTGTCCCCCTTCTCAGCGCGTCCCTACTTTGTCGGGCACCACCGCATCCAACAGTGACCTCGCCAGCCTGTTCGAGTGTCCAGTCTGTTTTGACTATGTGCTGCCGCCCATCCTGCAGTGCCAGAGCGGCCATTTGGTTTGTAGCAACTGCCGGCCCAAACTCACCTGCTGCCCCACTTGCAGAGGTCCTCTTGGTTCGATCCGCAATTTGGCCATGGAGAAAGTGGCCAACTCAGTGCTTTTCCCATGCAAGTATGCCTCATCGGGCTGCGAAGTCACCCTACCGCACACAGACAAGGCCGAACACGAGGAGCTTTGTGAGTTCCGGCCATACTCTTGCCCCTGTCCTGGCGCCTCCTGCAAGTGGCAGGGATCTCTCGACGCCGTCATGCCCCACTTGCTGCACCAGCACAAGTCCATAACCACGCTACAAGGTGAGGATATTGTCTTCCTGGCCACAGACATCAACTTGCCTGGGGCGGTGGACTGGGTCATGATGCAGTCGTGCTTCGGATTCCATTTTATGCTCGTGCTGGAGAAGCAGGAGAAATACGACGGCCACCAGCAGTTCTTTGCGATCGTGCAGCTGATCGGCACAAGGAAACAGGCGGAGAACTTTGCCTACCGGCTGGAGTTAAACGGCCACCGGAGGCGACTCACTTGGGAGGCGACGCCACGCTCCATTCACGAGGGCATCGCCACCGCCATAATGAACAGTGACTGCCTTGTGTTTGACACCTCCATTGCTCAGCTGTTTGCAGAGAACGGCAACCTGGGCATCAACGTCACCATATCCATGTGCTGAGGACTAACAGCCGTGCATACTTGAACACACACAAACATGAAACCAGACATTTCAATACACCGCAGGATACCTTGAGTTGTGCTTGGGGGACGGGGGAGTAGCTAACCTAGGGAACTTTTTGCTGTTGTTCGTTCCGAGTAGTCATCAAAAAAAAAAAAAACAAAAGGAAAAAAAAAACACTTATCGGTTGGAGCTTGGCACATCCAACCAGAACTCCTGGGTTATCAGTTTTATGCTACAATATTACATAAGTTAAATAATTAATGTATTCTACATTTTTGAGAGCAACATTCATTGCCCTTGAAGGTGTCGGAAAGCCACGTTTGTGGGATGGACATTTGCAAATGTGGCATTTGGAACGAGGGTTGGAGGAACAGCACGCTGAGCTGGGTGGCGGTTGGGAATATTGATCAATTCTGGGGTGGGTTTGCTCAAAACGCAACCCTTTTGTTTGTTCGGTTGTCGTTTCCCAAGACGTTTTGCATTTCAGTTCAGATAAAACACTAACTTTTATGTTCAAATATTAGGTTTTGTTTTATTCTAATTCCCCCCTCCCACCACCCCTTTTTTTTGTTCCCTTTAATTTTTCCTACCTTGAGTATGATACAGAAAGGTTCTGGTAATTGGTGCATGACCACTGGATAAGTTATAACAAGTCCAGATTTCATTTTAGAAGTCTTGTTTGTTTCTGCCTGTCGCTGCAGTGTTTCTCCTGTTTGTCTTTGAAGGGATAGCTTGGCACACGCACATCAAGCCAGGTTAAAAAAGCCACATTTTTTTAAAATATATCAAGTACTCTTAAAAGATGGATACAAGATGTACAGTGTGTGTGTGGGATCATAAGTTTTGTTTCTTAACCTGGAAGCCCTCGATTACAAACACTGGAGCAAACACTGCATTGAATATCAGGCTAGGAACCGGGGCAATTAATACAGTTATTATAATGAGATTATTGTCATAATTATCATTTTGTAATGACTTATAAGAAAATGGAATGAAAAAGGCTGTTGTAACCTCGTGGCTAATCTTCAGTGTTTGTAGATAGTGTTGTTCTTCAGAAGACATCAGTGTCTTCTTTTCTCTTTTTGTAAGTCAATATTTTTGTTGCTGTTGTTCGCTGTATGTCTGTATTTCTGTTTTTTGCAAGGATAGGGTGAAGCAAAGCCAAACATCTCTCTGGATACATTGTACTGTTGCTAGTCCTGATCTCTAATTTTATTTGTTTTATTGTTTGTTTTGTTCTATTTTGCCAGTAAATAAATCTATCTTTTTCATACCCTCTGTGAATTTTTCCCACTGCTCATTCTGAGTCACAGCTGACGGTGGATCCTTGCTCCTTTGATTTTGTGCTAACTTGCTTTTTAACAACATGTCAACCTAAAACTAACGCTACCCATCAACTTATGTTAAACTGCATTGTGTACCAATTTTTTTAATGTCAAGCATGTTTTTAATATCATGGCTTTTTCAGATCCCATTGAAGGAAATCAATACGAAAAATTCAGAACCAAGACTGCTGGCAAAGTGGGTGGTTGTTTTCGGTTTCCGATGCTCAAACAAGTTGCGTAGCACCAGCATTTGTACATTTCACAGAGCTTAACCTATAAATATATATAAATATATATAGCCTAAAGCGATCTATACACAATTTCACTTTAAACAGGCCCATGACCAAAGGTTGTGGAAATCAGCTCCACTAAAAAATCTCTACGCTTCAGGTTGAACTGGCATAAAGTGGCTAGTCTACTTCGTACAGCGTTTCCAAACACGCCTTGCATTTACAGGCCAGAGCTGTCACGCAGGTATTACAGTCATCAAGAATGCATAAAAGCAGGTCAGATGTCAGCTTTGTTTGCTGTATACCATATCAAATTATGTTCACAGCAACTGCAATATTAAGCAAGAGCATGTGGTTTAGTTGTCAAGACGAGTCAAGACTATTCCAGCTTTTCAGTTGGTACACTGCTGCCAATATTTTATCTATAGTTAACTTTAATTGTAACATTATAGTAAACTATCACATTTATTATTCTGACATGTCCAAATTTATTCAGAACTGATTCAATGAGCTATTTTATGAACACTTCAAAGGAGAATATAAACTGCTTGTGACGTCTTAAAGAGTGAGGTTTGTGGGTGCTACCAATTCTAGCACATTCTAAAACGAAACAATGACTTTTTTGGCAGTTATTTAATGCTAACCTGTTTGACAAAGCCAAATTTATTCCATTAAATATTACATAGTTACCAATATATTTAAATTGAGCAGTTTTCGTATTTAGGAACTTTCATTAGTGTAATTCATTTAAAGAATTAATAAACATTTAGTTAAACCACAATATTTCATAAAAACTAAATTTGCATAATTATCTACAGTATAAACATCTCAAAAAGTGTCAGATCAGCAAAACTATACTCTTACAAATGATCTGTAATTAAATCAAATGAATTAGGAGGAAATTTATGTCGACTTGAATAAAGCTAGTATTCAAGGTGAGAGTAAGTGCTTAGTGTTAAGCTTCCTGTAAGAAAAAGTCTTAGGTTCATGAGTTTGTCTAGCAGCTACAATCTCAGAGTTTGCTGACAACTTGTGGATGATTGACAGCTGCGGGAAAACCGCCATCAAAGGCCGCATTCAGGACTTCATCCAGAGTACTGGCCAAAACAAAATCCAGGTCCGCTCGCACGTGGGTGGGTATCTCCTCCAGATCTTTCTCGTTGCGCTTCGGGATGATAACTCGTTTCAGATTGGCTCGATGAGCTGCCAAGACTTTATCCTTTATACCTCCCACCTGTAGAGAGACGAGTGTGAGATATCAGCAACTTCTAAATCAGTTTCTGGAAAGGATGTGCTTTGTGTTTCTCACCGGCAGAACCAGTCCTCTCAGAGTGATCTCTCCAGTCATGGCCACATCAGAGCGCACCAGCCGCCCGCTCAACAGTGAGGCCAGGCACGTTACCATTGTAACACCGGCGGAGGGTCCGTCTTTGGTGACGGCACCTGCTGGGAAGTGCAAGTGGATATCGGTACCCTCCAGAGGATCAGCGCTGCCTGTAACAACATCATCCAAACACATAAATCAACCTCGCTCACAGTCATCACAGGAATAAACTACATTTAGAAATACACAGTAATTTGTAATTGTAATAATAGTAATTGTTCATTCAAAACATTTGGAATTGTAATGTAGTGTATATCTGTAACTTACCATTAGTAAGGAGGTAGGTTTTGGCATTGCTGCGTAGCCAGCTGATAGCTAAACGGGCCGATTCCTTCATGACATCACCCAGCTGTCCCGTCAGAGTCAACTGACCTTCTCCTTCCATTCGACTAGCCTCCACAAACATGATCTCTCCACCCATCGGAGTCCAGGCCAGACCGATCGCCACACCTGGCAGAGTCAGTCGCTCTGAGACCTACAAACATAGACAGCTCTGGTTACATACTTAACATACTTATAATAACATGTCAAAAAATAACATGCATAATACGTACGGTAGTATATAGACACAATATGTATGTTAGGGATATGTTACATACTTAACATAACATCAAAAAAAATATATATACATATACATATACATACATATACACACACATATATATATATATATACACACAAACAAAAATCTCAATTTTTCAGAAGTTAAGGTAATACAATAATATATACATTAAGCATGTTAAGCTTATCGTAACGTTAAAAAAATTCTAAATATTTCAGTAACACAGTATAGGGCCCGATTCTCACTTTTAAGTAGCGGTTTATTGGCCTGTCTACTATTATACTGTAATTTTGTCTGTTTATTAAGCACATATTCTGATTGATGTTATTCTACATCTCTAATCCTGACCAATACTTAAAGCTTGCATGTGAGTAAAATTTACAATATTTATTTTATTAGTGCAGATTGTTAGCACTAAGGTGAACAATTAATCTGTGCAAAAAAATTGCTCGTGTTGGTAATCTTAAAAAAAACCAAAAACATTTGCTTCTGCTCCTGAATGGCACTCCTGCTCTGATGATGTCAGTTTGACGGCTTGGGGAGAATTTGCTTAACCACACCCCTCCAACCGTTATTTTGCTGTGAATGAAAGATAGGGAGGAGCGTAAAAAATAATAACTCTACCCTCTGCTCAATATCCCGTTATACATCACCATACTGAAATAAAATCGGCAGCCATTTCCAGTTCACGCAGACTTTAAACTTTACAGCTACCTTTTAATACACAGCAAAATTAGTAGTTTTTTTTAGGTTAATTTTTTTAATATTTTTTTATTTGACCTTGAAATGAAGTGTAACCAACATTTCTTTCAAAAACTTTAGCTTGTGTTTTTTTTTATATAGTAACTGCAGAAAGTTGAACGCTAAAGTAAGTTTTCAAAGGAGAAGATATGTGTGATGGCATGGCAGGAATGCAGCCTCCATTACAAGGATCAAACACAAAAACAGAGAGACTTGAAGTGCATTTTACAAACATTTCCTGAATAGACACAAGAGCCTTCAGGCATTTATTGGATACTAACCTCCATTTCAAATATTGGCGGCCCGAGAATATCCTTTAGGGCAATGTGGTCAATAACAATTGGCATCTCTGGAGGTGACGCTATTCCAGAATCCTCCTCCTTGTTCTCTGTATTTTGGTCTGAAAGACACAAAAATCTTTCATGGGTAACTGGTGAAAACATTGATGGAGTTTTTAGTGTTTTTTTTTAGTCAATTTAAAGCTAGTGTGTCAATATAATAGAGGTAGTTGATTGACATTTCACAAACCAGAAGCAAACTCCATTTAAGCGGAGATAAAAAAAAAACATTCAGAAAAGTGAATTAAAGCTATAAAATGTGATCACGCTGGCACCTCCATTATCATGTCTATTTGAAGCTTTTCATTAAGGAAGGTGACAGACATTGAGGCCGGAGGGGAGAAAAGTGAAAAGAATAGCGAGAAAGAGAGCTGTCTGAAATAACAGAATTATAGGCTGTAAAAAAAAAATAATGCCACAGGGGTCCAGCTAAGTGGAGAGCAGGTGCTATCTTAATTTTGGGAGGAAACAATAAGGTATTATAGGTTTTAATATCATACATAATAAAGAAAGCCGCTTTAGGGTGCATTTACTTTCAGCGTACATCCACATATCTTTTTTTTTTTTTTATGTGTGTGTTTGCCCTTGGCAAGACACAATTATATACATACCCCTTGCTGCCCACAAGTCATGTGACTGGACTGTTAATGAGATGCAGAGCAGCATCATGTTTTGAAGAACAAAGACAAAAAGTGCATACGCCACTCAGAGGAAAGATAGAATAATGATTTTTTTCTAGGGGAAAAATTTGATTGCATAAAAGTATTTCATTAAAATGTTGTACCTTTCTCCAAAGACAGACCAATAAAAATAATATTAACTGCATTATATGTATTATGCTGAAAAAATTAAACCATGTATCATTACTTCATTTGGTGGTGATGTAAATAGCTAAATTTTATGATTTAGCCAAATTCTGATTAAATTAAGTATTAAATTACATACTGCCCTGCATAATTGTGCTCATAAATGCATAATTTTACATAATCTAAATGCACTGTTAATTCAGATTTAATGTTGCAAATGAAATAATCAAAATTAGCCATTTTTATTTAATTGTTGCATGTGTTATGTAAATAATTTGTCACTGCATATATATATATATATATACACACATAAAAAACACTGCTCATGCCAACTTTTTTTTTATTCATTAAAAAAAACTACACAAATATCCATTAATTAATTTTAATATTCATTTTACATTTTATTATTAATTTCTGTTATTAGAAAACAAGGAAATATATAATATATTAATTTGTTTTCATTTATATGATTTTATTTTATTGAGACCAAAAGGAAAGAACAGTGCTTTTGAAAAATGTTTAGAAATTATGCCTTATGACCAACTGTACTGGATTATACAATCTGTCAGATGCCATTAGGAACTGAAAACTTTTACAGAAAGTTAAACTCACAGTAAATTCAATATCAGACAGCACAACAGATAAAAATTCACCTTTAAAGAGCTGATAACTGAACAACCAACCCTTTTATTTCCCTGTAACTCAAGAAGTCAATGCGGACACTGAACTGTAAGAAGACTGAGATGTACTGAATGTAGTGAAAGATAACAACAGGAAGCACATGCGACAGCTGTCATGATGTTCAGACTAAGAACAACACCTGCTACAGAAAGACTGCATATAAATAAAAGCGCTCATACACTCGTTTCAAAGCTTTATTATGTTTATTATGTTGCATGTCAGGCAACATGGAGAGCAAAAGAAAACCCCTGACCCTCATCTCTCTAAATCTGATCGCACACATGGGCCATGCAGGAGAGGACTGAGAAGCAGAGTTGGATTAAATCAGAGTCTGAACAGAGCGTTAACTAGCCATGCTATTACTTCTGTTACAGAGGAGCAGCTGCAGCGAGATGTGAAGGGGGGGTTTTAAGGCCGTCTGTTAGCACGCTTTACCCTCCTCCACCCCTCAGGGGGCCCGTGCTTAGAGAGATTGATGACCAATATGTGCATGTGTTTGCTGAGGTTTTCATAATGTGTGAGACTACTTTTTCTGACCGTACGTTTGATAATTTCTCAGTGTGGGTTCCCTACACACACTCTTTAGTCTATTAGTGCAAAATAGTTAGTGTGTACTTGATTCCGTCTGTGCGGCACAGCGAGGGTAAGTATGTGTCATGGATTGTGCTGAAGTCAGCCTTCTGTATGTGGCACGGAATGCTAAACCCTTTCTGAGCCACTGCTGTCAGGAAGCAATACACGATAGACATAAAGAAATGTTCCTTAGTCGAACGCATCCTCAGAGTGTCCTACCAGATGCAAGACTAGTGGTCCATCATTATGGGACTTTTTAAGGACAATACAAATGGCAGTATTTAAAGAGAATGTGATGAAAATAATATGAAAATAAAACGTAAAGAATAAAACTCCAGTGATAATAAAATATGTAATTTATTCAAAAGAAATTATACATTTCAGATGTTCGATTTATATATGCATTTTGATTCAAAATATATTTGTATAACAAAATACATATTTGATAAATATAAACTCATAATTTAATGCAATTGTTATTTTATGAAGTAAAATAAAATATTTTCCCTTTTTAATAAAAGCAAATGTGTTATTTGAAATTAATATAATTTAGTATTTTACATTATATTATAGTATAGTCAATTCATTATAATTTAATTGTTTTATTTGATAAATTATTTTGCAGACAATAAAATTTATTTTGAGATGTGTATGCTATATATTAAATTCATTAAAGAATTCAATATCTTTTAATGTAATTTTATTTCATAAATAAATTGCTATTTAAATTATTTGATTTAAATATTTTTTCATATTAAATATACTCTAATTAATTACATAATTACATTATTCTAATAGTAACTGTATTTAAATATTGTAATATATTTTATGTATTATATTAATTTATTATAGTTTAATTTAATTGAAATAATTTTATTTACATTCATTGTATTTTAAACTCATATAATAATAACAACAGTTTTGCCATGTTTTTGAGTTTTTAAAAGTGAATTTTGCCAAAGAATGACACTGCGTCCAAACTAAGTGCAATGTGTTTTCAGAATCATATACACTATCCTGTTCTCAATGAAGGTAAAATACCATCATCCCAGCCAATAAGAACATACTTAAGATTTAACATGTATGTACACATTTTCTGATCCAATGACATTTCTGATCCAAGACCTCACTGGGACAGACTGTTTTATCTTTGCCCAAAGGCCATGACCATCAATCCTGAGTCTACGACTGAAGCAGAGCCGGTGTAATTCTAGCCATAAACAACAATGATGTGTGAGATGAAAAAGTCCCGGTTTTACCTGCAAGTTGTTCAGTGGGGGACTCTGCTCTAGAGACCTTATGACCTTCAGCGACCTTCACAGCTACTGCTCGACAGATGGCCCCGATCTTCCTCTCCAAAGAGCGCACGCCTGCCTCCCGTGTGTACCTACAGACACGTTCACACACAAATCACTCTGACATTACTGCCGCCACCGCTGGGCCGGGGCCATGTATTGATTGCTTTTTAGCAGATAATCATCCCAAAATTAGCAACCTCTGAGGTAATTAATTAGTTTGCGCTGCAAACATCTCTAATTGACAATCCCTAAAGGACTACAGACATTTAGAAGAGAAGTTTCACAGCCTGTCATGAGACATGGTTCTGAAGGAAAGTATGAGACGGCAGAGGATAGTCAACTTTTTTTTTTTTTAGCCTTAAGGGCTATATTTTATTTGTTTATGTTTATATTAATTGTATGTTTATGTGCTTATATTTGATTTGTTTATATATAAATAGAAATGGATTGTTATTATGACTTTCTATATTATCTACATACTTACATATAATTAATTTATTAATTAAATATATATATATATATATATAAAATGTCCTATATTATCTATATATTTATACACGTATATTTTTATATTTAATATTTATGTGTATATGCTGTTTATATATATATATATATATGTGTGTGTATGTGTGTGTCATATATATATATTTTTTCTAATATCATGTAATAATAATGTAATATTTATGTGTGTAACTACTGAGAATATTAACTATGTATAAATAACTACACATGTCTGTTATATTTAAGAAAAATATGTTGTTTATATATTAAATATATATTTTAATATAAATTATAAGAATATTGATTATATATAAATATATATATATATATATGTGTGTGTGTGTGTGTGTAAATATTTTCAAAATATATGTGTGTGTGTGTGTGTATAAATACATAATAAATATATACACTACATATCCATATACAGTGTAAACAAAAACGTTATTATTTTGCACTAATATTAGTAAAATATGCTGATTATGTAACACAAATATATTTACCATTTAAAGTCAGTCAATGCAAGTGGTATGATAAGTTACATGTGGCAACTTAATTGACAATGACTGCTCATGTTTGGACACTTTAATCTGGCCCTTCTGTTCTCCAAGTGAGTTATCAAGTGCCATTATCAGCCTGAACCTCTTTAGAATACAAAACCCTGAGTGTGCGTGTTTGTGTGCATACTTGCTGATGATATCCTTTGTGGTGTCCTGTGGGATCTGGAGCTGTTGTGGGGTCAGTCCGTGCTGCTCCAGCTGATGAGGGATCAGGTGCCGATGGGCGATTTCTACCTTCTCCTCCTGGGTGTATCCTAATGAGACACACATGCTAATATTCAGAACACAAATTACAATAAACTAATCAAGCATTCAACTACAAAACCATCTCCTCAACTGTAGGATAGAGTTAATTGTGTTCCGAGTTAAAATAGCCAGGAATTAATCACTAAAAATGTCACATTGTCAATGCCACATCCTGCTGTCTTTTTTGTCCGTAACTGAACTCTGACCTGGCACCTGGAGGACCTCCATTCTGTCCAGTAAAGCAGGGGGGATGGTGGCCGTGGTGTTTGCTGTGGCAATGAAGAGGACTTGTGAGAGGTCAAACGGCACGTTGAGATAATGGTCGGTGAAGCTGTGGTTCTGCTCCGGGTCCAGCACCTGATAAATATCATAGCTTATTTGCACAAAATTCAGCAGGTGTGTTAGGTGCAGTTTATGTGGGGACTTCTTAAAAATACACAAACAGTTAAAACACAGCAAATTGCATAAGGATTTTTTTAACACAAAAGTTAGATTATAAGTTAGAGTGTATTTTCACCACATGTCAACTGGATCATGAACAGAAACTGCTCTAGTCTGAGGAGGTAACCATGGCAACAGTGGGCTGCTTGAGCCCTGTTAGAATCAGCACTAGGCTACATTAACAAAACTAACACTCATCAGTTTTTTTTATTATTAAGGATTCACATATCATCATACCATTCTAAACAATTCTTGGGTACATATGTTAATCAATACCAATATTTTGTAAAATATTTGTATATAATATTTATCTTAATCTAAATACAAAGAGATAGGAGGTGCACTTGGATGCCTGAGAGGCATTTCAAAGATGGCATGACTTGTTTTAAAGAGACTTTGTCTTAAAGGAACATTCTATTTTTTTGAAAATAGGCTTATTTTCCAACTCCACTGGAGTTAAACAGTTGAGAATTTGTTCTATTGAATCCAAATATCACTTCACCTGCTGCAGTCATGGTACAGCAACAAAGTTCCTTGATTATTACACCATCAGAGTATAATTCCTATCAGCCTAGAACAGGGCTTCTCAATCCTGGTCCTGGAGGTCCGGTGTCCTGCAAAGTTTTGCTCCAACCTTGATTAATCTCAC
>JAUCMS010000034.1:20180025-20217976 GCA_032357445.1 Enteromius radiatus
TTCAGGTGCATTTGATTAGGGTTGGAGCTAAAATTTGCAGGACAGCGGACCTCCAGGACCAGGATTGAGAAGCCCTGGCCTAGAAAATCACAACTTTTCATTTTACATTGGTCTTAGAACACAATGGAACTATAGAAAAGTCATGTTTTAAATAGGAAAAATATTGAAACTCTTTTTTCATTTCAAAATTCATTTTTGAGCGAGATGCTAACGGTCTAATCAAATTCAATGATCTATGCTAAGCTACAGCTAAAAATGCTACCACCAGACCCTGAGATCAGTTGAATGGATTCGAAAATGCTAAAACTCAACTGTTTAACTCTGGGAGTCATTTTCATATTTACAAAAAAAAAGTGGCATGTTCCTTTAATACACGTTGCCATATCAAACAACCTGTCAGTAAATTAACCAATGCCTCATGTACCTGACGTATGCTATATAACAGTACCAGCAATATGCATGCTAATACGCAACTACTTAATAGTGAGAATTGGTCCCTATACTAACATACTACTGTCACTTTTCACCCAGCTGTCCAATAACACTGGGGGATGGGCAGAACTAATATCACAGCAACCAACCATCATTGTCTTGAGTCTAGATTACATCCACATCAGGCATTTTCAAAAGAGCACCTGGCATTTTCAGCCTTTGTGGACACAGCCAAACAGATCCTGGTTCATTTCAAATCAGACATCAACAAAAAATAACTGGCGTTTCTGGAAAACAGTCAGTAACAGCTTTGACTGATTCACTGATGACACTGAGTCGTTTTCAAACCAATAAACTCACAAGCAAGCTTGAGACTGTTCGGTGAAGCTTTAGAACTGACTAATTAAAAAGAAGCAGTTGGCAATAGTCATTTGTTTGTGAATCAGACATCGAGGAAAGGACGGTTTTGGTTGTTGCATAAATAAAATACTGTAAAGGTGCAGTCACGTCTACCATCGTTTGGCAAATGTTTGCAGTCATAATCGAGTCATTTTAATAAGAATCTATTTTCATGGGAATTTCGCTTGATGGTCAAAAGATTTGTGATTTACGAAATCTACATTGATAAATCTTTTGACCCTGGATTCTTATTAACATGACTCATGACCGGGTCAAGATGTTCATGAGAATCCGCCGCTTTCACTTTGAAATTAAGTTGTGAGTTGTGCTAATGTGAACACACCTTAAAAAGTAACTAAATTACACCAAGCTCACAAGATGAAAGGCTGTTTGGCAAAACTAAAAAAAATGTATCCAAGATGCACCATTGAGGTATATGAGGTAACAGAAGATGAGTTACATGATCAAATTTATTAGTAAGAGTTGAAGGTTTAAAAACAAAAATCACCACTATAGCTATGAACAATTTTTATGAAATGCTTCCCTAAATAAAGCATGCTTGCTCTCAGCATCTGACAAAATAATCACAGAGCATTCTGCTGAGCTTGCCAGGTCATGTCCGCCCTATGATGAACTTCCCTTCATCTTTCTTTATCTGGAGTACAATGAAAAGGGTCACATGTTTTACAGTACGAGATGAGCGTCACCCAGTGTAAGATGCATTTCTCTTCCTCTGCTGCACTGTAGTAAAAACTAATCATGCCAGGAGATAAGAGGATTACAATCAGTGATATACAGATGTTCAGAGCTTCAGGAACAGCTGCGTCACAGTAGATATTTGGATATTTATCTCAGTAAAAACAAAATGCCTCATGTTCATTCAAGTGTATGCAAATGGCGATGTATACGCGATACTGTGCACAGAAGTGACAACAAACCTACTAACTACGGTATGCATGCACTTACCTTGCATGCAAACTGATCTTGTAGACCACACACAAACAATTGCAAAAAAAAAAAAAATGTTCTCTTAGTATCGTAGCATATAATGTTATGCAGTGAGTCTGGGTAATATCACACTGGAACAGAGCGAACTGCCCTGAAAGAAATATCTGTCAGTTTTGCACGATTACAGCTCCAGCTCCAGCATATCAAATTTCATTCACATTTATAATGTTGATATTACTTTTTTTATTAGGGGGTGTATTGGTACACAATCTCCTACAGACAATTAATTTAGGCATTCATTGGAAACTTACAGTTTATATATTGCTACTTTTGATAAGAATCAAGTCTCACCTTTCAAATTATGCCCATTTTTTCAGGAAATTCAAACAATAAATGTATTTTGATGTGATGCAGCAGATGGCTGTAAAAACACCTCAGTTTAAAGAGCATGATCATCCCTTTTTTACTACTAGTTAACTCGAAATAAACATATATGAACATCTCATGTCCCACAATTGCTCAGTCAGTGTTTCAACCACAGTAAGACGTGTATAAAATACCTTGTAAACAAACTGCACATAGCATTTCATTTACCTCAGGTCAGTCAACAGGTGTCCACAGCTCATTTATTCGCTATAGAAATTAAGTCTACGATAGAAAATATGTGAAATATTTCAAAACTGCGTTAAGTGCAGTTTACAAGTTTGCAAACATTTTTTAAGTTGAGTCTTGATTATTGTATTTAAAGATAAATAGTAATTGAATTTAAGTTTGGCCTATGTTATACTATGTATAACCTTATCGTTTGGAGCATTAGCTGAGGTAGGTTTTTATCCACAACTGAATTTAATTAAAAACCAGTTTAATTAAAATAAATAAATAAACACCATTACACCCCTAATATATATAAATATATTAAGATTTCCTAGTAAGATTTCTGAGACTGGTCAAGGCATGTAGCAGTGCATGTAGCGCCTCTCACCTCCAGCAGGGCGGCAGCCGGATCTCCCTGCAGGCTCTTTCCAAGTTTGTCCACCTCGTCCAATAAAAAGACAGGATTGTTTACCCCAACAGTCTTCAGTCCATTTATAATGCGACCAGGCATGCTACCTACATACGTGCGCCTGAGGACGGAGACACATTGAGATAAAGTAGTAGAGAGGGAGAGATAAACGATGAAATAGAAAATGATGAGAGGAGTGAAGATCTGTATCAGTGCTTTGGTGGGCAAACAAAAGAAAAGATCACAATCATCCTACATAGCGACCTGAAGTGCCACTGTTTTGACGCAGTCCCATTCAGGTCGCTGTTGGCTGTCAGTAGGTGTTACTGCTGATGGAACATAACTGATGGGCTGAGTAATAGGTTATAGCACGAATCACAAACGCAATTTGAAAATGAATAAATATAATGAATAACTTTGTGATAATATTGCTGAATGAGTGCATCTGATGTGGTTAAAACACTCAAACTACTATTTCATCCTACTGAACTGAAAAAAGACAGGATGCAAAGACAGACAGGATGGAATTGTGCCCTAATTACAGTCATTAGGGGGTGTAAGACTGTCATTAAACTTTATACACTATACTGTAGTAAACTAATGCAGACGCTTTTAAACTGGCATGCAATGAACAAGACAAATGCACAGAGTGTGTGGGAAGAGTCCCGTAAGAGCCGTTTGTCCTAAGGACACATTTTTCGTGTGTGAGTGTGAGGTCTGACGTCAACCAATCAGGAAACATGAAGGCTCGCCCTAGCCTGCCGGGTGTCATGATTGTTATCACCTTCTAGTTTCTATAAGGACAAGAGATCAGAGGGAACATCAAAGAAGTCGTCAATTCAGGTCATGGTTTAAAGTTTCTCTGGTTAAAGTAGGGGCACTACGTCATGTCTGGTGCTTAGTGGGTTCATCACAGTCTGATACCTCAATCTGACGCATCTGCACACATTTGCATCGCCGCATGCTTCACATGTTGGTTGTGAGTGACTCACCATTTGATGGCAAACAACGCCTGAATAGCTATATTGAGTTTCAGTATCTGAAGGATCTTGGATTAGTAATGTAACACCAGGGTTAATCACAGTAACATCAGGGTTGGGTCACAAGTTTTAAGCAATGCACTGGAAATTATGCTTTTTTTTTTAGCAGTAATCTTAACAGATGGTTGTCAGAGTCAGAGATATCAAGTATGTCTGATGCCACTGTTCTTTACTTGTTTTCTATATAAAACACATACAGACATGCATATTAAAAAACATTTTTGTATTTAAATATATTTTTTATATAATTTTTTTTAAATATAAATATATACATGTAAATACAAGTAAATATTTTCAAATATATACTGTATACTGTATGTGTTTGTGTTATATATACATATATAACGTATATATATATACGACACACAAATATTATATAAACAAAATGTTTTCATTTGGATGTGATAAATCACCAATAATAAATAAATAATAAAATAAATGACATAATTTTCAAATATATTAAAATAGGAAACAGCTGATTTAAATTGTACAAATTTCACATTTCACAATATAAATTTTTAATTTAAAACAACAAAAACTACAGCTTTGGTAAGCACTACAGTTTTTTTTTTTATTATTTTCTTTTTTTAAATCTTGGCAACCCCACATTTTGAACTATAGTGTATATTTATGTGCAATAAGACTTTTGATAATCGGCCTGAAGTCACACCAACAAGGCTTATTCTGTCCAAGAAAAGCCTACATAAAAAGAAAAGATCTGTCTGACCTGTATGTATAATGACCAACCACAGTTTCTTCTTCAAAGCAGTCTAACGCTGAGACTATTTGTATCGTATAGCACACCTGTTTGAAGATCAGACAATTCACTTTCATAATGACCTCTCACCTGTGGCCCCGGATGTCAGACTGATCACAGACTCCTCCTAAGGCGATGCGATGGAACTCTCGACCCAGAGTGCGAGCGATGGAACGCCCGACGCTGGTCTTTCCCACACCAGGGGGTCCCACAAAACACAGTATGGGTCCCTTAAGAGTGCTCTTGAGCTGCCGAACAGCCAGATACTCCAGCACTCTTCTCTTCAGCTTCTCCATGGCATAGTGATCATTATCCAAGAGCACCCGTGCCGCACGGATGTCCAGGCAATCTGATTGCACAAAAGCTTGGGCTCAGTAAGGATTCTTTACGAAGATATTTATATTGCATTACACTGATCACAAAAAACATGTTAATGTTACACAATATTTCTATTTAAAATAAAAGCGGTTCTTTTAACTTTAAAGAAAAAGTATGAAAAAGTATTAAATTACAGGTTTTGATCTTTGATACTTTCTGTACCCACTATATAAATACAGACTTTGTGACCAAGAAAAGTTTGTAAAAATATGAAAAATAAAATGAAATACTACTAATAATAACAACAATGTTTATTATTGCTTGAGATTGCAACAGCCTGAAATACATAAATGATTAGATTATTTATTCCTCTTGTCCTTAATTGATGACAAAATGCACAAGCAAGAGCACAGCACAATTGCTTCAGCCTTTGATTGCATGCATGATGTAAAACTTCTGAAAGGAATGTATTTTATCAAAGACATATGCATTACCACCGTCTGATGTAATAAGATACAGACATACATGCAGCTGTCTCATAAAGTAAACCTAAACTGGGCACAGAATTTTCTTTATGGTTCTCACAAATCATGGATTGTCTATTCTGCATTTACAGCAGGACATTCCTGTAAGGCCAGACCTCTCTATTCACAGCTTTCAAGAGCTGATCTAAACCACTAAATCAGTTTTCTTCTAATGCAGTCCCACCCTTGAGCGCTGAGCTTAAAATACTGTGAAATGCTGCACTTCATGTACATGAGACTTTCCCAGCGGAATTCCAGCCCCAAAGGTCTGAAATTCAGAGGTGTGTGTGTGTGTGTGTGTGTGTCTGTGTGTACACACTGAATTACATGTACATATTTGTTTGAGCCCTTCATGGATAGTCAGAGATCTTATTTCAAGGCAAGTTATAACCATAAGGATAGTAAGTAATGCATGCATTTTTGTACATGCTTTTTGAGTTTGCCAATAAATAATTAAAAATAGTTGCAATTCAGCATATGGAAAAATTATAAAACAAAGAACATAAAATAATATAAATGTATGTTTAATGCATCTCAACATATGGTCAAACACTCTAGCTGTTCTTGGCAAGATAATTTGCTGTACTTGTTTTTTTTTTTGAGTCCTTCATGTGGCCATGGAGAACATGACAAGAATAACACATGTAAACAGTTCAAAACTCTCTCCACCTCTAGACTGGGACCATTTCACAAAATGTGGTAAAATACTCCCTCTTCTGGTGGCTTCCTTAAACTGATAGATTAAATATTCAGTCAACTGAACTCAAAGCCAGAAATATTTTGTATTATTACTGAAAAGCTACTTTCAGTCGTGTGCTTAATACAAGATTATCTGAGCAACACAACAGCATTTATTTATAACAGTAACACTGTAAAAGTAAAAAAAAACCTGCTCTTTTTTCAACCAATTTAATGCATTATGTTGAATAAAAGTATTAAGATCTCCCAGGAAAAAAAACTAGTTTTAATATTTTAAGATGGCTTATGCATGGATGGAATAATTACATTTCCTATTTCTAATACTATGTAATTTATTATAATTAGCATTATATAAAATATCAAATGTACTATAATATACTATTTTAAGGTTACATGGGATATAAATGTGCTTAATAACTAATAATAAGTGAGCAATTCTACTTGTAAACTTCATTGGAAAAGCAAAGACTATTCACAAATACATTTAATTAATTTTAGTTTAGTTCTTAGTTGTATTTCTTAGTTGTATTTGTATTGTCCTAACCTGTAGTGCTCTTGCTCCAGGGAAGCTCTACCATCATCTCCAGATAGTTGCGGGTGAGGGCATACTCTGGCATGGACTGTGGCATCTTTTTTAATCTATGTAAAAAAAAAAAAAAAACAGTCAAAACAGTCTGTCAGATAGGTAATTTGCAAAACAGTCCGTAATGGACTAGGTTGGACCTTACAGATAGGTAAAGGTAAATGAGGAAGAAATCCCAGGTACAACCAGCAGAACAATGGTTGGTGAAGCCATTAATGTTTTATTAATCAAAAAGTGACTAAACTGTAAAGATAATGACTTTTCTTTAATACATTTCAAGACAGCAGAACAGTTGCAGTCACTGGTCAGTGAAAAGCCCCTGTCTGTCTAGCACGTAGCTAACTATGAAATGTGGTTTCCTTTAAAAATTACCAGAACGCACCGCTTTAGCTCCTTGAGACACACACGCAGCGCTGCTTCCGGCATAGCCGCTGCCTTCACTTTCTTCTCCAGCATAGCCATGTCATCACCATCCTCATCCCCTGCCTCCTCATCCAGCGAGAACTGACGGCCCGGAAATACACCACCTTTACGGATGGCCAACACCTACGAGAAAAAAGAAGGACTGTGTAACAGCACAGGAACTTTGGAGGAGGGTGAGAAGCAGAGGAGAAACAGATGTTGGCCTACTCTTTTATCATCATCAGGTCTGAGTTTGCGGGTCTTTTGCAGCAACTTGAGCCCCTCAATTTGTCTAGTAAGCAGAGGAAGAGCCTTCTTAAAGCGTTCCTCCAAATCTACCGCATCCAGCACCTGCAAACAAACAAAAATATTAAAACAATGGCATATTTAGTTGGTGTACGATCACACTAATCAAATCATTTAACACACACAATAACCCTTTTTACTCCCACACCTGCAGTTTCTCTTTGTTGGAAGTGCGTATCATGGAGGCCAGGACATCCGGTAGGGTTTCTCTGGGCAGACTATCTAACAGTCTCCTGAGTTTAGCCACCACAGGCACTGACATGTCCAACATCCCAACCAGCTGGACAAAAAGAAACCAGGGGACACTGTCAATACACTGAATGAAAAACCAATGAATCATCCTGTAGCATTTGCAAAGAATGAAGCCTTTATATTCATTCAGTGTTTAAATGATGACTCACTATAGATGACTACTGCCAAATCACAATAATCACATTCATCTTATAGTGAAGTGAAGTGTAGTCATGAAAAAATGATGTCCTTCCTTGATTATTACTATTGTTAGCAATATCTTTTTTTGAAAACTTTGGATGATTAAATTGCAGTCCATTACACAACAAATATTCAAGTTGGCTATTATTGCTGTTAAACAAAAGTAGGCCAGTGACAAGTTAAATTCTTGGATAAAGAAAAAATTAGAACATTCTTTTCATCAAAGAACCCTGAGAAAATGTTAAATGTTTCTTGAGCACCATATTAGCATATTAAAATGATTTATGAAGCATCATGTGCCACTGAAGATATATCTTTGCCATCACAGGAATAAATTACATTTTAAAATATGTTACAAGAAAAATGAACCTAGACCTGGCCAAGTACAGCAACCCCAGATCATAGCAACTATTTGCTTAGTTAAAGTGACTTTTTGTTTTGGATGAGCAGTGTATTATATGCACAGGTGTACCAAATGAATAATATCTGTGATTTCAGGATGTTGTGGCAATAACATAAACAGGTTCCTTCATTCCTGACCTGTACAGCTGCCTGATAGAACCTCTGTGACAGCTCCCCCAGCTCTCCGTCACCCTGTTCCCCCTCTGTGTACTGCTCCAGTTTATCAAGCTGTTCCACCTCAGCCACGGGGAAGGGTCTCTCTCTCAGCAGTTGGGTCACACGAAAACGACACAATCCCGTAATGAGCAATGTGTAGTGCGGTTTTGGCCAGTTGCTGCCCACAACCTGGACCGCCAGTCCTGCTGTGCCAATACTGAGAAAACAGAAGTACAGATGAAAGTAATGAGGTCTGAGTTTCGTTTCCTATCAAATCCAATTTGTGATGTCTGAATAGGTTTTATGCATATTGGAAAAGCTGGATGTGTGTTAAAACCTAGTAAGCTGCCAACCCAGGCAGAATCACAATCTGGCTTGGAAATACTTTCATGATGATTGAACAAGAATTTTGAAAATAATTCTTCATAGATTGCTGGAGAGTATTTCCATTTTGATATATTTTTTATATTTATATATTTAGATTAAATTTACAAGCTGTCTTTTTAATATTCTCTTATATTTCTTTTTTTATACATGACCTTGAGACACAGCCATTGATTGCTGAGCAAAGCAGACTCACAAGGTTAAAGTCCAACTGCTGCTCAAACGAATATTCTAGTAAATAAACATTGCTGCTGCTGCTAGTAGTCTGTAACATTTAAGAAAATAAATAATATAAACAAGAATGCAGTTTAACTGAACATTCAACTACCCATTCTCAGGGTAAAGTTCAGTGAACATAAAAAAAGTGTCTGTCATGCCTGGCAGTCATCACCCTAACAAACATTACCATGCCACATGAAAAAAATACAATTGTACCTTATAGTATATACACTAGTATTTTTGAAGCATACTAAAGTAAAGTGTATTATACTGTATATATTTTATTATTTACAGTAGTATAATATTTAACACTTTGATAATGAATTCTACAGCATACTGTAGTGTTAATTATAGTGAACTGATAAATTGTAATAAATACTTTAATATACTTTAGTTTTTACTACAGTAGTGTATTGTAGTATAATATACCCTATAGTACAAAACTGTTGGGTAAAGTAATGTTTTAAAATTACTATAGTTCTTATATTACCACAGCAACTATAGCATTTCCACAACAAATTAATTTAATTACTTGGTATGGTGTAAAGTATGGTGTAAAAATAAAAATACGTGTATTTACTTTAAATTACCATGGTATTTTTTTCTTGTGTTATGGTACAAAAAGTGATACATTATAAAACTTTTACAATACACTAAATATTACCTTTGTTTTGTATTATAAAATCATAACAAATGACTATGAGGGCTCATAAGGAAACTCAATGATAGTTGCATCACACTGGTTCTGCAGCGGGTTTGACCGTCTCTGACAGCACAGACCCACCTATGTAACGACGGGAGCTCATCGTTGTCATGCTCGGGGTCTCTGGTGTTAGGAATAACCCCGATGATGGTGCTTTTTAGCGAGGTCCCCTTCAGCAGTCTGCTCTTCACTAACTGCATGTTTCTCGCCGTGTCGACACTGATTCTCATGGTCGAGCCCGGTAACAGCACTCCATCATGAGTGCACAGCAAAGGCAGGCGGCTGGGGATCTGAATACCACTGTTGGATGACATTTTGCAGGATTCGGATAGACGTTTAAAGACGTAAAAATACTAGTCGCAGTGAACTAAGGTGCAAAGAACGCCTTTCATCGTATGACAAACTGGGACAAATTAAAACAGGAAGCTGAAACTACGGCAGGTGCAGTAGGACAATCTATATGTGCAAACGGAAACGCCAACTTTTCTGTAAAACCACGCGGAATGGTGCCAATTGTACACAGTGTTCTCTCTCTCTTTGTAGTGTGTTGACTCAAATAGGCTTTGGGACGCATTTGCAAAATCAGGAAAGAACGGGGAAATTTGAGGCGGTCGGGACAGGCCGCGGCCGTGGTCCATTAAAAACACCCGAAAACGCTAAAAAATCAAAATGTACGATTTAAAAACATGTTTTTAATTGATTTGTGAAAATTCTAAACTCACGGAGCTACTTTTCTGTTCTATTCTATTCTATCGACAGTCCTGGTTTCTGTTTGTACCAGAGGAAACAGCATAGCTTTTGTTAAATAACTTATTCAATTACATTTTATTATTATTTAAAATACTTATATTTAGCTTTTTTATTTGTTTTAAACAGTTAGTTGGTAAGGCAACGTTTGTGTTAGGGTTAATGTATAGATATGTAAAAAAAAAAAAGGCAAACGTCATCACTAGCTATGTAATGTTGTCACTGATATAGTAAAGTCAGCAGGTACGTCATGTGTGTGAAAGGTGAGATTGTTTTAGTAAAGAACCAAACCCCTATCTTCAAACAAACCATACATCTGAACACTTGGGGTGATAGTGAGAGGTTTATTTTCCAAGCCATGTTACAACAGTTACCATAACATTCTGTGGCCAAATAAATAACCTAGATTAAAATCTGTGTATAAAACATATGCAAACCTGATATCAAACCCTCTTAATAACCTTAAAAAAACTTTTTTATAGAAATGCATTGCAATCTTTCCACATTTGACCAGCAGTAAAGCACAAAGTAAAGAGTCTCTGGGTAAAAGCAACTATGCCGACTAAGCCAGCAGTCAGCACAACATTTGCATGCAAATAATATACAGTACCCTCCACTAATATTGTCACCCTTGGTAAATCTGAGCAAAGGTGTCTGAGAAAACAAATCTGCATTGTTTATCCTTTTGATCTTTCATTAAAAAAATTCACACAATTCTAACCTATCCAAGAACATTTACAATGTGGCAATGATAATATACTGTTTTGGCATACATTAAGGACAAGATATGGATTTTCCTCAAAAATACATGTCACAGTGACAAAGACTTTTTTGGAATTACCAATAGTAATTGCTACAGTGAAGTTTCAAAGCTGCTCTCCTGCACAGAGCACACACACAGTGCATACATGATTGTTTGTTAGCTAAATACCACATAAATATGCAAGTTGGCAGGCAGGTGGATGGAGGTATGAATGTTCTGAATGATGGAGAGCAATAGCTGCTGGGTCAGTAGAGTGTCTTCCAACAGTTGTGACGGCCGTTGCATTTTTTACTATGGGTAACACCGATGGCACAGAAGCATGCTGCATGTCACTACATAAACTGAGTAACACCCTTTTACACCTACACCAGCAACACGAAGACAAGATCAGATCCGTTTAGATATGCTGCTATGTAGTTTTCTTTTCTTTCCTTTTCACTTCACAATCTAGAAATTAACAAGAGAGAGAGAGTAAAGATAAGTGGTCACTTATTTTAAAGACACATCTAAACATAAGTTGCTCATTAGATCATGTGGATGAAATTTTTAAGATAACCCTCAAACGAAAGGCTCAAATTCTTATGAGAAGAATCAAAATACAATGGTTATGTTGATACTAATGATTTTCATGTTCAGGGTTAGTACCTAAAAAACTATTTTCACAAGAAATTGGTTGAATGCATAGACCAGGCATGTTCAGGCTAGTAACAACATGTGGGCTTTTAAAGTACTACATCCTTCAGACAACCTCAAAGCCTGAATCATGCCACCATCTCATTCATCACGGAGGGGATAAAGACGTTGATTCAGTCCCCTAGCATTTTTTCTCATTCACAAAGGCTGATGTTAGACCACAGACTCGCATCAACAAACAGCAAAAGTTTCCATTTTTTTGCTACCGTGTGCCTAAATTTTGGAGTTGCGTGAGGTTATCAACAAACATTTGGTAGACTGGTGGAAGAACCCTTCTTGGAAGTTGGTAGGACTGCAAAATTCCCCAATGCTTTCCAAGTTGTAGCAATCAGTAGATGGGCCTCAGCCGTGTTACCTCAAGCCCTTAAAATACCAATGAGTAAGTTCCATAATTCCCCCCAAAAATTCCAGATCCCAAAAACATGTAGTCTATGTTTTGTGGAAATGATTCAGTGGACCTTTACCCAGGTGAAAAATGTAACCAATCAGTGTTTAGCAGATCAAAACCATATATGTAAAAGCAGGTTTCATGTACTATTTCACTTACAATCATAACTGTCGTCCTCTTTTGAGAAGCACTCTTTGAACAGGCAAAGCATGCTCCTATAACTGTTGTCCAGTATTGACTTGGGTGTAACAGACTTCCATCCCTCGTAATATTGGTCTGTCAAGCGATCCCAGATGTTTTGTATTCTCTCTGGAAGTTCTCTCTTTTTTGAAACGGATACAAAGATATTTAGATTATCATGAACCTAAATAATGTGAATATATTACTCAAACAACAAATAACATTAGCATCACATATTGGACAGATTCAAAAGGTTAAATTGAGTTAGAGATTCTTTTATTATAACTAAAGCTTGTATTCAAAAAGAGAACAAGATGATTAAGTGAGCTTAGAGATACTGTAAGCCGTGGTAATGACAGACAGAATAATTTATAATGTGCTCCTATTTAGAAAAGAGAAATCAAATCATTGTTCTAACCTGTTCATCTGTGGGATTCTGTTGCTTATAGACTGTCTCAAAACGTCTGAAGAGATTCTCCAGATTGGAGAGGTATTTACTGCGTGTAGGATGTCTCTCGGGCAGCACCCTTAAAATCCTCTTTATCCCCTGCAGACTAACCTCAAGCCACAAATCCTGTAGATCTCTCTGCTGGACTGGCTCCTCTTCATTACTCATTTTCTAGAGAACAGAGTGAGAGATAAACAAGATGAGAAAGAGGGAATGAAAAGAGGAACAGAATAAGGGAAATGTTCAATAATATTAGATTTGTTGTGCTTTATAGGCATTTTTTTTTTACAATGTCAGAGTCTCGTAATGTTAGTTAGGTCAAAGGTCACAGTTCAGGTCAAGTTCGGTTCAGCATTTATATATATATATATATATATATATATATATATATCAAGAACATTGTTACCAAATACGAGAAACAAAATGCTAGAATTTTCCAAATGTATACTCCCTTTTTAAATAGCAGTATACAATCTAACATTACAATACAGAACTCACAGGTCTTAATAAAACTTGTATTCAGTCCATTAACTCCAAGAAAATGTCCATTACGTCCATTAAAAAAAAAACTACCTAGAATATTCTTCTATTAAATAAATATGGTTTGATATATCATTTTCTTTATTTTAAATTGCACTGTTATTATATTATTATTATTATCTAGATACGTCTAAACAGATTTTGTGAGATTAACCCCTGCATTTTTGCAAATGCTGAGTCACAGGTCTAAAACTGTAATTCCAATCTGACTCTATTATAAGTCACGAGTCTTAAATATCTGTTAATTGGTGACAAACAGGAAAAATGAGCTAATTTGTGTGGGAAGTTGTGAAGAGTGTGGCTTTAAATGAGTCAGAGGGTTAGTTGGGGACAGTGTCAGTGTGGGATAAAGACTTACCAGCCTGCTGATGTTCCGTAGTCTAAACACCTCTTCATAATGCACTTGAATAGTATAGTTAATGGGAAAGTTTATTTTCTGTAAATATACATGCAAAACCTTTTATTGACATGTCATTCATTCTGTCTCGTGCTATATTAAGTTATATCCTATGTTTTCTTCTATTCATTTAGTTTTTTACCAAGTAAACTTAACAAAAGCCTAAACTTTTAAAATATAACACTATAGTTTTAAAAATGAAACATATGTTTACCATAAAACGTCTCCTTAGGGTTGTATTTAGGCTGTTCCGTACTGTTCTCAGAGGATCACATAGATTTGGTGATGTACTCATGCACACTGGTAATAGACAAATAAAACCTGTAAGGACAGAAGAAGAAAATAATGTCTTTTAGCATAATGACATTGCCTATAAATAAAACCATCATGAAATGATTGTTGTTGAACTTCAAATGATTTTAAAGGTAATCAAAAGAGCTGTACATTGTCTAGTATCTATACAAATCTTAAAGTTAAATCTAAGATGCAATGTATATTACAATATATGTTTTATTTTGTACTGATTGTGATAATGTCACTATTTACTTTTAGTTTTTGCTGAGCAGAACTTCACATAGACTGGTGCGATGTCTCTTTGAAGACAATGACGCATAAAGTCAGAGCTGTGACAAAACCTCAAACCACAGCCTAATTTACCAAGGAATACGGTGGGTTTTTTAGGCTTTAAAACACACGAAGCGCTGCTGCAAAAGAAAAACTTCTTCCAACAAAAACTAAAAATTTTAATTCCACAACACAATGTGGCAAATGTGGTAAAAAACAAAACAGGAGGAATATTATGCATGATAATATCATACAATGTTTTTTTGAAGCTCTTCAAGAAGGTAAAATCAAACTCAAGCATATTAAATAGTAAACCTGAGGCTGATCCTGCGTCTATTTTAACTGGAGATTTTATTGTTAAAGATAAGTGATTCTGGCAGGCAAGCTCAGGGCACCGGCAGTCATCTGTCACTTTGCTGTGGATCACAATGAGGTTGGCCTCTGTGGTTGAGCTGCAGAGTTAGCCAGAGACTGACAGTCAGCAAAGTCTCAGAGACCATGAAGCAGACTTCCGAGGGCCAGAGGAATTTGTCATGCCACAGAACCTGAACTATTTTACTGGTGCCTGACCACTCAACCCCCACCTCCCATTAAAGTTATTCTGGCTTTTTTGGACTGGTATTGCCCTCTCTTTTACCTTATGCTACTCTTGTCTGACTCTCTGTCTCCTAAACACAGGAAGTGGTGACATTATCAGTCACATCTTAGTTCTTCAATAGCAGCACCACATGCAGTAGCATTTCTTAAATGTTATGTTCAGCTTGACTCTCATTTCAGAAGAAACAAGAGACCAGATATACGTAAATGTTAAAACCGCACGCTCAATCTTAGTTTTCTAATGCTGCATACATAATCACCCACAGAAATTCAGACATTTGTCCTTTTTGCGTAAACACACAAGAGACTCTCTACTCTTAGCTGAGGAAGTAATGAATCTTCAAGTTTTACTGCAGGCCAATTGAAAACATATTTGTGTATAGTAGTGTCACATCCAAATTTCCCACACCAATGGAAACCTTCAGTGTCCTCAATTGGCACAATATTACACAACTTAAATCACTAAATCATTACTTACCCAGCAGCCCCCTGAGGAGCCAGCATTCAGACTGGACCATGGTCCTGCGTATTCCTTGCTTGCACTGTAATATGGGTCTAAATTCCAGAAAAATCTTCTGTCTTCTTGGTCTATAAAGAAATAAAAGAGAATCACGCTAGAATTTCGACTGCTATTACATGACTTTCTGTCTACACAACTGCCTTTCTAAATTCTCTTGCTGGACAAAGAAAACCAGGGAGGATGACACATCTGAATTCATTTACTCAACATTTGGATTGTAAAATATTTAAACATCCAAAAAAGACTGATCTGGCATATCTGATTTTATGGCAAAAAAAGTTGTAAAAAGTCAAAGTGAAGCAGGGATAGGGAGCACTGCTCATCTGGGCTGGAGCTTTGTCATAATGTTCCTCTGTTTTTCTTCTACAGAGCTTGTGCAGCTGTGTAAAACAACCCCAGATGTTGTCTCTTTTTACTTTTTTGAAAGGAAAATTAAACTTCCTTGTAATCCTGAAGGGAATGTAGCTTCTTGACATAGCAAGTTTCTGAGTAATAGGCATGTGATGAACACGAGGGAGATATTTTGTGTCTTTGTCAGAAATGTCTTTATATTATTTTCTTGGATATAAAACAATTACTACACATAGTAGAAATATTAATCTGTAAAGCAAAACCACATGCCGGAAGAGTCTATGAAGTACAGAATATGAGTCAGAACATAACACATCCTTTATGTAACTTCTATCTGACAAAGTATCTGAACTGTTATTTTACTATAATTTTTATTCTAAATCTAAAAGGTTTGATTTTCAATGCCGATTTAGTCTGTTGAAAAAAATTGTTTTAATATAGCATTCATTATTTAAGCCAGCTATGTGCTTTTTGCCAACTAAGGCCAATATTCTGGTTATGCCTTTTAAAAAAATTTTTTTGAGAGATATTCAAATTCATGTTTTCCACAAATATTATATACAAACAATATTTAAAATAAAAGAAAATACATTATGATGATTGCCTATTATTGGACAAACACAGACATAGTCTAAAGGAATGTTCGGTTCAAATATTATTATTATTATTAAATATTATGTTGACCCAAATTGTCCAGAATTCTGATTATTTCCATCCTCTGGCTTATTCAGATTTACAAATAGGAATAATGGTTTAATTTATGGCAGTCAAGTTAATACATTAATGTGACGTGTGAGAAGAAGAAAAAGAAGAAGAGGAAGAAGGAGGATGAATAAAAAGAATATAAGAATATAATCAAATTTTGATTACTTTTATTTAGCACATAAACGCAATGAATGACTGGTGTTCACAAATAAATAAACGAAGTAAGGAAATTAAGGATTTAAAATGAAAAAATTGAAAAAATATAAAACTATGAAAATATAATTAAAACAATACATCCTACATCATGAATGCAATGACAGTTCATACATTATGGTTTTAGCATTCACGTTCCCGCCATGACTTTTATTTTACTTTTATTAAATTTTAGTGACAGAACATGTTGCAAATTCACCTGTTATCTAAAATCAAATCAAATCAAAAGCGAGCTGTCAGGTAACCGCACTCGATCGCTGAACCTTGCCTTAGATATAAAACGGGTTGGGCATTATTCCAATATAAGACGCATTTACACGCGACACAGTTTAGCAGCACAACGAACATATATATATAATCCACAAACCTTTCGATGACCTACGTTGTCTCAACGGGATACCATTTGCAGAGTACTTTGAATAAACAGCAGTTTGTTTGCTTAACCCTGTAGATATGATCGCTGACACTTCCAGGCATGCAGGGTACTGACTGAAGTAGTAAATTCGCCCCTTTTCAATGCAACGTCCACCCGAAAGACTCGGAAACTCCCTTTTCTTTATGTCAAGTTAAGTGTATATACACACGCCTACAGGCTTCTCCACTCGAAAGCACCACGAGAATAACACGCTGTGTAAAGGACGGCAGTGAGATGTTACTTTCACTTTGTGTCTGCATAAGCTATTAACTCATCAGTTGCTGGATTTGAAAGAAGGTGACCTAAGCGAAGAAAAGTTTCCTGTTTTTGTGGCCGCGCAACCAATAGTCTGATTAATTAAAGTTTGAAATTGTTCGCCCCGGTTCTTCACCATATAAGTACAACTGCTCGATAATCTGTAGCGAACGGTAGCTACATTAAATTAAACACACGTACAGTCATTATATCGCTGTAATATAACTGAATGCAACAAAAAAAATTTAATACAAGTATCCTATTTTGTGAAATACTTAAAAATGCATTGACCGTAAAAACTTATATATGCATTTTTACGTATTTTACAAATGTATCATACATTTGATTTTGCCTAGTAAGACACGATCCTGGATCAACATTACTGTCCAAAGAATATAGACTTATCCCAATCCCTACCCAAAATGTATAGCTGATTAACAAGGGAGTAAAAGCACCTAACCCTGATCATAAGCCTAAAACATATTTCATGAAAAATGATCCTTCAAATCTGATTGGTTGATTGCTATCAGGAACTGTACTTGGTAAAAACAGGCTCATCATCATAAGGCTTGGTAACTTTAAAACTTTAGAAAAAAACATCAACAGACATCAAACCGAAAATTACTGACAAAAAAAATTATCTGTGCAGTTTTACAATATAGTCAAAACGAACAGAAATTTGTTCACCAAAACTAGTTATCGATGAACCATCAACAACAGCCCGCATGAGTCAAGAAGCAGCCAAGCATCATCTCAAGCAGATCCAGTGTCTATTTTCCCAATTTCCCTGTACACCACATTCACCCACGCACATTACTAATTTATTCCCTACATTTACTGTGGTTCTGTGGTGACAGGCTTGGCACAGTTATACACTTTTAGGAATTTCATGACAAAATGTTTTTCAGACTCTGAAGCACCTCATCTCACAGCACAATGAGCAATGGGCATATGGATGACCAACGCATACTGCACGCTGGCCTTGTGCATAGGATTGCTTTGTTAATGGCCACAATGCCCCCTTGTTTTGTAGTACCTTTAATCTTTTTGTAGTGGCGGAATCACTTGACCATACTCCTATCTATGCTGTCCTAACAAAGGCCAGAGCAACTCAAGACCCAAGACAACAGACGTGAGGGACATTCCGAGTCCCCCACCCAACCATTAAAAAAAAAACTAGTCACAACACCATCTGTCAACCTAGATTATATCACATCAACATGGAAACCCCCCAAAGAAAGAAGATTGAAAGAAAACTTCTAAATGTGCCTCAAAACATCACCAGGTTTTAAACAACATCCACAATATCTCAACCTACTTTAATGGCCTGACATCACTTTTTTGTCTTCTTTACCAGTAAAATCAGGACAGTTTTTATAGGTGGGCCCCCATCATCATAGACCCCAAGAGAATATTCCTAGCCCCCCCACCCCGATCTTTAATAGCACATTTATGGGGTACATTGATAATTTGAGAGTTATCCAAACATCCAGGATTGGATATGGTGGCATTAGAAACCAGGATTTAGATTACAAATGACAAAAATCCTAGCCTTATGTCGGCACAGTCAGAAGCAATGTGAGGTTACTGCAATAGCACGTTACATGCGAGGGACCACAAAACTATTGACTGCAATATGCATGTTACCTTGCGTAAAATGCTTGGAAACATTGTGGCCTACCTCATATTGCTCAATTCTCCAACTATTCCACAGCATGACTTTGCAAAAATTTGTGACTCAGGAAAACCAATTCATGAATTTTGTGATTAAAGATACAACTACAGTAATAACTACTGTATGGGGAACGTGGTAGAAAATGGTTGTTCATTTTGTTAACATTGTGGGTTTAAGTGTGATCAGGATGTGACTCACTCTAATGGAACACTTATCAAAGTGTCTTTACTTCGACATGTTCCACTGACTAAAGCTACTTTAATTAGAAAATGACATAAGAGAATAATATACGGAATAGAATCCTTCTCTAAATACAGTTTAATGCCCCGTTTAAACTAATGCTGTAATATACTTCAAAATAGAACACGTTAGAAATTAGGTTGTGTAGCAATTCAAAACTTGCATCATTCAAAGTTTTAAAAAAAACATAACTGGTACCTATTTTGGTATGGAGAAAAACTAAAGTTAGCTGTAACTTCAGCCCACAAAGTACTCAGCCTAATGAGAAAAAAAAAAAAAAACAAAAAAAAAACACACCTTACACTAGCAGTGTTGGTCAGTCTCTAAAAGCTGTTAGGTCAACTGCAATCAGATAGCAATCTATGAAATCCTTATTTTATATTTGGTGAAATATTAACTCATTGTCATGAGAAAGATTGCATGATCACTATGGGGCTTCACCAAATGGAAAAAAGCTTAAGAATACAGTGAAAACCTGCTTTGTGGGTTCAGTTAAAGACAAACAACAAGTCTTGTGACAAACACGGAAATACAGAATAAGGTAAAAAAAAAGTTTATTTACAAATTTTCTCACACTTCATGAAAAACAGCACTATTTCTTTCAGGTTCCCTGGGGGTGGATGATTATAGCTCTTCCATAAAAAAAGGGCAAAAACCACAACAGATCTGCTGCATCCACGCAGAGACAAAACTAAAGCTATTTTACAACTTCACTATTTTTACAAGAGTGGGAACAGTATTTTAACTTCCAAAAAGCGACAATTTAAACACCCAAAATCCAAATGATGGAATGTTTTATGCAGAATGACTCATACAATACAATTTTGATTTAATTTGCATTGTGGTAGCTACAAAATTAGTAATAGACATTTTTCAACATATACAAGCCACCCCTGTATACAAGCTGATGTAGTCTTTTGCCTGAAAACATTCCTCTGAAAATATTTGTCACTATGCAACCGCTTTGTATGAACTAAAAGCAGATGCTTTGTACTGAGTACAGTACCAGCAGTCTTTAAAGCAGGACAAGGTCATTGACCACTGGGACTGTGACAGCTCCCAGCTGGCCCCTGTTAAAAGGGGAATTTCCTTCAGCCATCACCAAAATGTTGCTCCTATACTTGTGGTAGGAAAGTTGAGACCACAGCCATGGGAGGCCTGGAAAAACAATAGATTTTCTCATGGTGCGCCAGCTAGATGCAAAGATACTAGAAGGCATAGCGTGTTCGGATATCCTCCAGTTTCTTCGACACCTCTGGAGGAGTGCGGTCCAATTCCTCAGAGACACTCTTCTGCTTATGTGGGTCCATGGAGTTAAACTGTTCACAAAGATCTCCATCGATCACATTCTGGAAGCATATAAACAAAGTCACTGAGAAAAATGGCCAACTGATGTATGAAGTACTTTGCAAAAGTGGTGGACAATTTTAAAGCTGCCACACATGGAATACGTAAATGATTGATTAAAAGCTGTTAATACTAAACCTGTGTGATATAAAACGGGTCATGACAACACAATTTTAAGTTTTCCTTTCTCTTTGGAGTACTGTTAGTGCATAGATAAGATCCCTAAAGTGGCAAAGACTAAAGTCTCAAAACCAAAGATATTCTTTATAAAAAGTTATGACTTGTCCACACCCCCTAAAACACCTTGTGTAAACACACCCCGCATTTTTATTTTATTTTTCTCCACATTTATAAAACTGCTTCTGTCAACAATAAGCACTTAAGCAAAATAAAAGCTCCAAAATAAAATGTTGTATTAACATACCAACACCACAGTATTGTAATAATACTGCTGTTAAAGACAATAATAATAATAATAATAATAATAATAATAATAATGATGATGATGATGATGATATTACAACAGCTATATTTACACGTTTACTATAACATTCAGTTTTCAAATTGGCCTCTGTAATATTTTCTAATGTTTTAAAAGAATTCCCTGCTGTCCGATTCAAGAAGGGGGTCCCAAAAAAATGTCCACAAAATATTAGTTCACTAACTTATTAATTTTAAGTTAAATTGTGCTTAGTTGGTATAATGTCTGCTAGAAAGTTAAAAAGGTCTCACAAAAGTAACTTGCCCAACACCATTATTACTATAATAACTACTATTGCACTAAAACGCTGCTTCTTCCACCTTAGGACAATTAAAGCGTGGAATTCGGTAGTCTGTCAACAATGACAGTAGCTCATTGGAAAAGGGTGGAAAATGCCCTTCATTAAGGTTAATAAATGCTGCCTGCCAGCTGCAATCTCCAGTAAAACAAGAAAAAAAAAAAAAAAAACTTACTGTCATAAATATAATTCACAAATATTGCAATATTAAATATCGCGATATAATTGAGGCTTTATCACCCACCCCTTGTTCCCACTGGATGCAGAAAATGCCTAATTTATGGGGGATTTTATTTTTTGCATCACAAAATGACACAGCATCAAATTATGGTAAGGGGCGTAACATTTGTTAAATTATTGTAGTATTTGGCCAATCACAACTCAATGAATAGCTGGCCAATCAGAGCTCACCTCGCTTCTCAGAACAATGAGCTTTGTAAAAATCCACACATTTCAGGAAGGTGGGGCATTGGGAATGAACAGCATGTAGAAAACGTGTTTTTTGAACCTTAATCTCACACTGCATTACACCAAATACACAAAATAATTATTTTTAGCAACATATACATTCAACTGTGTTTGCCCTTACCTTTACTGGAAAATAGTATGAGCGGAAGCTGAGGTGATCGCGACCACAGAGAGGAGGAAACTCAGAGCGCATGTGCATCTCCAAATGCTGGAAGAAGTCATGATCCTAAAGACAGATGAGACAAACATTTCATTCACACAAAAAAAAAAAAATTAATGTGCAATAAATAAAGCTACCCTATGCATGTCACAGTCTACTCTGATGGTCTGAAGATGAGCAAGTGGCCTGAGGCTTTCACCTCTTCTGCTTCAGTAGTTTTAGACTTAAGAAAGACTATTGCATGTTAGCACTCCTCTCATGTAATTACTGGTTATGCAAAGAAAGAAACTGTACCTCATGAGAAGTGAACGGCACAAGGATGCCAATTCCTCCTGATAGCGTGGTGTATACCAGGGACTCTGATCCCCCGGGGATGAGAGTAGTTTTCTGGAGGGACAGAATAGTCTCTCCTATGTGATAGTTAATAATCACCTCTGCCTGTAATCAACAAGAAAGGACAACAGGTATGGATTAAAATTGGGTTTGAGAAGCCTGTCATAAAATAATTGGAACCATAACATAAAGAGCACTTTATGAAGATTAAGCAATTCACGGCGACCACATACAAATACCTAGAAAAGTCCACAGTATCCTCCGCAAGTGTATTAAAAGAGAAAAAACAGCTAATACCATCAGTAATAATACTGAAAGAGATTACTAATTGAATGCATTACATTTAATAAATTTTTTTTTTAAATGTCTCATTTAAATTACATTTTAAACAACTTAATACGCTAAAAATGGATGCAAGCATTACTATAAGATCTAAAACATGTAAACTTTGTTTATATCACTTTAAAATGTGCAAATTGTTTATTATATTAAATTCTCTCTCTAAAAATACAAAACTTGTATAATCAATCATAAAACCTGCAAATGAGCTCTGATTCTGGTGTATTAGACAAGAAACTGTGTGGTCAAAATCTCAGAAACAGAGCATTAGGCATCCATAACCTTTACTAAATCTTGTGTAAACTTATTTTCTCAAAGTAAATGTGACTCATTTTAATGAGTAAATACACAGCTTTCCTATCATTACACAAAGAGAAATATGCTCATGAAGGGAAAGGGTTTCATTCAAGTCATCAATAGTTGACTGATGTTGAACAGGTGGAAATGACAAATGGGAGTTAAATATCCAACACTGGCAAATAAATATCCAGCATCATTTATACAATCAAATGACACTAAATATTAATATCAGCTAATCCTGTATATGGAGTAATATATTGTGCATCCCAAGGTTCAAAAATAATGTTTATACCAACCACCCAGTCCAGCTCATTCCTGATTACACATGCTCTAGGCATGTCCGTCAAAGCTAGACGCAAGTCATTGGTGTGCAAATAGGGACTTTCCCTTGTGTCCACCTAAACATTTCCATGCTCCTAATCTGCACATAATGATCTCTGGCGAGAGGACAAGATTTGCTGCTGAGGTTTCAGGACCAGAGTGGAGTGTGGACTCCTGCCAAATGTTTTGGGGTGCAGGTCTCAGAGTGTGCGCAAGTAGAACAGCAATCACGAAACCAACCAGACAGACAAAAACAATGAGGGACAAGCGGTAAGGACAGCTCAGTGCCAAAAGTCTTTCCAGGACCTGTGGGAAAATTGAGTAATGAGGGTAGAAGAAACTTATACCTTTTGTGATGCTCCGTTAAGCAAGCCTCTGTCCCACAATGCTTTGTTCCCTGTTGGGTCCTCATCAACATCATCGCTGGTGTTGGGAGGAAGGCGGACCTGAAAATAAACATGAAATGAGTGTGCTGTCTATAGCAAATGTATACAGATGATGACACTACAATTTGGGTTCATTTTCATTTTCCTCCATTGTGACTCCTAACAAATTATGCTATTTTGGTGATGTCAAGATGTGAAAAAGCTTATCTGCACTAAAATATTCTCTGGAATCGAAGTTTACACTAACTTGGCAAACAAACTCATATCTGGTACACATGTGGCAATAAGTTTAACAAATATTTTTATTTTTAGTCAGTCTGACTTATTGCCAGTTGATTTGGTTAAATAAACCTGGCTTATTCTGTAAACTTGTTTTATGAAACAGGCCCCTGATCTCAAAGATTTCAAAACCAAACAGTTGATGACACTCACAACACAGATATTTCCAAATTTATCCGCAGCAGCCATGGTGTCATAATCAAGCAGGCAGGCGGTTGTGACCCAACGAGGATATGTATCGTCGGCAAAGATGATGAGCTGGTTCTCGTTGCGTCTGTAGCGCACCCAGAATAGACTTTCCTGAACATCGGACACTATCACGCGCTGCCCAATAGTGTGGATGCCCGTTACCAAGTTAGGAACATGCTGCAAGAACAAGAAAAAGATACTCAGGTTTCTTAGATTAGCAGGTTGCACCTCTTTTAAAGCTTCCGTCAAAGGCATACAAAAGCATCTCATAAGAGCAATACTTTCCACTTTGGTGTTTCACAGCTGTTTCTGAAACATATTAACACTTTATGCCAGTGTAAATTACTTGTGTGAAAAACAATAAACTTGTCTGCAAGTTTATTTAACTTCAGTGAAGTACACGACCACTTTGTGGTCTGAACTTCTGTTTCATTGTTTTTCATGTGGTTATGCATCAACAACAAGTACTACAGTAGTGTGTCACTGATGTTACTTTCGTATTATTCAGTGTTTCAAAGAATAGAAAAATGCTTGCTCACTTCCTCTGGGGGAAGAAAGAAAAGAAAAAAAAAAAAAGGGGTGATTCTGCAACTTGTGATTCTTCTCACCTTGTTTTCACATTTGCGAAGAAGTTTCTTCTTTCCCAAGTCATAGATGCGCAAGAGTTTGCCTACTCCAACCAACACTCGACCCTGAAAGGGAGCAATAGCCAGGGGCACGTCCTCGACAGGCGTCTGTTAATCAAAATCAATATCTAAATCAATTCAATTTTATATTTAAGAAGTTGACCAGAAAATAACCATTTAACACATGGCTTTGATATGCAGCTGGTTCAAAGCATCATTAGACATCATATAAAGTGGACCACACATTCACAACATGGCATAACTGGGCCATAGCCAGAACACCTACACTAAGAGTTGAATTGTGTAATTTGCTAAGTTTATATGGATTTCTTAGGCACATTTAATGATTTGTGGGGAATTCCACATTTCTGAGCCCCCAGCTTACACATGGGACTAATCAGTTTCATGCAGAGCCATTTCCTGTTGTTTCGCTCACCTTGTGTAAAAACTCCAGCTTGTCCCCACCTCCAACTAGGCGATAGGTATAAATATAACCTCCACCAACAGAGCGAGGATTTAGTATCATATCTCTGGCAACACCCACCAACACATACCAATCATCGCCTCCATTGGAAAATCGACATACAGCCACACTGCAAAATACACAAAAAGAAACTAACGTTAGAGGAAAGAGGTGGGAATAGAAGAGACAAATTTAATGTTATTCTAAATTTAATGTTTAACATTAGACATTCTAAATTAACAGGTCTTGAAACCCCCCATTTCAGAGGTGCTTTTTTACTTTTGGTTTGTTCACTGGTGGTAAGGTGTGGGGGTAGAGTGTGGAGAAAAGGCAGAGACTGCATAAAAGGGGAGTTACAATAAGTGAATAAATACTGCTAATTTGCAAACCGACAATAGGTGTGCTCGACTTGATGCAGCGCTGTACAGCATCAAAGTACCGCTTCAAGTAGAACACACCTAATGTAAACGCATTCGCAAGATATATATCGTTGCCAAGAGCGCAAGCTACAGCAGTTCTGAGAGCTATGTTGAAGTGGAGGACTTCTCCCCACCAGAACCCCCACACTGTGATCAGAATGATGACACTGCAGGTCAACTGCCTTATCAGTCTGCAAACACTACGCGAAGATGAACTAGATAAAGCGCAGATAAAAGTGGTACACGGGTAACGTTTTTATAATAGTAAATTAACAATTCAAAGTTTATCTTGTAACACATACCACATTGGTGCAGAAAGTAGAGATGACAGGAACTGGCATGGCTTTCTTTAAAAGACGACAATCCGCAAAACTGGTTTGCGCTTGTCCCCAGTTCACAAAAATCTGTCCATTAAAAATGTTTCAGTACAAACATTTTTTGGACACTGCAACCCAGCAGTATGGCGCAATGATTGGATTAGACGAGTCCTTTGTCATGTATAATGTTACAATGCTCATGAATAATGCTTAAAAGTGGGCGCTCAACCCAATGACGTGTATGCTTAATGTGCACATATCTGTTATCACCTAATAAAATGTATTGTGTTTCATGATGCTTTAAGAACAGATGGTCTGGGTAGAATAGGAAGGGAGTCTGCACTGTCCTGTTCAACATTCCTCACCTGAATGCAGCCTCATTCTGCTCCAGCTGTACCAGGTCCAGTGTGTTTCCTTGGATGGGGTTAATCATGCGCACTAGTGAAGCCCATTGCCCAGAGCCTGCTTTAGGTGCCCCAAAGATGGCTTCTGGCAGGTTCTCGTTCAAGAAAGCTGCAGCCATTTCTGCAGCCAGCTCCCTTTCATCCTCTCCCGCTGCCTCCACCATTTCCTGTATAGAAAAAAAAAAAAAAAAAAAACATTTTTAAAGATGCATTAAAAAAAAAAAAAAAAAAAAAAAAAAAAATTTTTAAAGATGCATTAAAAAAAAAAAAAAAAAAAAAAAAAAAAATCTGCATTTTATTTTCAAACAACATTATTGATTGGGTGCTAACAGGTATACCACTCCAAGTTGACATTTACCACCATTCAGACATGAGCTGAGTGAGCTCAGGCTCTGGTCAACAAGTCAGGCTCTGGTCTAGGTCAACGAGTTTGAATTCATCCCAAAGGAGTTGTGGGGTTCAGGTCTGTGCTTGTGGAGGTCAGTCAAGTTCCGCCACACCAGAACCACTAAATCACTTGGTACACAGGGGCATTGTCATGCTGGAATAGACTTGTGCCCTCCACGAACTGTTGCCACAAAGTTGGAAGCACAAATTTCTCCAGAATTTCATTGTATGTAGTAACATTACAATTCGTCGTCACTTGAATTAAATGGCCAAACCAAACCCCCTAATTATAAGTGACTGCCCGCAAACCTTTGGCCACAGAGTATATAAGAATGTTTTCGGAACAATTTGCAGATAAACAAGAGAATTTCATGCTATGCAATACATTCAGAAGCAGCCTTTTTACACCGCAGTTGCGGACTGTTTATTCTAGCTAGATATACTAAACTGTTGAAAGAACTGCATCAATTTGATTTATCTTTGAGGGACCACCACAGTAACCATGGCTTATTTCACAGTGCTTGTCATTTTACGGCTCGTCAATGTGGAATTACCCTTGCAAACATGCACTGTGATGAAGTAACCACAAAACGGACATGACAGACTACTTCCGACAAGAAAGCAATGAAGTTTTGACTCAGTTAGTGATTAGATTGGGAAAACGAGCATATGAGTGCATGAGTCAGACAGGAGAGAGGAAAGGGTGAGAGAATAAAGGGAGATAAGGGAAAAAATTCCAGGGGAGATGAAGACAACCATTGTTTCTTAACAGCGGCAAGTTCACTGACCTCAGCCATCTGCTGCTTGCGCTGTGCTTTAGTGGCTTCAGTGTAAGCATTGTGGTCGGTTTCGATCAAGATCAAGTTATTTGTCTCTGGGTGGATGACAAACTTGCGAGGCGTATACTGCAGTGGGAATGCCACCTGGTTGAAGATGGCACCCAGTTTCTCAAGAGCCAAAATCCTGAGGGAGAGATGAGACGTTAAGAAAGGCATGCAGGAAATTTAAAGGCAGAATAAAAAATGTTTAGACATCAGTTACAGATTGGATTAGTTATTGAAATCATGAAAGTCAAAATTACTTGTTTCCTGGCTATACTGACAGACTCATGCTTGTGCTGAAATGGCAGCTGACCTGGAAGGCGTCGCAAAATAAGAGGCTGATATCTACGAAAGGGCAACTACTACAGGCTTCCTACACAAACAGGAAATTTTTACTGATTTTACTGTGACTAATCAAAACAAATAATCTTGTCCTAAGGGAGATGTCATGCAGCATCAAGCCAGTAAAAACATTAAGGAAAGAGAGAGACCCACACTTCTGTGACTTGCTAACCATCCTCTAACTGAAGCAAATATCTATAAAGTTAATCTCACCCAAACTGTCAAGCCAAATCCAGGTAGTGTTTTTCCATTTTTGGGATAAATTCTACAAAGCTAACATTCTGAACTGTATATACACAGAATGCGTGTTTACCTCAGTGTGTTGGTGGAAATGGCAACAATACCCTCAGGACACTGTTCAGAAGCGAACCCTGAAGCATATTCTAAGGTTTCATATGACAATGGGGTCAGGTGGAAACGAGATTGGTATGAGTAACTCAGCCAGGAACGACTAGACATGGCCAGAACCTGCAGAGTAAAAGGTCATGTAATGAGGTTAGCAAATTAGCAAGCTGTACGATATTGCAACTGACATAAAATGTAATTTGACTCACAGCTTCTTGAGCCTGCATTCGGACCCTGAAAAGCTTGACGGGACGAGAACCAAGATACCGAGTTCGAGTATCAGAGAGGTCCCCGGTCACTGGATCCAAAACAGTACGCAGTAACACGCCATTCTACAAACAAAGAGGCGGTTATGGTAAGAAAGAAGCAATGGATTGTCTGGTATAGTCATTTCACCAAGTCACATTGTTTCCCTTCAAAGCTCTTGTCCCAAATGGCACATTTGAAGTATTTTTCTTACAGCAAAACAATTCATCCATTTAACTTTTTAAAAGTTTTCAAATCAAGGACGCGTGCCTTGCTCAAAGGCAAAAAGGTACAAGGAAAAGCGCTTAACTTCCAACTTAACTAGTGGCTGTGAAACAGACCTGGAATTCAGTTTTCACCTCCAGAGCAAGCTCAAGAGTTTCTAACCTGCAGGCCAATGTTGAGGTATAGAAAGCCAATGGTGCCCTTTTCTCCCAGCTCATCCTGTTTTTCCACTCCACCCATCTCCACAATACAAAGAGACTCTGGCTGGGCGGGAAGAGCCTGCATACTCAATGGCTGAAGACAGTCCTGTGCAACAAAGAGATTACACACTTCACTCAAATTCAGTTGGAACAGTGACTAGAATCATTGTTAGAATCAAAGAAGAGCAAATTGTAGCTTACGGATGGATCCAGGGAGATGATGCGGACTGTATTGTCCACCAACCCAACAGCCAGGAAACGGGAACGCTGTTCACCTGGAGGCACATTTGCCAAACTCATGCACACCACATCTGCCGACATCTCCTTCCTCTCAGTGTATTCATTCAGCTGACCAGACTGACAAAGAAAGAGAGTTCTTAATGGAAAGACAGACATTCAAACAACAGATGAACATTCAGGTGACAATGCAGAACAAAAATATGCATGTTCACCAACATACCGGGTCCATCTCAAAGTAGACAAGTTCTCCTCCAGTTAAAGCAATGACCACCTGCCTCTGATTGACAGCACATCGGACGATTGTCTTCTTCCCTGGAGTCTTCCATTCATTCACTCTCTTATCTGCACGGATATGACGGATACCATCTGGGTAGACCTTAAAGATCCAGCAAAATTTAGCAAAACCCATTAGAATGAGAAGGACCATTAAACATAACCATATAATCTAACTGTTGAGAATAAACCAATTTGGTTTGTTGTGTCATTTACTCCTGTTATTCCAAATCTGTATGAATTCTTTTCTTCTGCTGAACACAAAAAGTAACCCATCTTCTTCAAAATGCAATTCTTTTGTGTTAAGAAAAAGACAGACAATCACAGTTTTGGAATAACCCATAAAAGACAGTTTTCATTTTGGGTAAAAACTCACTTTAACAAGAAAGCAGAAAAAGTTCAATGGAGTATTGTGTGTGCATGTAGGTCAGAGAGATGTCACTCACTTGTACAAGTGCATCTTCTCCAAGCAACGAGCATGACAGGGTGGGTGTTGTGCCTAAGAAACCAGAGTCTGTCACTTCTTCCACAGTCTCACCAATAGAAAGTACCAGTGTGGCGTTAACGAAGGACACAATGATGTAGGCATCAAACTCATCTGTGAAAAGGAAAACCACAATTCTCAGGTTGGAAACTTGCCAAATGTAGGCACATTTGCAACCATAAAAAGGATACAAATACTTAAAATAAAAATAAAACAAATTCATGTTAGGGATGGCATTTTGTCTCAAGTGAGTGCAAACAGATGAGAAAACACAGGTGTACAGTATTCTTAGATCTGCATGCATTTGGTGTTAAAGAGACAGCAGTCTAATAAACATTCTGTCTGTCATTAATGGTAATCAAAAAACAAATGAAAATCATTTACTGATCTTGACTGAATATCTTTTTGAATTAACAATTTGAATTAATAAGAAAATTGAAGTGTTTAACTCACAGTTTGTGTAGGCCACCTAAAATTTGGTTTAGATGAGTTTATTTATGCCATTGCTAATTGATTATTTTGATCCTATATTAATAGGCAGTAATCTTATAGGCAAAAGTTCCTCTTGTAGGCTTAAGCGTAGGCTGCTGTGTTTTCCCTCATGTTACTCAGCTGCAACAGAATACTTTGTAAAAGACAGAATAAATGTTTGACATATATTGGATTTTGGAAGAGAAACTAGGAATCCATAAGAATGGATAAAACACCCAATCTCTAGCAACAGAACCAAAAAAAAAACAAAAAAAAAACCTTGTCATACATTGATGCCATATACATTGTATAATATAATCAAATTTATAAACATTGCATTTTCATAACTGTGTAAATAAATATTTAATTTTTACAATAAAAATCCCTCCAAAACCTAGTAATTATTAAAAAACCTGGAGTAAATGAACTAGGCCCTATTGAGAATAAGACCATAACTTTCACAAAGCTGTACAGTCAAAATGAAACTTATTCCCTCAACCACTTCAGCACACAGACCACAATATAAACCTTGCAGAGCTCAGGCTGCATGCACAGGCCAGAAGATCTAATAGCAAATCACATGATTTCAGAGAAATATCTGGCAGACAGTGACAGAGTCCAACTTACACTGTGCATGCCAAGCAAATGATGATCTAGTAGAATATGACTTCGTAAAAAGCCCTTACAAGTGAGAGCATGCTGCAAAACTGAATTTTTGCTTCAAGGGGAGATTCTAGGATGTATTTGTCTATTCATGCGAGCTCTTTAATCATTAACCAAATTAATCAAGAAATCAGCTTGTGTGGTCCTGCAGCACTCTGAGAAGTTAATACATGGCATTACTACGCATTTAGTCAAAACAGTGTTTCATGCATTACTACATAATTGCCTTCCTGTCAGGAAGGTGACTTTGCGATAGTGACATGTCTAAATACCTTTTATTTTCCTACTTGCAGAAAAATCACTCCAAACATGTCTGCATAATTCATGTGCATGTGCGCACACACATACACACACAAGGATTAACAGGTCTTTTACCTTCCACATGTCTTCTGACAGTCCACACAGCATTGGGGTTACCGGGCAGTTCAGACACAGCCATTTCTGAAACCTGAAATACCATGCATTCTTTAACACTTCAAAATATAAATAGTCTGTGGAAAAATCTATAATATGAACCATAAAAACCACATTAGTGCAAAGGATGACTTAACGCAGTGGGTGAAAAATTTCCATTTTGCAAGCATGTTGTGAAAGCTGCTACGGAAATGCAACTCCTAGCAACACAAACCTCCAGTCCGTGTCTCAAAACTCTCAGTGTAGATCTGGGTCCTCTGCCACATGCCACATACAGCTGTGGGGTGTCTTCATTAGCCAAATCAGCAATCTGCAGTAGTTCCAAAAAAAACAACAAAAAAAAATCAACACTAATTGGAGAGGAATTTTGGAGTAGCATTTCTTCATTACATAAGTGAACTGATACTGGACAAAAAAAAAAAGAAATCTGAAATGTTTATATGCTCAATCACCCATTCTGATGTCTGACTAAACACTCCAATTTGGTAACTACAAAACAAGCAGTTCTATACTGCATTCATCCAAACAGTGATTCCTTCTTAAACAGCTGTTCTCATGCCAACTTGTAATCCTGCTTCCCGTCAGTAATTCCTAGCTTGAGTGTGAGCACAAATACAATTTTATTAATCTTCACTGCAAAATACACATTCACACACCTGGCAGGACATGATGGGAGAAAGATTTTCTTGTTCGTCGACCAGCACAAGGTTCTTAAGGGGGCGAGGTTGGAAAAAGAACGTGTCTCCCTCCTCCAAAGGCATGGCAGAGGAAAACTCAGGTTCGTCGTCGTCATCACCCAAGTGGGCAATCTGATACAGGTAGCTAACAAACAAACATTTTGGATTCACACTTCCAAAGCTATGTGTACTACAGTGCAGATGAATGAAAAGCTTTAGGTCAAAGAGAACCCAACATAAGTATGGTTACACTGAAACCAAGTAGAGAAAAGTTACTTACTGGTTTCCAAACTCTGTAGAAACAAATAAGAAGCCAGTCTTTAAAACACACATTGCTGCAGCCACTGGGATGGTATCAAAATACTTCATCCTGATCTCAGTAACCTAAAATATGAAGTAAAAAAAGAAATTTAATCACTTTCCAGGATTTTAACCTTGTGTGTATTCTGACACCAGATCTCACTCCCGTTTATTAGAAACACCCAATGTTATATTACAGCTTTCACTTTAATATACTTCCTTGTAAGCTTTATTAACAAAACCACTATGCAATGCTGTATTACATTCAGAGTCAGACATGGGTTTCGTTCTGCAGGTTTTAGCAGTATTTTACACATCTTTCCAGGGTTTCTGCAGGATTTTAAAGGCTCAATGCAAAAAATTAAATTCCATATGAGCGGTCTATGGAACCATATTCAACTGTAAAGTTACTGTAAAAAGCTAAATTTACAATTCAGATAGTAAGTTTTCACTAAAACAAATTTTCTACCCCATATCTTAAACATTGTGAATCGTGCAGTGAAAGAAGGCACTAGTTTAACTTATGTTAACGGATTCATTCTCTGACAGCAGCTCACCACACTCTGAACGTGCAGCGCTCATGTTCATTTAATGAAATCGGTAGTTTGAAGTTTAATCGTCACATTCGGCCATATTGCAAATCCGGTCCTTCAGTCTCCAAATTTAAGACCTCTTGAAATCAGAATTATAACTTTCTTGTAGGCTACAACTTGACTTTTTAAGGTCTTAAATTTGATAAAACCAAATGTAAGACTATTTAAGGCTTTTTAAGACCCTGCAGAAACCCTGTCTTTCTCTGCAAACATCTGCATAACTGTTCCGTTATAAAGTAGAAAATATTTTAATGCATTTAATTTGCATGAAAATTTAATATTCAGCATCAACAGTGTTTAGGTAGTGTCATACACCCACATTTCTTCTCCAAGTATAACTTCAATGGGATTTTACATGAACATTTTTAGGTTAGAAATTCAAATTTTCCGTGTTGAACTGAATACTGCTAAAGTAATTAACGCAATTGCACTTTGCTTCAACACCTTTGTACATCTATGAAAAAGAAATGGATCTGTGCACTTACCATCTCCTCATCAGTTTCCAGAGTAACCTTAAAGATGTCTCCCTGTTCTGTCTGGGCTAGAAAGAAAAACATGGATTTGGTCTTGTGGGTAGCAGAGCAGACAAAGATCATGCCTCGCTCAGGATCATCAAGGTCATTCTGAAAGAGAAAAGCACTGTGGTCACAACTCACATCTGTGTTTAATTTATTCTGTAAACACAACGACTGAGAACTAAACAACCATACAAGGTCAAAACGAATATTAGGATCAGAGATCTTTGTGTGTCTCCAGTTAAATAGTCAGAGAAGAGACATGAAAAGCTCATCATTTCAATACTAATAGCTGTTTAGACTTCTCAAGGTGATGTTTAGTTGAGTGTGCTCAGAGAACCGCAAAGGGGAAGACCCCACAAACTCACCCTTCTTCGTGGGATTGGGCAACGGATGTCTGGTTGGTCCCCAAAGTTTTTGTAGGTGATATAGTTCTCAGAGCAAATGAGCACACCACTGGGACCATCTGAACCACCAGGAACTACGACGCAGAAGGGAAGAAGGTCAGATTAACACAAATTCATAAGACACTTTGCTACATTTTTCTCCTCTAAAAGCAAAACATTCTTTGCTGAGTCCAGGAAGATCAGATATCAAAACAATCTCTTCATTAAACAGTCAGAGAAGAGACATGAAGATATTCATCATTTCTGACACAAAGCAACAAAGAACATTATTTGTGATCTACTGTTCTGTAGGGTTTCTGGAAAAGTTCTCTTTTGCTCATCAAGACTGCATTTACTTAAATTATACAGTAAAACCATATAAATTTGTATAATAATATTGTGAAACTTTAAATGTTTCCCGTTTCAATATTTTTTCACATTTATTCCTGTTATGAAAAAGCCAAGTTTAAAGCAGACATTACTTCAGGGGTCAGTGTCACATGAAATCAGAAATCAGTTTAATATAAAATTTTTTAGGACGTAATAAAATCTTGTAACAAATGTCTCTACTGTCACTTGTTTAACATTTCGATACGTTTTTTTTTCTTTTTAATCACTTTTTTTATTACACCAATCGTCTCAAATGGCGAAATAAGTGCTAGATGACAACTGTGTTGCGCTAAAGGTATTGCAACTTTGTCTATCTTGTGAATCCTTATCTTGCATTTTGACCTTTTAAAAAGATCAGAACCTGTGATGAGGAAGTTGCCATGCTCCTCCAGTGCCTCACTGTACTTGCGCACCACATGGTTGAGACCCAAGTCCAACTCATAGAAGGTCAGAGTCTGCTGTGTGTTTGCCGCAGCCTCTCCGGTGGGATCGTTATCTGCTTCCTGCAAAACCATTTAACACTATGAGACATGTCACCTAGCTGATTATATATGTAAAACCAAGAAGTACTATCATGGCACTGGCTACATGCAAAAACACTCTGTAAAGAATCTGTGTTCCTTATACAGCTAAATGCTTGTGTATACATCCTAGGCAACTTGCATTGGTCATGCCACTAAAGTGATAAATATTCCACCACTAGTTCAGTGGTTCAACCTTTTTGACTCAGAAGTCCAACCCTTTCCAACACAATATTCAAAGACATTCTTTATATAGACTAAGATTGTTCTGATTTTGTGATTAGCATTTTCATTTAGATTCAAATTTTTATTTGTTCAGAAAAAATGTAATATTTGATATACTTTTTAAATCATCTTGCAGTCTCTTTGGGAGGTTTCCGGCCCTAGCCCTTTGGTTGAAAACCAATACACTACGAGAAAGACACTGACCTCATAGTCCATCTCCAGGCAGGCAAACATTGGGTTCTCAAACCCCACATCCACACCAACCACATGGTAAACAAGTGTATTAGCCTTGTGGGCCTCTAGAGGGGAGGAGATGGTAAGGCGGGCAGCTGCATCTCTGTTCAGGATGTATACCAACTTCTGCTTCTCTATGGCACCTGTGAAATTAGAACGTGCGTAATAAAAATGCAAGAAAATTGTGAACTTTTCAGTAAAAAAAAAAAAAAGGTCACCCTAAAATAAAAATGTACCGATACAGTACTCGCCCAAAGGACAGCCATAATTGAGAGCAGTGGTTCCCAATTCCAGTCCTGGGGACCCCCTGCTCTGCACATTTTGCATGTCTCCCTTATTTAAACACACCTGAATGAGATTATCAGATAATTAGATCAGTTCATGGATCTCTCTCTCCTAATGAGGTGATGATTTTATTCAGGCATGTTAAATAAGGGAGACGTGCAAAAAGTGCTGAGCTGGGGTCCCCAGGACCAAATCTGTAATGGAAACTGGACTGTTGTTGACCAATGATGAATAATTAACCTCACTGTAAAATGTTAATGAGATGACTTTCACTGAATAAAGCAGTTTGATGGAAAGAGAAGTCCTATATTACCAATGGTTTGAATTTAAAAACGTCTTTAGTCAAAGTTTTTCACTTCAAAGAAATATTAACTGATTGACTGCAGTCATGTTAGTTACTTCTTGACTACTGTGATGGTTTTATTAGCTGTTTGAACTCTCCTTTTGACGGCACCCATTGACTGCAGAGGTGAACAAAGAATAATGCAAAATTTCTCCATTTGTTCTGATGAAGAAACACTCAACTATGTATTGAATAGTCTGTGGATGAAAACATTTTCAGCAAATTTTCATTTTTGCAAACAATTCCTTTTACTGCCATCATAAAACCACCTTTACTATACAGAGTCTGTAGTTTTACCTATCATAACAGCTCTGCCCTTTGGGTCCACAGCAAGGAACTGCCCTGGCACAATACGTCTGCAGCCGCTCTTGCCGAATGTCTCCTGGTGTATCTTTTCAAACATGTTCTTGGAAGGATGGTACTCCAAGATCACAATTCGGCCAGAGTCACTTCCAACCACAACATAGTCTATTACAAGGTGAGAGATTCATAACAAGTTAATAAATCTCTATATGAGATTATGCAAAACAGCAATTTGAACCAATCTACTCGCCTTTAGTTCCACCGGTCAACCTGAAAGCCATGAGGGATCGGATAACACCAAACACCTCCATTGTAAGCAGCGTGTGGACCTTTCCTGTGTTGGCATCAGGACGCAGCAGTTCCAGAATTTTCCCACGGGAAACTACAATCTCCTGCTGCTTAGTTCCTAGTTTAAGAGAAAAGAGGGGGGAAAAAAAAGAAAGGCAAATATTTAAACCACGTGTAATGCTTCAAAATAAAACGAAATCACTATTCTTGCAGTGATTTACCTGAGAAGTTGCCATGGATGGCATGGGAGATGCCAGTTGCCCGCTGCAGGGTCAGATTGTACAGAAACATGGCTTTTGTCACTGGACCTTCAGGCTCAGGACAAAGAGCTTAACCAGCACCTAAAAGCAAATCATACAGAGATTGTATAAGCATCATACGGAGGACAGTAAAACAACATATATAGGGCAAAAACCTGTGTTCATTACATTTCATCAGCAAATAAATATTACACATAAAGCATAGTATATGTACAAAATACTTTCCATATATGGACTTATGCTTTAACAATGCTAATGCGCGGTAATAAAGTATATTGGATTTCAAACACAAAGTTTAGGTAAACATTTTGTATCTTCATTAGCAGCTCTGTGGCTAATTATATTTATGTAGGACAAACAGAACTCTGAACAGTGTGGGCAAGTTTTGAGTTCCACTTTGGATCGTTCGTCGAGTTACAATGTTACAATGCATAAAAAAACAGCTCGCTAAATACGTGTTCTTGTAACTTTACATCATGTAACAGAGGATCTGCACATAATCTACTGCAAACTGCGCTTGAATTTGCAAATGCTAGTCAGTTGTCCATTCATCGTTAGCCGGCAGGCTAACAAACTTTATCGTCAAAATAAAGGATATTACTATAATTTCTACAAATAAATTTTAGTAAGACAAATAAATATGGATTATTCCCAAAATATATGAAAACTATTTACCCAATTAACAACCAGGATGTTGTAGATATCAATCAGATGGTAAACTTGTATATTTCATTGGCCTGGTCGCTCGTTATTTCAAACGGCGCTGGAACGACAGAGGGCCTCCCAGTTCTGTGGCGCACATTCGCTATTGCCCAATTACGTGCCTGAGCGAAAAGATCGACCTCAAACAGAGAGTTGGTAGAAACCTGCTGTAAAAAAATCTGTTTTTCATATTTTACATATTTTTTCTGGAATATTAATTTATTCCATTATAACCGTTAAGTTTGACTGCGAAAAAAATAACCTACAGTACTATAGTTACTGTCATCATA
>JAUCMS010000034.1:20218518-20243129 GCA_032357445.1 Enteromius radiatus
ATATATCTATGACTGTCATTACGATAAAACTAGCAGCGTATTTAAAATGGTATCACATTCTTTTGAAAAGAAGGCACTCGAAGTTTCACTGTGGTTACGGAAATCCCAGAAAATAACGATATCCCCCCCCCCCCTTTTCTGTCATTTAACACTATATAAAATTATTTTAAAAGTATGTTGTGCTCGAAAATTTACACGTATACTTTTAGTGACAATAGTGTCACTGTAGTTGAAGTAGCATGAAGAAGCATTTCCACAAGGCGGCAGTATTGCATCAACGGAGACTTGTTTAGAACGCACATTGAGAATTCATTTAGAATGTCACGCATTTAAACCATACGAGAAAGAGTATAAAACATGCATATCTATATTATAACAAACGTATATACAAACGTTTGATACCGTCAATTTTATAAAAAGTAATTTATCTGTCTGTTGGTTGTACAAAAAGTTTTTTTTCTTTCAGAACAGAGATTACATTTAACATCAGATATGTATAGACGAGAATTATCTATAAAAATAAATTTAGAAAGAGAGAAATATATATATATATATATATATATATATATATATATTATACTTTGTGGACAGTTTGAATTTATAATTATTCTCCGAGCATCCTGAATCACAGCACTTAGCGGTCTGCTGTGAATACCATCTGTTCCAAATGCATCATGGGAAATGTAGTTTAAAAAGGCTGCTGGACTCTCACGGAACACCTGACACCGCTTCACATCACTTTTCATGCGTTGTGTATATAAATCCACAATAAAAAATATATTGGATTAGTCGTTAAAATAAATGTACAAACAAAATAACGGGTCCCAGTTTAGCGATAAATCATTTAAAGAACTACACATCCCAGTAGACTGTTAACGCGATTGGAGAATATGGGGTGAGGGGTGTCTTGTTGAGGGGGGGGGGGGCAACACACACGGACTACACGCAGCATTGTGAGAATTACATTGTTGCACATTATCCAAGGGCTTAGAGACGATAAAATACCGGACAGCAGGATAAAATCCTATTGCACATCTGCATCAGGATAATACGTGGAAGCTGGAAACGACCACCGGCAGAGAATTGATGTGAATAATCATATGGAAGCTGAATGCTGTTCATTTAGTGCAACATCTACAACAGTCCGCAGAAATTTACATTCCAGAGAGGAGGTGAAGTGGGTGTCTTTACATTCAAAAACTGCCCCAGCTTTAAGAATACATCATGATGAAGGGTTATGCATCCTAAGAGGCATTGCAAGGTAAGGGAAACATGAGCATCAATAAATTTGTCATTTGTGTCCATTGTGTGAAATATAACCTGTTGTGGTGAATGCTTATGTGGTTTTCAGTCCAATAATATCTCACCCCTCCTGTTTTATTTTTATAGCAGATAGTCCCAGATTGTGTAGCTAGAGTGGTCCCTGACCCGCATCATGCATAGAGGCACTCAAGAGGGACCCGTGGCTTGCCCCTTTGTGTCCGAACCCATCTCATTTATGTGAGGGTCTCATTCCACTCTAAACCCACCCTTACCGATCTGCCAGCGTTGCTTAGATACAGGAAAGAAAGAGGGGTAGTAAAGGATTTTCTCGGGGTTGATGTGATGGTGTGACCTAATCAAGTCTTTGTCTCGTCCTTATGCAGTTTGTTCAGACCAGACACAACTCAGCTCAAGACGTGGATGTAAACTCAATAAAGTGAAATCAAACAAGCAGTATGTTGACCTGAAAGACCACCAATATATATTAAAGATCTATTAACTCATCCTATTTTCCTTTTATCAGGGATGCTGATGGCAAAAGTGCTGTGTAGAAACACTATAATGTAACATTTTTAACATGACTGGAATTTAAACTTCCCTTGTGCGTTAATAACTCATGTACTTTAATGATTTTCATAGCTTTTGTAGGTTTTTGCAGACAAACATTTGCTATGCCCTTTTCAGCAAAAATCTACATGGTAAAATCAGTTATGACAGGTAAAATGGTAGTTATTAATGGTTATTAAGCTAGATATAAGATTGAAATACGTTTTAATTTATCATATGTGAAAAATATTCTGGCCATATTGAATAAACTGCACCTATTCAAAACTATTAACTATTACATACTAATAATACAAGATGATCCAAGTTATACTCAAACATAGGTCCTGACAGTTTAATGTTTAATTACATGTTTGTTGACCAGTATCTGAATTCTTATATACAGGATATGAAACAAAGAATTTTGGTAGATCATCCTAAGTGATAACATTGAGGCCATTTTGTGGTGATTTAACTGCTATTAACTGCTATAATATCTCTCTGTAAACAGCTTCTGCCGCAAAATCTGTAATTAATTTCTGATTCTGTCATGACATTCAGTTTGCCCTTTGCTAATTGGTCTCTTTTCAGTGACTGTATTTGAGAGGACAGTTGCTGTTTGGAGTAATTGCAGTACTCTGGTGATAAGGTTTTTCATTTGAAGAAATGTCAGTTTTCACTGCTAGTGAACTTTACAAATAATCACAAGAAATGGCAAGTAACACTATTGAATTAAACCTACAATTTTGAAATAGAAAGACTAAAGTAGTATTTCCTTATAAAACATACTTCGATAACCTTTCCACCCACACATTCTAACATTATATTTATTTATTTATTTTTAATTTATTTTATTTATCAGTCTACAACAGAGCAAAGCTCGAGTTGAGTGCAATATGAGGAGTTAGACATCCAGTGTAATTTCTCCCTAGGCATAATGGAGGACCATCTATTTCTTATTTTATCTGCTGCGACATTATGCAGAGCGACTCAGTGCTGAAACCATATAATGAATAAATCATTGCATTGAATATTTTAATCACCTGATGCGTTTCTTAAACACGCCTGTCCTTGAGTTGAAATTACAGTTTGAACTACTCAAATGTCACTTAGGTGAAAAAGAGAAGATGCAGAAAAGGGCTTTACTTATTGAGATAGACTGTAAACTTGTCTTGTTTGAGCAACTGCTCTCTTTGACAGATGTTCATCATCTACTTTAACTAGGCTAACAGTACCTGGGGAATTTCAGGAGCCAGCAGAAGTCCTGCTGACTTAGTCTTAACTAGGTTAACACTGCATACAGAGCGAGCACGCTGTCAAAGAGTCACATATGAGAGCTTTTAAATAGGTTACTCGATGGGAGACCTTTTTCAATCAGTATTTAAATTGACTAATTCAGAGCCTTGACAGCAGGGTTACCTGAAATCATCTTCTATCAAACTAAATAACTCAACTCAGCATTTACAGTTACAACACTTGCATTTTACTGTTATGTTTTCGTCTTAATTTGGAGATCACATGGATTGTACAGAAAATAACAAATAGGGCACCTGCTGCTGAACACGGTAGAGTTGTTGGTAGATCTGTATTCTTGTGTGTGTGTGTGTGTGTGCATGCATGAGTTCTCTGGGTTTCTCTTTCCCTGAGAGACCTGCTCCCAAACCCAAACAGATGGAAGACTTTTCTTTCAGTTGCTCGTCATATCAGATCACTGAAAATGTAATGGCTTTTATGAACAGTAACAGTCCCAAAATATAATTTTGAGTTCAGACTAGACAGGAAGGAAACATGACACTCAGTTCTCATTCTTTAACCTTTGTGCTGTGCTGAAAATCCTAATTTGCCATTCCCTTTCTAAAATGATTGGCCTTGTAATTATTGGCCTTGTATGCTATATTATTAGAATATTTTATCAGCTTAATTTCTTTTAATTATTAAAATGTTTGGTATTTCTTACTGCCTCATTGATCTGAGCTTAAAACATAATCTGTGGCTTATTTTGGCAGTGTTCACTCAAAAACTGCTAATTAAAAGAAAACAAGTCAATAAAAAGATTGAATCCAATGTTTGCTAATAATATAAAATTGATAAGCTTTTTTGTAGGGTGGTTATGTTTGACCACTATATAGTACAGAAAATAACTTTTGATTAATTTGGCAGTTTACACTCAAAAACTGTGCTAATTAAAGAAAACCAGTACATTTCGAAGATTAGATCCAATATTTAGTCATATTTACATGTTTGCTTTCTGTTAGTACAAGTTTGGTATTTGTTGGTACTAGCTGATTGTAGGTCTTATTGAGCTGAACTTATGGACCTAAGTTTGTGAAGAATTTGGGAAATGTTCACTCAAAAACTATGTTAATTAAAATAAAACAAGTCAATAAAAATATTGAATGTAATATTTGCTAATAATATAAAATCCTAAGACATTTATATGCAGTTTTTTGTAGGCTGGTCATGTTTGACCAAGAACACCAGATGTGTAAAAATGTGTCAAAATCTCAAAAAAGTACAAGAATTATCATAATTCATGAGTCATTTTGGCAGTGTTCACTCAAAAACTGTACAAAAATGAAAACATTTTTAAAAGGTGTGAGAGAGGTCATTGGTTTTAGTCCAAAGTGATAACATTACCTAGCATTTCGTTTTTGGGAAAAAGGAAAATCCGAGTCAAAATGATTAAAAGCACAACATGAAGGTTAAGCACATTAGATTGATTAGATTACAGCAGTTTGACTTTGAGCAAGCACACTCATCTGTAGCTTACCTCATTTACTAATTGTAAGTTAATCCAAATGAAATGTTAACAAAATAACCCTAGGGTTTATTTTGATTTTGGAAACTGACAGGTTTTGGAAAGATTTATAATAGACGATGTACAACCTTTCAATCTGTCATTGCAGCACTTTGACAACATCTGGATATCGCGTGAGCAACATTTGAGTGCGGTGGTGAAGTAAGGGTTAACTGTGCCAGTAATCTTGTGTTCTGGAGCCAGTGTTGCCCCTGGTTTTCCTCTCGATCGATGGGCTCTGCGACAGGCCTTGGCATCTGGCCCCAGTCTAGGTGGCCTTAGAGGATCCCTACTGGATGAGTGAAGGAGAGAGAGAGACATCTCTGAGAACAGGAGAAGAAACACTTAGTCACACAGAGAAAGTGATGAAAAACATCATTAAAAGAAGAAGGCACAGAAAGAATGATGGAGAGATGCCCACAGTGGGCTGAAAGAACATCTTTTTCTGTACTTGCCAAATAGAAAGAGATACTGTAGATAGAGGTACAGCCACGGATGCATGGATAATTCATGAATATGCTACAGAGACACAGCAAGGAGATGTGAGGCGTCAAACTTGTGCAACAGAGACAAGGTCAGTGAGGAGCGGGTAATTGAGGTCGGGTTGACCACATATTGTGTTCATTTGTGGGCTTTTAAGGAAGACTTTCATAGTTTAAATCACTGCAAAAAAAAGGGATGCACCATATTAAAATAATGGCAGATACAGATAAGATGATAATTATTTCTAAATCACTATTAAAATTATATTGCAGAACATTTAAAATACAAAAAACTGTTTTAAACTATTTTAATGCTACAAATGAAATGCATCACAACATATGAAAATGTTATATTTTGACATTTGTTATTATCAAAGTGATATATTTCAAAATATCACTGTTAAATGTGTTAAAAAAAAATAATTTTAGAAGAAACAAAAATGTAACTTCAGAAGCAAGTATTATTTATGATTTGATTTTAAAGAATGTTCTTGGATACATTTCGGCAGTTAAAATTTGATTGTTTTAAGCATAAACCTCGCTTATTTTCTAGCAGTCAATATTTGCAATATTGATAGGTTGCTTCACCTGTGCTGATGCCAAAAATCAAAGTCAATGTTGAATTGAATAGGACCTTATACACACACACACACACACACACACTGGCTTTTAGAGCCTGAAGCAGAGATGGGGGTGCTGAGTCAGACACTTGGGCTGCTGCAGCTGTTAAGAACTCCCACGGCACACAAACACAAATTTCTGGTGAGGCAGTCTGCGAGAATAAGACATGGTGACTCTACAAGCTACAAGCGTTTGAACTCCTAGTTGTGCGTGATTTGTTTACTGCTTCTTTGAGATGATTTTTGCTCTGATTTCCATTCTAAGATAGAGAGCTACAGAATTTCCTTTTGAGGCCTTTGAGATCCATGAGCAATGATTTCTTCAGGTTTGTAGCGATGTGTTTGTGCCTTGTCATGGTTGCTCATAATAAACCAGCTTCTGCTGGACATAGAGGACATGACTGGTGGCATCTCCTGTAGATCTGGTTTGTATAGAAAGGCATGATGAAGGGTCAACAGTTGCTCCAGGAGAATGCAACTCGCTGTAGCTGTATGCTGTATGCTGTTAACTGAACCAGTGGGTCCTCTGGGCAGTGTCCCAATTAGCACGGATATGAAATATATTCTTAAAAGCGTTAAAAGAAAGTGTTTGCAACTGTCAAATCAGATGGCATGAAATGTTTTTATGTTAGTTTGTTAGAAATTTGGTACGAAATGTTTTTAGACGCTTTTAATCTATGCCCAAGATAATTATGACATTAAGTTAATCAGGCAGAAACTTGTTTGGATGAGTCAAAATAGCACCTAAGGTTATATCTAGTTTTACTTTCATGTTAGGTGCAAAAGGCTAAATTAATTTTCCCTTGAGAGGGTATAAAATAAGGCACAACAGAAAAAAAAGAATGAAATAAAAATGAGATAGCCAGTATTTCCTGAGAGGCAGAATGGGAAATAAACACGACTGAAGCTGAAGGCTATACATAAAATGAATTTGAGATTTGAATTTGATTAGAGAGGTAGGCATCTCTCATTTCATTTTCCGTCATTTTAGTTTGAGGCTTGAAGCTCAAGTGGAGTGAAAGGTTATATGTTTTTTTTGTGATTAGTGTGACTCAGATAAAGTTATGAGACGTTTTTGTGAAGCAGAAATTGTGGCCATAAGGCACTTTGGTTAAAAAGTTACATTTCATCTGACATTTTTAAATCAAGTTCTGTATTGTGAGCTCAGTTTGGGATTGTTTATCTGAAGAATAAATTCTGAGAGAATAAATCTGAAGAATGATTGATGATGTACAAAAGCATTAAAAGAGGTCAGAATGATTGCCCATTTATTATTAAGCCGCATTCCCAGGAATTAGATACAATTCTTTTAGCAAATACAAAATGTGACCCTGGACCACAAAACCAGTCACAAGCATCAAGTTTTTCAAAATTAAGATTTTTGCATCATCTGCATCTGAGTAGATAAGCTTTCCATTGAGGTATTGTTAGGCTAGGACAATAATATTGAGCCAGGTCTCATGAAAATGCATATAAAAAGTATGGCATGTAAAAAAAGAAACTTGTGGTATTGATACCCAAAAATTGACTTTGGCGTGCGTATAATACGCAGTTTTCATGTCTACATACAAAATGATTTGCCATGCATTAGGTGATATATTTTAGCATACATATGATACGCATCTACCTCAAAACCCTAATCCTACCCATTGCATATCATATGAACCCCGAAATCCATTTTTGCATATAAACAGTATGCCAGATTGAAACATAAACTTGTATTATTGATACATAATTGAATGCGATCAGGTTGGAATATTTGACCAAGGTACGACTATTTGAAAATCTAGATTCTGAGGGTGCAAACAAATCTAAATACTGAGAAAATCGCCTTTAAAGCTGTTTAAATGAAGTCCTGAGCAATGCATACCTATTAAAAATTAAGTTTTGATATATTTATGGTAGGCCTAAATATAAATATATAATATGTAAATGTACAAAATATCTTCATGGAACTCTTTGTATAGAAAACACATTCTGCTGACACCAGATTACATTGGAAGAAAATGTACATTTAAATAGCTAAATCATAATTTTAGTCTATTTTTTTTTTTATGAAAAAAAAAAAAAAAACACAAGACACGATAATTATACTTTTTTCCCCAGAGAGGCCTAACAAGCAATAATGTATCCAGCTTTAAAAGGGTTTAATCCATTAAACATGAAATTAGATTAAGCCTTAGGGCCAAGCCGTTGAAAATTACTATTTTATGATTAGATTAATCCTCAGCCGGGGAGAGAGTGCATTATTTGTCGGTACATTAACCCTTGAGTCACTGGACAGGAATCAGTTTCCCTCTCTGCTTCCAACCTGATCATAGACAGCACAAAACTGGAGCTGTCGACTGTTGAATATGTAAGAACAACCTGTCCAGCAGCGAGTCGGAGAGAATGCAAGCCCACCCAGTATGTGAATGTCTGCTCTTCTCTTTCAATTACATTTCCATTGCAGCCAGCTGTGAGGTTTCGTTGCCAAGGCAACTCAGACACCCACTCTACAGTGTTCGGCTCACCCTTGCTGAGCAGGCACATTGGTCAAGACCCATTAAAAGCGACCGAACAACAAAAGAGAGGGAAATAAAGAGTAAGGTCAGTGGATGTTTTTGTGTGTGATACCTGTGTGTGGCTGAAGAAGGAAGAAATTCAGAATCTGGTGGTAGTGTTATCGCCTGAATTTGTCTTCGAAAATATATTGCAAGCATGCTATTGTATACGTATGGCGTAAATAATGAGTGATAATGTTTTGAGCACAACAGTCCTGTTTAAACCATGTGGTGACCAAAAGCGAATAATAATAGTTACACATCTCTGTTGCCTGCTGTTTATTGTGAGTAGCAACTGTGTGCTGATGGCTTTATAAATGAGAAGACTGTCATTTTGAGATATTGGATGGGGTAGGATGATGTGATGCTTGGTGAGAAAATGAAGCGTGAATTGAATAGGGAAGCATAATTCGGCTTTAAGATGATTTTGTCTTTCATTTGAGATTTTTTAGCCTCTATATATATATATATATATATATATTTTTTTTTTTAGCCTCTATATATATATAAAAAAAAGTATGGAAGTCAGCATATACAGCGTATATATATATATATATATACAGTATGCTGACTTCCATACTTTTTTTTGACAGTGCATGCTATATGAATGCATCAGTCTTATATGCTTGTCTTGAGGTAGTCAACCATGCTCTCCTAATATTTTTACTTTACGAAGGTGCCTATCAAGATTCATAGAGGTAGCATAAATTTATGGAAACAAAAAACACATTACACACAATCAGTTTGGTTACATTAATTTTGAAGCTTGTACATACAACAATTAATAAAATTTGTGAAATTATAAATAAAAGTCCAGCTGAATGATTAACTTTTTATTAAACACAAAAGTTTACAAGTTAGAGTTCACTATGAGGTAGTGTTGGGGAGTAACTAGTTATATGTAATGTAACTACTGTATGTAGTTTAATTACAAAATAATTTTAATTGTATTCAGTTACAGTTTCTTTTAAAATAAGTGTAATTAAATTACAGATATGAAAATGTTAAAGATTACAGATGGGGGTTGAATTTGTTTTGCACACACATACCCACATACTTAATTGACTTTTATAAACTGCAGTGACTGCTCTAAAATGAGACACCAATGTTTCAAAGCAAAGATTTGATTACAAAAACAGTATCACTGAATTATTTATTTTCATAATTTTAGATCTATTTAATTTGAGAACGGTCTCAATGTAAAAAGGGGTGCTAAAGTCTGATTTTGTGCTTTAAATTAAATTGTTATAATCTTAAGTAATGAAGGATTTTGAAAGTCTGACAGCAATCAGTGTTTAGAAATACTTTAAGGCCATGGCTGGTTTAAATGTTGAATGATTAACAGTTATAAATATTACAGATTTAGCAAAGAAGCTATCAAATGGAATCACTCACATATTTGAAATAAAGTAATAGAAATAGTAACGTTACATTTTAAATGGGGTAAAACTTGTGATAGTTACCTCTTGAAAGTAACCTTACCAACAGAGGTAGCCATGACACTATATTGTCATAATATTGTAGGCCTACTGTAATTATTTGTCATGTTGTGATACATTTACAAATCCGAAATATATTACAAAAAGTGTTATAATTTAGGCAAGATGAAACTTCACAATACTCCCATTTTATAATTTGCATGCTGTAAACTATATATCATCCACTCACTCAGGAAGTTTTATCAACAACATTTTAAGTTCAAGCTTAGCCTACTTGTGACCCTGAAACACAAAACCAGTCTTAAGTAGCACGGGTTCATTTTTAACAATATACAAATCTACATTGTAGGCTATGCGTCAAATGTATATTTTTTTCAAAAATCGTTAGAATATTAAGTAAAGATTATGTTCCAAGAATATTGTATTTTGTAAATTTATTTCGATAAATGTATTTTTGAATAGTTATATGCATTGCTAAGAACCTAATTTTCTGAATACCGATATTTAGATTTTTTTTTTCACCCTCAGAATTCTTACAAACCATAAATCAATGGAAAGCTTATTTATTCAGCTTAAACGAAAAGATCGAATTCAAAAGGATTATGAGGGCATATAAATACCGAACCTTGAGCGTGTTCACCCCTTTCAGAACGTCAAGCGTCGTCTCGCTCACGTCGTGTGACGTCACTGCAGGTAAGCGAAACAATCAGCAGCATGAGGGATGCAGCAGAAATAAACACTATTAAACTGTGCCTCGCGGTTTCTCTCCGCAAACTGTCTGTCAGCGTCTAAAGAAGTAGCGTGTTTAAGAATGAGAACGCCTCAATCAAAGAAGTAAGCGTTTACTGCTGCTGGAGAAAAATGAAATCTGAAATTCATTTTTCTAATTGGAATGGAAGGGGAGAGCATTATGTGATCTCGAGCGGCTCACCCACGCATGCAATCACAATCGTGTGATTTAATCTACGGCCACAGTGAAAGCAGCACGAGCCACCTGTTTGTTTGATATGTCGATATCCTCTTCTAAGCCCGTGATTGAACTGTTGGCAAGAGACGTTATGTTTAAAACATAAGTGCATTGCTGTCAGAGCTATAGCTACCTTTTGTGTAGCTGTTTCTTTTAAACGTGCACCCAAATTAATGTGTTACTTAAAATATGCAAGCATGAACAAATTGGTTTTTGTTATTTTGTGAAAGCTGTGAAGTTAATGTTCTTCTAAGGTGACTGAACTGCTGTCTGTGCTCCACATATTCAGCTCTATTAATTTAGCTCAGCAGATGCTCTACAGAGAATGTTCAACAGAAATCGGGGGGTCACAAGAGAGACCCAAAGATAGAAACACTTCAACTGTGGTGCCTTCATAAATTGTGTGTGAGGGACCGAAATCGGAGGATGTGAAAAGTCAGTGAACTGCTTTTCATTCTCATCATCTTCACTGATATTTTAGATATAGATTAGGGAAAAGAAGGTCTGGAAAATAAAGCTCGAGTTGGTGGGAGAAACTATATATTTTTTTTTTGCCAATATATTGCAGACATTACAAGCAGGAAAGAACTGACAAGTATATGTTAGCAGGCATATTATGTTGAGTTTCTTTTATTTTTATTTTGTTTCTCATACACTATACCTACTGTAGCATCCAGAAGTCTGAGGCTGCTAGTGAAAGTGCATCTATTACCTTTTTATTTTTCTAGTTTATTTTAATATTTTTTTTATTTGCAAATCCTTTTACTTAGATAATTACATTCAGGTTAGTTAGACTTGAGAATAGCAGAACTTCTTGGTTTTTTGTTTTTGCTTTAATGACAAAAATGCTTTAATGGGAACATTTGAAATTTCACACAATTTACCTCAACTTTTCCCTGAATTTAATGTTTCTTCACAATTCTTTCAGTGGATTTCAGACTTTAGGACTTCTCTATACATTTAATTTTTCGGTACAGTAAATTAAACCTTTTTTAAAACATTGTTTTTGATTTTCTTTCTGTGTACATTTCAAAGTCATATTGGTGCAATTTTATTAAATTATTAAATGTGGAAAAAAAATATCTGGAGCACAGCTTGGCGTGTAGCGGTGTGAAATATTTGTTTTTAATTATGCATGCCAATATTCTTTGCTTTTTGCCAGTTCTCTGAAAATCTGAATATGAAAATCAGTCTTAGCAAACAAAACTTGTGCAAACTAAAAAGTGAAGAAAAATAACTTATAAATAAAAATAAATTTGCTGTGTTTTTATATGCAGAAGCCTACTTAATTCTATGCTTGTCTGTTTCCCTGTAGTTTGAAAGGTCGCAATGAACCAAGAAGAGCAGCTGTAGACCCCAGCAGTTGGATTTCACTACCATCCTAATGCTCAGCACCCTCTCAGACTGACGGGTTTTCACTGGCAGCAAACTGGCAGAAAGAAAGAGCTCACACAGGTGGGTCAGCAGCAGCATCCCAGAGATTATAGATTTGCAGATTACAGGACAACAGCAGGTCAGGGCACATTGCCTTGTTGAAATCGAAGTTCTCCAACTCACCAATTCTGTTAAGAGCTGTCATCGTGAAATTGGCAAGCGAGCCCTGCGATGCAACACATTCACCCGCACTTGGCTGGTCACATACTCCACTAGCAGCTAGACAGATGCAGTGTTAGAAGAAAATCGGATGCTGTTTTTGTTTGCATTTTTCTTTAATCCAGCTTTAAACTGCTGGAACTAGAGGTTCCACATATTCTGATTTCATTGACGACACCAAGAGACAAACGCAGTGGCATGTCTCCGCACTTAAAGTAACTCACAGAATAAGCTACAAACGCCGAATGAATGAGATGGGAAAAAAAGTTTAAAGAGTGTTGTAGAATGTAAAGCTATTTAAGATGACTGCAAAAGAGCTTCATTATAAGACTCTGAGAAAACCCCACCCTTTTCCACCTCTGGCTGCGAAGTTCGACAAAGTGGCTCGCTAGACCGAGCGTACGGCCGCGGACAAACCGGATTACAGTGACAAACTTGGACTCATAGAGGACTGTAATGGAACAGACACGGATGACAGCCTAGCTTGTCTGGCACTGAGATGTCAAAACCACAGAGGGGGCTATTCCTCCAACTGTCACCGCAGGGAGAATAGAGCCAATCACACACACGCCTACAAGCAGACTGATTTTTAGAGGCGAAAGACTGCTGTGTGTTTGAACCGTGGCAGTATAGACAGTTCAAAAGCGTGAAAGAGAGAGCTGGAGGAGATCCTATAGTGTAGGGGGAAGAGAGCGGAAATAAAGAGCAGTAAAAGGCTCACACGGCAGCGGTGACAGACTGAAAGAGAAGACTGACAGACTGGAGATCAGCGCTGGCAGTTCACAGGTGCACAGTTTTGCGAGATTCACACACTTCTGGGTTTAAAGGCTGTGCCGCTCAGTACGCAGAGTAGTACTGATTCTAGGTTGGGCACGGTGGCAGGGGCCGGTTCATGGCAGTGGGGCGGACGCATGCCGTCTGTGCCTCCGCAGCGAGAGGGACGCTTAGGCTTGGGATGGGGTTGGGGTTGGGCCGCATGGGTGCGGGCTCAGAGGACGGGCGAGCTGAGACCCTGGGCACCTGCCGGAGTCGGACCTGCGCCGGCAGGAGAACGCGGGGGCATGAGATGCTCCCTTCGCTTCTGTGTGGTTTTGGGATCCCTGGCTCTTCTGTTCCTCACCTCCCTCTTCTTCTCGTTCTCGCTGAGAGGAGGAGCCGGATTGCCTTACTTGGAGCCCCCGGGATGGGAAGAGTCACACAGGGTTAAGCTAGTGCCCAGCTACACTGGTTCCCACCGGGTCGTCCCGGCCGAGAGCTCTCCGCAGAAGACATGTGCCTGCTCTCGGTGCGTGGGTGACCCTGGCGTTTCCGACTGGTTTGATGAGAACTATGACCCAGACATCTCGCCTGTGTGGATTCGGGACAACATCCAGTTGCCTTCAGACGTGTACTACTGGTGGGTGGTAAGTGATCTTTTGGTTACTCATTGCTGCTTTTAGATTTAAAAATCCTTTCAGTTGATTTGGTTAGACTTTGCTGCGGTTCAATTTTTGAGACACGCTCATGTTGTAAATAAATGGAAAAACAAAATGAAATGGCTGCAAAACTGTTGCATGTGAATTTAATTAAAAGAGACCTAATTTTGTAGTGCTGCTCTCCTTTAAATGAGAGAGGTTAGCAATCTGCAATTGTGCTTATGCATCATGTTTAACCGACAGGAGGCAAAGAGGGCATTTCTATTAAAAAGAACATGAGTAATGCCTGAAAAAAAAAAATGTGTCAGCTGAAAAGTGTAAGTCTGTAATACTTGCTCAGAGTGAATTAAAATCAGGGAGGGTGTCAGACTGCATTAAGCAAAAGAAGCAGAAAGATTTTGAGATAAGGGTTGGGAACATGCTTACACTTATGGGAACTACTGAATTTTACATTTTCTGAAGAAAGTGGTGATGTTAGAATGCTGGGGTGTTCTAGGCAATTGCTAAGGTGTAAAAAAAGAAAGAAAAACAAAATAAGGTTAACAGTAATTTTTTTTGGGAGTGTTTTCTTATTGGACATTTATTTCAAAGTATAATACGTGTACGTGTTTTATGAAACTTGGACTGATGAAATTCTTCTGTGTGAAATATATGAATTGCAGTGAATTAGATTCCTCCTCTTCATCAATCCAATCAATTAAGGAATTTAAAATCTAATTTTGTGGACAAAACTGTGTATACATATGTGTATATATAATATATAGTGTGTGTGTAGATATGTATAATAATTATATATTTGTTGTTGTTGTTTTGTTTTTTTATGAATATGCAGACTACTGTTTGAGAAGGGTTGGTAAGGTTGTTTTTTTTTTTTTGTTTTTGTTTTTTTCAATAAATCTGTTTTTTTTAACTCATAAATATTACAATTAACAAAAACTTGTTTCCATTTCAAAATGTAATTCTTGTAATGGAAAACCAGAATTTCCTGCAGCTGTTATTCTAGACATCAGTACCACATGATCCTTCATTATACCGTTGTTTCTAAATATTTTTGTAAAAAACACAATTTCTAGATTAAAAAAAAAAGAAAATATAGAAGTCTGAAACATTTAAATAAATATTTCTTATATTTCTACCAATACTTGTGAATGGTAGTGCATAACTTTTTGTTGATGACAATATCTTGTATTAAACACAATGGCTTCTGTTATTTGGACGGGCACTGAGTGAATTCAGTGGCAAGCATCTGTACCCAGAAAACATCTGCCAAAAATTATTAGGTCCAGTGGAGACCTGGTAAACTCTGCCAATTATTGGCAGCAGGGACCATGAGGAGAGGAAATGAGGGAGAGAAAACATGGAAAGATGGAGAAGGGGGTTGGTTGGAAGGAAGCCATATCATTGAGGGATGTCAGAAAATACAAAAGGAAAGATTAAGTCTGGTCTTGTTTTTTTTTTTGTTTTGTTTTTTGTTTTTTGAATGCGTGTTGGTTTTATTTATTTATTTTGGATCTTATTTTCTATTCATCACAGCAGAGGGCTTCAGCAGCTAATTGGCTGCCTGGATGCTTATTTTAGTATGCATGTGTGCACAGGCAGGTGTGCAGATGGTTTGAAGTTAAAAGATAACTGCCCAACCTTATGTTAGTTTCTTTCTTTCGCTTTCTTCCTCCCTCTCTTCTCTTCCCTCTGGGCCTTGTACAGATGTTGCAGCCTCAATTCAAACCCCACAACATCCAGCAAGTTTTACAGAGGCTGTTCCAGGTCATACCAGGCCGTTCCCCGTATGGTTCGTGGGACCCTGCCCGCTGTCTGCGCTGTGCTGTGGTGGGGAATTCAGGCAACCTCCGAGGGGCCGGTTATGGTCCAGTGATTGATGACCATGACTTCATCATGAGGTGAGGCTTGAAATGTCAAAGCAAAAAGTAGTTAAAGAACAGCATATCAAAAATTCTGAAAAAGATTTGGTCTTTGTTTTGAAATGTAAAAAAATAAATCAATAATAATAAATAAAGTCTTGGTGTTATGGTAGTTTTGTTTTTAATTGAACCCTATTATTTAGTTTAGTATTAATGTTTTTTTTTTGCAGCTTAGTTTAGTCCCTTTCTTAATAATTAGAATTAAAGTATGTGATTTCAGTATTTGGCAAAAATAACCTGTTTGAAAAATAATTTTCTTAACACTTCTATAATCATCTTCCATTGGTTGATCAGTTGGATAGCCCTTACTCAAACTGGTAGGATGCCTAAACTAATAATTATATTGTAATCACATATCCACAGTGTTTAAATATTTTAGGGAGCATAATCATAGAAATAGACTACTAGCTGCTATAGGAGTTTTATTATAAGTAGTAATTTAACACTGAAAAAATGACATACCAAGTAATCACAAGAACAGCTAGAGCTCTAAAAATGGAGACCATTTTTCCTATTTTTATAGTTTTATTTATGAAAATGTGTTTAAATTAGCAGTATTTGTCTTAGTCCGTTTTAGTGTACAATAATAGCTCTGTTTTCTGGGACGCTGATCAGTCAGATATGGTTGATTGACATTTGCAATTGCGGGTTTCAGTTGAATGAACATGGAAAAGGGCAGAATGTGTGTATTTCTGCTAAAAGAAAAAGAGTAAAATAATGGCCTGGGGGAGACGTTGAAGAACAGCGTATGTTCAGTAGAGATCAGAGAGACGGAGTGGCTGAAAGAGACGGAGGTATAAATTGAGGTGCTATTTCAGTCAAGTCTTTATTGATTCAGCTCTGAAATCTTAAATTAATCCCGTCCTCCTCCGTATCCATCTCTTTCTTCTGCCCCACAGCAGCTGTCTCCTCGTTTCTTTATTTGTTTAACTGCTGTCTGCTTTCATTTTGACACGGTTTAAGAGATGGTTTGAGCTTTCAGTCTGTCAAATGAGTTTGTTGCTGCAGTTTATTAGCTCCTATAAGGTTTCCATTGGCTGAAATGTTTGTTGTATTCAAATCAGCAGGGGTGTAACGATTCGCGTATAGTACCATTCATGGTCATTTTCCAAATCATAGTGATCGTCCTTATCCCCTTGTTAGAGGAGACTTGAGTGAGCAGAGCATATGCGTGTCATTTATTTAGTCATTTGGAATGCACTTTTCAAAGGGAGCGATGTCATTTCCTCATCTCTTCAGCTGGGATGTTCCTGTGAGCACGAAACGAATGCAGCACAATGTGCGTCAGCAGATGTCACAGTTTTAATGTCATGAGTGACTTCTTATTTTTGCTAGCATAACTTTGCAAATAAACATAATTTTTATTTAAATATTTTAAAATACGTTAAAACATGCTAATATATTAATAAAAATTAGTATGTATAAAACTTTATGTAATTTTATGCAATGCATCAGTCCTTTTAATGAATTTATGATAAATTAATATTTTATAGGACTTTTCTTTTGTCAACAGTTTATTCATTTTATTTATTAAAGCCCTAAATAGTTATTCTACAACATTAAATTATTTTAAAGAATTTTGTTTTGTTTTTTTTAGAAAAAAGTGTGTGCCCAAATCTTGTTAACTCACTCAAGCACTGAAAAGGTCTCTCTGAGAAAATATTTGAATCTTACATCAAGAGTAAATTTTTTTTTTATATATATTAATTATATATATTCATGGTCAATGATTCATGGTCATTTTCCAAATTATCCAAGTGATCATCCTAATCCCCTTGTTAGCGGAGACCTGGGTGAGCGGAGCACGTGTGTGTCATTACTTGTCAAAGGGAGCGATGTAAATTCCTCATCTTTAGCTGGGATGTTCCTCAACGAATGCATCATAATGTGCGTCAGCAGATTCATTAAAGGACTGATGCATTGAATAAAATTACATTATTAAAAAGTTTTATACATGCTAATTTTTATTAATATATTAGCTTATGAATATGAATGAATGACTATAAAAAAATAAAGATACTGTGGTTTTCAGTTTAAGCCTTGGTCTTTTGCCTTTTGTTTATTAGAGATTGATATAAGAAATCCTGCTTCCTGAAGGCAAGCTTGAGATTCTGTGTGTTGCAAAAACTTGATGATGTTATGTAGTACTTTTTCTGAATTTGAGTGAGTATAGAATACAGATTGAATGAAAAAGATGCAGGGTTTTTTTTTTTTTTTTCTAATCCGAGCATTTTGTTGAGGACATGAGCTGTGAAATGGAAGCTCTGACATCCATCCGGGAAACAGACGTGTCTCCTGAATAGACACCGACCCTGTCTGCGTTCCTGTCTGATCCACACCCCCTTTCCATCATCAAGCTTGTCTCTTGCAGTTCTGTTGCATTTAAAGGAATAGCTCACTCAAAAACGAAAACTGTGTCTCTTATTCATCCTCATGTCGATTCCAAACCCTTAAGATGTTTTGCTGTGGAACACAAAGGAGAATTTTGAATAATTCCCTGGTTATTATTTTCTGTACAATTACGATGAGTGGCGACGTGTCGCACTGACTGCTTTTTTTAGCGGCTTCTGCTGTCAACCTGAATACACTTTCTGTTTGTTCACTTTACCCCGTCATGGGGAAAATAATGAAATGCCAAAGTAATAAGGCTTGTTTGAGCGAAAGTGAGGGAGAGTTTTCACGGTCTAATTCAATTGGATCTGTGTGTTCCAGGATGAACCTGGCTCCCACTGTAGGGTACGAAGAGGATGCCGGCAGCCGAACCACACACCACTTCATGTACCCAGAGAGTGCCAAAAACCTGGCGGCCAACGTTAGCTTTGTGCTAGTGCCCTTCAAGACTCTCGACCTGTTGTGGATAACCAGTGCCCTCTCAACTGGCCAGATCCGCTTGTGAGAACAATAACACATACACGCAAAGATTTTAGGGAAACAAAGCTGCTTTTTTTTTCATAATTTATTTGTTATATTGTATTTATTTATTTAACAAATAAATAAAATATTTAACAAATAAATAAATAAAATATAATATATCATTTATTTGTTTAATATTATATTATTATTTATTTATTTTAACACAATCACATTAAACCCCCCCAAAATATGAAATATACTGAAATCCTGCACATAACTTGAATTTGCAGGAATGTCTGTTGACAACATTTTTTTTTTCCTATTCAAGTTTGGATATTAAGCAAGTTTGAGAGGTGCGATATGTTTAAAAGATTCACAAAGTGCCTCCTCCTGATAGAGTGTGACATCCCATTAATAAATTAGTTGTTCACTTTAGCTTTCAGTCTCTATGTGAATTTAATGAAATTTTGGTTGTCAGTCCCTGAATTTTAAGTCGTAGCTGCAGTGTGGCCAATGAGACATTCATATATTCCGTCTGTGAGCACACTGCAGTGTTCTGCAACCAGAAATGCATCATTCAAATCACACACCCCGCCACACACCTCACAGCGCTTCATCAACAACATTCTTGACTGAAAAACACGGGAAAGTTAGCAGCAGTTCTGCTCACCTTTTTTTAATGAAAAGATGAAGAGATGCCAGAAGTAGGAAGACTTATAACTTTATCTTTCCAAATCGCTCTCTCTCTTAGCACTTACGCTCCAGTGAAGCAGTTTCTGCGTGTGGATAAAGACAAGGTAATATATTTCTGTCCTGTCTCTCACAGATTTATATTCTCTGCATTAAGACACTCTTGAGACCCAGAACAATAGAACACTATCAATCTTACATTCAGTCTTTGTATTCTCTGTGCTGCTATTAATCTGCATGCGTATCAAATAATGTCTTGTAGGTTCAGATCTTCAACCCGGCTTTCTTTAAATACATCCATGACCGCTGGACACGCCATAATGGACGCTATCCCTCCACTGGCATGCTTGTGCTGTTCTTTGCTCTACACGTATGTGATGAGGTACGATTTTAGGGTATATAATAATGCATATAATTCATATTTGACGTCAAGTATTTTTTTTAATTTATTTTTTTTTTATCATGCTTAAATTTATAATGTATTATGATATAGCAATTTTCTGAACATCCTTCAGAAATCATTTTAATATGCTGATTTGGTGTTTAAGAAACATTGCTTATCAAAGTTCAAAACAGTTGATACACTGATACAATTTCTGATGAATAGAACTTTGTTTGAAATAAATTTTATAGCAACGAAGAAGTATTTACCGTCACTCGTGATAAATTTAATGTGTTATTGAAAAAAAATATTCATTCACTTTTCAACTTTAGTGTGAACTTTATAAAAAATATATAAAGAATGTGTGTGTTTACCTTTTTGTTTATAATGTTTTAAGAAAAGCTTTTAGCTTTTTGTATTAAAAAATGTTTTTTTTAAATCTCTGTGTCTGTCTCCATAGGTGAATGTATTTGGTTTTGGGGCGGACAGCAGGGGAAACTGGCACCACTATTGGGAACAGAACCGCTATTCTGGAGAGTTTCGTAAAACAGGTGTCCATGATGCAGACTACGAGGCCCAGATCATTGAAAAGCTGGCCAAAGCTGGCAAGATCTCAGTCTTTCCTGGAAAGTGAATCTGGACACCAGGTACAAAGTAATGGACCAACTGATGGACTACCATAAACAAAACCACCCATTATCCACTTGACACACTTAGTGTGCCTGTTAAATGTGATCAAGAAGTAATTTTTCATGATCTTATTACCGTTCTATGCTGTCCCAAGTGGACAGGATTCTGGACGGCATCCCTCATGATGTGGTGGTTTTGAGAGGAAACGCTAGTACTAAATGTACTTATGTGCTTTTCCTTGCAAGCCTACCTCAACTAGGACAAGGAACTTGACTTGGGAAGGAACACTAATATCTCACCACTAAACAGCATGTTAGGTATATGTGCTGGAAATGGATTTGGCTTATATTTATGACTTTTGTTGAATAGTGCAGGAACTCTTATCTCACGCCGAAGCCAGGTAGATGAGTGAGACCAACAATCACCATAGTGTATCACAGTACTCAAGTAGTTCTCTGTTGATTCGTTAAAGAGATAGTTGACCCTAAAAATAAAAATTGTAATCCACTCCACCTCATGTCATTCTAAACCTGTAATATTTATTTTCTACATTATCTTCACAGAATAAAAAAAATGATACAGGTTTGGAGTAAAATGAAGTTGAGCAAATGATATATATTTTTCATTTATGGGTGAACTTTCCCGTTAACTAAAAGCTTGGATTGGTGGCGTTTTGTTTCACTAGCGTTCTAGCGCTGCAGACTCTTCTCATCATCAGGCAAAGTTTGTGCTGTTAAACGAGCTTTATTTTGTCTTATGAGATATTTTGTTTGGTTCGTGTTTGAAATGATCATGCTAACAGTTTGTGATCACTGTGTGCGCACAGCAGTCTGAGCAACTTATGATTCGTTCGGTTTTGATAATTACATTTGAGTACTGATTGTTCCTCTGGTCTGAAAAGGATGGACCGATACTCGAGACCAGGAGCTAAAACCACTGACGCAGTCCAATATGAACACATAAGCAATATATTAAGTACATATGGAGTATGTTTAGAAGAAACAAACACGACTAAAGGTGTGGTGATTGTTCTAGAGATGCACTGTGAAGAGAGGTACGGCTTCATTGTTGATCTTCAGCACGCTACTAAATTTAATGTAATAGTTTACAGATAATTACAGAAATAAGTATTCGATTGTGAGAATATAAGATTTCATTTATGAAGCCTGTTGTATGGCAAGTTTATGACTAGCTGACAGACGGATCTTGAAGTTCTAGAGGAATTCATTGATGAGCGTTTTCTTGAAGTCATGTAGACACTCCTTTGCTGCTGTTCAGTCATTTTTCATCAATGATGGGTAGCTCTTTTTTTTATAATAATATAGTAATATTTGTATAGTTTTTTTGGTATAACTTATTACTTTGTAAAGGTTTTAGACCATATGAAGTATGAACCGAAAGAGCCGCTTGAAGGACAAGTGATTTCTACTGAGCCCCTAAAGTGATGGGGAAAGTATGAGGTGGGAGTTAAAGAAAATTTCAATGCTTTCGCGTTGTCTTGCAATTTTTTTGCATTCCCCCTAGGAACGCTGAGCTAGCTGGAAAATTGTTTCCTTGAGAAACTTTGCAGTACCTTGCAAAAATTTGAGTTCCCCAGAGAAACTTCATGTTAACGTTTTAAAAAAGAATTTGGTTACCCAGAAAAAAAAAGCTTTGCTTTGCGTTCGCCCAAGAAATGTTGCATTACTTAACTAAATATTAGCACTTCCCTTTGCATTAGCTTGCAACAATTCTGAGTTGTTTGAGAACTCTATAAAAAGAACTAAAAGGATTTGCACGCTAAACAAAAAACTTGTTACTTTTATATTTTGTTTTATATTTTAATTTATTATTTTTAGTTCCCCCAAGAAACTATATGTAAACTCTTTTTGCTTATAGGTGAACTCGAAAATAAAAATGTTTTTCTGGAGAAGTTTTGCAAGCGAAGTTTCTCTGGGAACACCAATTCTCTTGCGTTCTCCCATAAAATGTTTGTGTTCCTCCGAGAAACTTGCATTGAAACAAAAGAATTGTGACCTGAAAGCACTGAAATATGTATTCTTTCTTCCAATCTTTTTTTTTTTTTTTTTTTTTTCCACCACCACATCCGTAGGTTTCTGCTTCGGCCGAGTTTAAGTTTCAGGTGCTGCATTTCTTTTTCAAAATGTAGACATATCAGCTATTTCAGTGTGTAAATGCGCACACACACACGCGTTACATGCTTGCGTGCCTTGTCCTCGCTTCTGGACATGTCCTCTCTCCAGAGAACAGCTAACCTCATTACAAGACGCATAAACACGTGCTATTGTTCCTTTAGTCTTCTTACAGAGCATTTATTGACACACATTCGCGCTCTTACACAAATCTGGGCTCTAAAATAGGGCACGGATCGTCTACCCACCAGCTGTCCTCCACCCACACATGATTCACGGCTTCTCCAGTGCTCCACCATTTCATCCTCTTGTCTGTTCTACTTTGAGCTAAGCTGAGCGCCGTGCCTTTGGGATCAGGGTGGGAAAAGCCCTCACCTGAAAACCTTCTCCCCTTTTGAGTTTAAGAGCCATCTACCTGAAAAGTCTCCTGAACCCTTAGAAAATCCAGACCTGTGGCGCACGAGTGCTTTTATACATTGTCATTAAAGCGTAAATGTCTTTCGACGGTTATATACCGGGTGAATATTAAATGCACAGTGCTGTAGTGGCTTTATTATATTTAAGCCTATTCTGAGGGATTATTATTGGGCGTTTCACAGTGAAATTCTAATTTCGCGAATACATAGGATGGCTGCCCTCTCGTAGGTAGAATATTGAGATGCGCAGTTGGTCACCAAAGAGTTTAATTCCATTACTAATCCTCTTGTTTTTGATGTTCGATGTTTCTGTAGCCTAAAATATGGATTAAGGAAAAAGTTGGCTTGTGATGTTCTTGTATTACTCTTAACAGTATTCATTAATCCTAGGTGGTACTAGTTGGCGAGGAGAGAGGTTTCTCTTCCTGTTTTCGTGCCACAGAAGGATCGTAGCCGAGTGATATTTAGGCAAATCCACTCAAACAGTTTCTAAAAGACTACATTATGTCCACCTTCTCTGTTCTCTCCATTTGAAATGTTCTGTGGCCAGATTGCATGATGAGATCAATTCCAAATTGGCTTGTTTTCTTTATGCTCTTCTTGCCAATGTTCTCAGCACTAAATTATTGGTCTTTGTGGATCCTTATTGTCACGTGAGAGAGCGCTTTTCTTGGACTTTGTATCATCTTTTGTTGAATTGTTTGTAGGATTATAGGATTTAAAGTTGAAGGCTGTAAAGTACCGGATGAGAAGAATATTACAGAGCCTGTTAAGACTAAACTGCTTTCCCCCCCTTCGCTGCGCTTTTTCACGATCATACACATGATTGTGCCTTTATTTGATTTTCTTGACCTTTTTGAAGAGATTTACAGTAGAAATAATTAATAAAACAATGAAATGGAAGCAAATGACCCAATGGGAAGTTAAATGAGGCTACAGTATTTAAACTCCACTTTCAACTTAATGTTGAATATTGTTCTTCATGAAGGAACCCTCTTCAGCACAGACTGTACATATCCTCACTGTGCCACTGTGTTTGCTCATCATTAGTGTTGATATAGTGACTATTGGTCAGTGCTCTCTTTCCTTTCACAACCTCAGTCTTTGTGTAATTCTGGACTGTTTTTATCTTTATGCTACTGTAAGAAATAAACACGTTTAAAAATTGTTTGGCTCTTTGTGTTCAAGGAAACTGGTATGAAACCAAGCAAATTTGATCCTTGTCAGAATTTTTTTTTTTTTTTTTTTTTTTATTCAGTAGATTTTCATTACAATGTCAGTATTGAAATTATGATTTTGTGGAAGTAAAGTCCATTATTTTATTTCATTTTTTTTGCAGATTCTAATGTGGAAACACCAGCATAAAGTGTCAGTGTCACTTTTCATCCAGTGTACTTTTTATCACTTAACTCAAAATTCAACATTTTATTTCCATCCTCTTTGTCCTCTTGTCATTGTGTAAAGTTATGTTTTTGAGCTTGACTGGAGCATATGTCTGAAAGTCTGGCACACCCATTTATAAAAATTGCAATGAGCACATTTTTAAATGAGAAGGCTCAAAAGAGTTCTGAATGTTATTCATTCAAAATGTTCACATGGTTGAGCACCTGAAAGCAAGCATGTAAAAAGGATGTGACATGTTCCCAGGTATAGTTTCTCATACTAGGAATTAGTGCACACACACGCACACATCCGGGCAGTGGGCACCCAGAGAGCAGTTGGGGAAGTGGTGATACCAGATAGTGTATTAAAGGGTTAGTTCGCCCATTTAAGACATGAAGTTGTATGCATTCATTACCAGCACTATAGTGTATATACACACTGACCCACTCTGTGATCACCTCCCTGGTCAGAGTTCTGGCCGCTGGAAGTTTAAGAAAGTAGTCCCGGTTAGTTTCCGGGGCCTCAAAACTGTGCGTTTTTATGT
>JAUCMS010000034.1:20243229-20264170 GCA_032357445.1 Enteromius radiatus
TCAGTGTGTATACACTATAGTGCTGGTAATGAATGCATACAACTTCATGTCTTAAATGGGCGAACTAACCCTTTAAGTTAACAATTCCACACAACAATGAAAAGTCACTTATGCATTTGAAACCATTTTTTATTACCATTAACAAGTGATACATTTGAATGAATTTTCCTGAACCATAACGACATCCTTCCCATTAAAGAGACAACCCAACAATTCTACAAATGTAATGAAAAATCTTAGGATAAAAAGACACCTTCAAATGGTATGGTAATGAATTTTAGCTAGCAGAACATTTAACTGTGAATCTACATGTAATAATGCAATCAGAAAGCATGCACAGCCCATGTGCTTTGCATCAGAGTCAGGACGGTTTGATGGATCAGGTAACACATCTGCATTGCCCAAATTTACCAAGAGTGGGCATTGTATATTTCCCTTCCTATCAACAATTCATACATTTCTGTACAGTTTTTACATTTTCTGCCCTGGAATGTCCAGTTTGAAAATTCAGCAAGAAGAGCCGAACAGGAAGGTTAAGACCAAACTAAGGACCTTTAATCCAGATAAATCTCACCTACATATCTCTCTCATTCCTTAATTTTCACCCAGTTTGAGGCGGGCAAACTCATTGGCCAGCTGCAGAGCTTCCTGTACACAGTGCGTGTTTCTACCAGTGGCCTGGGCAGACATGTCTTTACCACCTCCTTTTCCGTCCAGCAGAGGGCACACTTCCTGAACCCACTCGCTGGCCTTCAGGCCTCGGTTTGCAACATCCTGGAAACACAACCAGAGCACATTGGTGAATTTAAATGGATACTTTATATATGCATTATTGTGTCTAGTACCATGAAAACAAACAAAATATGGCATCTGAAGCATTTTACTATTGGAGCAAAATGTTTTTTAGGTAAGGCTAGTTATTACTCATTTAGCTGAACATAACTGGTAATGCGTATTGATCATTCAAACATTAACCCTTTATGCTCACCTAGGCTGCTTGTATTTGCTAATAATTTACCAGAAACAAATATTGTAAAATAATTCAATTAAAAAAAATGTTTTACATTTTAATACATTTTTAAATTAGATTTCTATGATGACAAAGACTAGTAATCAGCAGTCATTACTTAAGTCTTGAGTGACACAATCCTTCAGTATCATTTCTGATTTTGTGCTGAAGAACCAATTCTTAAGAAAATCTTGTGTTTTAATGTAGTTCTGATTAAATATTTTCTGTGTAAAGTCTGTATAAAATTAAAATGGACTATTTGTTTTGCTAGCGTGCATTGCTATTTTTGTGTCGTCTATTTTCTACATTCAATATTCTGTTTCTCTCTGAAGTATGTCACAATATGAAAGTAAAGTTAGTCGCAAACTTCCGGTTCACATGGACTTTAAAAGAGGCCTGAGCCATCTTGCAGAATAAGGTCCTCTCTAACACATTTACCTGAGGCACTTGGCACAAGCAGATAATTTTCCCCGCATCGTTGTCCACAGCAAAAAGCATAGCAGCAGTCTGTGGTGAATTTGTTTTCAGCAGCTTCAGAGACTCGTTCAAAGCCTGTGGACACACAGACAAATCATGAACACTTTCACCGCAGATAATAACAAAAACCAGTTTAGAGACTTGTTATTTTGAAAAGACAATGAGAGACTTACCTTTGCAGATGCTCCATTCTCCATCTCCAACACAATCAGAGGTTGGTTTGGGTTACTTTCAATAATCTCCTTTGTCTTTTCCAGGACCTAAAATTAAAATGTGTTAACAGTCGGTCTTTGGCTTTCTAACAACCTCAGTGACTAACTATCTATCAGACAACACAATCATATTTTCTTACCCTCTTCTGTACATCAGCTTTGCTGGCACGGTCCAGGTCATCCATAACCTTCTTAAGACCTTTCAGGGACTCCCTCATTACATCCTTCCGCCACTGAGAGATGACTGCAGTGCCCAGGGCCTGAATATATATACATACACTGATCCAGTTATACTCTTATGGGTAAAATCAGACACACCACTGATTCTAGACAGGTGAGATCAGAATATGTCGGAGTGGAGCTCACCTCTGTCATATCAGCAATCTCCTTCTGAATATCTTTATTAGGGGTGGTCTGAGCCTTCACTTTCTCTGCCATGGCATCTAGTTCCAGCTTCAGTGCATCAGCTTTCCTCTGGGCCTGACAACACAAACATCAATCAGAAATGGGAATCTAGGAACTTCCTGAATGTTTTACCCTCAAATAAATCCTAAAATACTGTTCTGAATGTGCATTCACATGTTGTTACATGAATGATCAAGTCAGTAATTACACAGGATTAGCTCTCATAATTATAAAGCTCTTTCTTTGCAAGTCTTTATGACTGATTCACTGAATAGAACTGGTTCAAAAGAACTATTTGTTTGTCCATCAATCTACACTAGCCAGTCAAACAGCAAGAAAACTCAACAGACATATTTAATCCTTGTATTATTTCATATCTGACTTCCATATCACATTCACATCAGACAGCAAAAACCAGTTCTACATTCCCAACCCTAAAGTATCAATTCAAAACAAAAAGTGTGTTTATTCATGTTGGCCCGCCTCTTCTAACCTTCTGAGCCTCTGCTCCAGTCACTGCCACAATCCTCCTGATTCCTTTAGCGATGGCCTCCTCTGATACGATCACGAATGGTGCAGCATGACTAGAGTTCTGCAAGTGTCTATGGGTAAAAATTTTATCAAACAGAAAAAAATATTGCTTTCTTATACATTTTGATTCCATTAATAAAAAAAACATTACTACTCTAAATCTTCTATTAATTATTTATTCATAAAGCATAGGCAGGACAAACTTCTGAATATTACATAAAAAGTTGATATTTTTGTTCCTATTCACAGAAAACAAGATGTGCTGCTAAAGCCCAGAAGGCATGCTTCTGCAATATTAAAAGTTTACAATATTAAAATTTGATGTTCGTACGTTCCGCCGCAGAACTCGATGGAGGCGAGTGAGCCTGCAGAGCTATTTGGATCAGCCAGCAGCTCCTCCACTGGGACGCCAATAGACACCACTCTAACAGGATCAGGGTATGTCTCATCAAACACTGCCCGCAGACCTTGAATGGCTTTTGCTTCTGCGAGAGGGGCATCCAGGGCATAAACTTGCTGATGAAAAAACATATACAGAGCATTTCAGTTTGCGAGACGAAATATGAAAAAATGCAAAAGTTATATCTGTATTCAACTATTTAAAAAAAAGATCTTTACGGTTCTGTTTTCAGAATATACGCACTATGAATACATGTCAAAATGGTTTCAAGCAATATGAATACAAAGTGTTTGATTGAAAAGTGCTGTTGAGTGAGACTGACCTTGGCGTCACTAATCATGGTTGAGGCGATCTCTTCTGTGCGCCGCACTTCATCTGTGCTCATGGCTCCTTTAGCTGTGAAGTCAAAGCGCAATCTATCTGGAGCAACCAAAGAGCCTCTCTGATCTGCCTCTCCCAGCACTGAACGCAAGCCATAGTTAAGGATGTGTGTGGCGGTATGGTTACTCATGATGGGCCTACGACGAGCCTGAGAAAGAGAATTATGCTGGATTCTATGACATATACTATTCATGTGTCTCTTTTTTTGTCAAAGTCTAATTTTGTGGTGGCTGTGCTCTAATCTTAATTCAAGTGATGAAACATTTTGAGAAGTTTGACCCTGCTTGATTTAAATGCTTCAAAATGATTAACAGCTGAAAATATTCATTAGGTTAGTCAAAGTAATCTTACTTAAAGTAACTGAAACAGTACTTTGACATTTTACACACTTTTACACCCATTACATTTTCAAAGTAACCTTCCCAACACAGCAAATCAATGACCAAACTGTAGCTTACCTCATCCACGTGCAGAGTTAGGCGGTCTCCAACCTTCAGTGTGCCATATACTGTGCCAATGTGCAGCACGTATCCTCCACGCACCTGAGTATTCTTCACAGTGAACTCCATCCTCTGAAACAGCACAATAAAACATGACAGCACTGTGAAGTATAACTAAATCAGGCAGTTCAGCTTCTTTATACAACCACTCTCAGTTTCTTACATCCTCAGCAGAGTCATTTTCTTGGAGCATGTATCCTTCATCAAAACTCTGGCCACCCTGCTCGGCGTAGAAAGAGGTTTTGTCGAGCAGCACTCCACACTCTTGACCTGTGGTCACCTCATCAACAAATGCACGCTCCCTCCTGAGAGCCAGCACTGTGCCCACTGCCTGTTCAAACTCTGAGAGGGACACACAAATGTCACAAGCGTGAAACCTACGCATAATCAGACCATAAAAATCAAGAGGAATAGCAAAGGTGTAATTCGTACCATAGTTGCCGTTATCATTTGAAGTGTATTTGTACTTGGCGCTGTCATCAGTAGCAGTGACACCTTTGTTTCTGAGCTCTTCAATGGCGTAGATGTCCAGCATGATGTGGTCCACATCCCCAGAGCCTTTGCCCTGAGACCTCAACTGTGTACAGATATTTTAAATTAGACTCATTTACATCAATGCAAAACACTTATATCACTGCATATACAGGATTTTAACTATTTAGCCAATCTGAACATCTAGATATTCAATTGTAGCATATATACACATACTCATACACAAACACACCACTGTAATTAAAGTATGAAAGATGGATTTTCATTTTAAGAGCTTTGATTACATTTAACAGTTAAATTAGTATTTTTAATCACTGATATTGGTACCACTGACTGGTAGTGTCCTCTGTGTTTTATATAACTGAAATTATAAATGGAAATTGCACTGTATGGAAGAATGAACTCATTTAAACCTGAGCAGCTTTCTTCTCATCCTCAAAGGCCTGCAAGTCCACTCCCATTCCTCGTTCCTCAGCAATCAGGGCAGTGAGGTCCAGAGGAAAACCATAAGTATCATATAGCAGCCAGGCTGTGTCACCTGAACAAAACGATGACATTTACGGAGAAAAAAAATTAAACATCAGCTTTAGAATTTGATTTGGATTTACAATGGGTTTTAGCATAAGGGAAAAAAACCCCCAAAAAACGAAAAACTAAACTTTCCACTTCAGTCTCAGGCCAGATTCACAGTCATTTAAATTATGATTATTACCTTTTCATTTGATTAAATATTACATTAATTTAACACAGTAATAATATTATAGTTTTAGAACCACTGTACTGTAAAATAAAGAAATCTGTATTTAATGAGAATAATTTTACTTTTCAGAACAACAGTAAACTCACAATACTAATATTTATGTACTCTTTACATTTTTAATTTTGATGGAAGAACACAGAGAGACCTTAAAGTTTCTCTTAGATTTATTAATTCTCATTATAAATTTGAGAAAATTGTTTTATTTTTAAATGCGTTTTACAAATACGGATTATGTTTTTTTGTACTATTATGTACTTTACCTGGTATAGTCTTGCTGTCTCCAAGACTCTGGATCTTGCGGTCCAGAATACGGCGCCCCCTGCTAAGGGTCTTGAGGAACTGTGCCTCCTCCTCATTGATGATGTCCTTTACCATATCAGGATCCTTCCTCAGCTCTGGGAAAGCATCACCCTGTAGAGAGCAATGAACCATTAAATGGCCATCAGAGACATTTATCTAAGTAAACATCATTTGAATGTTTCAGCAGCTGCCACTTTGAATCCCCGTCAAAGCTGGGATCAGGGAATCCTTATTCACACAAAATCAGGAGATAAAATATAGTGTCTGAGAGGTAAAGGCCTTACCAGAGACTCAACCACCACGTCTACCAAAGAGGCAAAGAAGCCCTTCTGTGCACCCAGCTTCTCGTGAGAGTATCGTACAGCACGACGCAGAATCCTCCTCAGCACATAGCTGCAACACAAAAACAAGCTCACATACGCATACATTGACTACATGACAATTATTCAGCAAATAATAACACAATCATCTCACCCCCTGCCCGTGTTATCAGGTCTGCCACCATCAGACAAGGCAATGGTAATGGTACGGGCGTGATCAGCCAGGACACGGTATGCCATGTCAATACCATCTGTGTCTTCTGCACCAACCTTTCCTGTGTATGCCCTGGCACCTGTGCCCTGAGAACCAAGAAATTCTTTTTAGCAACATGCAAAACAGTATTTAGTAATGTCTTCTTTGGTTTTTAATGATATTACCTTCTTAATGGCTTCAAAATAAGGGATGAAAAGGTCTGTGTCGTAGTTGGACATCTTGTTTTGTAGTACAGAGACCAAGCGCTCCAGTCCCATCCCTGTGTCAATGCTCTTCTTGGGCAGAGGCTTTAGAACGGTTTCTGATTCTCTGCATAGAGAGACCATATGATTGCAAGCATTTCATATAAGTCAAATGCATTTAAAACAACGCATGCATTCTTGCATCTATGCAAGAAAAAAAATAAAAAAATTAAAAATCAGAGGTGATATAGGACCAGTGCTAAAATCCTGGCAAATAATTAATGTACACTATAATATTTTGTAATGTTTTTGAAGTGTCTTCTTATGTTCATCTAGGTTGCATTTATTTGATCAAATACAGCAAAATGTTAATATTAAATTTAAACATCATTACAAATTTTAAGTGTAATTTGATTCAAAGATCTGCAGCAGTTATTCAGTGTGACATGATTATTCAGAAATAATTCTAATATGATTCGGTGCTCAAGAAACCCCAAAAAAAGAGAACAGTTATTATCAATGTTGAAATCAGTTGACAATTAATATTTTGTAACATTTCTGTGTGCTATTCTTTGAGGAATAGAAAGTTTAAAACAGCAGCATTTATTTAAAGGAGAACTGTAACGCTTCTGATCATTCAATTATTGAATAATCATTTAATTTAATGCATCACTGCTGAATTAAAGTATTCATTTCTCAAACTAAGAATTTGCGCTCATTTATTCACTGAATCAACCATATGTTAATGTTTTTAATAATTAAGGAGTCTTTTAGAATTAAATCTAATTAATATTACATTTTGGCTGATAAAACTCCATTATATCAGCCAATAGTGGATAGGATGTCTATATTGTTGTGCATCCTATTGAATAATACATTAATTAAAAAAGGCTCCAAAAGTAAATATCCCCAACTGTTTGTAAAGTGTTTCCACCGTTAGCTGTAGTTAGGAAGGAGTGGTAATTTACCTGTTAAACTGGATGAACACAAGGTTCCAGATTTCAAGCACATTTGGGTCATCCATGTTGACCAGGTGGGAGGCATCTCTGCCACCAATACGATCGTAGTGGATCTCGCTGCAGGGTCCACAAGGACCGGTGTCCCCCATCTCCCAGAAATTATCTTTCATGCTCCCTGGCAGAATACGGCCCTCCTCCATGCTAAGACAGAGAGGAGATAAATATTTTTTGTTTAATAATTTCACATCAGTAACCCAATACACCTTATACAGATTCTGTACTCACCCCAAGTCCAGCCAGATCTGCTTGCACTCCAGGTCAGGCTCCAAGCCTGCGTCAGCATGACCACCAAAATAAGTCACATAGAGTCGTTCAATAGGTATACCAAACTCTTTAGTCAGCAGTTCCAGTGCCATCTCGCAGGCCAGGTGCTAGAGACAGAATGAGCAAGAGAGAAATAAATGGATGCAAAGAGAAAAGACCAAAATTAGTTTTTCCATTAATAATTTTAGCAGCGTATAAATATAGCAAAAAAGGAGCACCAGTACTATTAAGAAAAAGCCATGATTTTATAATATGTAATACTTTTCTATCATCTCTTACTTTAAAATAATCTCCAAAGGACCAAGATCCCAACATCTCGAAGAATGTATGATGGTACACGTCTTTGCCCACATCATCAAGATCATTGTGTTTGCCGCCGGCACGAATGCACTTCTGTGTATTTGCAGCACGGCGAAGTCTTGCCATAGGGTGGGATGGGTCGATGGTGTTCAGGAAGATGGGCTTGAACTATAAAAAAAAATAAATTAATTAATTAATTGCTTCCAAACATATTGGGCACTTATGTTCACCCATTTTTGTAAGTAGGTTCAATTCTCCTTACCTGGTTCATCCCGGCATTGGCGAAAAGCAGAGTGGGGTCATCAAGAGGAATGGTGGCAGACGAGTGGACGTAATGGTGCTCATGGCGTCGAAAGAAGTTGATGAACTTCTCACGGATCTGTGCTGCAGTCAGTGAAGAGTCCATGCTTGTTGCGTTTTTATCAGTGGACTGGAGACATATATACAAACAAACAAGCAGTGAGCTAGAAACCGGTTTCACAAAAACAGGGGGTGGAGCAAACATGCAACTGCTTTGTACTGCTGTTAAAAAACCTGCAGCCTGTAAGAATATCACGCACATTTCACAATCACTGCATCAATACTGGGACATGCGAGGAAGAAATCTGGTCAGTGAGGAAGCAAAGCTTGTAAATTCACAAATTGCAGGGAAATTAAGCTAAGGGGGAAACATATGACTAAATGACTTCTTTATTTACATAAAAGGAACTTATAACATAGAAATATCTCCTAGAAACTTTAAATTAAATCAAACACTTGGTCTGGAATTGAGAAACTATCTTTCTCACTGAAGTGAAGCTCCTCAGCAGGTGGAGTCAATATGCAGCAAACAAAAACATCCCATAATTAAAGCACCACTCCCATAACAACTCATCTAAAACATAAAAACATCTTTTTCCAAAATTCAACCCATAAACACTCAAGCCATGCATGCCAGAAATTACATCCACTGACAAAGAAAACCTCTTCACCATTTATGTTCAATGTTTTTTCTGGAACCACTGGACAAATAGCCTAATTTAAAAAAAAATCATGTAATTTTATAATAAAATTACTTATTTGCAAAATGACAACAATTAAACTCTGTGACACATATAGACTCACATAAACACATGAATACAGATACTGGTTTATCTAAGTCTCATTCTACTCTAAATTATGCTTTCAAGACACAAGTCAAAACATTTAATTGAATACATAAATAATCAAAATTTGACAAGCATCACACAAGTTACACAAATGCATGACGAACAAACTTTCTTAGGATGAATCACATTTGTTATATTCCCTAATTTGCAAGTTGGTTTGAAAGACCTTCTGCTAAATGTAAATGTAGTGATGACACAGTGCTGTCATGTAGCTCTTATTTAGTAACATAATTCTTTTTATCAACATACTAATAAAATCCTCACTGAGATTAAATCTCTAAAAAGGAGAGACCTGGCAATTACTGATGCAAAGAACACAAAGACAAGCAGTGTACACCTGGCAAATAGAGCTTTTCAAAGGAACTTTAAAAAGAAATAAACCAAAAGGAAATGCTGACAGGGATCTTTCTTACTGCTGAGCCCAGAATATAAAATGCAAACAATACAGAGTAAACCACATCTGGCATCATAAAAATCAGGCACATGACATGGTGCACCAAAATTAGTGAGCAGAGCAAGTCAACAGACCAAGACCTGCACACATTGAGCTTCACCTGACAACAGAAGAAAGCTTTGGCACATAAAAAAGTGAGATGAAGAGCCATAGATAATGATGCTCTATGATCCTATAAGAAGTAAAAATGCCTTTGGGTAACAAGAATTTCTACAAGAACTCATTCACAAGAATACAGAAGCATATAAACGTAAATGGCATGACAGTTTAAACACATATATGAATACTGGAATCTGGTTTTTGCTGCACTGCGTTAACCAGTGCACTGGCATAGGCCAAACCCCAATAGACCACAAGTATGATGCAAGCTTGTGCTGACTTGTACATCACCGTCTCCATCCGGATTTGCGTACTATATTACATAAGTAGCCGGGTCCTTATGTCAAGGTAACTTACAAATAGTGGCGGCTAATTCAGTTGGTCAGATTTATTTTACACTCGCATGCTTCCCCTAAGCACGAGACAAGGCTAAGCTGACAATCCAGTCATTCACTGAAACACCATTTACTTAAATTCTTGTGGTCTCGTGATACAGGTCTCAAGAACATATAATAAAAAATAACAACAAATAACGCGTGGAAGCAAATTCAAATAAAACTTACGAATAATAATCTTGTAACCGCTTCAGAAACCAGTCACCCTACTTCCACCACGCCGGCTGAAACCAAAAAAAGAGAGTAGAAGCACCGCCCACAACGCAAATGATTGGTTCAGGAATATTGATTTTTCAGTGTACGTAGTTTCTATTGGTTTAAGAAGCTTTCGATCAAAACAAAGATGAGCTTGGATATGTCAACGGCGTGAAGGACGGAACTGGATGATGCAATGATAAAGTAACAGTGCAGTGATATTTTTTATTTTTAATTATATTTATTTTATCTTACAAATGTGATTTACAACCTCAAGCTATTTATTATTATTGTTATTATTAGCTCTAGTATTAATAGTAATAGTAGCCTATACAAACGTCCAAATTGATTAATATCATGATGCAGTGTGATGGTGGGGTAACTTAACTGTTAGATTTTTGCACAATACAAAAACAAGACAAACATTTGCCATAAAACAGTGAAAAAATTAAACAATATTTTTAAACACAGTACTTTAGGTTTTGTGTATTTGCTTAAAGTAACAGTAAGCATTTCCTCACAGCAGGTGGCGATCAAAATCTTGTTTACAAACCCCACATTCAATTTCCATTGTGGACGTTGTAGTTAATCATTCACATTACAATAATGGCACTTCTATTTAAACTTAATGTAGGCCTACCTGTAATAAATGTCACCTGCTCGCTGCTTAAGATTACTCTTTAGCTATTCTTGTTATCTAATAAGTTACCTTGCCTTCTAAAGTTTTCAGTTCCATTTGTAAAAAGGTACAAATGCACGGTCAAGTAAGCAATCATGTAATAATATCTAGCTAAGCATGAAATACATTTTCTCTTACATTTTATTTCCACCATGATATAACTGTTTATAGGAAATCGAGTAATAAATAACAAAATGGACAAATACAGAAAATATATACTGCAGTCATATTTACATGCATATATATTTTTTAATTATTACAAAACATTAATATCAACAAAACAACAGCATTACACTGAAAGTATCAACAAACACTGATTTAAAAATTATTAAATTATTAGTAGATAAAACTTTATATAAAAGCTAGGGTGTATTCACATGGCTGGGCATTTTACATGTAGAAAAATAGCTTTCAAAGTCTGTGTGAAAGCATGCAAATATATGACATAAAGTAATCATAAAGCAATTGTTACATTCTCTTTATATAAACACATCACAAACAAAAAAAAATGTAACAAGCAAAACAGCTGTCATCAGGTCAAGTATATAGCATTAGCTGTATCCTTTACAACACACTAAATGATTTACGGCTCTCTGAAGTTTATAGACTTGTTTAGATTTCTGGGACAGTGTTCCTATTTTGCATTTTTGTCCGAACAATAACAGTGGCTTCTCCTTTTACATCTCTCAGTCTGTCGGAGTCAAAGTCGACAAGCAGTTTCCTCAGGCCAGCACGGGTGGGCTTGAAGGAGAATTTAACTGTCACAGCCTGACCAGGTTCAATCTTACCACTAGAGAAAAAGAGACATATGGATGTTAACAGTCAACCAAAACCTGGACGTCTTAGATTATGTCTAATGCACTTCAAGAAATGTATACTGGATACTAAGATATAAAAAAGAATATTTGCAGAAAATATACTGTTTATGTTAACAGAAGTATCTTCACTGGAACAGATTATGAAAAAATCCACTTGCTCACCAGTGGATCCTCTACAGTGAATGGGTGCCGTCAAAAAAAAAAAAACAGTCGATAAAAACATCACTAAGTAATTGACACGACTCTAGTCCATGAATTAATGTTTTGTCAAGTGCTTGTAGAATATTTCAAACTGTTGCAAAAAATAGTCCAAAAATGTTTTTAGCAAATAAGTGATGCAAGAAGACAACACAGGGTAAACTTTTTACTGAAGGAAGTGTTATTATGAATTGGTATTTCGGCAAGATTTAATTGGTTCCAATAAAAAACAGATTTTTACTTCACAAAAGGTCAGTTGATGGACTGGAATATTTATAGATTACTGTGATGATTTTATCAGCTATTAGGACTTTTATTATGACGGCACCCATTCACTGCAGAGGATCCAATAGTGAACAAGTGATGTAGTTATAAATTTCTCAAACTGGTAAAAAAAACTTATGTACATTTTGGATGGCCTGAGGGTGATGGCCTTGTCTATTTTGGAGTGAACAATTTATTTAATTTCTAGTACATGCTCTATATGGTTTCTAAAACTAGTACATACTGTGTTTTTATTTCTTCCGCCTCTGTTAGTCCTGCTCCCTCCACAGTAAACACACCTCCTTGTAGACTAACAGGCAAGGGATTGGTGAAGGAGATCAGTGCTACCAGTTTACGTGATATAATAGCTTTTCCAATAATCTGAAAAGTACACAAATATCAGTCAGTGATAAAATGACCAAAGCCTGGCACAGTGCTAGTATTAATGGAATGGTCCATCACCTTGATATGAAGAGCTGGCATTTTCAAGGGGATGTTGATTTCTTGTAGGATGATGTTGTCTTGATCAGTGGGTTGGAGGAGGGCTGTGACCCTTATCATGTGATGTTCAGACACACATGTCGCATAATGGTCATACTGAAGTCGCAATACTTCTTTATGAGCTATAAATTGAGGCAAAATATTTTTGCATTTATTGTAGTAGAAGCAACATTTGTTTGCAGATGCTGTTATGCACAAAATAATGAAATTTCCTAGTCTTACCTTTGTGAGCTGGTACTGTGAGAGAGGTTGTCTTTCTCTGGCACTCTCCGCGGTGGATACTGTTGTATGTTATTGCATTCGATGTGACCGTAAGCTGTGCATCTGTGTCCTCCCTACCAGCATTATACACCTCTATGATCACATCAAAGTCTGTCCCGTGGATAGCTGGGGCGTGTTTGATGAAGAGCTCAAGCTGTCCTGGGGTCTCGTTCTTTTGGCCCAATTGTCTGCCTGCCTTTTTATAAACGTCACGTTCCTTCATTGATCCTGTGGTGGGACAAAAATGCATTTGAATGTAATTAATATCAAAATTTCACAAAGGATTACAAAGGCCTATTATTTTATAAACAATTATCATTGTTGTACATGCTAACATACTCAGACAAACATTACAAGTAAAAGTAATGTGTAAGGTTTCATGTACAATAAAAGACAATTAACTTAATATTACAGAATGTTAAAAATTAAATGAGAACATTCAACAGGTTGCTTGTTTTTACCTTCAGGGTATTTGTAGTTAGCAGTAATGTCCTCTCTGAAGTCTCCATACACACTCTTAGTGCTAATATTCCGCCCTATAACTTTACTGTTTTGTGACACTTGAATCCGTTCTCCATCTGGATGAACAATCCAGACAATCAGATCAGCATTCACCTCAGAAAACACAAATGGGGTGTCGTACTTCAACCCCACCTCTCCCTCTTTGACCGCATTGACTGGACAAGGCCCACAGCAGAAGACTCCTGTAAGAAGATGGAAGCTAGCTAATTTTCGGGTTTTCTGGAAGTTCTTGCTTTTTATACTTCAAAGAGTAAAGCTTTACCATCACTCCTTTCTTGTGGAGTAGGGTCTAGCACCTGCCATCCATTGTAACTTTCTGAGAGGTCATCGCGTTTCATCCAGGACTCAACCCAACAGTGGTAATTCCTGAACAAGAGGATGAAGATCAGGTCAGGGACTAAAGAGGAAAATGTTATTGCTCTTTAATAACTCAGGAAACTTAATGGAGTTAAATCTTTTCCAATATATTTTTCTTAAAATTGTTTAGGAGAGAAAAACAAGGAACTGTTATCTTACAGAAAGGATTTAGAGCTTCAAAAAATGATATCATGACTCACCAGATGGAGTCCTTCCTGCCTTCAGACACACTTTCAAGTTGATCATTGAAAAGGTAATCCACAGAAATGTTTGCATTAGTGTCATGAGCAGATGAGTAATTTGTGATGCATCTGGTTGGAATGCCAAGACAGCGGAGGACTGTTGAAAATGAATGTTACACATCACGTGAATCACCAACAAAAATAATAACAGTGTGCATTTCTGAATTTAGAAACACTTAATATTTTGCTTTCTTACCTGTGCAGGCCACTCCTGTGAACACCCAACACTGCCCATAGCGCACTTTCTGTCCTCCACCCTCAGTCCAGCGCCTCAGGATGGGCACACTGCCAGTCCACCTTGTGGGTGCCACTCCATCACTGTACTCTCCGTCCCAGCGGCCAGATACCACCCCGCGGTCATCATTAGCATTCACCTGCAGATTTGTGTTAATGTAGAATGTATGTATGTACAGACACTTTTTACAGATTACTTAAGTGAAAAAGTCATTTGTGCTTGAGCAAATATGATTAAAATAACAGGGGTGGAGAAAATGAATGACCATGTTGACAGATGCCTTACCATGGCAGTAATAGTCCTGCTAACATAAACAGGGCTTCCTCTGTTAGCAATGTCCATCTCTAAATTTTTCAGGGCTGCGGGTGAACTGTCCAGCACTTCAAAGCAAATATCCACCACATCTTTTTCAAACTGTTAGAAAAAGAGAACCCAAAGGATGTGAATATCTTGGTTTGTTTGCATTAGTTTGAAACGTAGGCCTACTGAAGGGTTTTCTTAAAGGGGTATTCACAATTAGAGACATGCTGCTGATCTACACAATATTTTGAAATAAAATAAAAAATAAAGGAAACCTAAACTTGAAATGTAAACGATAGACCTGACTTCTCCCACTGAGTTCTCACGCTTTATCTGGAGAATCAAATTTTGTTTTTGAGACAGACATGGTTGCCGAAATGTCTGACATGTACAGAGAGTGATTACCCAGCAGACAAGCCCTTTGCGGTTCTCCTGCCACTGATCTGTCACAATTCACACTCTGCCTCATCTGAATTCCACCACCATGCAACATCTCCCATAAATCCTAACTGTGTGTCAGTCATTTCAGGCCATGATGCTTTCTCAGAGAGGGCACTGACCACAAGACTATCTAAACAGATGAGGGCTGTATAAATTTGGATCTTGAGAACATGGGAATAATTTGTAGGTTACCTGCCCAAAGTTCCAAGGCACAGTGGTGATATCATCCCATGAGCCCTGGTACAAGATCCCATTTTCATTTAAAATGTACTCCTGCAGCAGTTCCTCACTGGGAAGGTACACAGAGTCATCTATAGGAAAGAAATACAATTGTAAGAATTTTGTGATGAATGATAAAATCAGTGACATCCAAGTAATCTTGAAGTTGTCTTTCAATGTAGAAGAAAAATGTAGTGATTTCAATTATATCATTCTTCTGTGTTGTTCTTGTTGTGGTGTGGACTTCCCTATTGTCATAGAGATTTTTAAAAATGTATGGTTATAGTTATCATTCAATTATTTAATGTGAGTAGTCTTCACATTGTTACTACAGTGACAAAAATGTGCTGTCAAGCTCCAAAACAACATATAAGCACCATAAAAACATGATCTTCATTTCAGCTTTCTCAGGTTTTTGGGTGAACAATGCCTTTTAATTCTCACCTTTGCACCAAGGATTGAAAAGCAGGTAGAAGGTCTGAGATTTGGTTTGCTCCAGTATCTGCCCATCAGCTGAGAGTAGAACTACAGTCATGCTGTACAATCCCACAAGAGCATCAGCAGGGCTGTGGAGAGTCAGCATCACCTCACCCTGAGCATTACGCTGACTGAACCACCATTTCCCATGATCCTGCTCTGAGTCTGACACCTTCAAGACCACCTCATTATTCTTACCTGTGTAACATAAACATATGCACAGAAAATAGAGGATAAATACAATCCATAAAGTGGTGGTTTATGTTATTATGTGCATATTTTGGTTGTTGTTTTTTTTGCTTGAACTGAACCGAACTCTATTCTAATAACTTCTTTTGTACTCCAATTTAAGATTATTACAGCTTCAAGTCCCAGTCCAAAACCTGTAGGCCACCTGTTTATCTTCCGCCGTGTTTAATATGTGACTCGCTTCATCAAGTTTACTCACCCAGGTGTAGTATGAGGTTAAGCTGGTGGTCTTGGAGCCGTGGGATGTGCTCAGTACACTGCAGTACTACGGAGAAAGGCTGACCTCTGCGCACCAGCAGTCGCTCTATGTCCATCTCCTCAGTGCGGTGAGCATGGTTATTCTCATAGCACTGCAGATCTATACCACTCAGTATGGCTGGGCACAAAAGAAATTAATAAACAGTTTAAACAATACGAGCAAATATAACCCAAGTATCTACTTAGTTTATTAAGCCTTAGTTCCCTTATGTTAATATTGGAATAGACTAATGACATGGTTGCCAGTTTTCCAGCCCTGCAGACCAGTTTATAATTTTAAAATGTGTTTCATGACAAAATGCATTGTTTAAGTAAATATGGAACCAGGCCACTGACTTGTTGCTTGTTTTATTTGGTCTGCTATTGGATTTCTTTTGAGGTCTGGGCTTTAGAGCTTCAGCTTGGAAAGCAATCAAGATTTTAATTATATGATTCATATTAAAATATTTTCTACTGTACTGTTGTTTTGGTAATGTTCTTGCGATCTGCTAAACTGAATTGTATTATATTTGCTTATATTATCTTCAAATATACAAAAGTCTGAGACCACCCTGAAAGCTGGAATAGATTAAATGACTTTTGCCATGATTTGCAGTCTGGAGGAGTCAATATTATGCCCTGCCAGCACTCAGCACTTGAGTTTGATGTGTTCCTGGAACAACATTTTAATCCAAAAAGTGCTCATATCTCTACACCTAAAGCCTTATGCATGAGTAAAGCCTAAAATCAGATTTAATAATAGATGATACTGATATGCAAGCACCGAACACTGATAGAAACTTCACTAAAACTATAAACTGGTTCTTCAAACCTTGATTGGCTAATCACAATGTTGTTCCAGGGTCTACAAAGATGTTTACCTAGGAACACATGAAAATTAGGTTCTGCATTGAGGAGTTTGATTTTTGAGGAGTTCTCAGAAAATCATGAGATGCATGTTTCTGTGTTTGCTGTGTTTTAAACAAATGGCCATGTGTTATCCACAGTTCTGTTTAGTGTATGTTTTAAGATGTTGTGTAATGTATTCCTGTCTTATAACAAAGAAAAGTTATGACAAAACAGAAAATGAATGAGAAATTTTAAGATTTAGGATCTCATAGTCAATATTTCTTGCTTTGACTGAAAAAAATGTATATTTTCAAATCAACTTCAGAAATAAAGGCACAAAAACTGTCTCTCAAATATGCCACTAATATTTACATTTGATGGACTAAATGCACCATTTAGAGCTAAATAAGGCACAAAAATGCACTATTTGAAAAGGAACTGCTTCCGACAACATTTGTTCCTGTTCTGAGAGTGATGAGATGATGGCAGACAACAGTTTTTGAGAAGGAAGAGAATATCATAAACTGCTGATGATAAGTAAAGTTTCATAGTCAAGGGTGTGACTTGCAAAGCAAAATATGTTGTCAAACACTTCTTTGCACAAAGCATAACAATAATAATTGACAACAATAACATGTCTGAAGTGTATGAACACATTTTCATTCTGCTCATTGCTACTTGATGCTACATTTACTTTAAATGCTACTGTAATGCTAATTTTATCACTGCTCTTCAAGCTAACTCTAAAAAGCTCAGACCTCACAAATATATCTGATATGGGACCAAATAAAATAGCACAACCCGCCAAAAAGTCAGCAGTCTGCTTCCATGTTTATTTCAGCACCTGCCCAGCATGAATCAAAACCATCATGTTTTTTGAGTAAGATTATGATTTAATGGACAGGCTTAATGCATTTTAATCCATGGTAGAAAGACCACTTTATTGAATTATAAGTGGTTTGGTGAGCAGATGTTGTTATTAAAACCCACAGTTTCATAAATAGAATGGAAATGGAAAAGTCTTGCCAGCCTTCTTGGCAAATTTCTTGACCACCAGATTACTAACACAAACAGTTTTTCAGCAACTTCACAATACCTTTTCAAAGCAATCGTTACAGTAATTCAAAAACAAAGTGCTTCTTGTATTTAATATGATACTGTGTATATGCTAAATAGCATTGCTATCTATTACACCGATATACTTAGTTCGAGCAATATTTAAGAAAAACAAATATATTGAAGTGACTTTCTTACCATTATGGCTGGCCATTGATGGATTTAGCTTGACTCTTGTTGTAAGGAATCGGTGAGCCAAAATCTTGTTCTTGATGTTTGCTGTAAATTTCTGTAGTTCTGTCCAAAACGACTGTCTTCCCTGTAATACCTTTGCTTTTTAGGATCCGTTTTATAAGGAAAGACCATCCACGCCCATTGATGCCCCACCGTCTCTATCGCTGACTGCCCTTCTTTCTGCACAAGACACACCCTGACTCACACATCCTCTCTGTTTCCTTTATGACCTCTGACATCACACACACATACAAGGTCCACAAGCAGTCTAAGAGGTGCTAAGAGTGTACAGTCCATGTGTGTATGCAGCTCTGCCTCCGTGGAAAAAGAATCAAGGCTTGGGTATTTACTACAACCAGCGTAGTCTCTGCAAACACGTCATTGATGGAAACTTCGGCTCTTTTCCGTAAGAACCAGGGTCACACAAGGGGCCTTTGTTAAAAAGAGAAGTTCTGATGGTTGGGGAACACTTTCGTAGTATTCCGAAGATCTACTCCACCTTTATTTCCCTGAAGTCAGTTACTTTCTATATTTAATATTTCTGTAAGCCTCCTACTTGAGCAAAGGGAGAGAAGACAGACCCCACTGAGTAACATGCACAATACAGCAGTTTAACATATATTATCTATAATGTGTAAAGTGTAATGTACTGGTATGAAATGCCAATGTGTCAGCTGAAGGTCAAGGGGTCAAACTGCAGAAACAACTAAAACTTCTGACATAATTTTGTGAGACATTTCCCCACTGTTTTGTGGAGTTAATTAAATTCCATTAAGCTCCCTCACTGGTGATATGACAGCATTAAACTTAGCACATAGATCATTAGAATTCACCTTCCTAAAATAAAGTCATGTGTCTGCTGTATTGTCTGGAAGAACAATGATCGCTCCGGCAGTGGATTCTCACCATGCTGTGACATTGCTACAGTTCTTTTTGACCACGAAGGCACACAAAGAGTCTCTGTCTTGCTTATGCAGTGAGAATCAACTCCACCACACCTACATATAGAGAAAAACGTATTCGCGCCTGTGTGTGACACTAAAATGAAGAATTCTGGAACAGGTTCAAGACAAAATACTCACACACAGAAACAAGCACAGATTTTTGTTGAATTTCACATTGCTTTCTCATTGATTTATCATCAAAGAGATTTTGTCATACATGTGAGAAACATACCACTGCCTCTTTGGATAAAAGTTATTGAGAAGGAAGGAAGAAAACAAACTGCTGATGATGTGTAAAGTTTCATAGTTAGTGGTTGCAAGGGCATAACTTGCAAGGCAAGCTGAATTTGCTGATTATGTTGTCAAAGTATTAAAACTTTGTTCTTTGGACAAAGCATAAAAATGTGATTTCTGTTGACAACAATAACGCATATAAAGTGAATGATAACACCTTTGATATTACATTTTTCCTTTAATGTTGCCACCATCATGCCTCTTTCTTCATCAATTTCAAGGGCTATGAAGTTTAGAACTCACAAACAGATTTGACAGGGGATCAAACAAAATAACACAGTGCTCATGTGATCATTCTCCTTTCAGCTCCAGCAGTGACAATTAGCAATTGTCCTGTTTTATATGACATGTCCCTGGCCGCCCACATACAGGGACATAAATAAAAAAAAATGAGGCATGGAAAGGGGTGGCATTTAATAGGACATTTAATTAGATATTACGTCAAAACCAAAATGTGTCATCAGAATCAGAAATTATTAGATAGCAAATAAGCTGCTTTAAAATGAATTGTAACCTGCTTGTCTTTGTTTCTAAAGTTGCTTTGGATAAAAACGAATGGAAAAAAGTACTCTCTGTTTCTCATTCATTTTTGTTTGCATGTATGGGCTCAGTGTATGTTGATATTATATTCAATCTTTTGCCTCCAAAATGTTTGTATTTAGCGGCAAGAAACCTGATTCGATGTCAATAATGACGTTACCAAGCTATGACAAAAGTCGCTGCTAGTGTGAAAGGGGCTTCATTCTCATTATGAACATGTCATTAATATAATATAGTATATATGAATATATATTTATCAATATATATATAAAATGCTGCATTCTCTTTATGACGTACTGACACGTTTCAAATAATTTTCAACGATCGCCTTGCCGCGTCCGGTGTAGACAAACTGGCTGTTGCGGCGCGGTGAGTAGCTTATACACGTGAAGTAGTTCCTTTTCGAAACATTAGGCATACAAATAAGAGTAAAATTGTGCATATTTAAAATACTTTTTGCAAATTATTGAAAATGATTAACATTCTAGAATTACACCTAACAATTTCATCACCGATCTTTTACGCTTTGCAGGCCTGGCCTAATCAGGAGCCATGTGCATTGATAATTTTTGTCGTAAGTTACGACTCGTAACTGTTTTTTTTTTTTTTACTCTCAGTTTTCGGTAAGCTAACCTCCCTTTTTATGAATCACCAAGGACCTTGGTTTCAGCAAGAATCTTCTCTACTGAAAGAAAGAAATAGTCACTTACATCTTGGATGGCCCGAGGTGAGTAATTTAACAGTAACGTTAAGTTAACGTTAAGCTTTTCATTATCAAAAAAAATGTTTCTTCAATCCAAAAAATGTATTTTCAATTAAAAAAAATTACTCCAATGAAAAAAACTTTTTCAATCATAGGAAAAAACTTTTTGAATGCCAAAAAAAATTGGGACTCAAAAAAATGCATTTGAACATTGCTTTTCTTTGATTGAAAATGTTTTATTTGATAGAAGTGAAGGTTTCTATA
>JAUCMS010000034.1:20278143-20288143 GCA_032357445.1 Enteromius radiatus
ATGTATATAGGCCTAGACTTGACTTGATATATATATATATATATATATATATATATATATATTTAAATATAGGCTATTTATAATGTTTAAAAATCATGTTTTTAAAAACTAAAAATACACAATAAACTAACACAATAAAATGCAATAAAATTAAATTAAATAAAAAAAAACATGATAAAATGATTTTTGAAAATTAAAAAAGTAAACCTATTGAGCACAACAATTAGAACAACTGTTACACTAAACAGATTGAATGTAACATACAAAGTGGAGTAACATACCTTTTTTCCTTCGGCATTAATATAAACTGTGTTTTATGTTTTGATGTAGTTTTTTTAAAGAGATTCAGTATATGATAGCACTTTATAATTTTAAGCGAGCAGCAGCAGCCTAACAACTTTATTTTAAAACACGTCTTGTTTGTGTCACGCACATGACGTCACCCAGCGTCGGCCCGTGACGCTGCGTCTCTTTGTTGGCCCAGCAGCAGCGTCGCTCCTCTGTTGTTGTTTTCTCTGCACCTAGAAAAACTGGAATGCTAGCAAGCTAAAGAAGTATTCTGGTTTTGTTTTGCTCTATCTGACAAATAATACACATCAAACTCGTCCCGCTTGGCGTGTCGCTACATTAAACTCAACCCAGTCATGGACTCAGACGAGGGTTACAATTACGAATTCGACGACGAGGAAGAGGAATGCAGCGAAGACAGCGGCGAAGAGGAGACCGCCGACGACACCCTGGAGCTCGGCGAGGTGGAGTTGGTGGATCCCGTTGTGGCCGGCGGAGAGCGAGACGACTGCGGGGAGACGGGAGGCAGCGGCCTCGGGCCTGGGCAGGATGAGGAAGACTACCGCTTTGAAGTGCTAACCGCCGAACAGATCCTGCAGCATATGGTGGAGTGTATCAGGGAGGTCAACGAGGTCATCCAGGTAAGTGTTTTCAGGGCTTTCCCTTAGGCTAGATCAACCTTTATGACAAAAGAGGAGATTTTTACACCGCTCCGGGAAACTTTGCCCCCCGTTGACAACACGGGAGACATGAAAAATGCATCAGCTGTCTTTTGAAGCAAACTGATTTTAAAACTGATATGTTGCTACGTCAACAAGATAAATATATGGTCATGATCATACATATGAAGGAGAAGGGTTGCGTCAACCCAGCCTTTTCCCTGTCCTTAGCACATCCTGTAATGACATAAGATGCTTATCCAGCTTCTAGTTCACCTGCATACAAAATCAGACCGATAAGTCCCATTATATGCGCTTTGCTTAACAAAACTTAATTTGGATTGTCAAAATGTTAGCAACCTAACATATGACATCCCACGTCACATATAAAGTATCATAAAAATATTTCAAATCGCTCCATTTGTATTAGAATTCCCTTGTTCCTGGTCACACTAGCTTAGTAAGCTAACCACGAGCATACAAGCCCAATTTAAGTACACCAGAGACTACACCGCGAAGTGTTGGCGTGTTTCAAATGTATTCAGGGCAGGCTGTTGATAGTCTGACGAAGAAGAAGGTGTCTTTTTCATCTGTGAAGCTGGGATATGGGTTAGGTCGCGTTAGCATGCGAGAGAGTTACCTAGTTGCTCCCGACAACAACATGGCGGAACCAAAGCTTCATCATGGCTGGTTATGTTTGATTAAATAGCACAAAAATAGCCCATCAAAGTGAATTTGAGTAATGATTTATGTTAGCTTTCTGCTGCAGTGTCATAGCCACAGGCTGTTTAGAGTATTAACTGTGTCCCGAAGCTCGACGTTTCACTCCCGTCCCGCAGTTTGTTTTGTTTATGCTGGTTAATTTCCAGATTTTGTGCTAATTGATTAGATTTGCTCGTTCTGTGCCGTCACCAATTGCATTTTATTATGTTTACATGCTGTTACTGTGATTAGTTGAAGTGATTAATGCTGTAGCTTGCTTCATACGTATATGGTATCTTCTGTGTGTTTGTCAAGCTTGCTTACATTTACAACAGAAGGGAAAGAAGACCAATGGTTTAGTTGAGGATCGTCTAGTTAGTGATGTTGCAAATCCAGAAGGTTATGGTGGTCACGTTTCCCTCACATCCCTCTGGATTGCCTGTCAATATGCACCTTGACATGTTAGCCCACATAACCTTTTCGGAGTACTGTGGTGCAGGCTTTGTCTCCCTGACAGGCAAGAATGAACTCTGTTGTCTAAACAGTGGGAATCAAATCATTGATGCTCTTTGGAGTGTTGTTCCTGACACAAACCAGCCAACCGCTATTTAGGTTTAATTAGTAATTTGTCACAAAATAACAATATTAGTAAACTTTTCCTGACAAATTATAATTTTAAACAGAAAACCAGCAGTTTGTAACCATTAAATTGTTTTTTGAGTTACGGTAGCCAGAGGTCTAACTATCAAATAAAATGTTTTCACTTAGAATTTTACTGATAGCCACACTGTGAAATAGCTTTTATTAGTGACAGCATCAAATACTAAAGTTTACTAAAGTGATTTTATAGAAACAGAAATAATTTTAAATACTAGTAAAGTGTCTGCTTTAATGTTTTGAATAACTTTTTTGAAAATAACAAAATATAAAAAAATGAATGCTCCATCATCCTTCAGTGTAACACACATTTATGTGAAAATGAAGTACCATACTTAATCTGACCTTTATATATTAAAATATTTAAGAGTAATTGACCATACAAAATTATTACTATGTTTTTAATGATTTAAACTTGCTGACTAATGGGTAAAACCTAGTGGTTTGAAGGGTAGTGACAAAGATTAGTAAATATTTAAAATGACTGTAAGCTATTACCGTGAACTTTAAAAAGAGAGTTTTTAATGTCATCTATTGATTCTTGATCGATATATGACTGACAAGATGTTTGTTATACAAACTGTTGTTACTCTGAATTCATTTTTCTGTAAATAATGGTAAAAATTAACTAGAAGCATTCTAATGTGTGTGTATGTTTGTGTAAAATTAATATTTTTGTTGCTTTGTTTTTGTTAAATGTGTGCTTGTTTACTTTTTTGATGCAAAGTTAGATAAAAAGATGTATGCCTATCTCCCTATTTTACAGAATCCTGCTACAATCACTAGAATATTACTTAGTCATTTCAACTGGGACAAAGAAAAGCTGATGGAAAGGTAACTGTTATGTGTATTCTATTTCCTCCCACCAGATTATTAGTCAGCTAACACCTGTCTTTTTTCAATACTGACCCAGCAAATTTTGAGAAAAATCTACAGTTTGCTATCTCTTTGCAGGTACTTTGACGGTAACCTGGACAAGCTATTTTCAGAGTGTCATGTTATAAACCCCAGCAAGAAGTCTCGGACACGCCTCATGAACACAAGATCGTCGGCACAGGACATGCCATGTCAGATCTGCTATCTCAACTATCCTAACTCGGTCAGTGCCCCTCAGCGGAATCGCTTTCATTGCCTCTGATTAATCCTTTTCCACGGCTGCTGTGCTGATAGCTTATTATTGGGCTCACAGGGGATCTGTGGCCGGAAGTGGAATTCTCATCGTTCACACATTTTTGCATATTCACTTCCTTTGGAATGCTCCTTAGCAGACATTTTGGCAAATTTGGTTATACTTTCAGGCAATAGAAAGTGTAGCTACATTTCAGATACATTTTTAAGAAGGCTCTTATGCTCACCATGGCTACATTTATTTGATCAAAAAACATAAAAAATGTTACATTGTAAAATATTATTATTATTATTAATAAAAAGCATTTGCTTATTCTGTGCCATCCGGAAATGCAATTTAAAATAACCGTTTCCTAATTTAGTTCATCCTTCTAAAATACTGATTTGATGCTCAAGAAACATTTCTTACTGTTTTCACTGTTGAAAATGGTTTTGCTTGCTGCTTAAAAAGTTTAAAAGAACAGATGAGTAATTGAATGCGTCCTTGCCTTAATTTCATTTACAATTTTACAGATTATGCTGTAGTGTTATTACATGTATTCTACAGAATTCTACAAAATCTTCATTTTAGATGCAACGTCTACAGATTCCGTCTGTGCTTGTTTTTCATTAAAACTGTTGAATCGCTGGGCAGTGTGAACAGATTGTTTACCACATGGACGGGATGCTGTTGCGTTGCAAGGTGGTATGCAGTATTATTTTGACATATCTGTGTTTTCATGTTTGCCACTCTATGCTACACGCTACAGTGTCTCAGCCGGCAGGAAGGATTTCTGATGAGCTCCTTTCACCAGTAATCTCTTCACTGGATTACTCAAATTGTACACAAAGCAACTGAGGAGAAGAACAGGCTGGTCTTCGGATTTGCAGGGAACCTTGAGAAATGTGTGTGTGTGTGTCAGTGAAAAGATAGATTAAATGTGGCATGCATGCATGTATTGTTTTGATCAGCTTTGTCATGAGAGCCAGCAACTGTCTGAAAGAAACTCTGGATTAAGCAGCAGGGATTTGGAATCTGTTCTATTTATTGCTTTGAATCGTGACCGTGAACTATTTAACTGTAACGTCAACCAGGAAGTTCCTATCTCACGACTTGGCTGCTTAAAATAAAGGATCAGTTGGGGCGACATGATACAGCAAACTTGTCAGTTTGAGGCTGAGAGTTCTGCTTAACTCAGAACTTTAATCAGATTGCAGATACATTTAAAGTAGAAGTTTATTGGGACGTTTAATTTGACCCAATGTCATTTCGATGTTAATGTGTTGCTTCATAAAGCTGACCACCACTCGGTTCCCATGAGACGTTCCCTAAATACTATTAGTGCTGTCAAACTACTTGTGATGTTGTTGTAAGCAATGCTCTGCTTGCGTCAGACCTACCACAAATATTAAGCTGATTTGTTCTCGCCAAGTTGTCTGTCGTCCCTAGAGAGAGAACCAGGCATTTACTACCGGGGGGGCCTGAGACTGCAAAATGCTTGACAAAGGAGTACTTTGTAAAAGCAGTAGATAATGACTATGGATGACTCCTCTGTCACCTGCTCAGAACTGATTTGTTAGATCCTTATCTGAGCCAAAAAACAGTCTTGTTGGTTTCATCGATTTGTTGAAGAGAACAAGGCTCATTGTGTTACATGGGCACACAACACTGGATCGCTGCTAGCTAGGGTTGGATTCTTTTTTTTTTTTTGGTTTAATGTTTTGCAGTGTTTGTCATCTGTGTCCAGTATTACTGAGTTTTTGAGTCACCATTGTAAGATCCACCCTAAAAGAAGAAATATTGCATTTGCTATTGACAATTGGAAATACATTTACACTGTTCTCAGTTGCTTGTGTTATTAATTGTAACATTCCCTAAATGTGTATTTGGTGTTGGTTGTTGTTTTGCAGTACTTCACTGGTCTGGAATGTGGGCATAAGTTCTGCATGCAGTGCTGGGGTGATTATTTAACCACCAAAATCATAGAGGAAGGAATGGGACAGGTACATATTCCAATTCTTAGTACATAGAACCTTTGATGCCATGATACCAAATATTCAAATACCAGTGAATTCTTGGATTCAAAATGCCACAGAAACAACTAATAAAAACACACCTTTTATAATACAAGATGAAGAGTAAACAAAACCATGATGTATTTTTCAGAATACTTCAATGAATAGAAGGTTTAATAGAACTTATTTGAACTATTGGTAACATTATAAATATCTTTACTGTTACTTTTGATTAATGTAATGCAAAAAGAAATATTCCTTAAAGTTAACATTCTTGGTGAAAAATAGAATAGCAGTGAGAGCACACATGCAAATACATAAGAGGTAGCAGCTTGTCAGTCTGATAGTACTGCAGCTATTTCATATTTAGCTGTTGAACTATTCACACAGGCTATTGCTGATTTTTTTTTCTCTATCAACTGACATTTTGTCTGTTTCTCTGACCTATTGTAACACAAGCTTGCTTGTTTCCTTTCTAGACCATTTCTTGTCCTGCTCATAGCTGTGATATTTTGGTGGATGACAACACAGTCATGTAAGTGTTTGGGAAATGAATCAGCATTTATAGAAAGGCACAAGTAAATTATATTTTTTGAATCAAAGTTCTCTAGGCAGCCACAATATTTTTTATGTAGGCAGTTGGTTTAAAGAAACAAAACCCAATATTTTAATCTCAGTATTACAACTGTTTCACTCATTACTCATTACAATTTCTCCCATTTATTATTGTAATTGTAGTCTGTCTTCATCCCTTATACTGTCTTTGACTCACATCGCCATTGTTTGTGGTGTTCTAAAGCCAACAAGGGTTAATTTTTTTGAACTCAGCCATGAAATGGTGTGTCCTGAAGTGTATATTATGGCTATCCTAGATGAGCTGATAGAGTTTATTCGTAGTCAGAACAGAAGTAGGACACTCTGTTACCCTGTCTTGCTTGAGGTGTGAGTCACAACACGGCACCTCCTGTCGATTCAATTAGATTATTTTGGATTCGCACAGCTGTCTTAACCTACATATGATCTCCCTGCTGCTTTTGTGATGCAGGTACAGGGTCTGATCCTTTTGTATGCACTTTGGTATAGTTAAATATAGTATTTGAGCATGCATGTTTGTCTAAATATATCTCAATTCCTCCAACAGGCGACTGATTACAGATTCAAAAGTGAAGTTGAAGTACCAGCATTTAATAACCAATAGTTTTGTAGAGGTATGATTTAATTATATTCCGTTATATAGTATGGCCCAAAAGCTCTGATACCACATAAACATGAGTATATTAAACCAAATAAAAGCTTTGAGATTCTGGATAGTTTAACATGAATTAGTAGGTAAAATGAAGAAATGTTTACGATTTCTTCAAAATCTTGGTCACTAAAGTAGGCAAATTTGTGACATTGAACATAAAAAGGTCAGGTTTCCTTTTTTCTTTTCTTTAATTGAAACACAAGACATTTATCAAATAATGCTCGATAACGTATCATCGTTGTTTGTAAATGTGGTTTACTCTGTCTTCCTCTGCAGTGTAATAGACTGTTAAAATGGTGTCCAGCACCTGACTGTCATCATGTTGTCAAAGTACAGTACCCAGATGCCAAACCTGTACGGTGCAAGTGTGGTCGGCAGTTTTGGTAAGACACTAAACTGCTAATACTTTCAGATCGTGACCTCAGATCAGTTTTAGGCCTTCCACCAGCTCAGGGAAAACCTGATCAAACCAATGACACTAGAACTCAGGAGACATGTTCCCAAGATGGCGGTCTGGTAATCCTATCCAACCATCACAGCTAACTATTCATTTTGTGAGGCAATGACCTATTAGAACCATTAGAGCAAAGATCATTTTATGTATTTGTATGCATTTATTATTCTCACCAAGCCTGCATTTATTTGATTAAAAAAAGTTGTACTATCATGTATTATTACTACTTTTTAAAAATCTTTTTTATATATATTACTCACAATTCTAAAGGGATCGAGTGTTTGTGTTCATGATGTTTTGCTCTTAGAGAATGCTAATGTTTTCAATTATTTTGCAGCTTCAACTGTGGAGAAAATTGGCACGATCCAGTGAAGTGTAAGGTGTGTTGAGGCAGCATTGTATGTTTGAAATCCAACTCGAAATGCTATCAGTGTTTATATATAAATAAGTTGAGTCATTGCTTTGTGTCATTGTACATCTTTTTTATTCTTTCCATTGTCAACAATGCCTGTGTTTTTCAAAGATAAGCACAGTTTTGGCTGTTATTTCTGGTTGACAAACCTAGATCATACTTTTCCAAAAAATACCCCAATTTTTTCATATCTCTGCATTGATATGAACCCCAAAACCCTGAGCATAACATGCATTCTCATACTGAGGCATAATGAGTAGAAAACCACATTCAAATACTATTAAACAAGCACTACCCCTCCGAAACTATAAGAGCTGAAGCAGCACTGACTGCATAGACTGATCACTGTGTGACATCAGTACAGTGAGAGCAGACGCTCATTATGCTTTGAATTGCTCCCGCAGTACTTTGATGTCAAACACTGATCATTCTGCGCAGTGCTGCTTCATGTTGAAACACACACATAATAACTAGAGTAATAACATCAGTGGTTCCTCAGTTCAGTCATGAGTTACTGTTATTACCGTTAGATACTACAGCTTACAGTTTGCTATCTAGCTATGCCTTCATCACCTTACATGGTTGCTATAATTGCAAAACATCTGAGCCTGGTCTCCTTCAAGGCAGCTTTGCTGTGAGTGGGCGTGGTTTCAGCACTGTGAGCGGACACACCCCTAATATTTGAGAGCAGAGATTTGATTTTATTTACTTTGCATTTTTTTTTTCAAATATGGCCTGGTCAATCTTTTTCTGTGGTGTGACAAACTCAGAACACACATTTAATATCGAATATACACATTGGAAAAAAAAATGGATGCACCTTTTAAGTGCAGTAATTTCAGTAAAATGCAAGAAAACATGTTAATTTGGTATGGCAAGTGTTTTTCTGTCTGAACAATGGAAGCTAACAGACTGCCACCTCTCCTACTCTCGGCATTAAGAGGCTCTTCAGAGATTTGTCTTGTTATTGTGGGGGTAGTCTTGGCAAAAACAAAGGAAGCTTCTAGTCCCTTGTGCTTCTCATATGGGGATTACAATCATCTTCCAGTGAGAGAAAACATTTAACCCTTCATATGCACACAACTTTTTTCGCTTGTATATGTTTATATTTAATATTCTGTCATCAATACTATACTTTTTAGTTGTCTGAATTGTTATGGTTAATTGATTCCTGTATGTCCTCTGATGTTATTTTACCTCTTGTCCCCAGTGGTTAAGGAAATGGATTAAAAAATGTGATGATGACAGTGAGACATCAAACTGGATTGCAGCAAATACAAAGGTCAGTAGTTAGGCTCGCTGTGATGTAATAAATTGATTTCCTTTGTCTTATGATGATCTGGAAGAATAACTTTCTTCCTGTTGTGTCGCAGGAATGTCCAAAATGCCACGTCACCATAGAGAAAGATGGTGGCTGCAACCACATGGTGTGCCGGAACCAGAACTGTAAAGCAGAATTCTGCTGGGTTTGCCTGGGGCCCTGGGAGCCACATGGCTCTGCTTGGTAGGTGCAGATCATTATAGTCTTGTGTAATTTTATTTTATTTTTTTAGTTATTTAAAGTTATAAAGACTTCACATTAACACACAAAAATGTAAGAATATTGAAGTATGTGTCTGCACAGGTCATGTATTTCAGTGATTCCCAACCCATTACCAAACATTTCAGTTGATGAATCCTAATGTTTACTGATTGTAACCAAGAATCATTGATTCAGTACGTGATCTCTCAACTTGCTGATCACATTTTTATGATTCAGAAAACATGAGCATGTGTGAGGTATGGCAAATATGAAAAGCTCAGTGGTTATAAGGTTTATTTTAATTTAAAACGCATATTAAATATCTCCTGGACAGCTGAGATTAACAATATCTGACATTCAGTGTCTGGAGATGTGGTGCTGCTCTTCTTTCTTATCTTTTCTGAATATTGTGTGCTATATTATTGTGCAATGAGTAGGAGAGACAAACCTGTTAAATGCAAAATAAGCAGCCATGGCATAACAGATCTGATGTTACCAGTATCCAATAGAAGTAAAAAGCAGAATATGATAAAGTAGTTTATTAATGGTAAAATAGTTCAGTTTAAGATATTTTAAATATTGACTCAAAACAATAATATGGCATGCAGTTATAATAATTCAACAAAAAATGCATGACCTACTTTTACATTAAAGCTTAATTATGCTTTTTATGGGATGCAGTTAATGTCCATTTGTCATTATCACATTTGTCACAATTTGTCATTGCTTTTTAATGTCTCAATGCTCAATAGAATTTTTTTTCTACTATTTATTTTTATTTTGTTCCCCACTAGTAGGATTTCTTGTAGGTTTAATTAACATTGAACAGCATTTCATAAGTTTGGCAGCTGGTGGAGACCTTCATGCTTTCACAAATACTGAAAAAAATCTTTTCTATACATTTTTTTATTACTGTGTGTTTATGTAAGCTTTTTGG
>JAUCMS010000034.1:20289617-20299628 GCA_032357445.1 Enteromius radiatus
TTAGCTACGCATTTTGATATACATTCGTACATATCTTAATATATTTTCTTTATGTATATTTTTATTAATTCTACTATATATATATATATATATATATATATATATATAAAACTCAATCTATACACCATTTTAAAGGTGTTCACCTAGAGGAGAGGCATACTCATTCCCTCTGGTCACCTTCCCTAATGAGCAAAGAGAGCATAATGATGCTCACAGGAGGGCAACACTAGGCTTGACAGTGGCAGTGAAGGTAGATTTAAGTGGTTTATCAGTGGTGAAGACAGCCAGGCCCCAGATGAGTCTACCCAGAGGTATACAGGTGATGAAACAACCCCCAACATCTTTCAGCATACTGTGGCTGCGTGTCAAAACCTAGTGACCTGCCTTTCTAGTCAGCAGCATCAACAACGCGCCCAAAATGCCCAAATAGGCTGCACGTGCCTCTGATGCCATTGCAACAGAGAGGCGTCATGTCTGTTAAAACCCGAAACTTCTTAACAGTTATCAAATGTTATAATAATATACATTAACATTATAGAGACGCATCCATCACCATAAATTGAGGACAATACTCTGTTGTGTGCGCGAGGCGAACATGCAAATTCACTAATGCAAATCTGCGTTAAAAAAAATAAAACATTTGGGGAACGTCTTGAGTATTTTGGTTAATTTCCGTCAACATTAACATTAGTCTAATATGTTTATTACACACTTCTATATACTGTGGTGAAACCAAAGCGACAAAGTCTCCCAAGCACGAGATATCGTAATTCAATATACATTTGAATAAACAAACAATTAGAAAAACTATGTTTTAAACATAGTACAAAGCTGTTACTAAAACGTAACAAACTTTAAACCAGTGCTAAATACAGTTGTCAACTTTCATCTCTGTAATGATCATGTGCGTAACTCATCTCTTCGTCAATCTTCGATAACACGTTTGCGTTCTAATCATGCCTAGAACTTTTGTTTATGCGGGAACACTCACCTTGCGCAATGAGAATCCTATCCGACCGCGCCAATACATGACAACTGAAACACCCCAAAGTATATCCCAAACAGTCTGGAAGCGAATAAGGTATTGTAGCAGAAAGTAGACAGGCATGCTTTAACGCCTCTGCTTATCTTCCGAAAGGTTATTTCACACTACCAGTCGAAGTATGTCGGTGGCAGCACGTCTAGCCAATCAGAGGACGACAATGCAAAGAGGGCGGGGCTTCAACGCACAGGCGGCAGCAGTTAAACCAAGCGTGAGAGGTAGGTTACATTTGTTGCAACACATGAAACATTTTTACCTAAAAATGAATAACGCGTTAATCCGTATGGCATAGTATATTATATTTTATTACGTAGAACAGCCTGGAAACAGTGTGAATGAAATCAAGAAATTGGTCTAATTTAGGCTTCAGGGCTCTGATTTATAGCCTACTGCATGTTTCACTTCAGCAACTTTATTGCACCAGTCACCAAGTAGTACAATGATTTAAGTGAAGCACCCAACTGCACATTGTTTATACAGGTTGAAAAGAGATTTGGAAGTGTGTTTGTTAGTTGCTCTTGCACTGAGTAAAAGAAGCAGAGTTTTAGACAACTAAGCCTAAATTATTTGCTATTACAGAAAGTTAGGGGATACTGAGGGGTCCCAATGTCTGTAGGGGGGAAAAATCTTCAGTTTTACATTATATTCTTATTTAAAACAGACCATATGATCAGCAAAACAAACCGAGTGCTAATTTTAACAGGAAAATGAGCATTGATTTTTTTAGAATGTCTTGGTATTCAGTGTCACACAACTCAACCTGATGACGAAGCTCTCCAGCAGGATTTGAGAATGATCCAAAAAGAATCTTCTCACTGGAAGCAAAAACATCACACTCTCTGTACAAAGTAGTTCACACGATCAGTGTCATAAATTTGAACTAAAAAAAAAGTGGAATATTATTTCTTCTTTATTTTTTTTAATTGAACTGAATTTATTTATTTTAACTTTTACTTTTAATACAATTAATAAAAATATATATTTAAATAAATTGTTTTACATCATTTTAAATCCCAAATCTGATTGTCATAGGCGATATTTCTTGCTACACTGGGTGGGAGATATTATAAAAGTGCTGTAGATTGATTAGTGATTTACAGGCATTCAACTGGTGTAAATTAACAGTGGTTTTAACAGGAAACAGTGTACTAATTTAAAGAAAAAAAGCTGTTACTGCTATCAGCAGGGCCTTAGCCATGAGCTACAAACATATCCTGTAGGCCTATATGTGGTTGGTTATGCTTGAAAAGCCCATTCACCAATCTCTGTGTGGAAATATCACTAAATGTCAGTTTTTGAGCTTTCATGAAAACCGCTTGATGGTAAACCTCTCCTTGACAAACTTCTCCAAGCTTTCATTTCACTTATGGAGGAGTCAAAGTACCAGTCAGTACTTGACATAGAAACTCACCAACACTTCAGATGTTTTGTTGTCTCCTCTCTGAAAAATAATATAGAAAACACAGAGTTCCAGAAATCATAACATTATTTATATGATTATTTTAACACTTATCAGATGCAGAAACTGATAAATTAGAATTAGTTTGACAAATGTAGTAAAATGCCTTTATATGTAGAGACAACAAAGCTGTGATGCCTACAAAACTTTTAATCATCACACTTGCAATTCAGGGTTTGAAAAAAATTGTAAATATACTTGTATAATACCGTTAGATACATGTAAAACATTGATAAACATTTAGTAAATAGAGGACTTATAGTTTGGCCTACACTGGCACTACAAAGTTATACATAATAAAAGCACACCATATGAGTAATATTTCATGTGTGGAATTATAATTATATAATAATATAAGCCCATAATTAGTACGAAGGGGTGTGTTTGTTTGTATATTTTATTCAGTCGAAGGCAGCCGTTTGATTTATGCAACGTACTACTTGCAAGTTCACTACGCCTCATTAATCTAACTAGTAATGCAGATATGTTATGCATAAAGTTTATTTACTCTGAGACTTGTATGGAAATGTGAATAACCTCATGACATTATATCTGATGTTATATCTGCTCTGCCATTTGTGTTTGTTCAATAAGCTACTGTTAGTGCAAAAGTCAATATTGAGATGAAAAGAAAAATGCAGAGGAATACATTAGAGAGCAGCACACTGCAACCAACAGGTCTTTGTGTTTTATCTTAGAAGTGATCTTAAAACACATTTATGCTATTCTGAACACTGGCATCCTTCCACATTTCTATGTAGAGGAATGTAATGCTTCCCTTTTTATCTATCCTGAGACACAGATGTGTCCAGTCATCCAGCTTATCCTGACACAATTTTAGAACAATAGATCACGTTGACCTAAAAAGAACGTAGAACTAAGAATTATATAAGAAAACGAAGCAGGAAATTAGATATCATGATTCAACAATGACACCACAATGCCTTAAAGAGTAATCTTCAAACTGACACAGCCAAAAAGTTCAAGAGTCGAACCCTTGCGTGTCACCATAAATTAGAGAAGTCGTAACTAAGTGCAGAGGCTCACTGCTCATGTTTTCCTTCACAAAGTTACTGAGTTGCAACCAGCCCCATCACCCCCTGTTAGGACTCATAACAGTGCTGATAGGTAGTCCAAACATTGCCGGCGGGAATGATAATACAGTTTCAATGTTTACACTGAAGGGCTCTCGCTTATCAGGAAGTTGGCGCGGCTAAAGAAAAAAGGGGAGGTTTATGTTCATCTACAGTCAGATTGATTGGAGTTGGAAATATTATAGTCATTCTTATTTAAAAAAGTGCCTTCGCTAAAGGTGAGTGATACTTAAGATACTATATTCTTAAGAATATGCTTAAAAATATTTGTACAATCTCAAAAAAAAAAAAAGTTACAACAGCCCACCTAAGAAAAAGTGTATGATTGTTAGAACTGGAAGGAATATTTCCTTCTCCTATTACCTCCTTGTTCTTGCAAAGGTCAAGAGCTTTGCGGTCAATATGCATGCTAGTATCATAGATATTGTATAATAAATGGTTATGGGTAAACATGCATGACCAATAACGTCTGCTTCACTTCCTCTAATTACAGAAACCCTTATAAAAATTGCTATCTGTGATCACAGAATGAAGTCTTAAGTATCTGACCCAGATAAGCAAGAGTAAATATTGCTAGGAAGGACAAAGTTGCTTTAATTCATCACCTCACACACATAAATGAGGTACATCAGTTATCCATTTACTTAAACTACCGCACACGACCATTTACTACAGAACAGACACTTCGACAATAATAGATGAACACAAACCCTCTTCAAATTTAAAGGGATAGATCACTTGGAAAATACATGTCCGATCATCATTTACTCACCTACGAGTTTTTCCAAATTTGTATGACTTAATTTCTTCTAAAAAAAGAAAAATATTCTGAAGAATATTTAATCTGTTTTGTTCATATGATATCCAAATAAAAAAGAAACTATCCCTTTAAGAAACACTAACTCTAGTTTTATACTATAATATGAGAAAGGGCTAATCTTTAGGATTCTTCAAAGTCATTTTTTTTCCCAAGGAATCTCTGCATTTCAGGTTTAATGCAACACAGATGGCAGAGATAAAGGGTTCCAGCCGTCTGTTGTTTATTGAAGCCTGTCATCTTGCTTGAGTTAATAGTTGGCCATAATTGGTTCAGGAGGCCAGAACAGGTCATTTATTATCTGGATCTATATTGTATGTTTATTTCATAATAATTGATATCTGAAGTGAATCAGATACATGCACACAAAATGTTTTTAATCACTACTGTGAAGTATGTCTGTTGTAATTGGTATATAGTTATTTATTTATTTATTTATTTTCTGGAAAGAAACTGAGAAAAAAGTCAAGGAGTTCCAGATGCCAAAATTAGACTTTTTTTTGTTAAGACAACAAGATGCCTGCAAAATACAACAAGAGAGACTGATTGCGAGTGATACAGAATCATTGGACCAAAAAGTATTATATATGAAAAATACACATGTATACTAACGCAGAATACCCTATAAACGATTCAGTACATCTGTCAACTACATAGCCTAGACATGTTGATGTCCTCGGTAAGACCCCCTGTTCTCTAAGGGATGGTCTTTCCTCAGAAGTAGAGTCTCTACAGGATTTCCTACAATGCCTTGTGCTTCCAGTTTCCATGGTGTTATGCATTAATGCCGATCAACAGATGGCACCAGGATTTCTTTATATAAAAGCCTATAGGAGAAGATGAAAACAGTGCCGCTGGATTATCAATTCCCGGCTAACAAAAATATGTTGGCAGAGTGTTTTGCTAACATTCGGGGTGAGTTATTAAAATGTTATTTCTGAATGTTCACAAAATCCAGTGTTTTGAAAGCATTTATTTTCATTATATACAAACGTTAAGAGTTCCATTTTATCATTTTGCAAACATTATGCTAATGTTAATTTGAAGTGTTCTCTTAAACATTAAAAAAAAACATTAGACAAACTTAAAACATGATTAAAGTCCAGATAAGTTTTGAATGAACATTATTTTTTAAAAATGTTGAAATGAAAGCAACATTATTATTAATATTATCAGAAAAACAATAGTTTATACCTCTGAGAGAAGCTTTATAATATTTTCTATTAGCTAGGTTTTTCTTACAACTATACTCTGGCATTTTGTGTTCTCACTGTTCTAAATTATTATTATTAAAAAAAAAAAAAGAAAACATAAGTTGAAGCTTCACAAGTTCAGTATTTTCTTCTGCATAGCCGTTTACCATTTTATCTAAACAGTGCAAACTGTTCAGGAAGGGAACAATATTCAGAGGGAGAACAAAGGTTATGAAATAATTTTAAATAAAGGAAAAAGGAAGCCAAAGTATGAGTGCTTCCAGTTAATGTGAGGCCTGTAACAATTATGTCAGTTCAGGGGAGGGGGGGGGGGGATTGTAATGTTTGATGCCTTTATCATATTTTTACAGCATTTCACTAAAACACAAGCTGTAAGGTGTTTTGCAGTTACAGGAAATATCTTGAAAATAACCATCTGTGGATAAGGAAGAAAACAACAGAAAATAGTAATAGTTAGGAGAGTTCAATGATTGCATCTTTCTGCAGGCACATCTTAAATGAATAGTTCACTCCAAAATGCAAATTTGCTAAATATGTACTTACTCCCAAACCATCAAAGATGTTGATCAGTTTGTTTATTCTTCATATTTGGATAGATCTAACATTAAATCACTATGTCACCAATAGATTCCCTGAAACAAACTTGGCTTGAGGAAGTGAATTTAATTTTTTTGGTAAACAAAAATAGTTTCTTCATATAGCCTAGTAATACATTTTTAACATCAAGTTAAGAATAAATTCACACAAGTGAGTTGAGTTAATTCAATGTATTATAAATGTTAAACCTAGATTTACAAATGTATTAAACTTCTTAGTTTACCTAACACATAAAAAAACAATTTTATTCTCTTTATTGTTTCCTGGTGTTGGTGCACAGCTGTACTTTTTTAGCAGCAGCAGCAGCAGCAGCAAACTTCCTAGTTTGCATGTTTACTTTAACCGTGTGATATGTTTAGTATGAGTGATGAAACCGTGCCAGCTCAGGAGCTACAGTCATCAAGAGTCATGAGTTCACTCAGCTGTAGAGTTACATCAGCCATGTCTGTATTACCTCTCAGCTACCTGGGGAAGAAGCACCAAGGGCCTGTCAGCATCCCCAAAGGACTACAAGCAGGAAATATGACAAGTGTTTACTCAACCTTAGTGACACCTCCAACATCAAGCAATCTGTTGGGGTACACCTGAGCCCGTGTGTGCGTGCCAGTCCTTTGTGTGTGCAGTTTACAATCATAAATTAGATTTACTATGATGATAAAAAGGACAAAAACTGTTAATTATATTCATATAGTTTTTCTTCAGATGCGGCGGATGTAATTGCACCAGAATTGTGCAATATTTAAATTCTTGATGTTTTGCAATATATTTCCCATGTAGTTTCCTTCCACTCCTCCACAAAGTGCATTTCAGTGAACTGGCCTTGACTAACGCAGATCACAACCCACATTGGACTAAGAATATTTTTACTCTCATTTAGCATGCCAAGAGATATGAGCCTCCTCCGCATTACTCATTTGATTTCACTCTTCCAGCACCTGCTTGATAAAAGTTTCCCCTCCTTCTGGAGAGCCTGTTTTTAAAGTCTGGCTTGGCAGCCAATGACAAGAGGACACCGCATCAGACTGGGGACTGTGTGTAAAGCAGCACTGACTACATCTGATGACAACACCTCAGCTGCTTTGCTAAACAAATGAGGATGAGCAAATGTTTTGATTAAATGTTAAAATTAATGTGCCACTGTATGCTTCCTCTCTCATGATGGCTGTTTGACTGACCCAACAGTTACTGATTCTTTCATATGATGTGATTAAATGTTGGGAAAGTTAATTTCTATATTTCGACATCAAACCATCTATAGGGGAAAAAAATGTATGTACATATATACACTACCGTTCCAAAATTTGGGGTCAGTAAGATATTTAATGGTTTTTAAAGATGTTTCTTCTGCTCATCAAGGCTGCATTTAGTAGATTAAAAATCCAAACTGTAATATTGTGAAATATTATTTCAATTTAAAATAACAGTTTTCTGTGTGAATATATTTTAAAATGTAATTTATTTCTTTGATACAAAGCATCATTTCTCCAGTCTTCAGTGTCCCTTTCAGAAATCAGTCTAATCTGCTGATTTTTTATTATCAGTGTTGGAAACAGTTGAGCTGCTTATTTTTTTAGGATTCTTTGATCATTAAAATATTAAAAAGAGAAGAATTTATTTTAAATGGATAATAATGTTCAAAACTACGGTTACAGTAGTTTACTGTTACACTACTGTTCAAAAGTTTGGGATCAGTACATTTGTATTCTTTCTTCTTTGAAAGAAATGAATACTTATATTAAATAAGGATCTATTAAATGAACAAAAAAGTCACAGCATAGATTTACATTTTAGAAATGTTTTATATTTGGTAAAAAAATGATGTTGGTTTTTACTTGTTATTCATCAAAGAATCCTGAGAAAGAAAGAAAAATCACAGATTCCAAAAAAAAAAAAATATATATATATATATGTGTGTGTGTGTTAAGGTGTACATATGTATTAATAAAATAGCTTATTTTCCACAAAATCTAAACAGAACAAGAAATTTGAACATTAAATTATGAATTTAATATCATATAAAATATGAAAATATTGCTGACAAATATTCAATTTTATAAAAGGTTGTTAATATAATCTGGAGTTATTTTAACAGGTCCAAAAAAGATTATTTTTGAACAATGTGTCTCTTAAAAACAGTTTCACGGATTGTATAAATGTTCACATAAGCTGTTTATCCCTATACACACATTAGCAGGATGTTATCTATCCTTTTAAACCGCAGTGACATAGATACACCCTTTGGTCTAACCCCAATGCCAGGCATGAGTGTGGAACAGACTTTTATGAATCTTTAGCCTTGAGGAAAAGACACAAAATAATGTGGATGAGGAGAAAGATTACGTAGACAGAGCAGGCAAATCCATTGATACTAATTTCTATCATTTTGCTGGCATGCTGTTACAAGCAGCAATACTGGGGGCGGTCATTGCTTTAAAAAATGTGCACACAAGTCTGATTCAGGTTTTAGGAAGTGCAAAATAGAATTTCTCCTTTAACACTTCTACTTACAGAGGGGAACTTAAAAAGTCAGGGCAGATGACGTAGCCCAAAATTGTATATTTTAGGAACTGTAACATTCCAACACTTTTAGAAATAACAGTATTGCTACTGAACATTAAAACCTTACTACCATACTCTATAATCCCAAATGCTTCATGGTGATACTTTAAGTAGCTGAGGGATGCCCAAAACAAATTCAATGCTTGTGCTGTCTGTATATTTTAGCCAAATGAGAATCAAGCGGTTAACCACATATGATTAACAGATGGAACACGTTTCTAACGGTAACTTGCAACAGGATATGTACCCAAACAAAACAAGATATTTTAAGGTGTTAAGCACATAAGTGTTTTTTAAGCACAACCTGAGGCTATTTTCATGAGAATCTCTCACTGCTGTTGTGGTTAGAGGCCCCTCGCTGTGTAAGAGGTCACAGGGAAAACATGCTTGCCAATCCAAGGTCACTCATGTCAAAATGAAGACTTCTAGCATCTGAAACAGTTCAAATGATCAAGTAGACTGTTGGTGAAATATTCATGAGAGTGATTTTTGCATGATTATGTGATAGACTTTGGTGTAATGTATGGGGAAAACAGCAGGTGGTAAAAGTGTTGATCAGACTCCTCTATAAAGGGACCTCTGTACCGTGTAGGGAGCGACTGAGGGTTGAGGACCCCACGGCGCCATAGGGTGACCTTGGGGGCCAGAGGAGACCTGAAATATAGGCGAAGGATGTCTAGAAGGCATATAGAGATGTTTTGCTGTTCTCTCCTCCTTATATGGGAGCAACAGCTGTCTTTGTCTTTAGTTTGTAACCTTGAGTGTGCTAAGAAATATAAAGCAGAGAAAAGAAACTCCCTCCTTTGTCACACTCAGCAAGGCGCTGTATCTGTTTGACTGTGAACCTTTCTTATAAGAAATAAACCTTTAAGAACAATTGTTCGATTTGTCTTTATTGACCGAGAGCCTCTAGTCATTTTTTCTTTTTGGCACAACAGACCTCACCAAACATTAAATATACAACTATTATATCCTGTTTGTCTCCTTATTTACCATAAGCATTACATGACTTTTGCGCTCATTAATCTCATGCCATTAAGTAACAGCAGATTGTGTCAGTCATCTGATCATTCATCATGACTAGTTTCAAAATATGGATTAGCTAACAGGGCAGATCCAAAGATTAAACAATAGTGACATTCAACTATTTCAATTAGGGATGTCAAACGATTAATCGTGATTAATCGCATCCAAAATAAAAGTTTTTCTTTACATAATATATTTGTATA
>JAUCMS010000034.1:20308569-20325316 GCA_032357445.1 Enteromius radiatus
TGACCTGCAGAGAGCTGGGACCAAAGTAACAAAGGCTACCATCAGTAACACACTGCACCGCCAGGGACTCAAATCCTACAGTGCCAGACGTGTCCCCCTGCTTAAACCAGTACATGTCCAGGCCTGTCTGAAGCTTGCTAGAGAGCATTTGGATGATCCAGAAGAGGATTGGGAGAATGTCATATGGTCAGATGATACCAAAATAGAACTTTTTGGTAAAAACTCAACTTGTCGTGTTTGGAGGAGAAAGAATGCTGAGTTGCATCCAAAAAACACCATATCCACTGTGAAGCATGGGGCTGGAAACATCGTGCTTTGGGGCTGTTTTTCTGCAAAGGGACAAGGACGACTGATCCGTGTAAATGAAAGAATGAATGGGGCCATGTATCGTGAGATTTCAAGGGCATTGAAGATGAAATGTGGCTGGGTCTTTCAGCATGACAAGGATCCCAAACACACTGCCTGGGCAACGAAGGAGTGGCTTCATAAGAAGCATTTCAAGGTCCTGGAGTGGCCTAGCCAGTCTCCAGACGTTTGACCTCTATCATTGCCAACAAAGGGTATATAACAAAGTATTGAGATGAAATTTTGTTATTGACCAAATACTTATTTTCTACCATAATATGCAAATATTATCACAACTGGTGGCTGACAAAATACTTTTTTGCTCCACTGTATACATATAAATTATATAATATTTCATATATTTGTTATATAAACATGCTGAAACACTCTGAGGAAGGCTGAAGGCATCAATGTACAGAGGTACAGTCAGTTTTAATGTTTACTGAGATGGCCAGAATGCGAGTATAGGCTTTTTAACTCTTTTGGAAAAGAAGTGCCTTGTATTCTTTTTTTTGGTAATATTTGCTTTAAACCCAACCAGAGAGCATCTTCTGGCATTACTTCACAAGGTCCTTAATCAGCCAGTAGCACTTCAAGATGTCTCAAACAATCTATTAGCATTAAGGACATAATCATTTCACTATCTTCTTTGCTCATACCTGTTTGCACTGCTCTAGGCATGGGATCAACTTCATCATCTATGGTCACTGGCTCTGGCCTGGGAAAGACCTGCACATCAGAGGTCAGGTTCCCACAGCGCAGCACCGCATGGAAGGGAGAGTATGCCTGATCAATCAGCTTACTGCCAACACAAAACTTATGTTAACCTTAAAGTGTTGCATTTACAGTCAAACGCACTTAATTAAATCAAACACAAGAATATACAGTATTTAGTAGTATGTATGGAAACGTAAGTAACATAACTCACCCAAACATAGACTGGACACTTTTAAGACAAAGGGGTCCCTCCATAGTGTATATCTGACCCTCTCCACCATTCAAATTAATCAGCTGCTCCAGGTTATCCATGGTATCCGTAGCTTGGAGCTTCAGGACACATCAAAACAACATAAATTTAATAAAGGAAAAACATAAAAAATAAAGGAAAATTTATAATTATGAAATAAAGTTTAGACTTCTTATGTATGTTCCGTAATGGGAAAATCAAGTTAGTACAATGACAAAAAACAAACAGGAAGTAATAAAAACAAAAGAAATGCACAACAAAATTACTAAAACTTTATCTGAAATTAAGACAGAAGATATAAAAGTGAAAACGTATTCCAAATTATTCTAAAAATAATCTCTTAATCATACCCAAATAACATTGTTAAGGACACAGTGAAACAGACTAATGTACCTCCTCTGCATTTGCAATGCACATAACATAAAGTTTGGAAGGGAATGGGAACGGCAGTGGGAATTTTTTATCCTCCACACGTTGTTTCACTGTTTGCAAGGAATGACGCAAAGATCCCCGACCAATGCCAAGTGCACCATCAGTAACCAATACCACCTACAGGCCACCATAAGAACAACACAAACACTGATAAACAACACCAATGCAGTCAAAGTAAAACATTTATCATTTTATATATATATATATATATATATATATATATATATGTGTGTGTGTGTGTGTAACCAGTATAAAGCATCAATGATATCCTTTAACTAAACAGACCTAACCTATCGCCAGCTGTTTTGAAAATGTACAATACATGTACATTAATTAACAATATATTACTGTATATACTACACTGACATTGCATAACACTGTATTTCATACTAAATTATGGTTATTCCAATATGTTTGCACTTCCAAAAAGTGTACTGTACATGCATGCTTCAAATATTATTCTTTCATAATATATTGTATTTTCAATAATTGTTTATTAGATTTTTTAAATAATTTTCTATACCTGGCATGGGCAAGAGGTTCCCCATTCCTGCTGTACTACATTACTAACACCTTGCAATGCAGCCTCTAGGCAGGTTTTATCATAGTCTTCAAGGTTATTCAAGGTTTCCTGCAAAACAATGAATGAGAGATAACAACAGTATCCCAGACAACTTATATTTTAACTGGTCTGTTTTTACCTGCAGAGTATTGTAGTCTCTGGTGAAGGGCACCAGACGCTCCCAGAGGGAAGAGAAGGCGACAAGTGAAGTGAACTCCAGTCTGTAGTTTGTGGCCATGTGTTCAAACAGCATGGTCAGTCCATGAACTGCCAGGTTCTTTCTCTGAAACTCTTCACTGCCCTCCACCGACACGGGTCGTGTCATGGACAGTGACGAGTCCATAAGAACCACAGTGGGCATGGTTGCAAGCTCTTCTCTTTATACTTATGTTATGAAGGAAAGCTTGAGATATCTGTCTAGAAACAGGAGCATATTACAGTGTCAGCAAAGTGTACATCACAGGCACGTATACAATAATTTCCCTGATGTTGTTATTGGTGCACTCTGCTGAAGAAAACAATAAAACAAACATAAAATAGCTTAAACCAGCCTAAGATGGTTAACGTTAGCCCGTCTTTGTTGGTTTAACTGGTCTCCCTGTCTGATCAGTTTACAGAATCCAAAACCCCTCTAAAACAAGAGCTGCTTGACCAGCCTGAGAGACATCATTAAAACATAAGAAAAAAGTTTCTTAGACGTGCGTACCCATACTTAATTCATTTATTTTTAATGTTACTGAACAATGTAAATATGAATATTGCTTTTCCAGTGTCCTGGCAAACGTTCGCTCTGTAAATTTGACTCAAAATGATTCTAAGCGTTTTAAATTCAGTAGATATTTACAAATATAATACGTAAATTGGATATGCAAACAAACTTCTACTTATTTCAACAAAATGTTACAATTTTACCCATCGCTGAAATGCCTTCTTCTTAACCAACTGTGCACCGTGATAACCGATCCGTTTGGAAACAAAAGAAACCTGCTAACTAGTTCCTAGTCGAGAACGGGCGCGAGAAAATTATATTTTAAAAGTTATATTTTAATATAAATTAGCTCATCAAATAAAAGGGAAAAGAATAAGAGATAGCATACACAAAAACGTACATATCTAGAATAATGCCATGGACAAAAAAACAGTTAGAATGAGTTTAAAAAAAAAACATTGTGTGCGCCAATTAATATTAATTAATATATAATAATAAACTATTATCCGAAAGTTAATTTAAGATTTCAGATTATATTTTTAATGATCAAATTGACGCGTGTATTTACTTCTGCGATTCTGAATGAAAAGTATAAGAGCAAAATAATTGGGATAAATGGTTCAAGATGTAATGAGAGTGTGAGGAGAGAGTACATCTAATCCTCTTAAAAGACTTCAGGTATTAGGTATTGTGCTGATCCACGCTGAAGAGCTGTCCTGCGGTGCGTCCTGCTTGACCTAAGCAGCGCTCCTAGCATCCGTGCCTTTCCCTGCAGCCCAGCTGTGAGACAGCAGCGCTCCACGCACCGCCGCGAGCGTCGTCTTTCACCCGGTAGGTTTTATTTGGCATGGTCTGGATTATTTGTTGCATGAGAGCAAAGAAAGTTTTAATATACATTTCTTTGTTAATATGGGTAATTTATGGCTGATATAGAAATGTCAGTTGGTCCCACTTTACATTTTAGTGTTAATGCTATTGTTTTTACAAAATACGCAATTTCATTGTTTTTATGGAGGTCCTTATACTGGCACAATATATGTATAGTCGTGACAATAACTTTAATAGAAAAGACACGGGTATTTCCCATGCTATGTGCGACTCAAATTAAAGAAATGCTTCGAGAAATGCTTTTCTTAATAATATTTTTTTTATTCAGAAGCAGTGTCAAAAGTTTTAATTGTTTATTAAAGGAACAGTATCATTTCTGGAAACGGGCACTTTTATTTTTTATTATGGCGTTTTTTTCATAGGCTAACACATAGTGTGCTATTATGTTAGGTTGTGTGAATTAGATAAATAGATAGATGTGAATGATATGTATAAATAGTTGATTAACTGAAGATTAGGGGCCATTTTATAACTGTAATTTTGCCCCCAAATCAGAATTTTCTCAGTTTCTGACCAAGTTTGTTCCACATTTTACATTCTTCTAACAATGCAATTAACAAGAAGCTAGAGTTGTTCAAATATTTTTTGGGGTTTTTGGTTTTATTTAATCCAATGCAATGGATTGGTTAGATGAATCTGTAATCTGCTGATCCTGCATTCAGTGTTTTCTGTATAATTTCTGTATAACTGTTGCACTCAGAATTCCTCCTTTTATTTACTGCAAGGTCTGAAACCCGCACCACCGAGATGAATGAAATGAGATGAAACAGTCTGAGAGCAAGTGCTGCATACCCCTGCATCTTCTGGGGGGAAATTCTGGATGTTCTGGGTGTCATTACCCTAAAAAACAACTTGGTGCATACTAGCATACTAGAAAATGTTCCTGACTCGAAGAAAGAGACTTCAGCTTAGCCGGATTATATTACTTCTGTCTGGGGTTTTCCTTTGTTCTTTATATCAACTCACTATCAGAGCCAGACTACCAGAACCCTGGTCTGAGCCCCAGATAGCAGGAAAACCTGAGGATGGCTCTGATCCTGGCTCTGGATGGTCAGATATGACAGTGCTTCCGACTAATTTGACCACTGCTGAGCCAAAGAGCTCCAACCACACAGATAGTGTCCAGTCGTCAGAACCAGTGACAAATGTATCCATCCAAACAACATCTAGAACAGAGACGCCTACAACAACCACAAACAGTACAGTCAACCAATGCATCTATGTGGATCCAGACCTTCCAAAACCCACCCCAGTTCCTACACCGGCAACTGATACGACCACTGTAGTGCCCAACACTACAGCATCCAGACCTGGAGAGGCACCACACATAAAGGGCGAGTATCCGGAGGACATCTTCTCCATTGAGGACCGACGCAACGGATGGGTCATTCTACACATCTTTGGAATGGTATACATGTTTGTTTCTTTGGCCATCGTCTGCGATGAGTTTTTCGTTCCTACATTAGGGGTCATAACAGACAAACTGGAGATCTCAGATGATGTGGCCGGGGCGACGTTCATGGCCGCTGGAGGCTCTGCTCCCGAACTCTTCACTTCCTTAATCGGGGTCTTCATTTCTCATAGCAATGTGGGCATTGGAACTATCGTTGGCTCGGCTGTCTTCAACATCCTGTTTGTGATTGGAATGTGTGCGCTGTTTTCCCGGGAGATGCTTCACCTCACCTGGTGGCCTCTTTTTCGGGATGTGTCCTTCTACATACTCGATCTCATCATGCTCATCGTTTTCTTCTTGGACAATACCATTATGTGGTGGGAGAGTATGATGCTGGTGGGCGGTTATGCCAGCTATGTTACCTTCATGAAGTTTAATGTTCAGATTGAGCAAGCCTTTAAGTCTCAACTAAGGAAACACAAGAACATCGTCAAAGTTATTGCGGTCGAAGAACCTGAGAAGGTACGCCTTAATATATTCACACAGGAGTTTTTACTACTCGATAAGATTTTCTTTTGCATATACACTTCTATAAGAATGAAATTGACTCAAAATAAATCTTAGAAATTAAAAATATATTCATCATAGAGGAGTTGTATTAAAAATGTATATATAAATAGCTATATTTATAGATTGTACAAAAAATATCATAATTTCATGTACATTTATTCATTAAACATATACTTTTATTCAAAGCAACTAAATGTGTTTTTAATAAATGCATTTTATTAGTTCTGGGATTCGCACCCACAACCTTGTGCATTGTTAGTGCTATGATGCACGATTTCAAGAACATGGATTGCATTATAGCGATTAATAATTTGTAATTACCAATTGGCAATTTGTTTAGTTTTGGATAGTGTTGACGGTTTCTGCAGTGGTAAGCCTTCAAGTGATGAGGAACATTTACTCTGTTATAATATCTGCGATAACAGAGCTATAATAGCATCCCACTCAGGTGAATGTGAATGTGAGTCACTTATGTTTATTCATTGAGCAGATACGCATGGGTTGCGTTTTCCTTTGATAAACAGAAATGAAAAGGATCTCTTGTGTCTACTGGGGCCAGACATTGTTAATGAGTTGTCTTGTAGCAAGCGAGGTATTTGGAGCAGGTGCATTTGGCTCACTGTGACAGCCTCATCTGTTTTAGTGACACTATCCCGTCACGTAATAAAATTGTGTGTTCATTTTCACAAGTTCCTTTCTTCATCCTGAAGATCCCTCAGCTTAGACGCTGTGGTGAGAGAGGGCTTTAGAGAGATCAACACTTGATAATCTGTCATAACATCTCTGTGTTCAAACTCTACCTGAGAGGGAGACTTTAAACTGATTCTATTGATTATAGTAAATATGTCTTGTACTGGAAACAGGTTTGTTAATAAATGAACAGCGTGAGTCATCTATATGATCAAAATAATAATTGAATCTAATATTTGGCAGAGACCTTCTGGGCTGGTAAAACAATGACACTCTGATCTAAAGATGTTCACTTAATCCGTTGAGGGTCTGCTGTGATTTACAAACTGTGTAACATATAGAGTGTTTAAATCTGCTAAGTGTGATTGAAGCTTATATAGCGTAAGAAGGCTTATTAGACCCGAGGACCTAGATCTCTGTCAAATTAAACCCACTGGATTGAATTTATCACAGATAACAAATACAACATTAATGCTAAATTACAGAATATTATGTATTATGTATGTTGCAGTGTTGTAAATGTTAACTAAAACTAAAGCTATAAAAACGTTTGTGTAAATTAGAATAAAGCTGTAACAAAATAACATAAATATTAGATGGAAAACCTAAACTTAAAAAAGATTAAGAGAAATTAGAAAATAAGGGAAATAAAATAAATTCTTATTAAAGCTTATTATAAATATTAAGAAGGGGACAAAAGACAACAAAATCACTAAAACCTAAAGTAAAATTAAAATGAGGACTGAAAATTAATATATACTATAATAGTATATAAATAATGCTAAAATAATAATAGTATGTCATTCTTCTTAATCTTATGTTGCAGATTTTCTTCCCTTCAGAAGACTTCAGAGTAAATAGATACTTATTAAATACATTCCTTTCAGTCAGCAGTCTGTGAAATGAATCCTTTGTCAAGTTCGTAACAAATTTATTAACCTTTATTCTCTAAACAGTAGAATGAGAGGTAAAGGTCAAAGGTCAAATCAGTGCCTTGCATCTTCTGTAATTTTTGTTGTTGTTGCGCACAGGACAATGGGACCTCAGGTGAAGAGAACAGGCCACCTGAACCAGAAGACAAGAATAGATTAAAGGTAATCAAAATATAGAAATAATTCAAAATATGTGATCTCTGGTAACTCTTAAAGGAAAAGGGTGTAATCTATGCAATACTATAATCACAAAACAATGACATCGTTTATGTGTCGACCTGGATAAAGCTATGTTTAATTAAGCAACATATTTTAACTCTGTCTTTGAATTACAAACTAAGATACGAGGAAATATGAAACCACAACAGAGACACACAACAGTTTTGATATTATTGAATAAATTTCACACTGTCATATGAATATGGGGTTATTAATTTAATTAACATATGAAATAAATTGCACATATATGACACTTATTCTCCATTAAGTTCACATAATTAGCAGGTTCAGGTATGAATTCTTTTGACATGATCATTTAGTGAGAGCATTTGTCAGAATATTTTCTCCTCTCTTGTCTAGCTGAAGCCCACACTGCAGCGCGGGGGCAGTTCTGCCTCTCTGCACAACAGCACCATGAGGAACACCATCTTTCAGCTGATGATTCACACACTGGATCCTCTTGGAGAGGGTAAGAGCCCTTCAGTGCCTGAACCCTCATAATGATTACTCATTAAGCAAACATTGCACGAAGCCGTTACAAATTTCAGTTCGGGTGGTTTAAAGGGATAGTCCACCCAGAAATCATTTTCTTGTGCCGTCCTAAACCTGTATGACTTTGGTTCTTCTGTTGGGCACAAAAGAAGATATTTTAAAGAATGTTGGGAACCAAATAACATGCATTCATTGTATAGATATAATTTTTTTTTTTTATCTATTATGTATGTGAAAGCTGTATCACAAGGTTTATAAAATTGTTCTTAAATAAATGTTAATATTAAATAGGCAGAAAAGGTATATGATAAGCAAATTCTGCTGTTTTATGATGTTTACTGACTGTTGTTTTTATAAAGTGGTTGATTTAAACACTACTGGTTTACTAAAGGTGTAGGGTTGATGCATTTTTTGCTTTAGGTGTTTTATGGTTACACCTTCTGAACTGTTTTGTATATCAATATTGTATTAAGATCAAAATACCAATCATAGGCCTATATTCAAGCGCTGTAAGACGTGAAGAGCAGGAGAGTCCCTTTGTCCTTCTCCCAGTACAAATGGATTAGCAAAGCGTGTTCCATATGATGACAGCACTAAGTCCAGATTGATACTAAGAAGATAAATAGCTCTTTCTCAGTCTATGGAGTGGAGAGTGATTCATAGTAGTGAGAGAAGGCCCACTACAGTGGCTCTGTGACATTTTGTCAAGTCACATCAGTGTGTATGTCACCATTTAAACATACACTATATTAGTTCCTCATTGCACACGGGCTCTCTCTAAAAACTATGTGCACTGAAGATGTGATATCATATGCATGGCTCTTCAATGGCTGGCATGCATACGTGTAAAGCAGAAGCCCTGTTGCTCTGGGGGTCTGTGGTCAGTGGTTTGGGTTGGTCCTCTTGACCTTCAGCCTGTCCTCAGGAGGCTGTACAGCACCTGCGCTCTCAGGGTCCTCACAAAAACCTCCCAGCTCTGTGCTGCTCCATCATTAAGCTGCTTTTGATTGAGCTCATAAAGGCTGGATGAGAGCCAGGCTCCAGCAGCTCAATCTTGTTATGGTGATGGGGTCCCTGCTCATTTACAAGCCTTAGTCAATGAGATAAATGTAAAGATTCAGTTCAACATATCTACATTTTGGCTGATAAATCACTGACAAGCACTTAACAGCTTTAGGACCTCAATTGTATTGCCTTAAAATGCTTATCTTTAGAATCTCTCAAAGAAATGTCGGTCATATTTTACCCCAAAATGAATAGACAATATTTTTTCAATAAATTAACAACTCTATTAATTAGATCCATTAGATTAATTTTTGGTTTATAATTAAAGTTATAATAGGTTTTTCATGTGATCTCTTAATCCAAGAAATCAGGCTTGATAACCCAAACATTTCTTCACATGAGATTCACCCTTAAATACCTTGACCTGTCCAAAGAATTTTTTTAACTAACTCCAAGTTAGAAAAGTTTGGAAAGCATTAGGAGTTGCATTTGTGACACTCACCATGGTATTGTATATGAATCTACTTTTACTCATTAGAGTCAGTGTTTAATGGAGATGCAAAGGCTAGAAGCTCTTTGGAATGTAAAGGTAAGGGGCTTAGTGTTTGTGATGTTATTCTTGTGATGTGACGCCGTCTTGTACAGTAGTAGCCTGTGAGATGTGAGGAAATGACATTTTGTTTTACATCTGTGAAATGAGGGCTTCTGTCATTTGTGGTACTGCCATTGTTGACCCTGACAGTCTCAGTCAAAGTCTACATTCAAGCTATATTCTTCCTTTCCTGGTTTGCAGTGAAATTTAAAGACAAGGCTCAGATTTTGAACGACATGGCCCGGGGGAAAGTAGAGAACAAAAAGAAGGAAAAATCTGGTGAAGGTGAGATTTTATAATCTTAGTCTGTTCGATTATGATTGCACAGAGCTTTGTAGACAGGTCGGTACATTGTCCTACCTCACAGATAAGCTCTGTTGCATATTCAAAATGGTTATTAATGTTGCATTTCCACAAGCAGTAACGCACCAGCTGTGTGCTGGATGAAAGGTACAAAGAGAGGGCAAGCTGCCAGGAGTTTGGCCCATTTTGCCCTCTACTCAGCATCCCGCATTCCATATTTCCACCTTTTGTTTCTGCTCGAGAGCTGCTTTACACATTACCTGACATAATGACCAAGCTCCATCTCATGAATTAAGCATGAGAGGCTTGGAATCAGTGCGGATTATCTTGTGCCGCAACTGCTGCGTTTGAAATTGCCGCCAAGCGATATAGCAGCATTACTCACTCTTATTGAAGAAATCTTCACTCCACATCTGAGAGGAGCTTGTAGCATTGCAACATTTAGGAAGTAACTGCAAACTTGACTGATTATTTGATTTATTTTGGTTTAAATAAGGTGACGATCAAACGGATCAGTCCAAGGACTCCAAAGACTCAGCTCCAGGAGCCAAGGAAGAAGACGCTAATCAAAAGCCTGAGACACAAAAGGTGGGCCTGTTGGATCTCAAAAAATGTTGGAAAGAAGAAGGAGGAGATCTGAGACACTTGTGTGCTTTTAATGAGCTTATCAATTCGTTACCTTGTTGCAAAGCTGACAGAGATGATCTGTCAAACATAGTATGTGATTCATATTTTAAAAAATTCACCCAGAAATGAAAAGTCATTTTATTACCCTCGCACTATGACATCCTTCTGTGAAGAAAAGAAATACTTGAAGAATATTCATTACAGTGAAGGGAGCTTAAAAGAGGTGAACTCATGGTGAATTAACTATGTCTGTTAATTAATTATTCTTTAAATCAGAGCTTTTAAATCAGTCAGTTCGTAAAGGTTACAAAACATTCACATTCACAGTTCAGCCTGATCAACTTCTTAAGTTTAGATCATTGACTCTGGTTAACATCTCAGTAAAGACAAAGATTATTTGTGAATGAATTCAATGAAGCTACAGCTGCTTTTATTATACTTTTATTGTGCTTTTGCACACTTTCTGAAGCTTGGAAGACCGTCCCTGTTATTATAAGTGCATGGAAAAGAGCAAGCCTTCTGTTATAAAGAAGAATAAAGAAATTCATATTGTGCTTTGTGACTAAATTTTGATCAAACTTTCACTTTTGGGTGAACTGTTGCTTTAAGTTAGTTCTGCTAATTCTTTTTTTCTGTGTAGGTAAGATGTTTTCACCGACTTGTTTCTTATTTTGTCTTAAGGAAGGAGACACTGCAGCAGGAGGAGGTTCAGAGAAGCCAGGAGGTTCAGGTGATTCAGGGGATGATGAAGATAACAGCGATGAAGACAGCGATGAAGACAGTGATGAGGATGATGATGATGATGATGATGACGATGAGGATGAAAATGAGGATGATGCAGGAGAGGAAGGAGAAAATGACGAACCTCTGTCCTTAGAGTGGCCAGACACCAGACGTAAACAGGCCACATATTTGTTTCTGTTGCCCATCGTCTTTCCACTGTGGCTGACAGTTCCAGATGTCAGAAACCCTGTGAGAAACAAAACATCACATTAGGATTGTTTTTTCAAAAAATGTATTCCACCTCTATAAAATTTGATAGAACTGACATACTGTATTTTGTGATTACAGGCATCCAAGAAGTTCTTTGTCATCACTTTCCTTGGCTCAATAGTATGGATTGCTATATTTTCCTATCTTATGGTGTGGTGGGCACATCAGGTCAGTGTAGAAAACAATATTAGTGACTCATAAGCCATACTTGAATGTCATTGCATTAGCAAATAAAAGATCAAAACAAGTAATAATTCATCAAGAGTTTCTCTCCTAGGTGGGTGAGACCATTGGCATCTCTGAGGAAATCATGGGTCTTACCATTCTGGCCGCAGGAACATCCATTCCTGATCTCATCACCAGCGTGATTGTGGCTCGAAAAGGCTTGGGGGACATGGCTGTCTCGAGCTCTGTAGGCAGCAACATATTTGACATCACCATGGGGTAAGACAAAGAAACTTTAAATATTCAGTAAATCAGGTGGAACTGATTTTGTCTCCCATTTTTAGTCAAATATGATTGGCTGAACACTGGCTCCTTGTGTTCACTGGTTTGTGTTGTTCACAGCACAGGTTTGATGTTTCAGATGGTATTTGTAGTGGTAGGGATTTTTCTGCAGATTATATAGTTTCACCAGTAGGTGGCGACAAGAGTCCCTAATGAGTGAATCAAATACAATTATGTTTAGCTAGTTTTTAACCATTTATTTTTAGTTAAAAAAAGAGAAAGAGAAATGAGAAAGTGATGTGACATGACATGTGGCCATGTATGGTAGCCCATACTAGAAGCTTGTGCTTCTAGTAAACCATCAAAGTGAACACACATTGACTAGTGACCAGACAGCATGAACACACACCCTGGCATTGAGACTCAAACCTGTGACCAATTCTAATCTGTCTATTCATGCTCAAAACAAGTGTAATTTTTAATAAGTCATTCGCTCAACCGATTTGTTCAAAAACTCTGAATCGGATGAAGTGACTGATTATATCCCAAATTTCATGCATGCGTACTATAAAGTAAATGAAAAACTGAGAGAAAAGAGTAGTATGTCTTAATAGCAAAACAGTAGGTGAAATGTACCTGGATGATTTACATACTTATGGTGAAATTAGAAAGTGTGCATCCAGAGGTTTTATGAATGACATACGACACTGGTAGCCAGTGACAATACCAACATGGCGAATATAGTACATCTGAATGCATTATAATCATACTACACATATTCATTCTATATAGTCAGAACATGCTTATTAGCAGTCGCCAGGTAATTACTCATTCAGAAGAAGCAACTACACAGATGTGTAGTACTGTATCTGGTAATTTTGCATCTAAAGGTATATGAATAATAACGATTTAAAGCTTAATATCACACTTGCAATCATCCCGTTAGTATGAATAAATGGTAATTACTTATTTTCATTTGATATATTTTAATGATATACCGTTTCACTGTTACAGGCTGCCGGTGCCCTGGCTGATGTACTCATTCTTTCATTCGTTGGCACCGGTGCCCGTGAGCAGTAACGGGCTGTTCTGTGCCATTGTGCTGCTCTTCCTCATGCTCCTCTTCGTCATTATCTCCATCGCTGCCTGTAAGTGGAGGATGAATAAAATATTGGGATTCATCATGTTCATCCTCTACTTTGTGTTCCTGGTGCTCAGTGTCATGCTAGAGGACCGAATCATCATATGCCCCGTGTCCATCTAAGCAAACCTGTGGATACATTCTTGTCTTATGACACGTTTTGAACTGTATCTTCACACAAATTAAAAACATCTCTGGACTCGCTGTTGATTTATTCTGTATTTTGCAAGATCTTTTGTAAAGGGATGCAATAACTGGCCATCATTTCCAAACTATGTTACCTGTTACAGACACGTTTTTGGTCACTACTTTTGGCTTGTTGCATTAAAATGAAAGAAAAGAGTAACAGGCCCTGTCCCAAATGGTCACCATTGTGTTATTCACATTTTGGTGATGTAATGCCATATGGATTGTTGAGTGTTGACTGCTGTGTTGGCCCACCAATGTGGGCTTTGCAAAAGGGCACATTGAGACCACATATAGAGGAGCTCTTGAGCACCCTTTGAACCATAAAATGACAAATAAGACACCCTACTGCCTTGTGGACTTGGCAAACACAATATGGTTATGATTGCATAATCAAAGGTCAGATCCAGTGTGCCATTTGGGACAGGACCACATAGTACTAAATATGTAAAATCCTTTACATTAAGATTTGTGATGCAATTTAACCAGGTTTATTGGGATGACACCATGACATGACAATTAAAAATTCTCTATAACATATAAAAGCGCAAAGATTATAACCTCATAAAAAGTCAAAGTGTTGCTTTAATTTTTTTCCAGTGATGAAAAATTGCATTTCATAACAACAACAAAAAAAAAAGTTTCCAAATTGTTTTTAAATTAATTTTATATTGTGATTGTATTATTTGATGTTGTGGGTTGTGGGTTCAGATAGCTATGGAAATACTTTGGGAGAAATTGTGAGCTTATTGTAAATTATGTAATTTAACCATTCTCTAATGGAATTATTTTTGTTACATGAAAAAATGTCATTAGCTAATTGCAGATCCTGTGCTGTATGTAAGAAATGACTTTTTTCCATCATAAAAGTAGAGACTTCTTTACAAGTCTAATGTAATCAGTATGATTCTGATAAAAAAACAGTTTGTGAATTTCCATACAAATGTCACGCTGCTGTTTGAATTCACTACTGAATAGAGGCAAGGATTGTTCTTTTCCAAATGTCGCATGTTGTGTTGTTTTCTCTCTTGAGAGTTGCTCGTTGTAAATATTCATTTGTTGGTTCAGTGCAAAATTAAATGGGGTTTCAAATGCGACTTTTTTTCTCCATCAATTCATCAAACAAACCAGAGGTACCAACACAAACACACTGGAGTCGATTTACGTGTTTATTTACAGTTCTAAATAATTTTATAGACCTGGCTCAGATCTGACAAAATGATATATACAAATATAAATAGAACAAAAGGAGTGATATGTAAAGCACATTGCCCTAACATAAAATGATTTGTTAAAAAAAAACGAACAAACAAACAAAACAAATCACCTTACACTAACCTCTTTAAATTTGCTTCCATGAAATAGGTCACTACCATGCCATATTGACTTAAAAAGCAGGTGATAGAAAAACTGTTAAACATTAACAGCAGTGTAAATTGTATTTTTGTTGTTGTTTTAGTTTTACACAGCATCAGGTCAATAAACAAACAAACAAAAAACATCCTAAAAGGTTTAGGGCAGTATTATCTGTTTTTTTTTCCTACTTGGGTTTTTAATATCAATGTCTACCGTTGTGTATAACTACATGTATTATTATCTTTTCCATAATCCATTGCATTTGAAATATTTCAACTTCATTAATCCTCTTCCCAACCACTCAGACTCAAAGTGCATCTTCAATAACATAATGATAAAAAAATGAACAGTATTAAAATAGAACAGTTCCAGTTACCGCATAAATAAGTGCTTGTATGCTTCAGGTACTTTATGTATCTTGACAATAATATAAAGCAATGCTTCCAAAAAAAAATCATAATTCCGTACCTTCATGGCAAACACACTGGATTATGAAAGTGAGTGTAAAATGTTGACTTCACATTCACATTAACAGTCCATTTTATGTTATACTCGCTATATTACCCTGTTTTAAATTTGTCTCCGTACTGTTCTTCGCCCCAAGGTAAGGCATTTCTCAATTCAAAATCTCATCGAATATTTGTGTCACCATGTAAACTGTGAGTCAAGAGTTTATATTTGGTCCAGTTCTGTACCTCAAGACGACAGTGTCACTGACGGTCACCATACGACTGGTCTCCAGGACCAGGACGACAAACGGCACACACTCAAAAGAGAAACCTATACACTACGAACAGCATAGTCTTTACAAATGGAGACACGTCAATTATAACAAATTCCAGTCTTAAAATATAACTGTATAATACAAATATGCAAAATAATAAGACTATGTACACAAAGTCTCTCTGTATGTGAAATATACAAGTGCCTCTAGATGGCCTAAAGAGGACTGTGTTTGTTGGGGTGGTTCATTGTGCTTCTACGCATCCTAAACGTGATTGATTTGATTGTTCTATAGCTACTGGTCCCAAATCCACTCCACCATTAACTAGATGTGAACGAATGGAGCGATAGAATGACCTGAGCCTCCTAAATCTACAATGACCTTTAAACTCAAGTTTACCTGAGCGGTGCTAGATAATTTAAACGTGACCCCAAAGGGTTGAGGATCAAGACATCAGGCAGGTGGAAGAGCAAAAGTGAGGGGAAATGCGAGGAAAACAACATGATTACAGACTATATATAAAGTGACGTATTCACAGGAAGTGTATGAAGAAGAACAGTCACATAAATACACGTGTGTCAAAAGAGACCTCATGGGAGCCAGAGGTAGCTTTGGTTTACGATGAATGTTCAGGATCACATGAATGAAAGTGTTCCTTCTTTGGATGCCTTCCTGTGTGATGGATGAGAGGAAAGAGGGATGAATTAGAGGAGGCGAATCAGAGACTGGGCAGCCCAAAGGTTCTCCTGCACTCCATGACTCCAGCGCTGGGTGGACGGTCACAATTGTGGGTCATCTTGACCTGGCTGGGTGTTAAACGGTCATATGCCATTTTGTATTCACGATCAAATGCATCTGCGAAAATAAATGGAGGTGTTAGTAATGATGCTAGTGCTCATGTTCAGTGATTTGATAGATGTATATTAGATTTTAAAAGTTTGGGGTCAGTAAATTAAAGTCTGTTATGCTCACCAAGGCTGCATAATAAAAAAAAAACTTTATATTATTAAATATTTTTCCATTTTAATATATTTTAATATACACTGCTCAAAAAAAAAAAAATAAAGGAAACACTTAAACAATACAATGTAACTCCAAGTCACACTTCTGTGAAATCAAACTGCCCACTTAGGAAGCAACACTGATTGACAATCAATTTCACATGCTGTTGTGC
>JAUCMS010000036.1:0-15369 GCA_032357445.1 Enteromius radiatus
AATACCACATACAGTCTGTACAGTAGAAACACCATTACACCTATGGAGAGACCCCACGAGGATTACAAACCAGACATGAGAGTGTGTGTGTGTGTGTGTGTGTGTGTGTGTGTGTGTGTTCAGTCAGGTGCCGCTGCTGGTGTGTGTGTGATCTCTGTGTGTGTGTGTGTGTTCAGTCAGGTGCCGCTGTTGGTACAGATCCAGCAGAAGTGGAGGAAGGTGTATGCAGGTGAGTGTCAGGGGCCCGGGGTCCGCTCAGACTTTGAGATGGTGCACCTGCGTAAGGCTCCTGGTCAGTACACACACCTGTCAGGCCTGCTGGACGTCTTCAAGAACAAGATCGTGAGTCGCTGCAGGATCACACACACACACACACACAGCGTGAGAGTAAAGTAACTAGTAGTGTAACTGCTAGTGTAATGAGTTCAGTAATGCACTGGAGGCACTGCTGTATCGTGAATAAATCACAGCTGAAGGGTGATCTTAGACAAGAGTAACAATATTACTTTGAAAGGAGTAATAAGTAATATATTACAATTTTATTAAAGTAAGTAGCCCAACTCTGGTCATATTTGATTAATGGATGTATGTTACCCTCTTGATTTCCATTTAAAACATCGACAGGCGAGTGATGATTGACTAAATGTTTGTTTTGAGCTGGAGTAACCCTTTAACTCTGAGTCCTTATTTTATTACCATTTTCTAAACTATAGCGAGTAAACTCTGATAATATTGAGAAGCGCTGAAGCTGACCGAATAAACAGATTGCTTTAGTAACGAGAACTCAAAATCATTTACAGCTTTATGAATATTGATCAAGCTGCGCTCCCAGAGGTGTGTAAGTGCTAATGTGTGTGTGTGTGTTGTCAGGGCTGTCCTCTGACCCCGCTCCCGCCCATCAGCATCTCCATCCGCTTCACCTTCGTCCTGCAGGACGGTCAGCAGTGCTCCTGGCCCCAGCAGCCTCCAGGTGCGTCTGACCTCTGACCTCACTCACACACAGCTCAGAGCAGAACTACAGAGGCTCATACCTGTGTGAGCGAACAGACTTCTCAGCACAATAAATAGCTCTCCTTACCCTGAATACCGTGATTATCTCCTGCTAACGGCGGCGGGAGTTTTTTCTCCCTCTGATTCCAGATTTTCTAATAGTTGTATCTCAGACAGACCTCAGTGCAGAGAGGATTATTCAGCTTCAGATGACGTATAAATCAATCAGATCTGAAGAATCTGACCCTCGTGACCGGTCTGTGCTCCACAGATGTGTTTCTGTGTGTTATTGCTGTAGTTCTGTTTCCCGCCGAGTGTTTTATTTGACACACTGACGAGTCTCTCTCTGTTTCCATGGATCCGTGTGTGTGTGTGTGTGTGGCTCCTCGGAGTGTTTACCTCTGTATTAAGGAGCTGTTGACACAGGCAGATGATAATATTCCACGTATATCCTGAGTTGATTAATTTCTATATTACTGTGATGAAGAGTTAATATGAAAGCGAGGATGTGTTGTTTCAGACTTCGATGCGCTGCTCGCTGGAGAAGTGGGAGGCGTGGAGTTCGGAAAACTTCCCTTCGGAGCGTGTGAAGATCCCATCAGGTGAAGGTCACGCCGACTGCTAATCCGTCTGCTGAAATAACTCACTCAAACAAACATTAAAGACTCCTGACATTCACAAACTACGAAACATGATAAAAGAAAATTAATAAAACTAAATATAAAAATAAAACCTATTTTACTGAAAATATTGCTAAAGCTGTAATAGTATCTGGATGAGGCTAAAATAACTCGCTTCACCCCGTCTCTCCTCCTTTTTACTCTCAACACAAAAGATGAGATTTTGAAGAATACTGGTCAGACTTTAACCGTTTCATCAAAATATGAAGACATAGACTTTAACTGCTTGAGGAAGATGATGTCAGAATTTAAATTTCTGGGTAAACTGAATATCATGCGGTTTTCTTGTAAAATCATTTCAGTTTCCGGTTTTAGTGAGTTCTTACCTCAGTATGATAAAATATAAAAAATATTTTAATTGCACGTTTACAGCATTATTACAGTAAGGGCTAGTTTACAGTAGAGTGGCGCTGACCTCAATCCCAATGACATCACTTCCTGTCTGGAGCTCTGTAGACACTACCAGACTGTTCTCCTGACTCCTGACCGATCGTCTGAATTAAACTCGATGAAAGCCACACTTTCAAGATTAGTCATATCATTTTTTTTTTTCTTCACGACTGGTAATAATTTTGATACATAAAAATATTTAATGATTAAATCTGAAAAGTAAGGCTAGTTAACATAGTGGCTATGAGGTTAAAGTTCAGATATTATAAACTAGTGCGGTTTATATTATATATATGTGTGTGTGTGTGTGTGTACTGTGTATATCTATTACAGTATTATGTTTTGTACATTTATACATATATTTTACATTAATTTATAAACAGAACATAGTTTTGTTAAATATATACATGTATGTGTTTGTATTTACATACTGTACTTATATTATATAAACAAAAACTGTTATTTTGGACGTGATTAATCACTCAACAGCACTATTATAAACACACACACACACAAGTCTTTGTTTCTTGTGGACTGGTTATTAATCTGAAGTTTATCTCTCTGCTCTTTCAGTGAACTTCATCTCGCCACCACCTGGCCGAACCTCACCGAGGGGATCGTGGTGGATAACGATGTTTATTCGTAAGCTCCCAGAACACACACACACACTCTCTCACACGCGAACACACACACACAGAGACAAACACACACACACTCTCTCACACGCGAACACACACACACACTCTCTCACACACATACTCTCTCACACACACACACTCTCTCACACACATACTCTCTCACACACACACACACACACTTGCGAACACATCGCTTTTGTGAAACAGACATTTGGTGCTCCTCGCGTGATGAAAATAGCCCGGCGCTCTAATGGCTTTTTTATAGGACTGGGTAATAGATGAATATTCATGAAGCAGGAGAAGTGTGTTTCGTCAGCTCCAGAGGAAGCTGCGAGTCTCTTCACAGCTCCGGAGACAAGTCGCTGCAGACTGAACGGATTGGCGCCGCATTATTTGACGCCTTTAGTTGAGCGCTGCATTAACACTCTGCTGTTTGTGGAGCTGATCAGCTCTTTCCTTTGAAGCACAGCGAGAGCTTGTGAAGGAGACGAACAGAAGTGTTCTCTCGCTCACGCTGACGTGATTCAACAGCCATCACACTCTTCATTTAGCTTCTGGTTACACTGCAGAAAACACTTCAAGACTTTATACGTACTGCTTTATAAACACATGAGTGCATCGCCCTCATAAAAAACTAATGAAGTACGTCCGTTTCAAATCTGTCAACATATTTACTGACAGATAACTTATTAACAAGTCTAACATGTTATTATTTACAGTAAATGTGTTTTAATTTCACTTTTGATGAAGATTGTGTGATCTTTGAATAATATTGGTCTATAAATTGTAGATGAAGTATACCTAACCTTTACTACGGTATATCAGAAACTTCTTCTTCTGCACCATTACAGTGCTTCACATACACAACCGGTTCCAGTTTACTTTAATTATACCACTTTAGTCTACTAAAAGTACAATTGCAGGGCATTTTTATTCCATACATAAATATGAATGAATGTATTTTAAATACGTTGAATATGTTTAGTCCAGTTTAAACATACACTAAAGAGGAAGTACTGCAAGGATCTCCAGGAGCACTTTATCTGAGTTACTGAAAATACTATCCAAAGATCATGCAATAATCATTAAAGTGACTTTAAAACTTTACTTTTTCAATAGGGCAATCGTTTACATTAGTGTGTACATTATTAGTGAGTTCACTTTCACCCTGATTTTCTTGTTTGTCATTACAGAAAGCAAAATGATTTCAGATATAAGATCTTGTTTTTGCTAAACTGATCAAAATGAGTCCGAATCAGAAAATAATTCAAATTGCAGATATTACTCGCTTCATTTTGATGAACTTAAAACAGGATGTTATTCAGGATGTTTAGATGTACTGAAAACAGATACAGTGGTATCGCTCACGTGTGTTCAGACAAACACGTTTAATTCTGGAGTGTGTTCTGGTTCTGTTTCTTCAGTGATCTGGATCCTCTCCAGGCTCCTCACTGGTCCGTTCGCGTGAGGAAAGCAGACAATCCTCAGTGTTTGCTGGGTAAGAGACGCTAACGCTAACATAACTGGCGTCTGAGAGCTGTGTGACTGATGTCTGGATCCTCAGGTGAGTTCCTCATGGACTTCTTCAAGCTCTGCTGCCGGAAGGAGACGGCCGAGGAGATTCTGGGGAGGAACGCCAGCGAGGACGAGGGGAAAGGTACACATTAGTTTACCACAAATATCTCAAATCAACAGATGAACATGCTTAACCCTAACTCTAGATGCTCTGAATCAGCTCACACGGTTTCTAAACTGCTTCAGAGTGATAAAAATCAACTTCAACTTTAGAGTCTTCTGTAGAAGATTCAGATCTGTTCAGTTCAATGTTGATTCAGTTCGGTTCAATAACAGCGCAGTCCTTCAGGATCCATTCTTTCCAGTCATATCTGTCCAGTATTCCTGAATCATCAGAGCTGATATAACATGAACACGGAGAATGGCTCAGTCTTTTATCACGGTACACAGGATAGTCACAATACTATAGGAACAGGTTTAAAAAGATTTCTCTTATAACAAAAACACTTTACCCAGTGTGTGAGAATATGAGTGAAGGTGTTGTTTCTGTAGAGAACAGTGACATCTCTCAGGCGCTGTCCAAGCTGACCGAGCCCGCAGCCGTCCCCATCCACAAACTGTCCGTCTCCAGCATGGTGCACAGCGCCAGGAAACGCATCCGCAGACACCGACGAAACGAGGAGTCGCCGCTCAACAACGACGTGCTCAACTCCATCCTGCTGGTGAGGCATGCTGGGTATTTACACAGACTCGCTGAGCTTTACCAGTCGTCTTAATCGAGTTCTTATATTGCTAATCAGAAGTGGTGACTCTGGGCTCGCGTCAGTGATGATGTCACACTCTCCTGTTTAATTACCCTAAACGAGTCTGAAGTCATGGAGTCACTGATTATTAAAGCGTGGCAGATGATTGTGCAGGGTGTTTATATGGTGGACCAAACAACATCGCTCGCAGGATAATCACACGCTATTAGAAGATATCATCTTGATCGTTATTAGTCATTATGTTTACATTAAGTCACATGCCAGCTCATAGGTGTGTGTGTGTGTGTGTGTGTGTGTGTAAGTGTGCATGTGTGAGTGTGTGTGTACAGTACGTGTGCGCTTGTGTGTGTGTGTGTGTGTGCGTGTGTGTGCATGTTTGATTTAAACAGTTATTATCAATAAATGATGATGTAAATTAAATACCAATCATTCCTCCTCTTTAAAAGAAAAGAAGTATCATATTTGGTTTTTGAAACCAGCAGCTTTATTAAACAGGAACATGGAGTGTAATGATGCAGAAGAGTGACAGATGTTTGTGGTCAGCATCCTATAACTGTGTGTGTGTTTGTCCATCAGTATCTGTTCCCGGACGCCGCTCTGGATAAAGCAGACTGGAGCGAGGTCCGATCCACACAGGAGCCGGCCCGAGAGTCGGAGGATTACGTGAGTGTGTGTGTGTGTCTGAACGCGGCTCAGCTGATTGAGATGTGTGTCTGACCCTGCTCTTCTGTCCGCAGCTCCTCTATAACCAGCTGAAGTCGGCTCCGGGGGACAGTCTGACCTCTCGCCTGGCCCTGTGTGTCTCTATGGTCAACTTCCATCACGGAGGGGTGCGGGCCGTGGCTCATCTGTGGCAGGAGTTTGTGCTGGAGATGCGTTACCGCTGGGAGAACAACTGCCTGATCTACGGGTCAGAGAGCACTCGTGAACACCCCTCCGCTCGTCTTAAACACTGTGCTGCGCTCTGATTGGCTGAAAGGGTTTTCATTATTGAGATCAATCTCACGATTCGATTTAGAAAAGAGCCACAAAACCACATTTAATCCATCGATTCAGTGATGAACCTGAAGGAGTTTCAGCTCTGAGACTGTTTCACATCAAAACACACAGATTATTGCAGTTTAGTGTTTGATGGCAGAAGCTGCAGTAATGTTTGATTAGGTTTGAACTGAACTGAAAGCAGCATAGATTGATTGATTAGTGTGAGAATCATATTTTCATCCCAGTCCTAGTGTTTATCATTCATCATCTGGAAAATCTTTTCTGAAAAAGGACAATTGTACAGATAACAGAGAGTACCAGTCATCATGCATCAGATGAATACTGACTCCAGTATAATATCGAGTGTGTTTCTGTGTCTGTGATGTGTTAAAGTGTGTTTATAGAGGATGTCTTCTGAGAGCCGCGGTGCGGTGGTCTGTGCTCGTGGGTCGAGTCTGAATGTGTTATTGTCCTGGAGTCTGTAGGGAGCGAGCTGCAGGCTTTGATAACGCTCTAGCCCTGGACTCATTGTGTGCTAATGAGTGTGTGATTGTGTTCGGCTCTTCCAGGCTAACCGGCGGAGCTCCAGATCTCAGGTGCTGCCTTCTTCATCAGAAACTACAGGTGAGCTCTTCTGAGACTCCTCCACACTTACATCGTTACCACTGCTAGTGCACTTGAACCTGCTAGGGTAAGAGAGATGAGTTCAGGTGCACCGCAGGTGGATCTCAATACGTTTCTTAAATACAGAGTTGGTATGTTAATATTATGTTTCAGTCCATATTCACACTCTTAAGATGATCTGATGAAGGACTAAAGAATCACTTTTACTGCATTAAGCACAAAATGAGTGCATTAAAAAATAGAGCACTTTCAGTAGCGTCCTCAAACATGCGTGATATCAGACCATCGTCGGCAGGTGGAAACTAATAACTGAGCTCATTATCATTTAGTTCTTTAGTTCTCCTGTTATTTTTTAAAACACGTTTTAAACAGTTAGGTTTCTTGGATGAAACATACAAGGCCCGTCCTTTATTTTATGTTTACACAGCAGGCACATTATAGTTAAAGTCGACATTAAATACAAATGTACTTTATTAATAATGGAGTTCATTGTTAGAAGAAAGAAAGTCACACAGAAAAACCATACGAGAGGAAGTTAATGATTGTTTATTACAGTTAAAAAATCCGGGCTCAGTACTTTTTTTTTTTTTTTTTTTTTTAGACAAATTTGACTAAAGACTGCATTAAACAGCAGAGATATTTCTTCTGCATTTCTATTTCAAATAAATTCTGTTCTTATGAAATTTCTATTCATCTGTGAATCCTGAAAAATAACTTTCAGGGAAATATTAATCATGATTTCTGAAGATCATGTGACACTTTAACACACAGAAAAGCTGTTTAACAGCACGCTAACTCTGTAGACGCAGAGGGACGTTCAGAGATGTTTGTGTCTGTTTAACTGAGCTGTGCTCCAACAGATGCTGAACTGCTGCATCGAGCGCAAGCGAGCGAGGGATAATGGGAAGAAGAGTGGGGCCTCAGACGGAGCCCGGAGCCGCCCGGGGCCCGAGAGTACGGGGCCCACAGAGGTGTCTCCAGGGAAGTCCTGGGACTCGTGGAGCGACAGTGAGGAGGAGTTCTTCGAGTGTCTGAGTGACACGGATGAGATGAAGGAGACCGAGACGGACAGTGAGAAGAAGACGTCCAGTAAGACCAAAGCTGAAGGACGTCTGCATCCTCACGGAAAACTGACCCTTCTGAACTCTCCGGAGCCGCTCTACATCCCCGTCACACAGGTCAGGCCCCACACTGAACCATCAGCTTACAGCCAATCAGATAATAGCAGCAAGCACATATATATATATATATATATATATATAGTTATATCAGTGCTGTCAAACGATGAATCTGCCAGCAGGTGGCGGTAAATGCCTTAATTTGATTTGTTCAGGAAATAAATAAACAGCTGTTTTTAAGAATTGATTCACACGATTCTTTCAAAATCCAGATTCATTCAGAAACAAACACTGCAATCCGTTGCTCAGAGACACAGTATTTCTGCCTGGATGATGTCAGTAAGACTGATAGATATAAGCGTGTGTGTTTCTGACGGCGGAGGAGCTCTCTCAGGGGTAATCTCTGCGCTGGAGCACAACCACATCTCGTTAAGATTGCTCTGAAAACAAGAGAGGAGCTTGTTTGAGATGAAACATGCTGTTTGAAGCCAGCCTCGTAACATCACAACAACACACGTCTCCATCTCTTCCAGTCTTTACAGTATTACAGCGTCTGGTGATTTCCTCCGGCTCAGTGTTTGTGTGTCTCTCTTGTGTTTTCCTCTGTACCATCTTCAGTTCTGCCCTGACATCAGCACTTCCTATAATAGTTTATGACACCAGATTACTTTGTTTAGTTATGAATGTTATATTAATGATTTATTGAAAGATAGTGATCGATTTCAAAGATGTATTTTCTGTAAATAAGGTTATAACATCTACAGCAGAATACTAGAGTAATTAACATCTGACCCCGGAGCACAAAACCATCATAAGGGTCAGATTTATGAAACATGATCTTTACTTAATATCCTAATGATTTTTGATAATTGTGAGCCATACAGTGTATTGTTGTCTATTTCTACAGATATAGCTGTGCTCCAGAGACACATATTAGTTAAAATATTATTGAAAATAATTAAACTGTCATTAATAAAAGTATTCTTATTTAAGCTACAAAAGTGATTGATTCAGCAGCAGTGAGTGATTTATTAAAGGATAAATATTAAGCACACAGTATAAGCCACGCCGTACTTGAATGAATTGATCAGCTTCCCCCTCTCGTCTCCTGCAGGCCTGCTCTCTCTAAACTCTCTGATCCGTGAGTGTTGTTCTGGTCCGCAGGAGCCGGCTCCGATGACTGAAGACCTGCTGGAGGAGCAGTCTGAGGTTCTGGCCAAACTGGGCACGTCTGCTGAAGGAGCTCATCTCCGCGCTCGTATGCAGAGCGCCTGCCTGCTCTCGGACATGGAGTCCTTCAAGGTGAGCCCTGAGAGGTCAGAGGTCCAGCGTCTCGTCTGATTTGAGTCCGGCACATGGTCACAGAGATCTGAGCACAGCCGGAGGAACATCATGAAGGCCCGAGATCTGCTGTGGCTCAGCACTGAGTGATTATGAGCTGTTAATAACGCAGATATTACTAGCTTCGGTTCTGCTGTAGTTCTATGAAGAGTGTAAGTCAGTGTTATTCCCGTCTGTGTGTCAGACTAAAGCAGCGGCGCTGAGACCAATCACAGGTGAATGAAAGCTACTACAGTTAAAGAGGCTTTTCATCTCACACTTTTTACACCTTTCTCAGAGTTCAATGATATAAACTCACAACGGTAAGAAAATCTCCAGAACTTGAACTTGAACTTGCTTATATCTCACAATTACAAAGAATTACAAGATATAAACTGAGAATTAGAAGAGTTTATTCCATGCAGTTCTGAGAAGTCAAACATGTGAGAAATGTGAGTAATTGCAGAAAAAGAAAAGAGTTTTCTTGAGTTTGTATCACATTTCTGAGAAAAGAAAGCCATAATTGTGGATTTAAAACTTGCAATTGTGAAAATATATAAATCTCTTTTTCCTCAGGACTTTATCTCTTGCAGCAATATCTCACAGTACAGGACATAAAGTAAGAGTTACAAGAAAAAATGAGATATAAACACACACATGCAAAAAATAAACAAACAATAATTGTGATGAAGTCAGAACTCAACAATGTGAGGAAAGAAGTCAGAAGTGGGATATATAAACTCACAGCTGTAAGAAAAAAGTCATAATTACAAGATTTAAGCTCGTGAAAATGTCTGAAGAAAGTCAGAGTAAACTCACAATTTCAGGAACAAAGAGCTGCATGAAAAAGTGAGAATGGTGTGTGTCGAGCAGTTCTGTGAAGAAGAGTCAGGATTGAGAGATAAAAGCTATCTTTTTTTGGACATATTGTTATTCAGTGGCAGAAGCTTGGGCAGATTTCACACGCCACTGCAGAAGAAGCAGATTATATAGCTCCTGCTCCTGTCTTCAATTCACTGAATCTTTTATAGGTTTCACCTTTTAAAAGCGCCGCTTGGCAGAAGCCAAAGGGAGAAGCATCATTCATTTTCATAAGCACCTTATTTTGGGTCCCTCTCTGTGGGATAACGGGAATGATCCCGCGGCGTTCTGCTGTGGACAGACCCCCGAGATTAAAGAGCGAGGGATTGGTGAAGGAGCGGAGCGAGACCGTTCGTTCTGAACACCGGGGGGCGAGACCGATGCGGAAAGGTGACATTTTGTGTCTATTTTGCCTCGCTATAGCCTGTTCAACTGCCCTACAAACTGCTCTAATTTCCACAGCAGCTCGTCTCCGTGCCGCGGCGGACCGCTGTGAGCGCAGTAAATGGCCCCTTTAGCTGGAGATGGCCTCTAAATTTAGCAGCAGCGCTGTCTGTAATTGTGCTTAGCCAAGCATCATTTGGCATTTTGGCTTTAATTACCATCTCCCTGCGGGCGGAGAGCAGAGAGAGGCGATATGATGAATGGGGCGTCTCAGAATGTGACGCGAGTCTTCAGACGTCTGCTGCTGAGAGAGATCCACCTGAGCAGCCCAGGATTCGGCCCGAGCAGGAGCTGTTGCTAAGGTGTTCTGAGTGTTGCTAGGGATGGGTGATAGCAAGTCGTTCGCCATATTCTCCCCTCCTGGGATAATAACCATAAACTTCAGTGGTTGATGCATTTCGGTGCGGAGCAACACACTGCCATGTTTTTTAAAATGATGTAAGATATTGTGTCTTGTTTTCTGAAGAAATCAAGTGTTTTATGGTGTTTTCAGACAGCTCCCAGTGGAGATGTTTCTGTGAGGCGCTCATCGTTACGTCTGCTCGCTGTGTCTTGTATGAAGGTGCTCAGGACTTCAGCGACTGATGGAAAGACTGTAGCTCATTTATAAGAGAAGTGTGTGATGAGTTACTGCTGAATTACTGAATTAGGGTCACACACCACTGAAAACACAACCGCACCATCAATAAACACAGAACCGCATCATAAATACACAACGCCCCGTTAACGGGTGATGATGTGTTACAAGCTGTTAGTTTATACATAAGATCTCTAAAGTTGCAAAGACCTGAAACCAAAGAGATATTTGCCTGTGTGAAAGGATCTTAAACCGTGTTGTGTGTGTGTGTGTGTGTGTGTGTGTCTCCACAGGCAGCGAATCCGGGCTGTTGTTTGGAGGATTTCGTGCGCTGGTACTCTCCGAGGGATTATGTGGAGGAGGCGGTGGTGGATGAAGCGGGGCAGACAGTTCTTCGGGGCGAGCTGAGCGTCCGGATGAAGATCCCGGGGAACATGTGGGTGGAGGCCTGGGAGACGGCCAGAGCTACACCGGCCCGCCGACAGAAGAGACTGTTCGACGACACCAAAGAGGCTGAGAAGGTCAGAAACACAAACACTTCAGATGAATATGACACGTTCAGTTCAAACCACACAGACACGATGGTTCTGTCTTTACCTGCTCACACGCGTCCCATGATTCCCTCAGAGCAGCCAATCAGAGCGCAGGCCTGCTGGAAGTGGGTTAGCTTCAGTCAATGTTGGCGCTGGTGAAGGTCGCGTCTCTTTCTGTCCTTCAGCCGTCTGTCGCGTCCTCGTGGGGAAGCTGCAGGGTTTACTCTGAATTCGTTTGCTGCTTTAATTTCCTCTGCTGTGTTTTGCTCCAGTAACATGTCCTCGGTGACAGTCGTGCATGTGTGCTGCTGATGAAAGTACAGTAAAAACCTTCCCAGCAGCCCTCTGCATCTGTGGTGCTCAACCTACAGCGGCCTAAATTTACACCTACATATAAATTCATGATTACATCACTTAAAGACCGCATTAGATAAATTCAACATGTAAATCATTTAAATGATTATAAATGCTTAAAATTAATTAAATTACATTTAAAATAAGAAATGATTTAAACAGAAATGTTTAAATATCTTTTAAAATAAATAGTGCTTAAAATTGCATTTAAAGTCAGAAACGTAATAATTAAATAATATAAAAACTAAAATGCTTAAAGCATAATTGTAAAATATAAAAATGTAAAAATATATTATATTTAAATAATTTAGCAAAAGGCCTTGAATTGAAATGATATCTGAAATCAGAAGAGTTATGTTAAAATAATTAAATTAAATGTTTAATGTAAAAAGAAAATAGCTTCCTTTCACATGTGTAATATTTTGTATTGTATCCTTATATGAACCAATCAGGTAAAGGTACATCAACAGTCTGGAAACCTCATTTGATTGGCTAGGAGATGAAGGTAATCCCAGCTTCCCCCTCGCGCTTGCAAAACTCAAGTGAGTGAGAGAATCGTGCCAGAAGTGTAAGCGCAAGGATAAGAAAGACAGAACTGTACATCTCGGGTTATTTCGGAAGTTTTTATCCTACGTACACAATGATTCGTTTTTACATTTGTGTGAGCGAGTGTGCGAGTGTGTACGTGAGTGTGTACGTGAGTGTGTGGTTCAGGGGTTTGGGTGTAATAAGTGTCATTAATTTAAGAACAATAGAAATCAATGGGGAGTGTGTGTGTGTGTGAGAGAGAGAGTTTTAGTTTGAACACACTGACAAATCTTTTAGGGGCATTTGGGAACATAATTGACTTGAAAAATGACTGTTTTGTTTTTTGGTTCAATTTAAACTCTGAGTTAATTTTCTGGTTTAAGTTTCTGTATTGAGTTTTGTTCCAGTAACTCTCCACGCCGGTCAGTCTGTGGTGTGTGCTAGGGTTAGTAATGGTGATTGTGTGTGTGTGTGTGTGTGCAGGTGCTGCATTACCTGTCTCAGCAGAAGGCGTCGGATCTGACGAGACACCTCTTGCCCTGTGTTCTTCAGGCGGCTCTGCTGAAGATTAAGGAGGAAGGTGAGTGTAATCTCTGAACTGTAAGTACAGTGTGTGTGTGTGGTCACTGCTGCTGTAAAGGCTCTCTCTCCTCCAGAGTCGTCTGAAGACATCCCCTCGGTGCGTAAATCTCTGCAGCAAATCACGGCTCACGCCAGTAAACTGCTGCGACACCCCAGCCCTGACCTGAAGAAGCTGGAAGTGAGTAACCTCACAATAAACACAAGGCCTGCTGCGGTCTGTTCAGTGATGTTTAATTCATTTGAATGAATGTCAGTGCAGTATATTTAATACACCGTTCACTCATGTTGCATCTTTACTGAATAATAAACGAATCTTTTGATTAAATGATTAAATGACAAATACATTCACTTGTCGCCACCTAGTGATGAAATGATCAATTATTTAAAGCTAACAGTGTGTGTGTGCGTGCAGGACGTCATCGCTCAGATGAGCGCAGTGGAGGCCGTCATCGCTCGTGCCCGGTCGCTCAAGGCTAAGTTTGGCATCGCTGGAGGAGAGCGGGAGGAGGACGCTGATGAGCTGGAGAGGTGAAGCTACACCTGATCATCATCACGTTAAAAGACCTTCAAAATGATGCATGATAGGAATTGGACGTAAATATTGAACTATGCCTGTTTGATAAAGTCAGCTTCTTTTCCTCCAGTGGCCTGTATTAAGACACAGATCTAATATAATGTAACACATCAGATGTTCACTTTAGATATAAAAGATGAAGTTTGCATGAAAACGGTGTAATTAGGTGTGTATACTCATACACAGATGCAGGGGTTTGTGTGTTCAGATGTGAGGAGAGAGCGGAGAACAGTTCTCCTCCCAGAAAATGGACAAATAAAGATCATTTTAGATGTTTCAGTACTGTTTGGAGCTTTGGGATCGCTAGATAGGGCTTCATAATCTCATTTCTGTGAAAACCACAAATTCGACTAAATATTTTTTTTTTATTTTTGCCTGTGAGCATTCACACTAAGGAGAGCACATATTATCATACATCATTCAGACGAGAGACGAGAGGCACAGAAGCTGTCCTGAGAGTTAGATTAGTGTCTTAAAGGTCCATATTAATACCTGATGTGTTGGAAAATTCTTAAAAAGGCATTATTAGCATCTGTATGATCATTCTTATTCTTATTTTACCTCTCTACCCGTTTTCTAAGAACAGAGCTAACATGCTTGCGTGTGTAGCGTAGGCTAGCTGAGTCTGGTCATAGTGCTGCATGTTGTTGGTTTAGATTGCTTCTATTGTCTTCATTTGTAAGTCACTTTGGGTAAAAGCATCTCCTAAATGACTAAAAACCGTAAAGTACTGTAATGCTCTAGCGAGTATGTTTTGTCACTGCTCACTCGTCGTGAGGTGCTGCTGGTGATCGGCCAGTCGTTGTTCTTTGTTCTCTGAATGTTTAGCTGAGGTCAGCTGTCTGAGCTCGTTATTCTCCATCAGAACGTGTTTCACAGCAAGACTCTCACACAAACCTGAAACTAATGATTGCTCATTCCTATCTTACTCGTGTTCCAGACCGGAATCAATCTTTTATCTGTGGAACATAAGAGAAGAGCTTTCTGGTCACCTGGTGCTCCGGTGATGTTTGTGTCCGGCAGGTTTAGAAGACAGTAAATGTGTGTTTGATAATGAAGACTCTGATCTGAGCTGCTGTCCTGAACCTGCCTTTAAAACGTGTTTACATGCGTTTGGAGCAGTGTGTGTGTGTGTGTCGGGCTGACAGGAGCAGGAAGGGCATGTCAGAGAGGCTCCTGCTGCTCGTTAGTTCCCAGGGGCCGCTCAGGGGCCACAGCAGGCCGGTCAGGAGAGACACGCCAGCCTCATTAAGACCAGACCCCGAGCTGCCCGCAGGACCACAGACACTTCAGTGTGTGTGTGTGTGTGTGTGTGTGTGTGAGAGTGTGTGTGTGTGTGAGAGAGAGAGAGAGAGAGTGTGTGTGTGTGTGTGAGAGAGAGTGTGTGTGTGTGTGAGAGAGAGAGTGTGTGTGAGAGAGAGAGAGAGAGAGAGAGTGTGTGTGTGTGTGTGTGTGTGAGAGAGAGAGTGTGTGTGTGTGTGTGTGTGAGAGAGAGAGAGTGTGTGTGTGTGTGTGAGAGAGAGAGAGAGTGTGTGTGTTTTTGAGAGAGAGATGGTGTTGAACACAGACACAGTAGTTTTTCTGTTTATTACGGCTGCATTTCCCATTTAATTTCTCAGAGTGATGAATATGAACATGATAAAGAGTGAACTCTTCCTGTGACGCTCGCTCTGGTGTTTTAACGCTGCTCTGTCTGTCTTCTGTCAGGTTCGTCAGCTGTTTGCTCGAGGAGCCCGAGGTTTCTGTGGTTGGAGCCGGACGAGGACCTGCTGGAAACGTCATTCATAAGCTGTTCGTCAGCTCTCAGCGGGTAAATTCACACACACTCATGTCTGTTTTGCTATCCTAGTGAGGACATTACATAGACTTCCATTGATTTTCTATCAGGTGAATGAT